>CM060676.1:99189397-100402897 GCA_030686995.1 Artemisia argyi | reverse complement strand
GATCAGGTACACTGCCTGATGGGGGTTGTAAGCTTCTCGAGATCCCTCGAGAGGTAAAGCCTGGTGCAATTCCCACGCATCAATGCCAAAGATCAAGATCTTTGGATTTCACATAGGTCTCGAATCTATTTTTCCAATATATAAAACCATCGCTTTCAAAAAGTGGTGGTCGTTGTACAGATTGACCCTCTTTGTAGTTTTCAAAATCCATAGATCGATTCAAGTTTTAAAATCCGATAAGTTTTAAAAATCTTGATTAACGTGGATCTGGTACCAATTGTGGAAAACAAGAAAGGGGTTGAATAGTTTTTACCGTTTTTCGATTGTTTACAAAACTTTTAGATTCGGTGACTTGATGTGAAATCAACACAACATAAAATATATGAATATAAACAATATGCAATAAGTAAATGTGGAATGTAAAGGAAAGATCAAACCAATAGACACGGTCGTTTATAGTGGTTCGGCATGAAGCTCTCTTCCTCGCCCTACTCCACTCCCCGAGTACCCAACTCGAGAGTTTGCAAGCACTATATCAACAAGCGCCCTTATGGCTGAGAAAACCTTACAACGTCGCTTAACTTCTTTACTGATACTAAGGTAGATATCGAGTCTTTCACAAGGCAAGACCAACCTTATCACTCAACGTATTTTAAGGACTAAAATACTGACTGGACTCTCTAGGTTGTTGTATGATGATCACTACCCAAGTTAGTAGTAGATAGTGAGTTACAAAGACACACAAATGATATACTATGTTATACAACAAAGTATATGATAAGACACAACTAACTATAACACTTGAAGGCTTGGAAAGCTTCTTGTATTCTTCACTTGAATTCAAAGTAGAATCGTTGGATCACTTTGAATGTGTTATAGATTAAGTAGAATGATCAAAGAGTATTAATAAGATGTTATGTGATGAGAGAAATGGTAGTAGTGAGCTAAAAATGACTGAGAATCATTAGTTGGAAAGTTTGGACTAAAGTCCTATTTATACTAACATTTTTGTCTCAATTTGACACTTCGGCGGATCCACGGATCCAAAAATTGTGGATCCATCTATTATAAAATACGGATCCGCGGAGCGTCTTTGGACAACTTATTATCCTTTGATCTTGAGATGTTTTGTACTAAAATCATTTTTAATTAAATGCTTCTAGAATTACTTGGGCACAAAGATACTAATTAAATTTGTTTTTCATTTAATTAAATCACTTAAATAAAATGTCTAGTTATATAATTAATTAAACTTTGTGTTATGTTTAAGTAAAAATGTGTTTAATAAATATTTAAAGTGTGTTACAAAATATTTATTAGTTGGGCTCTTTGATCATTCGAGGTGAGGTATAATCACATTATTCATACCTAAAGTGATATATGTCGGAATGTAAACTTGGAACTTAAAACTTGGTTACGTAGACGTTAACTTCGTATTAGTTTATAATTGCCATTATCAAAACCTTAGGAGACCGTAAAATATAAATAACATTTTTACGCGATATTTGTATTAACAGGGACAAGAACAAGGGTTTGACTTGGTAAGACTTAGCCTCTGCATCTGTCTTATCGAAGGGCACACCTCGAAGGGCGTTGTGCTTCGTTTGGCGAATTCCATTCCGGTAAGCATCATATAGATAGTTTTACGCCACGAGAGCCTATTCGAATGCTCATAAGTGTTTAGTGGGAGTAGATCCCATCGAGATCGAAGGGGAGGCCTCCGAGCTAATTCGGAGGTTACGTCATGAGCTCGTTTACTTGCTTAATTAAGTACTTATTTATTTTCTATGTCTTTTGGAATATGAATTGATTTCTGTGATTTACTATCCATATTGAGATTGCTTGGATTAATATATAAACCCTTAGATCCATATCATAATAGTTCAATGTAAGGAAAACCATTTAAATTGGCCCCTAGCTTAGGATTACACGTCTGGAAAATTCCTTAGCAAATTCCACTATTAGAACTTATGCGCTTAATGCCTCTAGGTTAGATAATTACAAGATTAAGGCAAGTAAGTTAGTAAAACTTTTTGAAGTTTAGGTTGCCATTTATAACACCTAGATATATTATAAATAATAGTTTATGGACATTAAGCGGGCTCCGTTAATTATGACAGGATTAACCTCTTGTTAGCCTAGGATTTAGGGTGAAGAACCGCCTAGTTTACATTCGTGAAGCACCAACAAGAATGAGTTAGTAATCATTGCACTAGTAAGACATATCGCTAATATTTGATTTGATGAACTTGGCTAACACGTTCTACCTAATATTCATTTATACCTTTTCCTATTGTCGTTTGTTTTGTGTTAATTAGTTTAATTAGTTTACTTGCTTTATTAGTTTAATTAGAAAACCAAACTAGTGTCAGTCTCTTAGGCTGAAACCCCCCCCCCCCCCTTGCATTAGTTTAGGTTATTTAACAGTTAGAATACCTTTAGTATTAGTATTTCAGTAATTCACTCCTGATGAACACTCGTACTTACCAATCACTAGCTATAACTGATCGGGTATACTGCCCATTAGTGTTAGTCTATAGGTTAGTTTGGCAAAATATAATTAGCAAAACTTGGTTAAAATAATATAGACGACAAATAACACATCAATACACATTGTACAAACTGGTACTCTGGTCTTCCACGAGTTCAAAGCTCTACAACACAAGTCTCCTAAAAGTGAAAAGTTTATAGAGCTTCATGAAAACCTAATCAAAGAGAGACTTAAGAAAGCAGAACATACTCTCAAGAAGGTGAAATTGGAGCAACTGGATATGAACTATGAAAGTTTAGATAGATGTTTTGTAAAAGTCTTTTGTAATGTGTAATGTTGAAATAGTATCTATCAATTTATATTTCATATCTCAACACCTTTATTTACATTCAAATAGTTAAGAAGAAGTTGTAATTTTTCACTTACACTGAAAAACACATAGGCTATTTTTTTTATCCAAATAGAGGAAGATTATTGGGTTAATTCAGAAACCAAAGTCCCTTAGTATAGATTTGAATTAAAAACATCATGAGTTTATACTAGTCCCAAATATTATAACATCAGGAATTCTGAAGAAGAAAAGACTCATCACAATCGGAGGGGGGACAAAGCGAGTGAAGATCAGGAACCAAGACTTGGATGATTGAGTCAGAGTGTGATGACAATAACACATTGACTCCCTAAAAAATCTTCTCAAAGCACTAATGCTATCTAAAGACTTAAGTGCCTCAGATGAGCAACTAAGGCTTTGAAAGTCTAGGCGGGAAACTTCTTGGGAAGATAAGTTCAAAGCACTTAAAGTGAAGAAGTATTATAGTTGGTATAAAGTACTATAGGTGTCATATAATAAGCATGATAGGTGATGGTAAAGATACTTCCATGTAGCATGATAATTGGTAGGAGCAGGGCCCTTTGAGCAGTTATTGTAACACCCGGTACTTTTCCTAAACCTATTTACTAGCCAAATATTTTATTTTATGTTACCTGAGATCTTAAACTTTTCTTGCATGTTAATTGGGCTTGAGAAACGTGAGATATATTGAGAAACGAGAATTTTATACCTTGATTGACTCATCACAACCTAGAGAACTCGAATCGTATTGCATTTGCCAAATATATTGAATTAAATTGATGTGCAGAAAAATATTAAAGTTTATACTTGAATTTATTGGAAAAAATATTTCGTGAATAATAGCGCAAGTTTCAAGATTTTTCAAGTCTGTTTCATATGTCGAATGATCACTGAACCGTTTTTACAGAAAGTATTACTAATTGGCAAAACTAATCCCTCCACCTTTTATTTTCATTTCAAACCCTCATGATGAGGCGAAAAGTGTACCACTTTTAAGGGGTCATTTAAGCCCGAATTCGTGATTATTTGATCAATTATTGCCCTAAATCATTTCTTTTGTCATTTTAGGTACTTTTGAGAAGAAATCTAGAAAAGAAAGCATTTTTGACGTTTTTGGAGCATAAAAGTGAAGAAAACGGCAAAGTCTAAAAATCCTTGCTGGGAACAGTACCTGACGACGTCAAGATCTAACACATGACGGCGTCAAGAGTGGCGAAAGAGGTGGAAGTGAAAAATACACGTGACGACCCAGAACATTTTTAGTGTATTTGGCTTGACGGCGTCACCAAAGCCGTCAGGGTCAAATCACATGTGACGGCCCAGAGTATATTTACACATGAAGGCGTCAAGACTGGATCTAGGCAATACGAATTTTAATTTGGCGGCAAGTCGACGGTGTCAGACCCTACAACGTGACGCCGTCAGGATGTATTCTCTATATATTTTTCCAATTTTTCATTGTAAAAAGAGTGGAACATTAGGAGGAACTTTACTACAAACCCTAGGTCGAATTTTCATCATATTGTAGGGGTTTCAAACCCTTCTTTCATCCATGTTTGAATAAAGATAAGTCTTCCAATAATCATTCAATATGTCTATGTGTTGTTTGATTCTATCTTATGCTTGTCTTTCTTTTAACATGCTAGGCTAGGTTTTATTGTGTTTGCTTAGATGTAGTGAAATCTAGATGTTGATTATTGGTTGATTGTTTGTTTATAATTGTTGTGGATGATTGTATTTGATGTTAGGCTTAAGAAAACTGGCAGACTTCCATTGGTAACTTGCTTGAACGTCTTAAGAAGCATGATCGGAGGTGTACTACAATTTTTGGTTGTATTTAATGCATAAGTGAATTCTAATGATCCCATGTTAGGAGCTTTTAGTCGGCTCGACATAGGAGTGAAATAGGAGCTTATAGAGTTAGGGAATATTGTACACGGCCCTACGACTAGTATTAAGGAATATAACTCGTCATCCATGCAGTTGTAACAAGCTAATCAACCGGTAAAAGATATCTAGGGAGTAATGAAACCTAAGTAAACACATCTTTTCTCATTATTGTTTCCACCACATAATTACATTAGTTCATTTGTATTTCTTTTTATTTTATTTTGATTGCATCTATAGTTAATTGGGTTAGTTGGCTAGCAACTAATTCCACCCACTCCTTCAAAACCCGAGATTTTACTTGCTTTCATAAAATATAAAAAATACAAAAAGATCATCCCTCACCTCTAGACCTAGTTTATTAGGCTTTCTAATCCTAGCGACACTATTCCTGAGTTGAACGATCAATCCCCCGGTACTTGTCACTATACTATACTACAAAGATTAGGTACACTGCCTGGCGGGGATTGCAAGCTTCTCAAGATATCTTGAGAGGTAAAACCTGTTCCGAGGGTGTGATCCCACGTATCAAGTTTTTGGCGCCGCATCCCGGGGAATAGATATTGTCTAGGTTAGAATTTCTTTTTATTAGGTCTACTTGCTAGATTCCTTTCTAGTACTATTTTTATTTTTATTTTTAGGTTTTTTTAGTCTATCTTATTCCTTCGTTTCTTTGTTCGTAACCATTACCATCCGATATCATGGAAGGTGGTAATATCTTTGAACCCATCAACCCATCACAACAAAACCACCCACAAAACCCACCACTAGCAAACCAACCTCCTAGACCCCGAACTTTAGGAGAGTATTCCCGTCCTAGCCACCAAGGCTATCGAAACACCATTGAGCTCACTCAAGGAGCCAATGTGTCTCCCTTGTGATCCGACACCATCCGGTTGGTACAAAGCGGATATGCATTCCATGGACTTCGTTCCGAAGATCCTAATCAACATCTCAAGGATTTCCTAAAAATCGTAGATTCCATAGACCTTGATGTTGCAACTAGAGAGACAACCCAATTACGTCTATTCTAGTTCTCTCTACGTGACCAAGCTAGTCAATGGCTTGAACGTTTACCTGTGGGATCCATCACCTCTTGGGATGATCTCACTTCTCGTTTCCTTGCTCAATTTTTCCCACCGGGGAGAACTACCAAGCTTAGAAATGATATCTTGATTTTCCAACAACGTCAAGGTGAAACTTTCTATGAAGCATGGACTCGTTTCAAGGACTTACTTCAAAAAGTCCCTCATCATGGCATAGATCTTTGGCTATTAGTTCAAATCTTCTATGACCATGTCGACTTTCACACCAAACGCACCATTGATCGAGCCGCCGGAGGTAGGTTGCGTGATAAAGACGCCGAGGAATCTTGGGAAATTATTGATGAACTTGCCATCGACAATCGTGAGTTATGGGAAGTTATGTATGTTATAAACTCGGCTATCAACGCAATCTCGACACCTGGGGAAACCACTCAAATCTCCGAAGAATTCCTGTGCGAACGTGAGAAAAAGGTTGATTATCTCATGGAAAAACAAAAGAGACCCTTAAGTCTTAGACGAGCAACGGTCAATTCTGTCTAAAATATAAACCTAACACCGTTGTCTGAGTCACCTCTTAGAGAGAATTCCGAAACCCTTCGAAAATATGCTCGGCCTTATTCGCCTCCTCAAAACCTCAGCCCGGAATTCGAAGCTCGAATGAGAGAGTACATTGCAACCCATTGTCACAACTCGTAATTTCAGGTCATTTTTCAAACGTCGAAATTTCATTATTCATCACGGAAAGTTAGTATTCATCTGTTACTATTCAACATTTACTATTCACCGATCACTATTCATCATTTTACTATTCTTCATTTTCGGAGTTAGTTTGAGATTCCGAGAAGCGTTCAAAAATTTTACTATTCATATGACACTATTCATTCCTGGAAAGAAATCACTATTCACGATTGTCGTTCATCATTTCGTAAATCTACTTTACGGGTATTCAAATTCGCGTAACCAGTTAGGTTTAGCTGCGAATTTATGCATCATCAGTAGGGACACGTCATATAGACTAGAATAGTCTACATATCATCAGTAACGTCATCAGCGCTTTAGATCATGCACGGATATGCATTATTTCCATTTACGTATGATTAATTTGTAATTAACGTTACCACTCAGTTTTTGCTACTAACATATACCCGATACTTCCGTCTACGATCCTAATATATTTTCATACTCATTATAATAATATAAATTTTATATTATTAGTTTACCCGGTGTTTTGAAACCATTTGCTATATTTTCCGGTAAACGACTATAAGTACGTCGAATCACGATATTCTAACTCGACAATTATTTTAATACCCGATTCTTATCAGGAATGAAATTTCATAATTTTTACAACTTCGTCATATTTTATTTCAACACGACACGATTTATTTTTGGTTAACTAGGTACCCGGTAACACCTAAACTACAAAATAACCAACTAAATCTACACAAAAGTCTTCATTTTACTTACACACTCATCCTTTTCTTACTAAAACCCACCCTCCCCACCTTGATTTATGGATCTTGTCCCATAAATATCTACATACACTTACATATTATATTTTTCTCTCATTATTACAATATACACTTATAGTAAACAAGCTAAAAAGCTCTCATCTTTTCCTTCTCTCTACAAAATTCAGCCAACAATAGATCAAGAAGAAGAAATGATTTTTTTTCAAGATTCAAGTGTTTATCAAGCCTTAGTATTGATCTAGTTAGGATTTTGAAATAAAAATCCCTAGGTTATTTACATATTTTCATCCAAATCACCTCAAATCTTCAAGTAAGCTTCAAGTAAACTTTTTAATCTTTTCATACTTTCATTCGATGTATTTTCAAGTCATAGTAGTAGATCATGCAAATATATATGTTATATATACCACTTTATACAATAATACTCTTTAATCTTAGATCTATAATTTTTATTAGTAACTTCAAGAGATCCACCAAGATTGGTGATGTTTAGGAACCCATGACACCCTAAGAAAGTGTATGATAAGATTAGACTAGATTTGTGGTGATTGAAAGTGTTTTGGTTGAAGTTGAAACTAGTTTGGAACCCTATAAATGATTTTTGAAACTATATATATACCTACTGTCCTTATTTTGAAAACGTGGGAAAATCAGTAGATGGTGGGTAATTTTTGACCAAAGATTTAGAAAATACTTTCAAAAACGAAGCCGTGGGCGAAAGAACGGATTAAAACGAGTTTATAACGAAGGAGATATGATTTTTGCGAGTTTAACGACGAAAACTATTTTCTGAAAATGTACTTGCTGTTGGACGGATTTCGACGGACAAAAAGAGGCATTAGGCGTAATCTATAGGAGCCGACCTACTGAAAATATATTAGTATATATTAATACAATTCCGGGAATATAAAGAACGTAGAAAACGAGCTTATAACGACCAAGATATATATGTTTGAAACCCGACAAAACTTATAATAAATTGACAGCTTTTGGTAATAAAAGTTGCTAAGTGTTGAAAACTATATTTTCAAGTAACGACATTGAAGGCCATATTTCTTAACCGCCGAGACCCGTATGGTCAAAAGTTAAATGACATGACTTATAGACATTGTTGCAAGGTTTTCAAAAACGCCAAGTTTCATCACTAACACTTAACGTACGATATTTATTGACTAGTTTTACGAAGCCATGTAGGCATATTTTCAAGTTATTAAAAGTGTCATTTTACGACGAAAACATTATATTTACCGATAAAATACCAAACGAGGATCGTGGAGTAACGTTTCAACGTATTTACATGGAAAGTGGTTATTAACTTAACGAGACGTCAAAAATGTATTTTTCGACGATAAACGTTATTTTCAAGTTTCACGAGTGGTATCGATAACATACGTATTTGCATGTGTAGCATCATTTCATTTCTTACATTAGAGACTATTATTCATATTAGGTTGCGGTTTGAGATCGTGCCTCATTTTAGTATATCTACTTTTGTCATCGTAGCTATCGCACCAGGTGAGTCATAGCCCCTACTCTTTTAATTGTTTTGTAAACTCTTTGGGGGAGAATACATGCTCGTTTTACTTAAACGCATTACTCACTTTACATGGTTAATTACTCAAATACTTTTAGCTTTACCTAAATATATGTTTGATCACCTGCATTTCATGGGTATGTTTGATTACCTGTATTTCATGGATATGTTTGATTACCTGTATTTCTTTGGTATGTTTGATTACCTGCATTTCATGGGATTTGTCATCCTTGTTTATATGACCTCATGGTCACCAATTGTTCATATATTTCAAATGTAATATTGTAGTTTCCCCACTTGGCTGTGATGTCAAACGTAATATTGTGGTTTCCCCACTTGGCTGTGATGTCAAACGTATTTTGGTTTCCCCACTTGGCTGTGATGTCAAACGTAATATTGCTGTTTTCCCTACTCGACTGATTTATCTATCTGGCGACATTGTCAGGATTGTCAAAACTGTTTATCTGGCGACATTGTCAGATTTATTTTATATGACCTCATTGTCATCATTGTTTATCTGGCGACATTGTCAGACTTGTTTGTATGGCCTCATTGCCAATGATTGTTTATATAGCAGTATTGCTACACTATTCTTTGAATTCAGATACAAGTATTACTTTTGTTCACGTAAACCATGACATATTTGGCAGTGGGTTGTAAACACACAGGTTACAAGTCTTTTATGGCGGGACTTGGAACTGAGTGGATTTACGATGCCTTTGCTGGGAAATCTTCATTCATATGCATTACATTCTTTTTCACAAGACTCTATGAACTCACCAACCTCGTGTTGACACTTTAGTATGAATTTTCAGGTTTTGAGTTATGGCACACTACTGGAGGTTTTGGCAGGGCATGGCATGGTCATAGAAGACTCTGATATTCATATGGGGACCGTTTTTAACTATTTTAAGGGCCTACTTCCGCACTACTTTTAACGATGTAAATTCAATACTTTTGGTTAAACGGTTTTATTCTAAATGATTAAAGTGAAAACCATTTTTGTACTTGTGTTGAGATACCAATTGAGTTACACCCCAGCTACTTGTATGCTTCCGCTGGACCCGATTCTGGTGGTGTGACAGATTGGCATCAGAGCTTTGGCTATAGCAAACTAAGTGTTTTTAAAACCTAGACTATAGCTACTTTCACGAAAAGTTAACCCTATGACCGTCACGTGCCTGCCTGCCAAGCTGAAGTCTCATTTGTGGTTAGTTGCTGACATGGGTGATGAGATTTGTGTCTCATTATCTGGTATATTATATTCATTTATTATAGTTGATTACTATAATTGTCTTTCATATAAGCATGTTCACGTATCATATATGTCACCGCATTATGTTTTTCTTTGCATAGTTTCATCATTTAACCTTGAGTTTGGTCACCTGCCTTAGTCTTTCAGAACATCTTGGTATTTGTGAAGGACATAGTATTAGTATAACTGAGCTGAGTATTTCAAAATTCATGAAACCTCGGTGGAATATAGACTGGTCATCTATATTCAATCCGGGATAGTGAGATATAGGCTGACCACCTATGTCTGACTCAGAGATGAATTTTGCAACACTGAGAATGGTTATAATAAAATTTTGTCTGGATTGAATCCTCTACTAAATTTCCAAATGTTTCAATCATGTGTGTGTATACCCTCGTTGTCAGAACATTCATACTTTTCATCACTTCGTGAACCACCGATTGGAAGCACGTCAACTGGTCATTTCATTTCATGAATCTTCACCTTTATGCACGATACACTTACATCACAATATTCTCTTTCATCACAATCTCATTATGTCGCAGCTGTCACAGTCTTTTCCCTTCTCACCATCACTATCATTTCCCTTCCCCATTCCCATATATATATAAGGAATCAGGAGACACTCTATAGATCCCTATTTCACTCATCACTCACTACTCCCAATATTGATAAGTGGATATTATCAATGACCTCCCTAGGAAAGACTTTCCATACCATCTATGAGGAGGATCCCTCGGTACATTAAGACTATTCAAAACTTAACAGAAATCCTAAGATATCACAAAACCATTCGAACCACTATCACTGGCCTAATCGCCAAAATTCTACCATCTAGAAAGTATTGGCTTGACTGAATTACAAGATTAGTTTCAATGCGAATGCTCACTAAGCAACACTATAGAGATACATCCAACCACCTAACCAAGACTATAGAACCTTGAATTGAACATGTCCTCACCAATAGACTTTATTCAAACATGCTAGGCACCTATGCATTTGTGTAGACATACCTACCCGACTATTTTATCCTCTTGATACTTTCACTTTTAAATGGATTTTTTTTAAAAACTACAGTTATACAAAACATATATCTTGTAAGAAATACTTTTCTGAGGCACTTATTTTGACAAGCAAATTCCTTTTGGTTAATCTTTTACAAAACTATTGAATGTTAAAAAAAATAATTAAACATCGATCTTTGGTAAACCGTATTATCCACCTGATGTTGAAAACAGTCCTATCTTGCATAACTATTAAATTTTGAAACATCAAGAAAAATGCTACTTAGAAAGCCTTTTGTTTAAAATTATAAATTCATTTATTCAGGGAACGTTTATGAACGAAACACACAATCTCAAAACAAACTTTGAAAATCAATCACTATATTACATCACTTATACATTTAGGATTTTGTGATTTGATGACGTAGAGCTTAGGGAAAATCTTAGTAATGGAGACTAAACACCATAGGTGGAGAAAGACCCAATTCATGACATTCCTGCGGAGGAATCACAACCTTCTCCTAATCTATTCTTTTCAATAACACCCTTTTGACGGACTTAACCTTGTAAGTTTTTCCACAAGATTCATGATACCCATTTCCATTATTCCTAATAAAGGAATTTGATTCACCTCCAACTCCTAGCGATTTCATTAAGATTCCTTTGGAACCACATCACATATCATCTTCAGACCAATGGTCATAATTAGAGAATGATTCAAACATAGGGAGATATGCCCAAATCGGGTGTGATTGATTCTGGAAATGGTTGGGCTGACCATTTGCTATAAATCGGATTCATTGACAACAATAGATATCACACGATCCCAAGGACAACATCATTAAGACACAATTCATAAACATGAAGAGATAAACCCGGGATACATTGGACCATTCAATATTTCAGACAGAATGAGCCTAGTGGCCTACAGACTTGAGCTCCTACTAGAGCTCAGTAATTTAAACGATAAATATCATCATCGGTTCACCAATACCACTCTAGAGACCAACACAAACTGAACTTCGGGACGAAGTTCCTGTTAGAGGGGAAGACTGTCACAACTCGTAATTTCAGGTCATTTTTCAAACGTCAAAATTTCATTATTCATCACAGAAAGTTACTATTCATCTGTTACTATTCAACATTTACTATTCACCGATCACTATTCATCATTTTCGAAGTTAGTTTGAGATTCCGAGAAGCGTTCAAAAATTTTACTATTCATATGACACTATTCATTCCTGGAAAGAAATCACTATTCACGATTGTCGTTCATCATTTCGTAAATCTACTTTACGGGTATTCAAATTCGCGTAACCAGTTAGGTTTAGCTGCGAATTTATGCATCATCAGTAGGGACACGTCATATAGACTAGAATAGTCTACATATCATCAGCAACGTCATCAGCGCTTTAGATCATGCACGGATATGCATTATTTCCATTTACGTATGATTAATTTGTAATTAACGTTACCACTCAGTTTTTGCTACTAACATATACCCGATACTTCCGTCTACGATCTTAATATATTTTCATACTCATTATAATAATATAAATTTTATATTATTAGTTTACCCGGTGTTTTGAAATCATTTGCTATATTTTCCGGTAAACGACTATAATTATGTCGAATCACGATATTCCAACTCGACAATTATTTTAATACCCGATTCTTATCAAAAATGAAATTTCATAATTTTTACAACTTCGTCATATTTTATTTCAACACGACACGATTTATTTTTGGTTAACTCGGTACCCGGTAACACCTAAACTACACAATAACCAACTAAATCAACACAAAAGTCTTCATTTTACTTATACACTCATCCTTTTCTTACTAAAACCCACCCTCCCCACCTTGATTTATGGATCTTGTCCCATAAATATCTACATACACTTACATATTATTTTTTTCTCTCATTATTACAATATACACATCAAGTAAAGAAGCTAAAAAGCTCTCATCTTTTCCTTCTCTCTACAAAATTCAGCCAACAATAGATCAAGAAGAAGAAATGATTTTTTTTCAAGATTCAAGTGTTTATCAAGCCTTAGTATTGATCTAGTTAGGATTTTGAAATAAAAATCCCTAGGTTATTTACATATTTTCATCCAAATCACCTCAAATCTTTAAGTAAGCTTCAAGTAAACTTTTTAATCCTTTCATACTTTTATTTGATGTATTTTCAAGTCATACTAGTAGATCATGCAAACATATATGTTATATATACCACTTTATACAATAATACTATTTAATCTTAGATCTATAATTTTTATTAGTAACTTCAAGAGATCCACCAAGATTGGTGATGTTTAGGAACCCATGACACCCTAAGAAGGTGTATGGTAAGATTAGACTAGATTTGTGGTGATTGAAAGTGTTTTGGTTGAAGTTAAAACTAGTTTGGAACCCTATAAATGATTTTTGAAACTATATATATACCTACTGTCCTTATTTTAAAAACATGGGAAAATCAGTAGATGGTGAGTAATTTTTGACCAAAGATTTAGAAAATACTTTCAAAAACGAAGCCGTGGGCGAAAGAACGGATTAAAACGAGTTTATAACGAAGGAGATATGATTTTTGCAAGTTTAACGACGAAAACTATTTTCTGAAAATGTACTTGCTGTTGGACGGATTTCGACGGACAAAAAGAGGCGTTAGGCGTAATCTATAGGAGCCGACCTACTGAAAATATATTAGTATATATTAATTCGATTCCGGGGATATAAAGAACGTAGAAAACAAGCTTATAACGACCAAGATATACATGTTTGAAACCCGACAAAACTTATAATAAATTGACAGCTTTTGGTAATAAAGTTGCTAAGTGTTGAAAACTATATTTTTAAGTAACGACATTGAAAGCCATATTTCTTAACCGCCGAGACCCGTATGGTCAAAAGTTAAATGACATGACTTATAGACATTGTTACAAGGTTTTCAAAAACGCCGAGTTTCATCACTAACACTTAACGTACGATATTTTGTGACTAGTTTTACGAAGCCATTTAGGCATATTTTCAAGTTATTAAAAGTGTCATTTTACGACGAAAACATTATATTTACCGATAAAACACCAAACGAGGATCGTGGAGTACCGTTTCAACGTATTTACATGGAAAGTGGTTATTAACTTAACGAGACGTCAAAAATGTATTTTTCGACGATAAACGTTATTTTCAAGTTTCACGAGTGGTATCGATAACATACGTATTTGCATGTGCAACATCATTTCATTTCTTACATTAGAGACTATTATTCATATTAGGTTGCGGTTAGAGATCGTGCCTCATTTTAGTATATCTACTTTTGTCATCGTAGCTATCGCACCAGGTGAGTCATAGCCCCTACTCTTTTAATTGTTTTGTAAACTCTTTGGGGGAGAATACATGCTCGTTTTACTTAAACGCATTACTCACTTTACATGGTTAATTACTCAAATACTTTTAGCTTTACCTAAATATATTTTTGATCACCTGCATTTCATGGGTATGTTTGATTACCTGTATTTCATGGATATGTTTGATTACCTGTATTTCTTTGGTATGTTTGATTACCTGCATTTCATGGGATTTGTCATCTTTGTTTATATGACCTCATGGTCACCAATTGTTCATATATTTCAAATGTAATATTGTGGTTTCCCCACTTGGCTGTGATGTCAAACGTAATATTGTGGTTTCCCCACTTGGCTGTGATGTCAAACATATTTTGGTTTCCCCACTTGGCTGTGATGTCATACGTAATATTGTGGTTTCCCCACTTGGCTGTGATGTCAAACGTAATATTGTTGTTTTCCCTACTCGACTGATTTATCTATCTGGCGACATTGTCAGGATTGTCAAAACTATTTATCTGGCGACATTGTCAGATTTATTTTATATGACCTCATTGTCATCATTGTTTATCTGGCGACATTGTCAGACTTGTTTATATGGCCTCATTGCCAATGATTGTTTATATAGCGGTATTGCTACACTATTCTTTGAATTCAGATACAAGTATTACTTTTGTTCACGTAAACCATGTCATATTTGGCAGTGGGTTGTAAACACACAGGTTACAAGTCTTTTATGGCGGGACTTGGAACTGAGTGGATTTACGATGCCTTTGCTGGGAAATCTTCATTCATATGCATTACATTCTTTTTTCACAAGACTCTATGAACTCACCAACCTCGTGTTGACACTTTAGCATGTATTTTCAGGTTTTGAGTTATGGCACACTACTGGAGGTTTTGGCAGGGCATGGCATGGTCATAGAAGACTCTGATATTCATATGGGGACCATTTTTAACTATTTTAAGGGCCTACTTCCGCACTACTTTTAACGATGTAAATTCAATACTTTTGGTTAAACGGTTTTATTCTAAATGATTAAAGTGAAAATCATTTTTGTACTTGTGTTGAGATACCAATTGAGTTACACCCCAGCTACTTGTATGCTTCCGCTGGACCCGATTCTGGGGGTGTGACACCCATTCTGAGCGGCTTGCTAAATTCGAGAAGGCTGTTTATAAACAAAAGGAGGAGATGCAAAAGAAAATGACGGAGATGATGAGCTTAGTGGAGGAATACTCAAACCAAAAACCCCCGGAAATGATGTTATTTAGGAAGGAAAGCGTTACCCCCACTACCCAATTTGTTAACTCTATCATAATTGTCCACGAGGGTAATGAAGAGAAGGAAACCCCTATTGTACAAAAAGTTGAGGAACCACCAAAATCCCAATCATTAAGGTACTACCTAAAACATGATATAAATGAGAATACCATAACAAATTGGATAAAGGGTGACGGGCGTAACCAATCCTCCCAACAGGTTTCCAAAAAAGAGAAAGAAGGGAAAGATGACTATGATACATTACCTGGGGGACGGTATAAGAAGCTACTCATACAAAAGGTGGCTACAAAGTAGATGGCTTATGGGAACTTTGAGATACCAGCCAGCATTGGAAAGTTACAATATCTGGATGCTTTCGCCGATCAAGGATCGGAAGTAAACCTAATGCCTCTAACTATTTACACCCAACTCACTACGGAAATGCCGGCTACCACCCGTGTTAGGCTATCCTTCGCTGGTCACTCTTATGTACACCCTTTGGGAATTGCGGAGGACGTACTGGTCAACGTAGCAGGTTTCATGTATCCCGTTGATTTCATGATCATCGATGATAAAGGAGGTGGGTGCATGCCAATAATCCTTGGAGCACCATTCCTCACCACAACAAGAGTTGTCATTAGGTACGAAAAGAGGGAAATTGAACTTAAGTCAGGAAAAAGGAAGATTAGCCTTCTTATGACCCCACGATGTGTGCAAGAAAGCATGATGAAAAGAAAGCTCAAAAACAACATTGACACATCGCCTAATCATGTTCAAGAAAAAAAATCCTTGCATGGGAAACAAGAATCAAAAGCTACAAAGAAACTGAGCCTGAGAGAGGCAAAAGCAGCAATAAAGTTAATGTCAAGTTTGAATGCAGTCAACCGACGAAGAATCATGCGCCATTTACAGAAGGAGACTTAGTACTCTTAAGGCATTCAGAGATAAAAGTACCTCCCGACGAGCCAAGTCCCTTGTGGTATGGACCATTCACAATTGAAAGCCTACGCCAAGATAGGATAGCTACCTTGTGCAGTAAAGGAGGAGGGGAGGTGACTGCAAGTGTCGAACGATTGAAACACTACCACCCCGATAGCGAGGATCATAATTATATGGGATACGTCATCTCAAGAGATGAGGTCACGTAATTGCCCGTGACCTTGAGTCTAGCTACAAGACTCATAAATAAAGAAAAGTGCTTCTTGGGAGGCAACCCATGTTTTGTGTGTTTCTATTTGTTTGATTTTATTTGTTTCCGTATGCATGTTTTATTTTTATTGTTGGTAAATCATGTTTCAAACTAAATTGTGAAAATACTTTATTTCGTTTTTAACTTTGTCTTAATTACATATAAAGGTATTTTGCAAAAGCTAAGTGTAAGGGAAATCCAAATTTGTTTATAAGAACGAAAATGAGCATGATTCACTACAATATTAAATGAGCATGTATATTAATATTTGTTAGAGTCAAATGCTCGTATCGAGTCATAATGATGTTTTGCAGGATTTTCTAGGGAATAAGGCATAAGTTTTTCCAGAAATTTTTCAGAAACTTAACAAAAGATTTTTCCAGGAACATTCTGACGACGTCAGGAGTTATAACCTGACGGCGTCAGGTACTAAAATTCTGAAAAATTTTGCGAGTTTTGTTTAAACCGGAGTCTTAAAGTTTCTGTTGATTCTTTAGTTTTATAAACTCTAGGAAATCTGCAAACATTCATTCCACAAGCATTATATCTTAAATTGTTTTCTAGGATTTTTATATATATATAGATTGCTGCCGATTTTACGTGAGGTTTGCCTTGATTGTTTTCTCAAGTTTAATAGGTTATATATGACAAGAAGATGATTTATATTTCTGGAGGGAAGCTTTCAACGTTCATTTTCTTGGAGGAAGATCTAACCTTGTTAACACACTATCTACATCGAACGAATCAGGGAGTATTTGTTTTCATTCTTTTACCTACTTTACTTTTACATCCTTTAATTGAACATTAGGGACAATGTTCATCCTAAGTGTAAGGGGAGGGTAAATGATGATACTTTTGAGAATACAATTATGCTTGAGTTTGTTTGTTCGATAGTAGGTGTGTAATAAAACTAAGAGAAATACTTATTAGGGCAATTTTAGCGCCAAATTTAAATTTTTTTACAACATTTAGGAGTGAAACTTTAGCCTTAACAAGCGTCTCATGGATAGGAGTTGTATGACTAGCACAAAAACCGTACCACTCGAAAATTTTATCAAAAAAGTAGTGACCATCCGAGTATTAGATTAATTAGCTAACGCGCCAGCGCTAGTGTATGACTTGGTGCCCATCCGTTATGCAAGTAACGCGCCAGCGATCCAAGAAGTGCACTAGTTAGCGTCCATTATTTAAGGAGTTAAGGACTCGTACCGGCCTTCCACTAAGTGAGGTTCGCCCCTAGACTTGTTAGGAGAAGCCTTAGAGCTTATGAGTATACCGGTAGTATTTAGATTCTAGAACTTGCGTTAGTGATGCATCCCGAGACCGCTAGTGAGACTACTTTCGTGTAGTAGGATTTACTACAAGATAAGAGTCATTAGGATCACCCTTGTGTTAAACCCATATCATAATTACTTGACCAATGAAGTCATAATTACTTGACTAATAAAGTCAATTAATTTTCCCACACCTTTGCGATGTACTCATTTTTAGTACACGATACCCCTAGTACACCCCTCCGAGCCTATCTTTTCATTTCTAACTTTAAGCATCTTACTTAAAGGAAGAATTTGTTTACAATCCACCCCAAATGTGCAACCAAATTGCCTTAGCCTTCCTTGTATGCACTCATCTTTAGTGCATTATTGTTACATGTTTAAACCCTTAGTTAATTATCTAATTGATTACAGGGTTGCTAAATCGAGTCATATCTTGTACATATTGTTTTTGGACGATTGGGACTTATGGGTAAAGTACTAGTGTTATGGAGTAATGGGGAAGAACATCAATATATTACCCCCCATATGTGCGTTAATCTTAAAAAGTACTCCAAGTGTTTTGATTATCTTAATTCGAGTCATTAGAGTAGTTTATTGTAAAGTTCAAGTGTAAGGGGAATGCAAATTCTCTATGATGTATTATTTTTGATGGTAGGGTAAGAGTGTATGCACCAAAAAAATAAAAAATAAATAAATAAATAAATAAATAAATAAATATTGAAAAAATAAAGAAAAAGAAAAAAAATAGAAAAAGAAAGAGAAAAAACTTACGGACTACCATCCCTTTTCATTCTATGTTTGTTTTAAGTTTTTATTATTTTAGTTTTGATTAACTTAAGTCGAGTCGAGTCTTGGCTTAGTAACGCCATATTGGTTTTTAGTGGTATATACTTTATTACACCCGAGAGATGTGAGTATCTAAATACTATTTGTAAGGTGCTAGTGTATAACCTCCATGCTTGTTTTTGGTTTTTAGTGGAACGATTATTTGTTGTAATTACTTTTATATTAGTGTTAAATGACCCCTAACTTGTATTTTGATTAGAATAAAAGCGCATTTGCTTGAGAACAAGCAAATATCAAGTGTAAGGGTATTTGATGAGGCGAAAAGTGTACCGCTTTTAATGGGTCATTTAAGCCCGAATTCGTGATTATTTGATCAATTATTGCCCTAAATCGTTCCATTTGTCATTTTAGGTACTTTTGAGAAGAAATCTAGAAAAGAAAGCATTTTGGACGTTTTTGGAGCATAAAAGTGAAGAAAACGGCAAAGTCTCAAAATCCTTGCTGGGAACAGTACCTGACGACGTCAAGATCTAACACATGACGGCGTCAAGAGTGGCAAAAGAGGTGGAAGTGGAAAATACACGTGACGGCCTAGAACAATTTTAGTGTATTTGGCCTGACGGTGTCACCAAGGCCGTCAGGGTCAAATCACATGTGACGGCCCAGAGTATATTTACACATGAAGGCGTCAAGACTGGATCTAGGCAATACGAATTTTAATTTGGCGTCGAGTTGACGACGTCAGACCCTACAACAGGAAGCCGTCAGGATGTATTCTCTATATATATTTTTCCAATTTTTCATTATAAAAAGAGTGGAACATTAGGAGGAACTTTACCACAAACCCTAGGTCGAATTTCATCATATTATAGGGGTTTCAAACCCTTCTTTCATCCATGTTTGAATAAAGATAAGTCTTCCAATAATCATTCAATATGTCTATGTATTGTTTGATTCTATCTTATGCTTGTCTTTCTTTTAACATGCTAGGCTAGGTTTTTATTGTGTTTGCTTAGATGTAGTGAAACCTAGATGTTGATTATTGGTTGATTGTTTGTTTATAATTGTTGTGGATGATTGTATTCGATGTTAGGCTTAAGAAAACTGGCAGACTTCTATTGGTAACTTGCTTGAACGTCTTAAGAAACATGATCAGAGGTGTACTATGATTTTTGGTTGTATTTAATGCATAAGTGAATTCTAATGATCCCATGTTTGGAGCTTTTAGTCGGCTCGACATAGGAGTGAAGTAGGAGCTTATAGAGTTAGGGAATATTGTACACGGCCCTACGACTAGTATTAAGGAATATAACCCGTCATCCATGAAGTTGTAACAAGCTAATCAACCAGTAAAAGATATCTAGGGAGTAATGAAACCTAAGTAAACACAGCTTTTCTCATTATTGTTTCCACCACATAATTACATTAGTTCATTTTTATTTCTTTTTATTTTATTTTGATTGCATCTGTAGTTAATTGGGTTAGTTGGCTAGAAACTAATTCCGCCCACTCCTTCAAAACCCGAGATTTTACTTGCTTTCATAAAATATAAAAAATAAAAAAAGAATCATCCCTCACCTCTAGACCTAGTTTAGTAGGCTTTCTAATCCTAGCGACACTATTCCTAAGTTGAACGATCAATCCCCCGGTACTTGTCTCTATACTATACTACAACGATCAGGTACACTGCCTAGCGGGGATTGAAAGCTTCTCAAGATCCCTTGAGAGATAAAACCTGTTGCGAGGGCGCAATCCCGCGTATGACCTCACATTTTATAATTTCATTTCAACCCTTTTCCAAAAATATATACTCGTATAATTCTAAGGGTTTTTCTAACTTGTGCCCTTAAGGCACAAGTTAAGCACAATATACACAAGGGCCTACGAAAAAGTACACATAGATCCACATAAAAGTACAGACAAGTGTACTTTTATGTGAGTCCCTGTGTACTTTTACTGTACTTATGGTGTGCTTAACTTGTGCTTTAGGGTACAAGTTAGAAAAACCCTTTTTCTATTCATTTTCCACTCATAATACACACACTCACTCTCTCTCTCTACCCCTCCTCTCTCTCTTTTCTGTCCGACCAAACCCACTGCCGGCCACCACTCCGGCGACACCAGCAGTTTTTTCGGCCAAAATTTTTTATTACACCCATCGATAGATTGGGACATCCTCGTTCCGAATATACCACCCATGCGACCCCTCGAACCACCACCACCTCGCAACACCGCCCCCACCACCATCGGACCACCCCCTCCTTGTGTTTCTCGGTTACCGAACCCCCAAACACCCTCTTTTTATTATTTTTCTTTAATGAAAATGATTTTTAACAAAACCCTAATTTAAATTTTATTTAAATCTGATTATAAAAACATTTTTGTAATGAAAATGAGTTTGAAAACCTTGTAATCATCTCGTGCGGGTCTCGGATTTGCAATAGTTGACCGATCGATGCACCGAGTCAACTCGGTTGACTCGGTGGTTGACGATTTTGATATTGTTTTTGTGATTTTGATGATATTCTGAGGTTATGTTGGAATTTGGGATTGATTTGGACGAGTTTTGGACCCGTTTGGTTGTCGAGGGTCTCGTTTGTTTTGTTGGTGCTCGGCCGAGAGGTCATAACCCTCAACAGGTTGGGCTGTGACTCGTGGTGAGTCACGGCGAACCTTGGGAGAAGATAGAATTGTGACTAGGATAGTTTATTTGAATTTAGAGTTTGATTTTGGGCAGTTTGGTTGTTTTGTCCCTCGACCGAGAGCCACGACCCAAGTGGGTCGAGCCACGACTCATTACGAGTCATGGCGAGGCAAGGTGTCGATGAGGGTATTGCAATGTTGAATTTGTGTTGTGTGATTGATTTATATTCGGATGTGTTTGGTTTTGGTTGAGCCGAATGGTGTTTGGATTTGGTATTTGGATTATGTTTGTTGTGGATAGTTTAGGATGTGGAGTTGTTTGTTATAATTTATTCTTGTTTTGTGTTTGTGTTTGTGTTTGCATTGGATTCGGCTAAGTGTAGAGCCTCAACGGCTCGGGTTGAGTCGAGCCGTGACTCACGGGAGTCAAGGCGAGTTGTCGTATTTTATTTACTTGTGTTTGGTTATTTATTTATGTTGGGATACAGTTTCGGCTTAAATTTTATAAAATGAATTAATGAATATGAAACGATAAAAATAATAAAGAGTAATAATAGTTAAGAGGCTTGCAACACTTGGACTTGGATTTGAATTATTGTGACGTTATTATCACTGGACTTGAATTGGAGGTATCGTATTTAAGGTATTGGTTATTTGGATACTATGGACCTTTTGGTAAATGAGACGGAAGGATGTATTAGACTTTGACTAATTTAACACGTCTGAACTCGAACAAATACGAAACGGTCGATAAAACTAAACAACTAATATACACACGAATGATATATTCAATTGTATTATATAAATGTGACGTTAAACGATATATAATTAATTAATCAACGAGTCGTTTGACTCGGGAAAATGATGAATAAAAGGGTAGGTCATGCTGAAATTTTGTAAAATCTCTTAAACTAAAAGCTTTTCAAAAACTTATATGTTTTATCGAATATGACATTTATTTTGGGAAAACGTGGAAAAGCCAACACTAGTTGTTTGTCTGTTGTTTGTTTATTTGGTGTTTGTCTATTCTTTTCTATATTCTTCTTTCTTTTATTCTTTTCTACTACTTTCGACTTTCTTTGGTATTTTTTCGTGATCGCCGACTTGGTCTTTTCTATCTTTCTTGTCTTCCACACGAGACTCAAACGTATTTCTTTTCAAAATGCCATTGAAACTAAAACCTTTTTCTCAAGTATTGATTATTGAGTTATTCGAGTATTATTGTTGAGTTATGCCATTTAAATTGATTAGGTTGTGTTGAAGTTCATTTTCCGTGACATATTACTTGATTGCTTTGCTATCTCGTTTCTCTCCTGCTAAAGTGTGATTCATAGCCCCAATTTTTACTTTTTAATTGTTTTTAAAACTCACGGGGTGAGATACATGCTTTTAAATATTTTTTGAGCACAGTAGTTTATGGTATGCTTTTTCCTGACTGGTATGCTTTCCTGATTGGTATGCTTTTCCTGACCGATATGCTAGGTATCTTTACCTTGCCACAAGCAAGACCCTCCGATCATGAACTATTAATCACTTGCGAGTGAGCGCGAATATAGGGATATAGGCTTATAGGAATTGACCCTCCTGCCATGTTGACTGAGACCGGTCCGCATGTGATGTACTACATGCGAATTTCCTAGGTATTTGGAAAGATCTCTAGCTTTGGGGCATTTATTATATTATGAAATTCCGCAGTTATTGTCGACTTATTCCTGATGTTCCTGGTGCTGGTTAACATTTTGCGTGTCATGAGCTTAGCATTATAATTTTACAATATTTTATGCATAGGGATGTTTATTTATTATTGTTGTTACCCGGTATTCGCATTTGTTGCTTATATCTTCTAGATTAAAAATCTTGTGCTCAGCTTTATTTACTAAACCTATGAATTGCACTCAACCTTTGTGTTGACTTTTAAGCATGTTTTATCTCAGGTAATTAGCTAAAGATGCATATCTTTTGGGCACGATGGAGTGGCTAGGACTTCTTGGAGGCTATATGTAGCTATTTTATCTTTATGTGGCTATTTCTTTCTATCTTTTCTTCAAAACCCTTTTAAAACTGTGTCTATTATATTTCCGCTGCTAAACTTTATGTATGTTTTCCGCTGCAACTGATGTTTATATTCCCTGCTACTTGTTTAAGAGTCTTTGTACTCTAATGGTTTTGATGAAATAAAATGTGGGTTTTTATTTAAAAACGTCCTGTTTGGGATCGTTTTCTATGCTGTGACTGTTTTACCCATCAAGTAATACCCCTGGCTATATTCCGCTGCCATACCCAAGTTAGGGGTGTTACAGTTATATTCCTATGGAAAAATTGGAGCTGGGTGAACTTAATAGTAAAGAAAAGGTGGCTGATATGATCATATAGGGTGTTTGGCAATCGCTTGCAAATTGGATTAGTGATGTCCTTATGTCCAAAATAATTCCAGTTCCACAGTTAGATATTAATAGAAGAGAGAGATGGAAAGATAATGATGGTAATATTGTTAATTTCTCTATGAGTAAGGCTTGGAATGATTTGAGACACAATGGGGAAGAAGTAGCATGGTCTGACATTACATGGTCTTCACACTGCATTCCAAGACATGCTTTCATAATCTATTTAGCTGTAATTGGAAGTCTAGCAACTCAATATAGGATTGCAAAATGGTATCCTGGTAAAAGTATATCTTACACTCTTTGCAATAGATGCCCAGACTTAATAAGGCATCTATTGTTTTAGTGCACATTTTCTAGTAAAATCTGGAAAGAGATGAAATAGATCATGATGCAAGAGAATTTTAATGAATGTTCGGATGATATAGTAAGTGATATGGTCAAATTACCTTGCAATAAAACCATAAGAAGTATAGTAAGAAGATTGATTCTAGCAGCTTGTGTCTACTTCATATGGCATGAAAGAAATAAAAAGGTATTCTCCACTGAGAAAAGAAGTTGGCACGAAGTGTTAAGTGTGATAATAAACACAATTAGAATTAAACCTTTGAGTCTAAGAGTAAAGAACTCAACTCAAGTTAACAAAGTGGCCGCTAAGTGGCAAGTTATTATGAACACTGATGCGTGGAATTGCACCCTTGCAAAATGTTTTACCTCTCAAGGGATCTTAAGAAGCTTGCAATCCACACCAGGCAGTGTACCTGTTCGTTGTAGTATAGTATAGTGACAAGTACCGGGGGATTGATTGTTTAACTCAGGAATAGTGTTCGCTAGGATTAAAAAGTCTACTAAACTAGGTCTAAAGGTGAGGGATGATTCTTTTTGTCTTTTTATATTTTAAAGAAAGCAAGTAAAATCTCGGGTTTTGAAGGAGTGGGCGGAATTAGTTGCTAGTCAACTAACCTAATTAACTAAAGATGCAATCAAAATAAAATAAAATAAACTTAAACTAATGTGTGGTGTAAACAATAATAAGAGAAAATGTGTTTACTTAGATTTCACTACTCCCTAGATATATTTTACCAGTTGATTAGCTTGTTACAATTGCATGGATGACAGGTTATATTCAATAATACTAGTCGTAGGGCCGTGTACGAAATTCCCTAACTCTATAGGCTTCTACTTCATTCTAGGTCGAGCCGACTACTAGCTCCTAACGTAGTATCACTAACAGTTACCTGCGCATTAAATACAACCAATAAATCGTAGTACACCTCCGATCATGTTTCTTAAGACGTTCAAGCAAGTTACCAATTGGAAGTCTGCCAGTTTTCTTAAGCCTAACATTGAATACAATCTTCCACAATAACTATAAACAAACCATCAACCAATAATCAACATCTAGGTTTCATTGTCTCTAAGCAAACACAATAAAAACCTAGCCTAGCATGTTAAAAAGAAGACAAGCATAAGATGGAATCAAACAACACATAGACATATTGAATGTGTTAATACAAATATCGCCTAAAAACGTTATTTATATTTTACGATCTTTGCTAAGTTTTGTTAATGACAAAATATGAACTTTAGCTAATAGTAAATCATCACTTTAGTGTTTAAGTCTTGTTTAACTAAGATTTACATTTCCTTTTAAACAAAACATTGTTTTCATTTCTTAAATTAGAAAGTGTCTTGTCACATCACATTTATTTCTATAAATAGAAATATCACATCACATTTATGGTAAGTTTGTCATTATACGTTTATGGAAAGAAAGTGTGTTTGGCTAACCATAAGTTTTCTTGTGCAAGTTGTGTTTGACTAGTGTTTATGTGATGTGACCTTGTTTGGTTTGGAAGATTTATTGCAAAACCAACTGCAGCCCTGACGGACCCCTGGGGATACACGGGCGGAACCCTTCTGAGGGGTCCGCTGTATCCGCCAGGCCTGCAGAAGGCTTTGCTATAAATACCAAGCCATAAGTTGATTTTTGGCTTATCACTTAGAGTCATATTTTACACATATTCTCTCATTATACTCAGTAGCTACTAACTTGTGTGATTCTCTTATGTAGCAAAGGAGTTCACATATTCATCTAAGAAGTTACAAGTTTCAACTCTAAGTTGCAAGACTTGTTAGCTTTGTTGTGTATAGACTTTGGTAGTTTATACTTCATGTGTATCTTGTATAGAAGTGATCTGTTAGTATTTTAGGCCTCAAAATACATAGTGTGTCGGGAGTTGTTGTACCCTTGTAAAAGAACTAACGGGAGTGGTTGTACCCTTGGTAAAGAACTCGACATCTAGCTTAGTGTCGGTAAAAGTGTAAGCGACGATGGGAGTGGTTGTACCCGTGTAAAAGAACTCGACATCTAGCTTAGTGTCGGTTAAAGTGTAAGCGACGTTGTAAAGGTTTCTCCACCGGGAAAGGAGGTTGTTGATTAGTGCTTATAACTCTCGAGTTGGAAACTCGGGGCGTGGATGTAGGGCAAGGAAAAAGAGTCCTTGTAGCCGAACCACGATAAACAATCGTGTTGTGGTTTGATCGTTTCTTTCTTTATCCTTGCTTATTACATATTGTCTTTAGTTAGAATTGCTAATCACACGTAATGCTTTTCAAAGAATTAAACAAGTAAAGTTGTGTTTATATCTTTAAACAAACGTAAAGCTTTTCAAAGAACTAAACAAGTAAAGTTAGGATTGTTATTCACACGTAAAGCTTTTCAAAGAAGTGAACATGTAAAGTTGTGTTTATATCTTTAAACAAACGTAAAGTTTTTAAAGGATAATCAAGTTAAAAGAGATTTTAAAAGCGGTAAACTATTCAACCCCCCTTCTAGTTTTCCACAATTGGCATCAGGAGCTACGTTACTCAAGATCTTTAAAATAAAATATATTTTAAAACTTGGATCGATCCATGGATTTTGAAAATCTCAAAAAAAAAGGGCAACCTATTCAAAACCCACCGCTATTTGAAAAAGAAAACTTACTTGAATGGAAAAGTAATTTTGAAAACTATGTTAAATCAATTGATCAAGATCTTTGGCATATTATCTCTTTTGGTGATTTCAAACCAAAGAAAACAAGTTTTTGAAAACCAAGATAACTATCTTAAACTTGATAAAAATACTAAAGCTAAAACAATGATTTATAAAGCTTTAGTACCGAATATGAAAGAAAGTATTTTTGTCAAATGGCTAATGATATTTGGAAAAATATGTTAAACTTTCATCAAGAAATATGTCAAGTCAAAGATGGTCAATTTGATCTCACATATGAATTAGAAGTCTTAGAAATATTAATAGATAGACATTTAGTTGAGATAAATACATGTACTACTAGTTTAAATGTTTTAAATGAAGGTGTAAGTGAAGATGATTACTCATGTCAAGCTCTTAGTGGACTTGCTTACGATTCATGGAATAACACGGATGAAGATGAAGCCAACCATCCGGTTTGTGATTCTCAACTAGATAAAACATCAAGCAAGGTACATTTTGAAACCAAACACTTTTGCTTTGACAAATTTATCCTAGATTTTTCTAAACTAGAAAATGAGTCTAAACGTTTATGCAACATGGACCTAAAAACTATCTTCAAGAACGAGGCTTCAAAATCTTTTAAGAATATCTTTGAAAAGGAAATCTTGTTAAAAGATAAAATGTCTAGGATTGAGAGTAATGTTGAAATTGATCTAGAATGTAAATTATGTCTAGATTACAAACATGAGATTAAAAAGCAAAATGAGAAAGGAAAAATATTAGTTAAATTTGATAAAAGCTCAAAATCTCTTGAAAGATTGTTGAGGAGTCAAAGGGTGTTTAAAGATAAAACTGGATTAGGATTTAACTCAAAAGCACCATTAACTAGCAAAACAAAACAAGTAAAATTTGTCTAACCTAGAAGAGAGATTTAGAGATAATTCAATCTCTATTAGAAACTCATGATAAAAAACGTTAAGATTATCATGCTCTATGCTTTTATATGATTATCTAACCTTCTTGGATACATGAGTAATTGAGTTTCAAAGCGTGTCGTCAAACCAGGATTTTACGCGTAGTGTTTATCCTCTTGATAGCATCTCCATGCAATTTAAAAGGTACGCATTACTTCAACTTAACTTTGATTGTCTCTTGCTTCTAGCATTATGTGTTGAAATATGTGTTATTAGTAATACTCTAAAAGTGTTTACTTGCTATTAGTAATAACTAAGATTAGATTCTATGCAACAAGGAGTTTCGTCATTAGTACTAGTAGGAGATATAAGGTGTTTTGGTTCTTTAACCATCAAGAGATAAACACGAGAAACTCTTGAGTGAGTCTCACTCAACTCTTGCTTACAAGTGAGCTAACAAAGAATTTCCTAAGTGTTAAAATGTCTAACACTTTTGTGATGCTTGCAAAACAAACCTTTGTTAAACAACGTTGTAAAACATCATATCTTGGGTCTTAAATTGTGTTTTACTTCAATCACTCCTTTATGATAATTTCACATAAAACATACAAGGTGAAATAATTCACATTAGCATACATTAGGATGTGTGGAAGAAAATGAGTTTTCAACATCTAGGATTTACACATCAAATGTGACACTTAGTCTTATGATGTTGTACCTCTTGGACTTTTTCAAAACAAATAAAGTTCATAGTGTCCTAAGTAAGGAAACCCAAAGAGTCGAGGAGTCGTTGAATACAACATTTAACGAGTGATCTCCTCCTTCTAAGATATCATCTTTGGTAGATGATGACTTAGTCGAAAGTCCAATGATGGCAAGACAAGTATGTTGTGTAAAACATTAAGAATAAAAGTACAAAATAACATCCTCTCACCTTGAGTCAAACATTGAATCAAGCAAAATTGACATAAGTTATAAAACTTGATTTATAGGTCATAGTTGTGTCTAAAAAAATTCAACAATAACAGTTTTTGGAATTTAGAGTAAAACAACTAGTGAAATGAAATAAATGTTTCGAAGTAATCATGTGATTGTAAGCCTCAATAAATGAAAGACTTTTTGATAATAAAAGCAAGCTCCAAAAGCAAGGGATTTTAACTCAAAGACATTCCTAGTTACTCTCTTGTTCTCAATGGTTAAGTTATTGATGACTTATCAAGAATGAGATTAGTAAATCCGTAGGTAAAACTAAACGTAGAGAAATGTTCTGAAGACTACTTGTTCTCATAACAATTAGATCCAACATTATGTTTAGTGTTTGTCTATGTGCTCATTTTAAAGAAGATCCTTAAACAACTCTTTAGTTGAGCTTGTTTGGATACATCATATGGTACTACACAACTAGGATTATGGTATCCCAAAAGAACGGGAATAGAAACCATAGTGTATTCCAAATGGAATTATGCTGGTAGAAGTTGATAAGAAAAGCACAAGTGGTACTTGCACTTTTATACTTACTTACCCAATGATTCTCCAAAACACGTAAGGTTCTCAAATTAGTTTCGGATGGAGAAGCACATCAACAAGCTCCGCTTGAACAAGCAAATTCGTGTCAACAACGGAATTCATTTTATCAACATTGTTATACCTTCAACAAAGGAAGCATCGACTTCAGCGACAATTCAATCCATTATGTTCTTAATTGAGATATTGTGATCTATCATCATCGCCTTGGTAAGAATGTTCATTAAGGAACGTCTTAACTAAGAAAGCCTTATACGTTAACCATTCTATCAACGTTTTCACAAAACCTCTTAAATGAGAAGCATTCATCATCCCTAGGCTTAGTCAAAGAATCATAAGACATAAAACCCTAGTTTTGAACATTAGGATAAAACCACAAAAATTAAGACAAACCCATTTGAATTTTTCCCTGCAGTTCCCACGGAACCCTCAAACCATACGGGCGGAACCCTCCCTTTGGTTCTGCCTGGTCCGCCAAATCTGCATGATGTTTTATTTTTAATTTCAAAACCAAACACCTCTTTACTCACAACTCCAACTTACCATCAGCCCATAAGATTCACAAAATGAACAAAACTTCAAGCATCTTCCTCATAACCTTTCATCACTCAAACCTCAAACAACCAACGTGAAATGAGAAACCGAGTTATCCTTTGTCCTATCAATATCGAGTCATCCACCATTTCCATGCCCTCAAAGAAACCAAGAGTCAATATCATCTTCACCAATAACTCCACCTAGTCATCTTCACAAGAAGATTCCACAATGTAACCAAACAAGTGTGTCATCCCCACTATAACCTAACCTATAAAGATTAAACCAAATTTCATGATACATAAACCTATGTTCACCTTTGTGTCGCTCTTTGAAACAAAGGGCAATTGTCATATTCATACTCTCATTAACATATTTGTCTATGTCGTCAAAAGTCAAGTGAATTTCATTATGAAATGCGTCTCTTCCACTTTCTAGCAAGTGAAGAACATAAAGAAGATATCCAAGCTTTAAGTGTTGTCAAGCAATCACCACCTCATTTCACATATCCACTCTCGGTCGTCAACCATACTTTACCACCGTTCACCACATTGTTAAAACAAATGAAAAACGTCATTGAAACATCACTTGCATTATAAAACATTTTTAAGAATCAAAATGAGTCAAGTTAACCGCACCTCCACATTGTTTTCATATAGGCACACACTAGAACATACACATTACAATAGTCGTTTACTTAGACTAAAATGTGAAATTTTGATTTTCTAGAAATCATCATGCCTCCTCTAACTCACTACGACCACAAGGACACCATCAAGTACCTACCCAAACACCACAAAACCAAAGGTCTTACTCAAACTCAAATTGTTGTCTTCAAAGCCTTGGAAAAACGGTATGTCCATAAGGGTAGAACCATTGATCCATCCTTCTTAGAAGGTACAAGCCTCTACATGGAATTTGCCACAATCAACTTTGAGTGTCTCTTAGAAATCAATGAGCCTATTTGTTCTAGGTTCATTTTAGAATTCTCTGCATCCGTCACCCTCTCCAAGGATGAGTATGGTCGCATGTCTATTAACTTTAGGGCTAGTAGTCATCAATCCTCCTTCACTCTCAAGGAGTTTGCTCAAATCCTAGGTGTCCCAAACCATGGTACTTGCATCTACTCCTACTGGCACTCCCTCTCAACTCTTGATACACTCTTTGACTGCATCTATCCCTATGATACCCCTCTTATGTTCAAAGATGAACTTCGTGACCACCTCTTCATTAGGACCACCAATACTAGGAGAACTAGAACCGGAAATGAGGTCATCAAGGACCCATATGGAATGGAATTCAGTGAACTCAAGCCCCAAATTCAAGGAATGGGAAGAACTCCTTAGAGCTAATGAAATTAGCACCATAGGAAACCGGGATCACATCAATGTTTGCCTTTGCTACATGCTCTACTCCTTGTCCGTTAGGCAACCCTTCAACCTTGCCTACTACATGACCAAGAGAATGACCGACATTCCCGCGCAAGGTACAACGTCTATGCCATATGGAATGCTCTTGACCCGTCTCTTTAGGTTCATCTCTCCCATTCCATCAACTCCTAGAGGTCTTCACCTAGACTACTCTCTTATTCCACATGCTTTTATCCCACTAAGTGATAGGAGAATCTACAAAGCCCAAGGTAAACATTTTCCAACTCTAGGCTTTGCCCAACTCTAGGCTCCCACCTCTAGAATACATTTTCCAACTTTCGGATATTCCAAATGAGTCGGCGGAGTTCAAGCAAACAAAGGGGATGTTCAAAAACATCGAGAGATTTCTTGAAATGCTCAAGAAGAAGATTGACCGTCAATGAGTGCGGGTGTGTAGGAGTGTTTGGCACTAGGTGCTATTTGAACGATTTGGTCATTTAAACATTACGTGTTATGTATTTATGTGTTGGTAAGATATTTGGTACTATTTGGAACTTGTAGGAACTAACAATGATGCAGGAAGACAACATTTGGCAAGTTGTCAAATTTTCATGTTTATGAAATTTTCACTAATTATAGTGAAATTCTCGACCCCCCCCCCCCCGGTCAAAGTCCTATGGTATGTGTGTTTACATGTCCAATTTTTGCATTACCTAACTAGATATGCATTATCTTTTTGATTTTAGGAGTTTTCGAAAAATTTGAAAAACGTCTCGCGGGTCAAAAATGCGGACTGCCAAGTTTTTCAGGTCTGGCGGATCTGGCGGCACCCTAGATTGGGTTCCGCCAGTGTATTTTCTAGGCAACCCAGAAATGGCCCAACGGACCGGACGGAACCCTCGCACGGGTTCCGCCTGTGTATTCTGAAGGTTCCGCCAGTCACCTGCAGAAAATTTTTGTCATTTTTCTTAAGTTCAAAACTTGTAAAGTGTCAAACCATTTTCTTTAGTGAGAAACATCTTCCCTTACCTCCAATAACCATATTAGGACAACTCTCACTCACTAAAACAATTAGGAAGTCACTTCCCGCCAAAAGTTCAAATTCAAACATAACTAACCCAAGGAACCCTTTTAAAGGATCCTTCAAACAATTGGAACATTTTCAACCAAATCACATCCCGTGATCACAAAGCATTGAGTGCATATGTTGGTCTTTCACTCCACCCTATTCCATTGGATTGACATCAAATGATGTGACAAGTTCATGAAAATCATTTGATACCTCAATCTTTGAATGGTAGAACATCAAATCCAAACACTCCTTCCCACAATTCTTTTTAAGTTTGATCACTTTAGAATACCCCAAAACTCACACCAACACCATTAATTCTCTCAATCTCAAAACTCTTGCAAACCAAAGATTTGAGATGACTTAATCAAATACCACATCCGAATCATCAAGCTAAAACCACTAGGATTAGTGTTAAACCTTGTTGCTTTAAAAAAACCATCAAATCAAGCTCATCACTTGACATTTCTTCACCTATCCAAAACATCCTTAACCTTACTACCTCAACATCATATTCAATACCTTGCAAACATCAACATGACCACTATTCAAGATTTCCTCAATCTTGCTACTCCAACATCCTCTCCCAAACATGGCAATACAAACATATACACTTTTCAACCATCAAAAACTTTTCAACCATCAATCACCAACACTTACACCAATGGAACTTTTCCATACACCACCAACATCACCACATCCACTATTGGAAACTTTTGAAAACCTATCACCTAAACCATCAAGCCCTCCATCATTGTCACCCTTTGACACCATTGCCGAAACGGAAACCCAACAACAACCAATATTTCAACCAAATGAGTCATTGGATGATGCACCTCATCCACCTTCATTGCTTGAGAGTTTGGCTTACCGTTATGCTAGACCCTAAATTTTTCCAAATGATCAAGGTTATACACACCTACAATCATTTGTGTTTTACCCCATTTACAAATACCTTAATGGTAATCCTTCCGGAGAACCAAGCTTACATCACTTTGTTCACAACAACAACTACCACATGAACCTTCCCAACACTTTGAATCTATATTTTCTTCGTATAAGAAAATAGAAGCATCTCAATGATCGTCCACCATGACCAACAAAACCACCACCTTTCACAAATGAAAAACCAAGGTCATTGCTTGACCAAAATGAGTCTTTTGACCACAACCAACCACCACAACAAGAATATCACCACCTAAAACCATTGTTGTTTCACCTTATATACAAAGACATCCAGGATCCTCTAAACAATGAAATGAGGTTTATCCTAAACGACATTGTGGAACGTCTCAAGTTTAGAATCTCCAAAATGAAACAAAACCGTTTCTTTTGGAAAATGTTTCACCATTTAAACCAACAAACCTAAAACGTGTCACCTCCACAACATTCAAAACAAATCCCGCTACACCCTCCAACACACATTTTCATCCTTAAACAACCTTAGCCTTGTTTTTGGAAAATGTTTCTCATTAAGGAAAATGATGATTTCCTTGTAGCATTTTATGTTCTTAGTTTATTTTTAGTTTTTCTTTATTTTTTAAGAAGTAGGATAATGTCGTCCTAATTTCTCGTCTTTGAATTTTTAAGAGTCAAAATTTTACATGAATTAAATTTCATTCTACTACAAGGTTTGCATTGTTTGTTGACCATTTAGGTATAATGAGTGAACTATACCTTGTTATGGTAGCATACATATATCTTGTGTTTTAGAAGCTAACCTTTCTTTTTGTAGGATCATTATCCATGTTTTCCTTCCTTGATACTCCATTTAGGGGAGTAATATTCAAGGGGGAGCATGAGTGTTGCATTCTTTCACTTCACAACTCTTAGTTGTATTCTAGACATGAAATGCTTTCATGACTTGTCTTGTGTGGAAACTAACATTTTGTTTTGTAGGGTCAAAATCCATGTCTCCTCTCTTGGCACTCCATTTAGGGGGAGTATCATCCAAGAGGGAGCAAGTGCATACTTCCGCTTCGCTACTCTTCTTTTTGTTTTGACAAAAAGGGGGAGAATTGATATAAAAACTTGTTTATCTTTTTTTTCTTTCTAACTCTTGCATGTCACAAACAAGTTTTAATACTAACTTTATAAGACTTAACACTAAATCTAGTGGCTTACTTATAAATAAAGTTTAGCTTTTGTCATCAACAAAAAGGGGGAGATTGTTAATACAAATATCGCCTAAAAACGTTATTTATATTTTACGATCTTTGCTAAGTTTTGTTAATGACAAAATATGAACTTTAGCTAATAGTAAATCATCACTTTAGTGTTTAAGTCTTGTTTAACTAAGATTTACATTTCCTTTTAAACAAAACATTGTTTTTATTTCTTAAATTAGAAAGTGTCTTGTTACAACACATTTATTTCTTTAAATAGAAATATCACATCACATTTATGGTAAGTTTGTCATTATACATTTATGGAAAGAAAGTGTGTTTGACTAACCATAAGTTTTCTTGTGCAAGTTGTGTTTGACTAGTGTTTATGTGATGTGACCTTGTTTGGTTTGGAAGATTTATTGCAAAACCAACTGCAGCCCTGACGGACCCCTGGGGATACACGGGCGGAACCCTTCTGAGGGATCCGCCGTATCCGCCAGGCCTGCAGAAGGCTTTGCTATAAATACCAAGCCACAAGTTGATTTTTGGCTTATCACTTAGAGTCATATTTTACACATATTCTCTCATTATACTCAGTAGCTACTAACTTGTGTGATTCTCTTATGTAGCAAAGGAGTTCACATATTCATCTAAGAAGTTACAAGTTTCAACTCTAAGTTGCAAGACTTGTTAGCTTTGTTGTGTATAGACTTTGGTAGTTTATACTTCATGTGTATCTTGTATAGAAGTGATCTGTTAGTATTTTAGGCCTCAAAATACATAGTGTGTCGGGAGTTGTTGTACCCTTGTAAAAGAACTAACGGGAGTGGTTGTACCCTTGGTAAAGAACTCGACATCTAGCTTAGTGTCGGTAAAAGTGTAAGCGACGATGGGAGTGGTTGTACCCATGTAAAAGAACTCGACATCTAGCTTAGTGTCGGTAAAAGTGTAAGCGACGTTGTAAAGATTTCTCCACCGGGAAAGGAGCTTGTTTATTAGTGCTTATAACTCTCGAGTTAGAAACTCGGGGCATGGATGTAGGGCAAGGAAAAAGAGTCCTTGTAGCCGAACCACGATAAAAAATCGTGTTGTGGTTTGATCGTTTCTTTCTTTATCCTTGCTTATTACATATTGTCTTTAGTTAGAATTGCTAATCACACGTAATGCTTTTCAAAGAATTAAACAAGTAAAGTTGTGTTTATATCTTTAAACAAACGTAAAGCTTTTCAAATAACTAAACAAGTAAAGTTATGATTGTTATTCACACGTAAAGTTTTTCAAAGAAGTGAACATGTAAAGTTGTGTTTATATCTTTAAACAAACGTAAAGTTTTTAAAGGATAATCAAGTTAAAAGAGATTTTAAAAGCGGTAAACTATTCACCCCCCCTTCTGGTTTTCCATAGAATGATTATTGAAAAACTTATCTTCAATTGAACATGGACGGAACAAGGGTGGAAACCCTTATTGTAACAGAAAATTCGTCTAGGGTTTGCACAAAGAAGTTCTCCAAAAGTTCCACACTTAATGAATGAAAATTAGAAAACTATATATATATATATATATATATATATATATATATATATATTTTAAACCTTGACGGCGTCACGTTATAGCTTGTGACGTCGTCAACTCGCCGGCGAAATAAAATTCGTATTGCATATATCCACTTCTGACGCCGTCATGTGTAATTTTACTCTGGGCCATTACATGTATTCTGACCCTGACGGCCTTGATGACGCCGTCAGGCCAAATTACCTTGAAATTGTTCTGGGCCGTCATGTGTATTTTTCATATCCACCTTTTTTGCCAAGCTTGACGTCGTCACTTGTATGGCTTTGACGCCATCAGGTACTGTTCCCAGCAAGGATTTTGAGACTTTGTCGTTTTCTTCAATTAATCGCTCCAAAAATGTCCAAAATGCTTCCTTTTCCAGATTTCTTCTCAAAAGTATCTAAAATGACAAAAGGAACGATTTAGGGTAATAATTGATCAAATAATCACGAATTCGGGCTTAAATGACCCCCCAAAAGCCGTACGCTTTTCGCCTTATCAAATACCCTTACACTTGGGAATTGCTTGTCCTCAAGCAAATGCGCTTTTATTCTAATCAAAATACAAGATAGGGGTCATTTAAGACTAATATAAAAGTAATTACAACAAATAATCGTTCCACTTAAAACCAAAAACAAGCACGGAGGTTATACACTAGCATCTCACAAATAGTGTTTAGATACTCACATCTCTCGGGTGTAATAAAGTATATATCTCAAAAAGAAAATGGAAAACATCTCTCACTACCTGTCATATTAAATAGATTACCATAGGCTTAGGAAAGGATCAAACCTCCACCACTTGGCGTAAGGACCTAGGATAAACTATCAACGAGGTCTTTTAAAGGGTTATAACATGAGGTGTAGGGATATCGTAAACACGGTTTTGTTGGATAAAGGCAATATTTACTGGTGGCGAGTTAATCATCTTGGTTAATTACATGTACAATGTGGCGTTACTAAGCCAAGACTCGACTCGACTTAAGCTAATAAATAAAAAATAACAAAAACTTAAAATAAACATAAAGGAAACGGGATGGTAGTCCGTATGTTTTTTTTTTTCTTTTTTTTTTTTTTTTTTTTTTTTTTGCATTCCCCTTACACTTGAACTTTTACATACTTCACAATCAACTATTCTAATGACTCGAATTAAGATAATCAAAACACTTGGATTACTTTTTTAAGAATAACGCACATATGGGGGTAATATATGATGTTCTTCCCCATTACTCCATAACACTATCACTTTACCCATGAGTCCCAATCGTCCCAAAACAATATGTACAAGATATGACTCGACTTAGCAACCATGTAATCAATTAGACAATTAACTAAGGGTTTAAACAAATAAAAATAATGCACTAAAGATGAGTGCATACACGGAAGGCTAAGGCAATTTGGTTGCACATTTGGGGTGGTTTGTAAACAAATTCTTCCTTTAAGTAAAAGTGCTTAAAGTTAGAAACGAAAAAGATAGGCTCGGAGGGGTGTACTAGGGGTATCGTGTACTAAAAATGAGTACAACGCAAAGGTGTGGGAAAAATTAATTGACTTTGTTAGTCAAGGTAATTGACTTAAATGGTCAAGTAATTATGATACGGGTTTAACACAAGGGTGATCCTAATGCCTCTTATCATGTAGTAAATCCTACTACACGAATGTAGTCTCATTAGCGGTCTCGGGATGCATCACTAACGCAAGTTCTAGAATCTAAGTACTACCGGTACACTCATAAGCACTAATAATGAATGCTTTTCCTAACAAATCTAAAGGCGAACCTCACATATTTAGGTGGAAAATTTTTCTGAGTGGTACGGTTTTTGTGCTAGTCATACAACTCCTATCCATGAGACGCTCATTAAGGCTAAAGCTTCACTCCTAAATGTTGTAAAAAAATTTAAATTTGGTGCTAAAATTTCCCTAACAAGTATTTCTCTTAGTTTTATTACACACCTACTATTGAACAAACAAACTCAAGCATAATTGTATTCTCTAAAGTATCATCATTTACCCTCCCCTTACACTTAAGTTAAACATTGTCCCAAATGTTCAATAAAAAGGATGTAAAAGAAAATATGGTAAAAGAATGAAAACAAATACTCCCCTGATTCGTTCGGTGTGGATAGTGTGTCAACAAGGTTAGATATTCTTCCAAGAAAATGAACTTTGAAAGCTTCCCTCCAGAAATATAAATCATCCTCTTGTCCAATGTAACCTGTTAAACCTGAGGAAACAATCAAGGCAATCCTCGCGTAAAATCAGCGGCAATCTATATATACTAAAAATCCTAGAAAACAAATTAAGATATAATGCTTGTGGAATGAATGTTTGCAGATTTTCTGGAGTTTATAAAACTAAAGAATCAACAAAAACTTTAAGACTCCTGTATAAACAAAACTCGCAAAATTTTTCAGAATTTTTGTATCTGACGCCGTCAGGTTATAACTCCTGACGCCGTCAAAATATTCCTGCAAAAATCTCATGTTAAGTTTCCGGAAAATTTCTGAAAAAACTTATGCCTTACTTCCTGGAAAATCCTGCAAAACATCATTATGACTCGATACAAGCATTTGACTCAAACAATTGCTAATATACATGTTCATTTAATATTGTTGTGGTTCATGCTCAATTTTGTTCTTAGAAACAAATTTGGGTCTCCCTTACACTTAGCTTTTGCCAAATACCTTTATATGTAATTAAGACGAAGTTAAAAACAAAATAAAGCATTTTCACAATTTTCTTTGAAACATGAGCCACAAACAATAAAAATAAAACACGCATACGGAAACAAATAAAATCAAACAAACAAACAATAAAAAAACAAATAAAAACATCAAACAGTTAAAAACATGGGTTGGGTTGCCTCCCAATAAGCGCTTGTTTTTGTTCGAGTCACGAGCCTGACTCTACCCTTATTTAACGGAAATAGGGGAGGTTTTCCCTACACTTAGGATTAAGTGCGGGTGGAAGTAGCTATACACACCCTTAGGGTGGAAATATGCCTCATGAGGAAAGAGTGGTGGATGAATTATATGCTCAAAGGGGTGTGCTCCTATCATCATAACCTTACCTAGTTCACTTTGGTCAATGGGTGAGTTGAAGTTTTCTCCTAAAAAGGGATCATCTTCTATCAACTTTGAGAGACTCCTAGTTGGGAATCCATCTTGACCTAATAAACCTGGTTTAAGCCCATAATGTTTCTTATGATCAATCATGAATGGGTGATGTAAGTATGTAAGGTCATGGTTCACTCCTATGTCAGCTTCCTCTCTACAAGGCTTAGAGTCTACTACTTTCAACATAAAACTACCCGGATTATATGGTTTGATGGGTGGATCGGGACCATTTTCAATTCCTAAATTCACATCTAACGATGGAAGATTAGGTAATGGTTTTGGTTGAGGCTCTGGTTCATCAGAACTAGGAACTCCCTTAGGACTAAAAGAAAGGTCATCACTACCAGTGTTAAAACCTATATTTTCTAGTTGTGCTTGGTCCAAGGGTTCTACCTCTATTGGGGTTCCTATAGTCTCTTCTACTTCTTCCGGGTAAGTCAAGGAAGGTGTGTACGCATCGAATGATGGTAGGACTTGTGGAGTACTGAGTGGGCTTATGTTATTCACCTCGTCCTCCATTGTATCTAGATTACATATGTGTTGATCTTGTATTATGGTGGAATTAAACCACTCCGTGCACCTAGGTATCTCATCTATAGGCTTATTATCCCCAAACAAACTTTCTGCTTGTTCCCTCAAACTTGCGATCAATTGATCTGTAACAACGTTTGTTGGGTTGTCTAACTTTTTGGCGAGTTGGGCACAATCCTCTATGGCTTCCCATGCTACTTCAGCACTTAATCCCCAAAGGTCCCCATCTGCGGCATGGTCAATGTCCATTTTGATATAGTGGTCGACATGATGGTAAAATATTTTAATTTGGGACCACAAATCGAAACTAAGATGAGGGACTTTTCGGAGTAAATATTTAAAACGAGTCCATGCATCATAGACAGGTTTATCTTGATGTTGTTTGAACATCAAGATGTCATTAGGAGTGGGTGAATTTTGTGGTTGGTAATATGGTGGATCCGCGTTCTCCATAATGGCTAACGGAATAGTCAATGGAAAGGTTGTTACGAACAAAGACACAAAGAAAAGATAGACTAAAGAAAGCTAATAAAATTAAAATAAAAATCTCACTAGATAGGGATCTAGCGAGTAGACCTAATAAACAGAAATTTCAACCTAGACAATAACTATTCCCTGGGCTGCGGCGCCAAAAATTTGATGCGTGGAATTGCACCCTCGCAAAAGGTTTTACCTCTCAAGGGATCTTGAGAAGCTTGCAATCCTCACCAGGCAGTGTAACTGTTCGTTGTAGTATAGTATAGTGACAAGTACCGGGGGATTGATTGTTCAACTCAGGAATAGTGTTCGCTAGGATTAAAAAGTCTACTAAACTAGGTCTAAAGGTGAGGTGTCACACCCCCAATTTACCTGAATGACATCATAGTTTCAGTTATATAGAACGACCTAAAGTGTCATTTTGAAAATACATCATTTGATTTATTTAAAAACATTCAGAGTTACAGAACATAGGTCCCAAAGTCTTTAAAAGTTGAATGAAATAAGTTGGTACAATCAAACGATAATATATAAGTGCATGAAAATCCAAAATGAGACGCGTCATCCTTGCTACTCACTAAAATGACTCCATGCATGCCATGAGGGATAAACCTTAGTTACCTGAAAATACATTGCTAAAACGGTCAACATAAAGTTGGTGAGAAATCATAGGTTTATAAGTTAAATCGGATGTACATTAGCCATAAGTAAAGTAAAGTGACAAAAATGTCATAAAGAAAGCTACATTGGCTCTTAAGCTCATGACCCCGAAGCTAGACATAGTTACTTGGCCCAAAATGAGTGTTTACCAGACACTCTAATATATTAGACATGAAATGCATCTGTAATTCCGTTGGAGCAACCCAAACACTGATGGAGGAGTCACCCTCAATAGAACTATTCACTCACTCTCGCTTGTAGATTAACTAACGGTCCATGATAATAAAGGGGACTTGTCAAGACGTGATAATAAGGCAACTTAAGCAATGTAAGGAATTTAATACTTTGGCATGTACAAAAATAAGTGATGCAATGTATTCTCCCCCGTGGGATTTGAAATCAAAATATTGAATTAAAAACGGGGCTATGAAAACTCACCTCGAAGTGATGATACTATGAGATGAAATGATAGGGACAACAAGGAACGAAATCAACCGCAACCTATGATGAATGATAATGATCTAATTTAGATCATGAAATGATGTAATGAATGTACATGCACATGATACCTATACCACTCATAACTTGAAAATACTAGTTATTGTCAAAATAAAACATTTTCCATACTTAGGAAAAATAAGTCCAGCTAGACTAATAAAAACTAGTCGTAGGATATCGTATATAAAACGTTAGTGTTATATTCATCGCCTTGAAAACCTTGAAATAACGTCTAGTAGTCGTATAAATAAGTCTTGGGTCGTACGTACTTCGTTAGTTAAGAATATAATTCTTGAACAATAAATCTAGAAAATATAGTATTTAGTACGCAGTTATATTATTTCTATTAGTGAGTACTTCTATATATATAGTTTTGACGATTTTAAAACGTGTATAACTTTGTCGTTTTAAGTTCATTTTCTTCGTTCTTTATATCCACGGGTTCATCTTAGTATGTACTAATATATTTTTGATAGCTCGGCTTCTCTAGGTTACGTCTAACGCCTCGGTTTGTCCGACGAAAATCGTCCAACAGCATGAAATTTTCAGAAAAATAGTTTTCGTCATTAAACTTGCAAAAATCATATCTCCTTCGTTATAAACCCGTTTTAATCCGTTCTTTCGCCAAAAGTTTCGTTTTTGAAAGTATTTTCTAAGTATTTGGTTAAAAATTTCCCCTGAGTTCCTGAGTTTTCCAGATTTTGCATTTTGGGACAGTAGGTTTCTAGACAAGTTCTAAACTCATTTCCAATGTTCCAAACTAGTTTCTAATCCACCCAAATCACTTCCAATCACCACAAATCTAGTCTATTCCTACCATACACCTTCTTAAGGTGTCATGGGTTCTTAAACAACATCAATCAACTAGATCTAACAAGGGTTTCCATTTCTAGGGTTTCAAAGAAATAAGCATATATAATGAGTGGTATAAACTAATATATGCATGTAATCTTGTATAGAAATCACTTGATCATAAAGATAACTTGAAGAAATTATGAAAAAGAGTTTTGATAACATACTTTGAAAGATTTTGGAGCTTGGATGTGTAAAACCTAAGAAACCTTGAGTTTTTATTTCAAAACTCAAACAAGGATCACCAAATGAACTAAGAAATAACTTGAACTTGGAAAAATGGTGGATTTTGGTCTTAGTTTGGTTTGGGTCGTGGTTTTTGAGAGGAAAGGAAGAAGAAAAGTGAGATATTTTGATCTAAGTTTACGGATGAGCATGTGATATAGATTTTAGATATTTACTAAGGATTTTAGAAGGGTTAAAAACAATCAATGCTAGGGGTTTAGGGGGGGGGGGGTTTGTGGCCAGTTTTTCAAAGAGGAAAAATAGGGCAAAAAGTTTTGATTTAATTAGAAAGAGTAGTGGAAGATGAGTGTAGTTTATAATTATAGTTTTAGTTGTAGGTTTTAAGTAGTTTTGTTATAATCGAGTACCGGGTTTGCGAGAAATAAATTTTAACGAAGTTAACCGGGACTTAATAAAGTCATAAAAATGATAAAATATGTTGGGTACAAAAATTGAGCGTTTGGACAATTATTATTTAGTTTTCACGAAAACCGTCGTAATTATATTAAACTTACGTTATAAATTAAATAAATTTCCAAAATATCGGGTAAATGAATTTTATAATTTTTTTTGACGCTGTAAGGGGTTTAAAAATATATCGGAACTATTGTGGGGATTTTTAGATATGTTAGTTATATTTATTAATCGCGTGTTAACGTTTATTTAAAAATAAATATACGTAAAACGTTAAATATACCAAAAATATTAATATGAATATACTACGAGTGGTATAGTATGCAAATGCTATTATGATGATATGTAGACTATTTCTAGTCTATATGAAATGTCCCTACTAATAAAGCATGAATTCGCACCTGAACCAATACGGTTACGCGAATTTAAATACCCGTAAACTAAAGTTACGATGAAATGAGCAATGCACATGAATAGTGTTTTCTTTCCTGAAATGAATTGTGTTTAGTGAATAGTAATATTTTTGAACGCTTCTCAGAATATCAAACTGACCTCAAAAATGATAAATAGTAAAATGATGAATAGTGTTTTGATGAATAGTGATTTATGAATAGTAAATTGTCGAAGTTTGAAAAATGACTTGAAATGGTGAGTTGTGACAGTTGCCCACCCAAAAAGGAATTCTGTCCCTGAATTCAGCTAGTGTTGGTCTCGGTAATATGTTTGGTGAAAAGATGTGGATACTTGCGTCGCATTTGGTCTTCTCGTTCCCAAGTAAACTCGGGTCCTCTTCGAGAATTCCAGCGAACGTTCACGATCGGAATTCGACTCTGCTTCAACTGTTTGACCTCTCAGTCCATGATTTCAACTGGTTCTTCCACGAAGCTAAGCTTGTCATCTAGTTGAATTTCTTCTAGTGGTATTACGGAAGACTCGTCCGAAAGACATTTTTTGAGGTTTGAGACATGAAACGTGTTATGTACGTTACTGAGTTCTGATGGAAGTTCAAGCTTGTAAGCTACTGGACCAATCCGTTCCAGTATCTTAAATGGACCAATGTATCTCGGGTTCAACTTCCCGCGTTTCTCGATTCGTATCACGCCCTTCCAAGGCGAGACTTTTAACATGACTTTGTCTCCGACCTGGAATTCCAATGGTTTGCGTCGAACATCTGCGTAGCTTTTCTGTCTACTTCTAGCTGTTTCAAGTCTTTATCGAATCTGGATTATCTTTTCTGTTGTTTCTCGAACCATCTCCGGGCCAGTACATTGTACATCACCGACTTCGGCCTAACAAACTAGAGATCGACACTTTCGACCATAAAGTGCCTCGAATGGTGCTGCTTTTATGCTTGAATGGTAGCTGTTGTTATAAGAAAACTCGATCAACAGCAAATGGTTAGCCCAACCATTTCCAAAGTCAATCACACATGCTCGCAGCATGTCCTCAAGTGTCTGAATAGTTCTCTCACTCTGACCATCGGTCTGAGGATGGTAAGCAGTGCTCATGTCTAACTTGGATCCAAAAGAATCTTGTAATGACTTTCAAAAGTTTGAAGTAAAGCGACTATCTCTGTCAGAAATAATGGAGATTGGTGCTCCATGTCTTGAGACTATTTCCTTGACATAAAGTCTGGCAAGTTGTTCCATGGAATAAGTCTCTCTAATGGGTATGAAGTGGGCTGATTTGGTAAGACAATCAACAATTACCCAAATAGCATCATAACCTCCTGACGTCTTGGGAAGTTTAGTGACAAAGTCCATTGTAATACGCTCCCACTTCCATTATGGAATTTCTGGTTGTTGAAGTAATCCTGACGGTTTCTGGTACTCAGCTTTCACTTTAGCACAAGTAAGGCATTTGCTGACATACGTAGCTATTTCTGCTTTCATGTTCGGCCACCAATAAAGCTTTTTGAGATCCTGATACATCTTGTCAGAACCTGGATGAATAGAGTACTTCAACTTGTGTGATTCATGCATAATCAATTCTCGTACTCCACCATAGAGTGGTATCCAACTTCGGTCCTTGAAGCATAACACTCCATCTGCTCTCTTTAAAAAGCCATTTTTGTTTTCTGGCATACCATAAAGTTTCTCCTATGGTCGATTTTCTTCCTTGAGAGCCTCCATCTGAGCTTCTAGAATTTTTTAGGGTAATGGTGAAATGATAGTCATTCCCAATGACCTGACTCTCAAAGGTTTGAGTCGTTCTTTTCGGCTAAGTGCATCTGCTACAACATTTGCTTTTCCTGGGTGATATCGGATTTCACAATCGTAATCACTCAGCAATTCTAGCCAACGACGTTGTCTCATATTAAGTTCCTTCTAATCAAGTATATGCTGTAAGCTCTTGTGGTCGGTAAAAACTACGCACTTGGTACCATAAAGATAGTGTCTCCAAATCTTGAGTGCAAAAACTACTGCACCCAACTCCAAGTCGTGAGTAGTGTAATTCTTCTCGTGTGTCTTAAGCTGTCTAGATGCATAAGCTATCACCTTCTCATTTTGCATTAGCACAACTCCAAGTCCTTTATGTGAGGCATCGCAATATACCACAAAGTTCTCAATCCCTTCTGGTAGTGACAAAATTGGTGCACTACAAAGCTTCTACTTCAATAACTGAAATGCAGATTCTTGCTTCTCTCCCGCCTCATACTTTTGATTCTTTTGTGTCAGCTTAGTCAGTGACTTCGCTATCTTAGAAAATCCTTCAATGAACCTTCTGTAATATCCTGCAAGTCCTAGGAATTGACGAATTTCTGTAGGAGACTTAGGCGTAGCCCAATCTTTAACTGCCTCGATCTTTGCTGGGTCGACTTGTAATCCTTGGCTATCAATGACATGGCCAAGAAATTGAACCCTTTGTATCCAAAAATCACACTTTGAAAATTTAGCATACAATTGCTCCTTCTTGAGTAGTTCCAGAATTGTTCTGAGGTGTTCTTCGTGCTCTTCCTTACTCTTGGAATAAATCAAGATGTCGTCAATGAATACGATCACAAACTTATCAAGATACGGTTTGCACACTCTGTTCATGAGGTCCATGAATACCGCAGGTGTGTTGGTTAATCCGAAAGGCATTACTTGAAACTCATAATGGCCATAACGTGTTCTAAATGCCGTCTTCGGGATATCCTCTTCCCGAACTCTAAGTTGATGGTAACCGGATCTTAAATCAATCTTGGAATAAAAACAGGAACCTTGTAACTGATCGAACAAGTCGCCGATTCTGGGGAGTGGATAAGGATTCTTCACCGTTAACTTGTTCAGCTCACAATAGTCGATGCACCTTCTGAAAGATCCGTCCTTCTTCTTCACAAACAAAACCGGTGCTCCCCAAGGCGAGGAACTCGGTCTAATGAATCCTTTGTCCAAAAGTTCTTGTAATTGGTTCGACAATTCTTGCATCTCAGAAGGTGTAAGTCGATACGGTGCTCGCGCAATTGGTGCGGCTCCTGGCACTAATTCAATTTGAAACTCAACTTGGCGTGTAGGCGGAAGTCCTGGCAATTCTTCTGGAAAAACTTCTGGAAATTCCTTAACAATTGGCACATCTTCAAGTCGTTTCTCATCCGACTTCTTCTCCGTAATGTGAGCCAAGAATGCATAACAACCCTTCTTTATGTACTTCTCGGTTTTAATGCACGATATAATACTGAGTCTAGTTCCACTTCGCTCTCCGCGAACAACTAAAGTTTCACCACTGTAAGGAAGATGAACAACCTTCTCATCACAAATAATTCTTGCACGATGTCGAGACAACCAATCCATACCGATAACAACATCGAAACTTCCAAGTTCTACGGGCATGAGGTCTATATTGAATGGATGGTTTAGGAAATTGATTGTGCAACCACGGACAACGGTGTTGGTGTTAACTAAAGATCCATCGGCTAGTTCAACGATATAGGGAATGTCTAAGGTGGTTGGTTCTATGTTAAGTAAAGGTGCAAATGCAATAGAAACAAAACTTCTATCCGCTCCTGAATCAAATAAAATGGATGCATAACGATTATTAATGAGGAACGTACCCGCAACAACATTCGGGTCCTCTCGGGCATCTTCTCTTCCCATAACATAAGCTCTTCCTCGAGCCACTCTACCTTGGTTTCCAGTTCCTTGATTCTTCTTCTTTGGGCACTCACTCCTATAGTGTCCAATTTCTCTACAACCAAAACATGTTACTGGTGGTTTCTGATTGTCACCCAAGATTGGAAGCCTGCAATCTTTGGCGTGGTGACCAACCTTCTTGCAGTTGCCACATAAATCTGGGCAACGTCTTGGGTTATGATGTTTCTGACACTTTTCACACTTGGGTAGATTACCCGCATATCCTTTCCCTTCAGTTGGCCCTGCAGCATAGGCCCTTGCCACTTCCTGTCTCTTAGGTGGTGGCTGAATAGCATTTCTACCTTGGTTGTAGTCAAACCTCCTCTTGTTGTTGTCATTATTGTTTGGGTTGTTGTTTCGGTTATTGGGATAGTTGCGGTTTCGATTGTTGTTATAGTTGTTGTTGTTTCGAGTGTTGTTGTAGTTAGTGTTGTTTGAACGGTTATTGTTGTTGTTGATAGCAGACTTACCCTTTATCACCTGAACCATAAGTTTCTGAGTTATTCGAATAGCCTCTTCCATTGATTGTGGATTGAAAGACATCACATCCCCTCAGATGCTTTCAGGCAGTCCACCAGTGAAGTTCTCTATCTTTTTCTCATCGTCAGGAACCATAGTTGGACATAGTGCAGCCAACTCCTGAAACCTCCTGATGTAGGTCTCGATGTCATCACCTTTTGTTACCAGCTCATAGAATTCTATCTCCAATTTCTTCACCTCAGTACGAGGGCAAAACTTCTTAGTCATCAGCTTCTTGAATTGATCCCAGGTGAGCTTGTAGGCATTTTCCATACCAATAGGCTGAGCATGAGAATTCCACCATGACATAGCTTCATCCAGAAGCATACCTGTAGCAAATTTTACCTTGCTGACATCAGGACAACTGCACATGAGGAATACATTCTCAGTCTTTTCAAACCAGCGGATCAAAGCAACCGCTCCCTCAGTGCCCTTAAACTTGACGGGATCACTAATCTTGAAATCCTTCCAAGTGCATTCACGCCTAGTTGTGGGTGGTTCAACCGCCCCAGTATTAGGAGCAATCTCAGCAGCCCTAGCAGCAACCTCAGCTCTCTCAGTCTCCAAAGCTTCTGCTATACTATCCCTGACCAACTTGCGAATAGCGGCTTGAGTCATAGCTGGTGTTTCTGGTGCAGCCTTTCCTTTCCTTGGCGCCATACTTCTAATAAATCACAATGGACAACAACCATGAGAAAATCATAATAGAAATAGTCATCGTACCAAAGGTATACACCCACAACATGTATATATACAACCACAACAAGTATGAATACAACCACGACATGTACGAGTACAACCACAACCTGTATAAATACAACCACGACATGTATAGATACAACCACAACAAGTACAAATACGATAACAATAAAGAGCAACCATGAAACATCATAAATATAATCACAACACATGAATATAATACATGAAAATTTCGGCCTACATGGACCGATATATATATAGCACAACCATTCCAACATAGTAGAGTCATACTTGATACATTTGTTTGTACAAAAACCAAAAGACTACAAGTTCTTGAACTATGTCCCACACCTCGGGACTAGGAAAATAGTAAAAGCTAATATAATACAAGTCTATGCCTAGGCTCCTCCGGGTGCTCTAGATGCTCCAGGTGCTCCAGATCCTCCAGGTCCTCCCCTAAGGCGGCGAATCTCCCGATCCATCGCAACAACAATCTCCTCCAAGTGCTCAACTCGGAGCTGGAGGGCAGCCTCCCTGGTCTCTGTAGCTGTCATCCTCTCCTGAGCTACTGCCAACTGATGTGCCTGATCTCCCTGCGTCTCCTGAGTCATCTGAGCTCTGTCTCGTATCTCAGGAAACTCATCCCTAAGCTGATCAATCAGCTCCTGGTGTCCCTCCTGCCGTGCCTCCAGTCCATGATAAGACACGTCAATGCTAACCCTGCCTAAGAGTAATCCCTCAACCTGCTCCTCGACCTCCTCAAGTCGAGTAGTGATAATCTCATCTACCCTATAACCCAACCTATCAACCTGCTCCTATTGATCCCCTATCTGGGCATCCAAAGTACGTGCTGTAGGCCCTCTAGCAGCCGCTCTAGAACTCTCACCTATATGATAAAGTGGTGGTGGTGGAAGGTCTGAAGTCTCAGTAGTAGGTGATGCTGGGGTAGTAAACCTTGCACGCTTCCTGAGTGGCAAAAGTGAAGTAGGTGTAGAAGTAGTAGTGGGCATAGCTGGTGGTGTAGGTAAGGTAGGAACAGTAGGAATCCCAAAAGTAGAGGTAGCAGTGCGTACACTCTTTCTAGCACCTATGGTTGTCTTGCTACGAGGAAACATAAGTGTTGGTTCTGGGGAAATAGAAGTGGTAGGAGATGATATATCAGTAGGTACACGTGTAACATCTAGTGGTGCAATGGGAGAAATATGAGGAGTAGGAGCAATCTCTTCCTCCTCGAAAGGCTCAATATCCTCACCTGATGCCAAAAGTGGCAACACAGGTACCGGAGGAATGGGTGGTAAAACAGCAGTGGAAGACATAGCGTCCTCAATGTCGGAATCTGAGTAAAGTATGATAATGTTCGGATCTGAAGACATATCTCTGTGATAATCAAGGTGAAATGAAATGAAATGAATAATCCATGTAATGAAATCACCTAAAACAATAAATATGCACTTATGATGTAATGATAAGATACTATGATGATGTGGTTATAGTCTAGGGTCTATGATACATCCTAGTTCGTATAACCTTAGCTCTGATACCAATCTGTCACACCCCCAATTTACCTGAATGGCAGCGGAATGGAATACCTGGGGGTGACGGTCATAGCACCATAGTTACAGTTATATAGAACAACCAAAAGTGTCGTTTTGAAAATACATCGTTTGATTTATTTAAAAACATTCAGAGTTACAGAACATAGGTCCCAAAGTCTTTAAAAGTTGAAGGAAATAAGTTGGTACAATCAAATGATAATATATAAGTGCATGAAAATCCAAAATGAGACGCGTCATCCTTGCTACTCACTAAAATGACTCCATGCATGCCATGAGGGATAAACCTTAGTTACCTGAAAATACATTGTTAAAATGGTCAACATAAAGTTGGTGAGAAATCATAGGTTTATAAGTTAAATCGGATGTACATTAGCCATAAGTAAAGTAAAGTGACAAAAATGTCATAAAGAAAGCTACATTGGCTCTTAAGCTCATGACCCCGAAGCTAGACATAGTTACTTGGCCCCGAATGAGTGTTTACCAGACACTCTAATATATTAGACATGAAATGCATCCGTAATTCCGTTGGAGCAACCCAAACACTGATGGAGGAGTCACCCTCAATAGATCTATTCACTCACTCTCACTTGTAGATTAACTAACGGTCCATGATAATAAAGGGGACTTGTCAAGACGTGGTAATAAGGCAACTTAAGCAATGTAAGGAATTTAATACTTTGGCATGTACAAAAATAAGTGATGCAATGTATTCTCCCTCGTGGGATTTGAAATCAAAATATTGAATTAAAAACGGGGCTATGAAAACTCACCTCGAAGTGATGATACTATGAGATGAAATGATAGGGACAACAAGGAACGAAATCAACCGCAACCTATGATGAATGATAATGGTCTAATTTAGATCATGAAATGATGTAATGAATGTACATGCACATGATACCTATACCACTCATAACTTGAAAATACTAGTTATTGTCAAAATAAAACATTTTCCATACTTAGGAAAAATAAGTCCAGCTAGACTAATAAAAACTAGTCGTAGGATATCGTATATAAAACGTTAGTGTTATATTCATCGCCTTGAAAACCTTGAAATAACGTCTAGTAGTCGTATAAAGAAGCCTTGGGTCGTACGTACTTCGTTAGTTAAGAATATAATTCTTGAACAATAAATCTAGAAAATATAGTATTTAGTACGTAGTTATATTATTTCTATTAGTGATTACTTCTATATATATAGTTTTGACGATTTTAAAACGTGTATAACTTTGTCGTTTTAATTCATTTTCTTCGTTCTTTATATCCACGGGTTCATCTTAGTATGTACTAATATATTTTTGATAGCTCGGCTTCTCTAGGTTAAGTCTAACGCCTCAGTTTGTCCGACGAAAATCGTCCAACAGCATGAAATTTTCAAAAAAATAGTTTTCGTCATTAAACATGCAAAAATCATATCTCCTTCGTTATAAACCCGTTTTAATCCGTTCTTTCACCAAAAGTTTCGTTTTTGAAAGTATGTTCTAAATATTTGGTTAGAAGTTTCCCCTGAGTTCCTGAGTTTTCCAGATTTTGCATTTTGGGACAGTAGGTTCCTAGACAAGTTCTAAACTCATTTCCAATGTTCCAAACTAGTTTCTAATCCACCAAAATCACTTCCAATCACCACAAATCTAGTCTATTCCTACCATACACCTTCTTAAGGTGTCGTGGGTTCTTAAACAACATCAATCAACTAGATCTAACAAGGGTTTCCATTTCTAGGGTTTCAAAGACATAAGTATATATAATGAGTGGTATAAACTAACATATGCATGTAATCTTGTATAGAAATCACTTGGTCATAAAGATAACTTGAAGAAATTATGAAAAAGAGTTTTGATAACTTACTTTGAAAGATTATGGAGCTTGGATGAGTAAAACCTAAGAAACCTTGAGTTTTTATTTCAAAACTCAAACAAAGATCACCAAATGAACTAGGAAATAACTTGATCTTGGAAAAATGGTGGATTTTGGTCTTATTTTGCTTTGGGTCATGGGTTTTGAGAGGAAAGGAAGAAGAAAAGTGAGATATGTTGATCTAAGTTTATGGATGAGCATGTGATATAGATTTTAGATATTTACTAAGGATTTTAGAAGGGTTAAAAACAATCAATGCTAGGGGTTTAAGGGGGGGGGGTTGTGGCCGGTTTTTCAAAGAGGAAAAAGAGGGCAAAAAGTTTTGATTTAATTAGAAAGAGTAGTGGAAGATGAGTGTAGTTTATAATTATAGTTTTAGTTGTAGGTTTTAAGTAGTTTTGTTATAATCGGGTACCGGGTTTGCGAGAAATAAATTTTAACGAAGTTAACCGGGACTTAATAAAGTCATAAAAATGATAAAATATGTTGGGTACAAAAATTGAGCGTTTGGACAATTATTATTTAGTTTTCACGAAAACCTTCGTAATTATATTAAACTTACGTTATAAATTAAATAAATTTCCAAAATATCGGGTAAATGAATTTTATAATTTTTGTGACGTTGTAAGGGGTTTAAAAATATATCGGAACCATTGTGGGGATTTTTAGATATGTTAGTTATATTTATTAATCGCGTGTTAACGTTTATTTAAAAATAAATATACGTAAAACGTTAAATATACCAAAAATATTAATATGAATATACTACGAGTGGTATAGTATGCAAATGCTATTATGATGATATGTAGAATATTTTTAGTCCGTATGAAATGTCCCTACTAATAAAGCATGAATTCGCACCTGAACCAATACGGTTACGCGAATTTAAATACCCGTAAACTAAAGTTATGATGAAATGAGCAATGCACATGAATAGTGTGTTTCTTTCCGGAAATGAATAGTGTTTAGTGAATAGTAATATTTTTGAACGCTTCTCAAAATATCAAACTGACCTAAAAAATGATAAATAGTTAAATGATGAATAGTGTTTTGATGAATAGTAAATTGTCGAAGTTTGGAAAATGACCTGAAATGGTGAGTTGTGACATGAGGGATGATTCTTTTTGTATTTTTATATTTTAAAGAAAGCAAGTAAAATCTCGGGTTTTGAAGGAGTGGGCGGAATTAGTTGTTAGTCAACTAACCCAATTAACTAAAGATGCAATCAAAATAAAATAAACTTAAACTAATATGTGGTGTAAACAACAATAAGAGAAAATGTGTTTACTTAGATTTCACTACTCTCTAGATATATTTTACCGGTTGATTAGCTTGTTACAATTGCATGGATGACGGGTTATATTCTTTAATACTAGTCGTAGGGTCGTGTACGAAATTCCCTAACTCTATAGGCTTCTACTTCATTCTAGGTCGAGCCGACTACTAGCTCCTAACGTAGTATTACTAGCAGTTGCCTACGCATTAAATACAACCAATAAATCGTAGTACACCTCCAATCATGTTTCTTAAGACGTTCAAGCAAGTTACCAATTGGAAGTCTGTCAGTTTTCTTAAGCCTAACATCGAATACAATCATCCACAACAACTATAAACAAACCATCAACCAATAATCAACATCTAGGATTCATTACATCTAATCAAACACAATAAAACCTAGCCTAGCATGTTAAAAAGAAGACAAGCATAAGATGGAATCAAACAACACATAGACATATTGAATGATTATTTGAAAACTTATCTTCAATTGAACATGGATGGAACAAGGGTTGAAACCTTTATTGTAACAGAAAATTTGTCTAGGGTTTGCACAAAGAAGTTCTCCAAGATTTTACACCTTGACGGCGTCACGTTATAGCTTGTGACGCTGCCAACTTGCCGCCAAGATAAAATTCGTATTGCCTAGATCCACTTCTTACATCGTCATGTGTAATTTTACTCTGGGCCGTCACATGTATTCTGACCCTGACGGCCTTGGTGACGCCGTCAGGCCAAATTGCCTTGAAATTGTTCTGGGCCGTCATGTGTATTTTCCATATCCACCTCTTTTGCCAAGCTTGACGCCGTCACTTGTATGGCTTTGACGCCATCAGGTACTGTTCCCAGCAAGGATTTTGAGACTTTGTCGTTTTCTTGACTTAATCGCTCCAAAAATGTCCAAAATGCTTCCTTTTCCAGATTTCTTCTCAAAAGTACCTAAAATGACAAAAGGAACGATTTAGGATAATAATTGATCAAATAATCACGAATTCGGGCTTAAATGACCCCCCAAAAGCGGTACACTTTTCGCCTTATCACCACCACGTTGGAATGCAAGAAACCAAAATATCAATAAGGTTGATCTTCTCTTATGTGTGAAACACACAACATATCACCGATCACCACCCGATGCTAGTCTTGACCCTGTAACACGCGATCTATCACTGAACTACACTAGAATAAGGTTAGATGAGATCAAAAACTACAAACCCTAATATGGGTGTGTTTAATTTCGTGGTTATTAGGGAGAGAAAGGAGGAGAGAAAGCTGGTAAGTGTATATTGTGATTGATCCTTTCCTAATGACCAAATCATTAGTAGTTATCAACATGTAAGTAACACTTATCCCCTTGCATTTTCTCATCTTGTCCCTTTCCACCCTAGGCCGGCCATAAGGGCTTACAAATGGGCTTACCCATTTGTTATGTCCAATCCAATACACTAAGTACAAGCTTAGTGATTAGTGGCCCGTTATTGATCCTAAGTTACGTAGTCGTTTATATATTGTAAATACGATAAATACAATCTATAAAATGGTGTCTCTGTGTATAAGTGTGTGACCCCATAGGCTCACATATGTCTATCCATATAATTATTTATTATAACACGAGCATACTCCAACAACTTCCACTTGCGACGTCATAATATTCAAGTAATTATACAAGCAAAGGTTAGCGTCTAGCAACACGCCAATGCCCCTAGAAATATGTGAGGGAAGTTTCTTAAACGTCTCATTTAACTGGTTTATATGTCATCCATCCTTTTGCTACAGATACTATGTTGAACACTAGACATGGATCAAAGTCATTCTATTTGTTCAACTATTATGTTTCTCGATCTAGATATTGAACAATATTACCAAGTGAATTAAGATCCATCTTAATCTCATTTGGGTACGGCCATACAAACATCCGTTCAATTCATCGAGGGGCCCAATAGTATCTAACTCCATGACATGTGGAGGAACAAATCCTATTTTGACTGCATGTGTCATTCATTTGTTTCAAATCACTCCTGAAAATGGTTTTTATAACTACCTTATTCAGGACAGCGTTTAACCATATCAAAGAATGAAATTCCACACATGCAAGACCTACTTGCATCTCAAGTCTGAGGATACGAGACATAACCATTTGCGAGATTCACTATTGGCGCCGATCCATGCAGTGAATTCTCGAAGGTTGGGTCAGTCCAATGTTCATCACAATAAACAACATGTGAGTTTGGTAAATAAATCACCAACACGCACACATTTGCCTTAATTCGATGATACTCCCGTATCGTCAACTGGCAATGGACAATTTTAGAATAAATAAATTTATTCATGGATTAAACATGCAAATATAGAACACAGTAGTATAAATGAAGACGATTATACCCGGTATATCAATTCATTATATAATACGACTGCTTACAGTTCCATCATCCAAATACTAAAAATAGATATGCACAAGACTACATATAGATCGGAATCTGATGTTTCCACCATGATCAATTTTGTTGTACAAGACAACAAGTAGTCATCTGAGTAAACTTTGAGAATACTTGTTTCAAAATTCAAAAATGTTTTGAATGATGATTTTCCTTTTATATGTGTGCATTCAAGTACAATACGAGTATTGCAACAATACATTCCATAATGTGTTTGAAGATTGCAAAACACTTACTCTATACAGTCATAATAATAGTTTCCCAAACTGTAAAGTATTCTTATTCTTTTAATGTATAATGCATTAATGCTCTCAATCGAGCACATCTAGTTAGAGGTGTCATCATTCATGATGTCATCCTACTACGACTAGGGTTGAGCATCATCTCAGTTATATAAGCATCAATGAATGAAAACATAACAAAGATCCTCAAATATCTGTAAACATTTGAACAAATCTTTGGTCCTTTGCAGGTCCATTAGGTTGTTCATTTAACAATTATCTAATGACTTTCACTTAGATATTTGTTGTTATCAACTCATCTTGCATTCATGCAAATGATATGAATTATCCAATACATAATATGACTTACAAATGAATCCTTTAGTTAAACTTAAGGTTTCCATTCATGCATTCAATCTCATCATGTAAGATTGATCATTGAGACTCCCCTTAATGACATGTCATATTGTGTTTAGATTATTAACTGCTTATGTTTATCCTAATAACACATCCAACAAGGTTGTATGTTTTATTTCCTAAATTCCTTAAGTGAAACTTCATTCCAGGCTAAGGATTAAGGTCTAGCTTAGATGGAATACTATTTCTTATATGTTAACAACATATGAGATTTAAGAAAATAAATTCATTTATCCTACTTGCACTCTGAGTTCTCAAGAGTAATCTTATTTAATCAAAATCAAATTAATGATTAAATTAAGATCTCTGCTCCTAGATGCATGATCTAATCCACGCCTGGATTCTTATGTCTGGTATACATAATAAAGATTATATAGATTCATAAACCCTTTTGATTACTCATCGTCCTTGCAAAAGTAATCAAAGTGTTTTGAAATCCTATTGTCATATTTCATTTACATGAAAACAAGTATGACAATTAATCATCTTTTTACATTTAATGTTTGTAGGTATGAAGATTTAATCATAATCAATTTCTTGAGTACGAGTAAACTCCTTCTACTGCGCATGCATTAAATGTGTGTACAAGTTTGTCCTTTTCAGTATTCTTATCAAGAAACTCATTTTAAACCTCACAGTCTAACTGATTGGTAAGAGATCAATCAAGCTCCATGAGTGATTATCTTCAAAGGACTGCATCTTAACATTCATAGTTTTGAACTATTCATCAGATTCAAGATCTGATAATGCATCTCTTTAGTTAGCAGGTTCACTATGATCCTCCAACTTATGTCCCTTAACATTGATAAAAACTATATCATTCAGGTGTTAGGGGTATCCTTGCGGATTTATGAAAGAGAGATATCAATCTATGGTTTAACATATGCATGTTCAACCTTAGTATGACATTAGCAAGTGTACTCAGAAGGTTGTGTATTTTTTTTTTTTATTAGTAATATGCCTTAATTTCTAAATATTTTTGAGAGTAGTTTAACATAAAGCAATTGAAGGCAAACGGGCAACAAGCTGCGCCGCCAGCCCTTTTTGGATTGCAAAGCTAATCCGCTGAAAAACTACGTTCATGGATCTAGGAGTCATCACATTAGAGTGCATGACCCGCTGAACTCTGTTTAGTTCTTGAATGACTTCAAGAACTAAAGGTGCTCCCACTTGCTTTTGTAAGTGGAGACTAATCTCTAAGTACTCAGCATCTTGATAACAATGATTTGTTTTCAAGTTGGACATCCAAAATACATCGTTAGTTCTTGATTCTAGTTTGTTAATTACTTATTCTTAGGTATTTAACAAATTCAGAACTTCAAACAAGATATAATGGGATTCATCCCGTTCCATAATACAATGGTGTCTTAAATTCCTTCTGGGTTGGAACCATATTGGGTGTACGCATGACACATCCAATTTTCTAACCATGATTGCTTTGGAGGTAAAAGAGTTTAAGTCATCAAAGATCAAACAATATCCATGATGGACATACCATAAAGTTGTGATATTCCACGTGGATAGATGTTGTGAGACTATCGCATAACTCATTAGATGAACTTATACTCTTTGGCTTACGTATCTGCCAACCAAGTCATACCAGATGGCATCAATAGTATTTTTAGCCTACTGCATACTTTATATTTAAAGTCTTTGACCAAGTCAATGACTTCATGTGTATGTTTTATCTAGAAAACATAAACATTAAATATTTTATTATACGTCATAAGTTTACATGTCTTTAACAAGAAGACATAACAAATTAACGTCTTTACTTTACGTTATAAGTCTTTCAACAATTAACGGAATTGATGTTTATGTCTTTACAAGAGACCTAAACATTTCAACTAAAGTAATTATGAGTTCCGACAATTGGCCTCAATAGTAATTTCAAGTTAATTACATACTTCATGATTATGAATTTACAAGAAGACATAATCATATTTACTAAACAATTCAGCAAATATGTTGAAGTAGCTTTTCATGTTATCTTGACATTTGTTCTAATTAGGGCAACATACATTTTATGTGTATAAGTCCTAGTAGAACCTTATTTTTCTTACCTTGTAGTCAAGAAAAACCATTAGTCATATTGTTATATGTTGTACCTTGCACACAATTAAGATTTCTCCCACTTGTGCATGGCACAACAATAATTAAGTAAATATGATAGTGTCACAGATATCATACGATTTTAGTCAAAATCAAAATATAGATGTGTAGAACTTTATCACTTTTATAATGAATCATGCATAACAATTTTATTGATAACATTTCAGGAAGCAACATCAGGAACGCGACAAGTTATCTTATAAAATTTATGCAATGGTTCTCACAAAAACTATGATGCTTCACATGTGGAAAGTAATGTATTATTTCAAGACAATCTAGAAATAAGATGAGCAACTTGTAAGTTTATAGAGCTTACAACTCCCACTGTATTAGAGAACATTACATGTGTTTCGTCACCAGTAATACAATCACGTAGCTCCCATTGGATTAGACAACATTATAAGTGTTACATCACCAGTGGAGAGTTAGAGACGATTGGATACTTTCCTACTTTCGTTGAATATCTACACATAATTTCTAATGTGAGTTACTATGACTAGTAAACAAGTACTTAGGTATTCAAGTAAGTGCATCAAGTTCTAACATATAGATGATGGGCTAGCCATCATTTTAAACTTGAAAATAGGCATGCAGTTCCTCCATATTTATTGGGTTAAGACACATTGCTAGGTAATCATGCTAGTAATTTCCTTTACCATTTTGCGGTTTATTGATATTTCCTTTTTCTAATTATTTAAACTCATTTCACTTTGGTAGCTATAAAAAACATGTTCTCTAGTTATCCAAATATCTTATTGACGAGTGTGTAAATACTCATCATTTTTATTATATCTGAACTGCCAAAACATCCAAAAATACTCGAATATGCATCAAAATACGGAAAATATCCCAAAGATTGTGTTTTATATGTTTCAGATGCAAAATGATTGAAACAGATAAAAAACGAACAAAGTTTGCATAATTGGCAGTTTCAGTCCCTCAACTTTCAAAAAATTGTCAAAACTAGTCCCTGAAGGTTTAAAATGAATAAAAAGTCAACATTAGTCCATGGGAAATCAAACTTATTCAATTTTAGTCCCTGGATGAAAGTTTTCTGAAAATAGCAACTTCTACCCTTCAAGTTTCAAAATTAGCAAATCTAGTTCCCGGGTATTTAAAAAAACAAAAATATCAAAAATTACCCGTGTACTATTCACATGTTACAATTTAGCCCCTTTTGATGACTTTTGGAAGTTTGCAATTTCAGCCCTTCAAGAATCAGAAAATTATAAAAATGGTCCTTGTGCTAACTAATTACCAAACTAAACGGATCACCTTATTTAATTACAACCAAATCCAACCCAAACCTTAGCCTTTCCCCAGCCCATCTCACTCCTTGGCCCATACCCTCACCAGCCCACCATCACCCAAATCCAATTCCTTTTTAATATTAAACCCCGGTCAAACACTTTGACCCTCCATCCACCTCACCTCCTCCCGTGACCCTGCAAACACCAACACCATCATCACCCCTCTGCTACCCTCACTGCAACACTCAAACCCTCTCCCTAGCTAATCAAACAAGCACCCCATTCCAATACTCACACCCTGGCACAATCTACAGCAGCTACAAGCCAAATTGTGTTTTGGCACCAAAATGCAAGGAAGGGTCAAGATTGAAGCTCTCTCGTCCTGTGGCTCTAAATGAAAGTGGGAAACACTTAGAGGGGTTCACAAACCCTAGAAGACCCCTATATAATGAAAGAGATGTTGTGGAGTGACGAGTTAGTCATTTTTAGTTTAATTTTAAACCGTTTGTTATCAATTCCATTTCCTAGTTGTAACATTTAATTTTCAGTTGTAATTGTAACACTTTTAGAGTGTTTTGAAGTTATTTTAATAAGAAAGTTAAGCTATTTTGTTCAATTTCCATTTGCACTAATTTTATTTCAAATTTCGTATTAAGTTATTTGTGGGTAAAAATTGCTTTCTAGTGATTCAGTAAGCTCAATTTAGTAAGTTAATAAGCTTTCTTAAGTTTATTAATCATCACATCTAAGTTCACTGCAAAATCAGAAAATATAAAAAAAAAAATAGTTAAGGAAACAAAAAAAAAAATTGTGAAGAATTGCATGGAGCAGGATAAATAATGGATGGTCCTTGGTATTAGTACCTCATGGGAGGTTTTAGGAATTGATCTTGAGTCCTGGTTCATTGTTCTGTGCATTGGAAGCCTTTGTAAGCTAATTTCTCAAAATTTGTTATTTCTACTATTTAAGTGCTTATCATTGCTCATTCTGTTTCTTTATGCTTATTTGGTGCTTATTAGTTAGATTATTGCTTAATTCCAGTTGTTTGCTCATTAAAAACCTAAGTTACTCATTATCAAGTCTTAACTGTCACACTTAGCTTTTCCAGTTATAACATGGTTTAGTGTTTACTTCTGTTTAAATTTAGCTTCAATAGGTGTCAAATAGTTTGTTAGATCATCTAGAATAAGTAGCATAGCTTGAATCAGTGTTTTACTCTCAAAAACTCAACATCAGTAATATAAAGGGGTGTTTGGATTGGATGAGTACTCTGCACCACAGCTTGATTTGGTGATTGATTTTGGTCACAATAGGTTGTACTAGGTTAGTATAGTATAATTTAACCATAATATACACAGGTCATTTGCAACAAAGTCAAAATCACCTAGAAGCTTTAAAAGCAGTTAACTGTTAAGGAATTGGAGTAGGATAATCATCATTTGGAGTTAAAACTTGTGTAGCTTGTTAGAATAAGTCTCAAATTAGGTTAAAACAACATTTTTAGTCATCTAGGTAGGATCAAAGTTCAAGAAAGTCAAAAGAGTTTCAAAACTGAAAAGTCAAAAGTTCATGAGAACTCAGTTTTTCCAAAAATTGGGTGAATTATCCTGATTTTTGTGAGTTAAATTGGAACTTGAAATTTGTTGAGGGTAAAATATTCTAGCAAAACTACAAAGTTTTATGATTGGCTTAATTTTGTGAATTTTATTGAGAACTGTGCATTAGTCTATTTGAGGCTGCAGGGAGTGCAACCTCCCCTGCACCAAGCCCCTTGGCCATTTTTCTTTGACTCACCGAGTCTGACTCAGTGGACACCACAACTAGCCCTTTGGATTTTTGAAGGGTTCATCAGCTCAAGTATCCAGTTCTTAGCTTATTTTAGCCATTGGCTTGTTTGTGCATAGCTTATTAGCACCCTGTTTGTGATCTGTCCACATTGCCATACACTGACCCATCAGATTTGTGACCTAAGTTCAAGGGTCCACCTAGGATTCAATAATAAGCCATAAGCCCAGCTTATGGGCTTATTTTGAAGTTGACCTGGTACCCTTGAAAGGTCAAGTGTCTATTTGGACCTTCTTTCACCTCTGTGGACCCCACAGAAGTCCAAAATCCCTGATTCAGGCCTGCTTTGGTTTTGTTTTTTGTTTTTTGTTTTTTTTTTTTTTTTTTTTTTGGCTTATTGTTTATTTGATATTTGCAGCTTAACCTTTGAGCTTATTTGATCAAATTTGTCTCATCTCTAGTACTAGCATTCTGTTTTAGCTTATTTGTCTTTAAAGTAGCTTAAGTACAGCTTTTGCAAAATCCACAAATCCTAATAAGCTTATTCCTAGAATCTGTTAAGCACTTGGGTTTCCCAAGTGCTTATATCCTAGTTTTAGCAAAAGTTCCTTCACAAAAAGTTCCTAATTCTAGTATTTAAAGTAGTTGGTAAAAGAAAATCAAGAAAAATCCAAAAATAAATAAAGTGATAGCTTCTATTTAAGCCCTTTGGCTTATTTTTCTGCTTATTTATAAGCACTTTCTAATTTTAAATTTTTCCTAGGCTTTTTATAACCTGTAGGATTTTTAGTAATTTTTTCAGATTTTTCTTTTGTCATTTAGTACTTTTTATAATTTAATTTAGTTTAAATTAATTAAATAATTAGTTTTTAATTAGGAATAATTAATTAAAAAGTAGAAAAAATAGATTTTCTGTTTTAAAATTAGTTTTATAATATTTTAGATTTTTCTAAAATTTTCATTTTTCTATTTAAATTTCATAATTAATTATAATTTAGTTAATTAAAAAGTAATTAATTAAATAGTTGTAAAAATAATTTTAATTTTCCAAAAAATTTCTTATATCATTAGGATTGTAAAAATATAAATTTCATATCCGTAGGATTTTATTTGCTCCCGTTTCACTTTTTATTTTGCGCGTTCGCGTTTATTTTAAATTCAAACGCGCGTTTTTAGGTTTAAATCACGTTTTTTAGGTTATCTGATCATCAGTAATTGTTAATATAGTGTTTTTAAGCTACTCTCAATCATAATCTCGTAGTTTAATCATAATAATCAAATTTCTTATCCTTCTGTTAAATCACTCGATCACTTAAAATGTTTTCAAATACAATTGCACACCTCGCTGGGATATATCGACCCGGGATACACTGTATTCCTTGGTTAGTTGGTCTGAGACGTTTCACTTGGTTGACCACTCACATTGGTCAATTTAGTTGACCTTTCAGGACCAATCACTTATATTTCTTCAAGGTTTCAAAAACGGAACTAGGGTTATAAAACGAACTTGATGGAATAAGATGTGCAACCATACTTAACCGTTTTGACTTTTACAAGACATCACGATTTCTAGAGTATGTGTGCTTTGAGTTTGATTAGAATTAGTACAATTCAAATATTCCTATTATGACTTTTCCTCATAAAAAAAAGGATAGGAACGAGTCTCTTTCTTATATGGAAAGAGAGACTTAGTTTGATCCTTTTAACAGGAAAAGAACAAACTTTTGTTTACGGTTTGTGTTGCATTAATTCATTAATTGAATTCACAAGGTTCATATTTAGTATTTTCGATAATTACCCTTTTATAAATTAATTACCCCATGTTTACAATTTAAAACAATTAATTTACGAAAAAGGCTAAGATCCACATTGTGCTTATACTATCACATCAGTTGATCTGCTAGCAATAGTAGATTCAATTGGTAGGCGACGATCACCAATTGTATTACATGTACAACTCTTAGATCCTTATGAGACTCACGGCATCTAGTGTCATGTAGGCATGTTTAGTCCCATCTTTGCCTCGGGTCAAGGTCTCACCGCTTAACTCGATTAAGTCATCCAATTTGAGAACGTGCGAGAATATATCTAGGTCCCACGCATAGAGAATAGTCACCTTGGGTTACAATTCAACCTAGGTCCCACGCATAGGCAAAAAATAATTGCAAGTGTTCTCAAAATTGGACGGCATGACTTAAATTTTGACGGGTAAAAGTTTTGATGTGGATCAAAAAGGTGTACGAAAGGAGCATGCATTCATCCTTCGTAGCACAAGTTAAAAAAATTTCTTAACTTAAGTCTAATCATTGTTTTTAATTTATGTGTGTCAAGTTGTCCATTTTCATGACTAATATACATTCTACGTGGATAATAAGTTTGGACAATAAATAAATTGGAATAACATACATAACAAGTTTAAGTGTTATATAAAAACAATGATTTCAAGTTTCAAAAACTTTGTAAAACTAAATCAAAAGACTTAGTTTTAAAAATGGTTTGTGTTTCGTTTTAAGTTTTTAGAAAACTATTTGCAATTTACATATGATCACAAGATATATAAAAAGCAAAATCACAAACACACAACCACAATATGCAAAGCCTCAACCGATGAAAAAAAACTATGCTTGGTCTCGTGAGCCATCACGAGAACCAAGAGTCAACTAAGGACAAACCACACAATCATACGGAGGACTCCCACTTGCTCTAAGATAATCAAGAGCAAGTAGAAAGCCCATAATGCACATGAAAGGTAGTTGCTGTCCTTCCAGAATTTCTGTGTTCGGAGGCCCAAATGTCCTTGAAGGAGGCTTCCCCGGGCTTAGCTCAAAACTAGAAACTTGTAGGCCCATGTCTTGAGTACCTACAAAAAAAAATTCAGCCAAAAATACCTTACCAATCGCCGGGAAAAGCAAAAATACTGCAACTCGTTCCAGCAGCTATTTTAAGCAAAAATGTCTCTCTTTCGCTTTTCGCCACCAAGCAACAATTACATGAAATTGAAAGTAAAATACAACTAATCTACTTTCTAACTACTGTAAAAGTGCCCAAACAATGGCTACAACCAAAAATAATATCATTACATAAGTGCCGAAACAATGGCAAAACCCCAAAACACGAAATTAAATAACATTCACAACCATTCAATGCACAAGTGGTCTAGGTTTTCATCGGCTTTGCATATACACATAATAATACCATAATATTATGATGAAAACAAGGTGTTGGCTAAATCCATGGACAAACATGCATGTATTTACCATGGAAACAAAATAAATGACAAGAAATAAATTGTTAGCCAACGAAATCGAAAAAATAATAACAAGAATTAAAACCCCGATTGGTACGCGTGTCAAATGGCTCAAGGATCAAAACCCACTGATATTAGGACCTTAAAAATACCATTTTTACCACAAAAAAATTGGGCTATGGTGCTGAATCAAAACCGTATCAAAAACAAGCATTTTAGGCTATTTTACACGTACCCGACAAGAAACCAATTAACGTATGCATAACAAATGGCCATGGAACCAAAAAATGCAGATTATAAGACCCCTAAAGGGTCTTTCCATGTGAAAAAAATTGGAGCCCTAGGGCTGTTTTAATCATGACTTCCAAAATCATCAAAAAAACACTCGTTTTAGTAATTTTTATGCATACCCGATAATCATATGGCACATATGATGGCTCGTGATACCACTATAAGTGATGTTGAATATATAATCATAAAATAAACATATAAACGCAGCGGAAAAACATCACCAACAACGGATCCATATAGCCATATGATCAATCGATAAATAAATATAACAATTATATACCTTTGAAGCGTGATTAGGGTAACACCACCAGTATCACCACCACAATGGAATGCAAGAAACCAAAATATCAATAAGGTTGATCTTCTCTTATGTGTGAAACACACTACACATCACCGATCACCACCCGATGCTAGTCTTGACCCCGTAACACGCGATCTATCCTTGAACTACACTAGAATAAGGTTAGATGAGATCAAAAACCACAAACCCTAATATGGGTGTGCTTACTTTCGTGGTTATTAAGGAGAGAAAGGAGGAGAGAAAGCTGGTAAGTGTATATTGTGATTGATCCTTTCCTAATGACCAAATCATTAGTAGTTATCGACATGTAAGTAACACTTAGCCCCTTGCATTTTCTCATCTTGTCCCTTTCCTCCCTAGGCCGGCCATAAGGGCTTACAAATGGGCTTTGTAACACCCCAACCCAAGAAGGGCTAAAGTGTAACATTATGGAGTCAAATCAGAACACAAGCGAACGGAGATACATTTCTAATACAAAGTATACAAATGTTACAAGGAGAACTAAACAAAATACAAAAGAGTAACAACAATGAACTAAGCCCAACATCAATTGATTCTAATCATCTCTAAGTCCAGCCAGTAGCTAATCGGGGTGAAGTCTTCTAAGTCCAAAATAAGATCTCTCATCCACAAACCCAGCTTCCTACTAAACCTGCCGCAGGAAAAGAAATGCGACTGAGCTTAAAAAGCCCAGTGAACAGATATATATAAATGAAGCAAAAGATAAGGAACAAAGAATATCATAGGGTGCATTGGGGAAAACAAAAGGTATAATAAGGATGATAAGAATAAGTTAAAGGTCAGGTTATATCAGCATTCTACCACGAGCCAAACAAAACAAAACAAAGTCTTCAGCAAAGTAACCATGTACTCAAAGGGGAGACCTCAGAATACCAAATGTAGTAGGAGGGGAGTCCTCAAGTAACCACGGAGTAGCTAGCTCCCAAATATATGTGAAAGGCATGTATTGCACACAGTACCAGACACCAAACCAAATGTAGTAGCAAATCAAATCAAAGCAAATTTAGGATGCATCCATACGCCCCTACCCAAACCAAATGCAGATCAAACAAAGGGACGGTGTGGAACATCACTCGACAACACTGGAGTCATGACATTGGTGCATCAATGCCACGGCCATGTTACCTTCATGGCTAGGAAAATGCTCGGGTATAATACTGAAGGGTCAAAGGAAAATCAAATAGCAAAGTCTAAGTCAAATCAAAGTATCATAATCAAAGGTGCATAGCAAAGGTTCAGGTCAAAGGTTTACAAATGGCAAGGTTCATAATCAGAGTTCAAATCAAAGGTTCATAGCAAAAGTTCAATTCAAATGGATCAATGTCAATGGGTCAAATGGAAAGATCAAAGTCAAGGTTCCAATCCACGAGGTTCGCTATTCCAAGTTCCAAAGTCCCAAAGTTCATGATCAAAGGATCATAATAAGAGTTTTAAACAAAAGTTCAATTTAGTAGGTTCCCATCACTTGCTTAAAAAGGTTCGTAGTACAATCACATTTAGAAAGGTTTATAACAAGGATTCATTTAGAAAAGATCTTCCAAAGACGACATTTATAAAAATCCCATAGATAAGTGATCTTAAATCATATTAAAAGTGTCGTTATAAAATAGTTTCTCCTTTAAATGTTCCCATATCATAATTAAGAAAAGAAATTTCACCTCCCGTTATATTATCCCAAAAGAACGTTCAAAATCTCACAAAGGTTCCATATCCCGTTACAATATCCCCAAAAGAATGTCCAATGTCTTACAAGGGTTCAAAGGTTAAGGTCACAAAATGTTATCGAACGGATCATACCATAAGAGTTCAAACGATTAACGATAGGATCACAAATACTGATGAACACATCAATCATAGAGCCAAGTACAAAGGATCATAACCAAACCAAACGGAATCATAACACGATAGCAAATCAAAGACAAAGTCAAGAGAGAGAAGGTGTGCACTCTTACTGAAAGAGTACGGAATATCTGTACCTTAGCCAAAAGAAATGAAAGTGAACTAGAACATGAACACAAGGAAGCAACGTCACGCCATCTTCAACGAATCTACACGAGTTAGGGTTTTATGTTACTTATTAGTTCAATCAATGACACAACGGATTCTTAATTACTTATCGTTAATCATTAATGTGATTAGGGTTTCGTTAACGGAATTTTGTTAACATGTGACCAATTATATCATAATAAATGTTTAAGTGTATTTTAGGGGTTACTTTCATCACAATTAGGGTTTCTAAACGATTATAACTTGGTTTACTTACTAATCATGTCATGTATCAATTTAGGTTATGAAAATCATTTCAGTATCTTAATTACATCTTTAAATGTCATAAGAATGATTTAATATAGTTAGGTTAAAGGATATTGAGGACAATTAGGTTTAAAACACATATTTCACTCCTTAAGTCAATTTCAGCTTTTAACACATAAACAGGTTGCACATTCCCGGATTTTCTTATCATATTTGAGTATTTTCTGGAGCTTCCACAAAATTATCCCAGGTTCCTATATGTCTTAAGTACCTTGTGTAATTTTTACAGAATTTATTTCAAAGTGAATCTATAGAAGAAAAATTCATTTGTTCAACTAGTTCAGATTTCTGATCAGCTGTACACACGAAAAGTAAGCAATTTATACACCTGTTTAGACTACTCCAAAAATTCTACAAAAATTCATGAATATCACACATAACCTATATTTAAAGCCTGTCCAATTTGGTTTATTAACTATTTACTGATTTCAAATTAAAAATCATATACAAAGATTGAAATTCGGATTACTAGTTCACAGTTTTGACACTTAACATTTCAAAAATCAAAAGGACATCATCCCAACCTCTAATGACCACGAATCTTATATTTACAGAAATTATAAAGATAGTACTTATGTTTAGACTCAAAAATCTCAGAAAAACACTTTGGGATCATTTATTTATTCACCTTACAACCCGACCCAAATTCTGCGCAGTCTACTAGTGTGACAGAAACAATACAATATTAGTCCCTTTAAGCCCTAATCACCCTTAAGTAATGCTAGGGTTTTCCATCTTTTATTACCATTTGTTGAAGAGCTTATTGAGGTTAAAAGACCAGGCATAAAGTGTATAACCAACTGATGAGAAACAGCCCCAAACAGAAAGCATGTCGACACAACTAGGTTTCATAATTCATGATTTTATGTGACGTTAAGGTGTGTCATTCTTATACAGATCTAATGAGACCTTCACGTGACATATTAGCATGGTTATTATGGTTTGTATCACCTGTAATTACATCAGATTATACATAGAATACAGGTGTCGAATGGTTGAAAAACAAAAGATATCAAGAATACCTTATGACAGTTTTTAACGAGGCAAGGAAAGCAAGAACAAGGCTCACGAATCAAGCCATTGCCTACCAGGACCACTTATGACAGAATTTCATCATCTCATGACAGCCTTGATACTCTCCAAACTAGGACCACCATCTATACCACTTTCGTACCCTCCTAGTACATAAACTAGGACCACAATTGCACCTTCTTGTACACCTTGAATCGACCAGGAACACAACCAGAAAAGAATGGCAGCCAAGAGTATTTTTGTTTAGAGTTTTTAGGGTTTTGTTTTGTTTTGTTAACTTTGGAAGAAGCCGTGTATTATGAGGAGTTAGAATGGGGGAAGGAGCGTACCAAGAGTAATTAGGGAGATTAGTTGCCGAAAATATGGGATTTCATTTGACCTTGTTTGTAGCTATCTTCCTGGAATGAGTTATGGGCCTCATTTTTGTTATCTTTCAAATGGTAAAGGCCCAAGGTTAAGTACTTGTGTTGAGACAAGGATTCGGCCCAAAAGATGCATATAAACGTGTGATTTAGTTTAGTTTAAGGCGAAGTTGTGTCGACTTTTACTTCTTTATAAGTTATAGGTTCGATATGTCGCGAAATGTTTAATTATTAGGTTTTAGATACTTAGGTCAAAATATAATGTGATGTCACGAATTATTAATCGTCTTTTCAAAAGTTTAAAATTAGAGGGTATTAGGTATTTAACGTGTTCAAGAAATCTGGGTTTTACAACTCTTCTCCTCTAAAAGAAAATTTCATCCGCGAAATTGAAGTGAAACGAAATAGAAAACACAACGGACTCTGAACCCGAATGTGAATGACTTTCTCTCATGACTCTATCTTGTGGATCAAAATAGCTTCGGCTTTCTCAAAAAGACATATCGTACAAATTTAAAATCAAAGAATAATAGACTAAACGTAACAGATGATAATCGTATCCTATCAGAAGAGATACTAGGAAAACATAGGATTTGATGGATATTCGTCCGCAAAATTTGAAATAGACAAATCAGATGAGAACAGATCGGATTACAGAATACATGAGGATGATAAATATGCTTAACTCTTCAGATTCTCAAATAGTCTCGTCTTCAATACAACCTTTCGTAGTATTCTCGTAACCCGACAGATCTTGATCCTCAGAATCCAAAACCTCATATTTTAACTCATAACAGATTATGATGAAACGGAATCATCGAATAAGAAGCGTATACATAGCATAACATAGGTGTAGCTCTTCATAGTAACAGATCAAATCCATATAGGCAGAAAAACGGGTCGATCGATAATATCAAATGGCAGAAGGTTCTACAATAGAACTTATGATTCTTATCAAAACATAGAAGTCAAAAAATCATGTGTCGAGAATTCAAACATATCAAAACGTACGGCGATAATGCGAATCAAACGTACCGATCAGAAGGATTCTAAAGTCTCACTATTCGTAGATCGTCGCAAATGAGAATAGAAATCTAAGTCTCCACTAGGGCACTTCTTAAGACCTCCTATGAACACAACAAGTGCACATTATATGATGTAAGTATTATCACGTTGGTCAGGCGTCATAATACTAGCATCATATAAATATGCCCTCATGATGGTCATACTTTGTCTCAATCAGTGAAACAAACCTACAATCTACCTAATAGTCCAACTAACTCCTGGGTTAGTCCTATTCAAGATCAATAACAAACGATATTGAACAAAACAAACGATGCTTGGAAAGACGCAACAAAATCAATCAATCATCATCAAAAGAAACATGTCACCATGTCATCAATTCTTCCATCATAGAGTTCGTTAAGAAATTCGTCCTCTCAAAATCTTCTTATGCCCAAATAATTAGTCTTCGTCCGTCTTCTAAACTTGAGTTTGGTTCCTCAAGCCTTTTGCAGTTTCTTCTTGGAATGCGACTGAGTAATCTAAATCTCTGGTATGATCTTCAATCTCCTCATCATCACGCTTCCACTCTCAATTCATCTTAGTACAAACTGTATGTTCTTCATCAGCTCCAGGTTCGTCGTCTTGACCAGGTTCCTGCGTTCTGTTTGTCCACTCTTCCGTTTTGCGAGGAATGTCATCAACTCTCCAGGGTAGTCACCGTTGTTTGTCATCTTCCGGTTCTATCCAACTCCATCCTCCGGTGGAAAACTTGGTGGTTCAACAAGAATCATATCTGAAATTTCAGGGTGCCAAAACATAATTCACACGAAAATGTTCATCTCTTGGCGGACAAAATAGGTGTAAGAGGACTTCATAACCGTGAAAATAACGTATGAGTCTCCAGAGAAAGGATGATAACAAAAGTTTAATGATCGGGAATCACGTAAAGGATTTTCAAAATAATTCAAAACACCAAAGGTGAGATATAGCAGAAAAATCGTCAGCATCTCGAATGCTTAAGCAATCAAAAATCATATCAGGATCAAATCGAAGTTGACTCTTAAAGGAAAGACAGGTCAACCTAGCAGACCTTTATCGTTCAAAGTGAAAGGAAATACTCTTATACTCGTGGTTAAACTCCACCCGACTTCTCAGAGATGGAAGAGATGAGTAAAACAAAATCAAATAATGTCAGAATACTTACAGAGGATTTATCAAAAGCAAGATACAAACATAGAGTGCATCAAACACGTCATCGCCATGTAGATTCTCAGAATTCCCAAAGAGATGTCAAAAGGATTAACAAATAGATCAGGGATCGAAGATAAAATCAAGATAGCGTTATGTGTTACCATGCAATCCTAAATGCCTTAAGACTTACTGGTGGTAACTTAGGTGGTGCCAAGATTTCTTACTTCCAAAGGATGATTCCAAAAAGGCATAGCTAAATGTAAGGCACGAATCAGAGTAACACGGAAGCGAAGATACATAACCAAACTCTTAAGTCTACCCATTTATTACCGGTCAACACTTAAGTTCATATAGGGGATTCCTAAGGCAAGTTCTCAAAGCGATTTCCTATGATCTAATAGTGGAAGCTTAATAGTACAAAACTCACAGGTCATAGCCTAAGCTCTACGGATGTTGCATCCGCCGATCCAAACCTGTCTCTGATACCATTTTGTAACACCCCAACCCAAGAAGGGCTAAAGTGTAACATTATGGAGTCAAATCAGAACACAAGCGAACGGAACTAAACAAAATACAAAAGAGTAACAACAATGAACTAAGCCCAACATCAATTGATTCTAATCATCTCTAAGTCCAGCCAGTAGCTAATCGGGGTGAAGTCTTCTAAGTCCAAAATAAGATCTCTCATCGACAAACCCAGCTTCCTACTAAACCTGCCGCAGGAAAAGAAATGCGGCTGAGCTTAAAAAGCCCAGTGAACAGATATATATAAATGAAGCAAAAGATAAGGAACAAAGAATATCATAGGGTGCATTGGGGAAAACAAAAGGTATAATAAGGATGATAAGAATAATTTAAAGGTCAGGTTATATCAGCATTCTACCACGAGCCAAACAAAACAAAACAAAGTCTTCAGTAAAGTAACCATGTACTCAAAGGGGAGACCTCAGAATACCAAATGTAGTAGGAGGGGAGTCCTCAAGTAACCACGGAGTAGCTAGCTCCCAAATATATGTGAAAGGCATGTATTGCACACAGTACCAGACACCAAACCAAATGTAGTAGCAAATCAAATCAAAGCAAATCTAGGATGCATCCATACGCCCCTACCCAAACCAAATGCAGATCAAACAAAGGGACGGTGTGGAACATCACTCGACCACACTAGAGTCATGACATTAGTGCATCAATGCCACGGCCATGTTACCTTCATGGCTTGGAAAATGCTCGGGTATAATACTGAAGGGTCAAAGGAAAATCAAATAGCAAAGTCTAAGTCAAATCAAAGTATCATAATCAAAGGTGCATAGCAAAGATTCAGGTCAAAGGTTTACAAATGGCAGGGTTCATAATCAGAGTTCAAATAAAAGGTTCATAGGAAAGGTTCAATTCAAATGGATCAATGTCAATGGGTCAAATGGAAAGATCAAAGTCAAGGTTCCAATCCACGAGGTTCACTATTCCAAGTTCCAAAGTCCCAAAGTTCATAATCAAAGGGTCATAATAAGAGTTTTAAACAAAAGTTCAATTTAGTAGGTTCCCATCACTTGCTTAAAAAGGTTCGTAGTACAATCCCATTTAGAAAGGTTTGTAACAAGGATTCATTTAGAAAAGATCATCCAAAGATGACAGTTTTAAAAATCCCATAGATAAGTGATCTTAAATCATATTAAAAGTGCCGTTATAAAATAGTTTCTCCTTTAAATGTTCCCATATCATAATTAAGAAAAGAAATTTCACCTCCCGTTATATTATCCCAAAAGAACGTTCAAAGTCTCACAAAGGTTCCATATCCCGTTACAATATCCCCAAAAGAATGTTCAATGTCTCACAAGGGTTCAAAGGTTAAGGTCACAAAAGGTTATCGAACGGATCATACCATAAGAGTTCAAACGAATAACGATAGGATCACAAATACTGATGAACACATCAATCATAGAGCCAAGTACAAAGGATCATAACCAAACCAAACGGAATCATAACACGATAGCAAATCAAAGACAAAGTCAAGAGAGAGAAGGTGTGCACTCTTACTGAAAGAGTACGGAATATATGTACCTTAGCCAAAAGAAATGAAAGTGAACTAGAACATGAACACAAGGAAGCAACGTCATGCCTTCTTCAACGAATCTACACGAGTTAGGGTTTTATGTTACTTATTAGTTCAATTAATGACACAACGGATTCTTAATTACTTATCGTTAATCATTAATGTGATTAGGGTTTCGTTAATGGAATTTTGTTAACATGTGACCAATTATATCATAATAAATGTTTAAGTGTATTTTAGGGGTTACTTTCATAACAATTAGGGTTTCTAAACGATTATAACTTAGTTTACTTACTAATCATGTCATATATCAATTTAGGTTATGAAAATCATTTCAGTATCTTAATTACATCTTTAAATGTCATAAGAATGATTTAATATAGTTAGGTTAAAGGATATTGAGGACGATTAGGTTTAAAACTCATATTTCACTACTTAAGTCAATTTCAGCTTTTAACACATAAACAGGTTGCACATTCCCGGATTTTCTTATCATATTTGAGTATTTTCTGGAGCTTCCACAAAATTATCCTAGGTTCCTATATGTCTTAAGTACCTTGTGTAATTTTTACAGAATTTATTTCAAAGCGAATCTATAGAAGAAAAAATCATTTGTTCAACTAGTTCAGATTTCTGATCAGCTTGTACACACGAAAAGTAAGCAATTTATACACCTGTTTAGACTACTCCAAAAATTCTACAAAAATTCATGAATATCACACATAACCTATATTTAAAGCCTGTCAAATTTGGTTTATTAACTATTTACTGATTTCAAATTAAAAATCATATACAAAGATTGAAATTCGGATTACTAGTTCACAGTTTTGACACTTAACATTTCAAAAATCAAAAGGCCATCATCCCAACCTCTAATGACCACGAATCTTATATTTACAGAAATTATAAAGATAGTACTTATGTTTAGACTCAAAAATCTCAGAAAAACACTTTGGGATCATTTATTTATTCACCTTACAACCCGACCCAAATTCTGCGCAGTCTACTAGTGTATTATGAGGAGGTAGAATGGGGGAAGGAGCGTACCAAGAGTAATTAGGGAGATTAGTTGCCGAAAATATGGGATTTCATTTGACCTTGTTTGTAGCTATCTTCCTGGAATGAGTTATGGGCCTCATTTTTGTTATCTTTCAAATGGTAAAGGCCCAAGGTTAAGTACTTGTGTTGAGACAAGGATTCGGCCCAAAAGATGCATATAAACGTGTGATTTAGTTTAGTTTAAGGTGAAGTTGTGTCGACTTTTACTTCTTTATAAGTTATAGGTTCGATATGTCGCGAAATGTTTAATTATTACGTTTTAGATACTTAGGTCAAAATATAATGTGATGTCACGAATTATTAATCGTCTTTTCAAAAGTTTAAAATTAGAGGGTATTTTAGGTATTTAACGTGTTCAAGAAATCTGGGTTTTACAGGCTTACCCATTTGTTATGTCCAATCCAATACACTAAGTACAAGCTTAGTGATTAGTGGCCCGTTATTGATCCTAAGTTACGTAGTCGTTTATATATTGTAAATACGATAAATACAATCTATAAAATGGTGTCTCTGTGTATAAGTGTGTGACCTCATAGGCTCACATATGTCTAGCCATATAATTATTTATTATGACACAAGCATACTCCAACATAAACCAAAGTATCCCAAATAGTCGTCTCGGGAATAAGAACCCTAGATTCGACACCAATAAAAGTCGTCTCGGGAATAAGAACCCTAGATTCGACACCAACACAAGTCGTCTCGAGAATAAGAACCCTAGATTCGACACCAACAAAAATCATCTCGGGAATTAATACTGTGATCAAACTCCACCTGCTTGCTTGCCTTCTTATGGATCCACCCTGCTTCCTTGCCTTCTTCCATAATTCACGAAGAGAATAAAGAAAACAAGCTACATGCGTGCTTGCTTCCATAAATTCACTCGCAATTATATACTTTGTTGCATGCATATTACATGACGGCAGATTTAGGTTCGACAATCATTTTTTTTAATTGACGGAGTGATATAGGGGAGGCGGCTCAACTTAGCCACCTAGGTCTGAGAATCAGACCCGCTCCGATACAATGTAAGATATTGTAAACCCCGTAGGTATAACTTTATTGATGACCATTATTTATAATGATAAAGTCCTAATTCCCAAAACCCACAAACCATGCTTGGGCCTAATTATCCACTAATAGAAATGTAGTCCTTGGTGACTTGATGTTTAGCTTTTATGAGCTATTGAATGTATTAGAGTATGTAGCGATTGCAGTCCTTAAATGATAGCTATGAAATTGTCTTAGCACATTTATTGACTTGCTAAATGTCATGTATATGATGAGTAGTATAAGGGACGGAACTAGAAAACAAAGTCAAAGTGTGCATTTATGAGAAATCAAACAGGACTACATGCATAACTTTTTAGGACCGGGTGTATTTATAGAAAGATAGAGGTTTTATAACAAAATTAACAGTACGAGACAAAAATTCATGGGTGTCCCGGGACACCCCTGGTTCCATCCCTGAGTAGTATATAGTTCACCATTTCATAAAAAATAATAATAATAATAATAATAATAATAATAATAATAATAATAATAATAATAATAATATATTGTGAACAAGAATATAGAGTTCAATTGATCATTAACCAGGAGATTTACAAATAGTATATATAGACAAACATTAAGGCAAAACCCTAATAGCTAACATGGGTTGTGGGCCTATTATGGGCTATATGGACATCCACATATAATTATTTATAACACTCCCTCTTGGATGTCCATATTATTAATACGCTTAGAAAATGCTGCCTCATTAAAAACCTTGTCAGAAAAACCCAGTGGGACAAAACCATGATTAAGGGAAAAAGAGTGCAGCGCGTATTATCTCCCTCTGATGACTACATCACTTGAGCTCTTTGAGTATGTGCATTCCAATGTTGTGGTTCAATGTCCTAAATGTTGAAGTAGAAGCGTCTTGGTAATTAGATCCGTCAAATTGTCACTTGAATGAACTTGTTGAACAATAATATCACCATTCTTTTGTAAGTCATGATTGGAAAAGAACTTTGGCAAAATATGTTTTGTCTTAACGCTTTTGATGTAACCTTCCTTGAATTAAGCTATGCATGCTACATTATCTTCATGCAAAACTGTTGTTGCCTCCTTCCCAGAATTTCTAAATGGTTGGATGAACTATTCACGATTATTTGCTTTTCCGAACGCCATGAAATTTCACTACCTTTACTCGTGAGTATGTATCCACTTTAAGATCAGCCATTGTTAGGACCAGACATATATCCTGCATTAGTAAAACCAACTAAACTTGTTTTGATGGGTTAGTAAAATATAAACCCACATTTCTTGTACCTTAAATATATCAAAACATTTACATTATTCCATTCCATTGATTTATTCAATTTGATCAATTAGTATTCTCGAGAATTAAATCATAACACGTGATTTATGCTTTCTATATTCCTTAAGGAATCTCAACATCAAACGAGCTCTTGTATTATTATGTTAGACGCATGCTTATTTCTTATATTGCCAGACTTATACAATATTAAACTATATTATTGGATCCACCACATGTGAACATGTATCTCCATGATCATTTACAAGTCTTTGAGAAAATATATGTGTGCCATCACTTGTGCCTTATGCATAATTTCATTTCATTTTCTCATAAACACCAATGCATATCCAATAATTTATATGTACGGACTTCAAGTCCCAGAAACCATGTCTCGTCATAAGAGACTTTAATCTTTCATTACTTCTTTGCGTCTTTACATCCTTTGGCCACTCATTTATACATCTGCACTTCCTGCAGGTATGCTTCCATGATCCTTACCATGATTATAGCGCTATCTTATTTATTTACAAAATCATATATAATAGTACTATCGACGTCGATTCATTACTTTTCGATTCCACACTTTAGTAGACATTATATTCTATCATTTGTTGAGATCTCAAAGTTTTTCACGTACCCGGGGTTTTCAATAACCTTCATGTCTAGTTTCTTAAATCTTTAAGAGACTATTATGGGGTCTTTATTACCTCGATTTAACCATCTTGATTTTATTGCTCCATTTTATCTTTTCATTCGAGGACTTTTTATTTGGAATCGATTAGTCTATCACGTTGCAGGCGTGCCATAGGCTTACTATCAATCATTGGTTTTTACTGATGTGACACACAGTATAATTGGAGCAATAGCAGCATATATATGATCTAGTCACTTTCTTTAGGTCACTAAACATGTCTGGCACTTACTAGATCTGGAATGTTATTTATCCCTTGAACTTTAAGTTCATATTCATTAATGTGAGGATCAACATGTATATCATAATTCATTCCAAGTTTCTCGCTGCTCATTCTCTCCCCCTGAATGAATTATCAATTTAAGCATCCCGTTTTGTGTGTTGTGGTGGATTTACTATATATTGCACAATTACAAAATCTCACATGGGAAATATGGTTTGTGACCAAAACCATTCTAACGAAGAGGATTCACTAAAGATTGTTGGCAAGATGCGAATTCATACATAACATGCCCCATAAACTAAAAGTTTTGTTCTCACAATACTATTGGCTTTGCAATCAACTGAAAACGTTTGTAACGTTTCAACAAAAGCAATTCGCGTATGAACATGGGCTACTTTTATGTTCAACACTTATTCCAATAATCGTCCAACATATGGAAGTATTCACCACCAATTCCAAAGATACAAACTGGAAAACCATGCTCGCATTTTATAAGCCGAGCCATTAATTACGCTAACCTTAAGTTGCGTCTTTGATGATCATTTTGACGATGCATCGATTTTAAAACTCAAAATGATCCACATGACGGATGTATAGGCCTACATACATCCCCGTTATATTCTTTCCAAAACTTTATAGATATGGTGGCGATATACGAACAATTATCTTCCTTTCTATTGAGAACAATCAAATTTATCTTTGAAGAAACTTATGGTTCTTCTATACATTTCGCATCATCATTTACCCAGGATGATCCAACCGGTCATGCCAATTACTATAACAATCTTGGCTCATAAAGTCTAGTTTATGACCACATGTGCTTCAATTCCACTTTCTATGTAAACATCAAATAATATAGAGATCTTAATACAACATCACATTTCTCCAATCAATTTGATATAAGCACTTTTATATAATTTTCGCATAGTTTAATATATTATTCATATATTAGCCCATCACAAATTTCAAAATACATGCATGTTATTAATCAATTAATCAAGTATCTCACAAGCAAATAAAATCATATGATAAACGAATCACACATATTTAACGAACTCAATGGCACAATTCACACTTAATTCGTATCAAATTCTGATTTTCCTTAATAATAATGTCGCCAAGACTATGCATAACATCCATAACAAAAACAAAGTATTATTATTACTAGTAATCTCTAGATTTGTATTGGAGTATGCTATCATCAGTGAATAAGGCAAATTATAGGTCAAATATGATGTTATTGTACGGATCCAAACATGGAGTATATATTAATCCTACTAATAACCAAACTCGCAAATAGAGTAAAAAGAATTAAACCAAATATAAATCACATATATGCATCAAGATCTATCAATGTCAGTTTAGTAATTATCCTTAATATTCTATAGGTTTCTTTCATGTTATATGAAAAATCAATGCATTAGAGCAACAGTTATTTGCGTTAAGAATTCAATGGCACAATTCACACTTAATTCGTATCAAATTCTGATTTTCCTTAATAATAATGTCGCCAAGACTATGCATAACATCCATAACAAAAACAAAGTATTATTATTACTAGTAATCTCTAGATTTGTATTGGAGTATGCTATCATCAGTGAATAAGGCAAATTATAGGTCAAATATGATGTTATTGTACGGATCCAAACATGGAGTATATATTAATCCTACTAATAACCAAACTCGTAAATAGAGTAAAAAGAATTAAACCAAATATAAATCACATATATGCATCAAGATCTATCAATGTCAGTTTAGTAATTATCCTTAATATTCTATAGGTTTCTTTCATGTTATATGAAAAATCAATGCATTAGAGCAACAGTTATTTGCATTAAGAATTATACTATAATATGTACGGCATAAGCTACATAACAATCTTAAAATATCCAATGCAGCATAACATTAAAACATGCATAAGCTCGAACATCTACATGTTTTTATAGCATATCTTCACTTGTTAGTCACTAATCTAGGATCACAACCTATGTAATCTAGGAGCCTAAGTAATATCACGATATACGTTAGAGATTTTATCAATCTCTTCCAACAAAACTATTACCTTGAAGGGATCTTCAAAATATTCAAAGATATTATAATAATACATCAAACAATAAGGTAGTTGATTCTTCACCCATTTTCCCAAGCAACAATTGTCTACAAGATTCTATTACTCCATCATCTATAACAGTTATTATATGTTGTTCAACATTATTACTATATCTAAGAGTGTAAAAACTTAATTAATTATAGTTCAACTTTAAAGATTGCAAACAAGGTTGATTATATATTCACAAGTACCACCAATGGGCTTGTGGTCCACTGGGCATGTCTTATTCAGTTAAGCGTGCCTAGTGGAGAGTAGTACCGGTTTGGGTGACCAAACCGGGAAGTCCTCCCTTGTGGACCACTGCCCTGTCGGTACGATTTCAAAGTCCTACAATGAAGGTTTCAACCCACCAGGGTTCGAATCTGGAGAAGGCAGGGTTTACTTCAATTTAAGTGTCGTACCTTCGGGCGGCTTAAGTTGAAGGTTTTCCCCCATCGAATTTCAAATTGGACATGAATTTCCTTTAAAGAAAGCAACCGTTCAAAAAAATATATATATTCACAAGTACCAATATCAAAATAATGTCCCCACATGGGATATATATCTTTTAAGACAAAACTAAGGTTATAAATAAAGATATAAACAATCTAACAATCCAAACAAACAAAACTTATTAAAAAACAAATGTGAACAAAATCTTAACACCGCCATTTTGATATGAATTCATTAATTAGCATGCTTAGAGATCAATTAGTCTATGAATACCATGTATTGTTTTATACCATAAGATGAATTGTGACAAAATTAATAACATTTTATGCAAATTTTATAAGCACAACCAACATTTACGTGTTGACAATTAAATATAAATGTCACATAAACATCGCTAATATAACTTAAATAAAATAAAAATACAAATGATTACAAACACAAGAAACGAATCTCACCAATTTGCCATGAAATCATAATTCTAACTTTTGTACTATACTTGTTAAACCATATAAAGTTATAAACAAATAAACCATAATTAGCAGTTGAAAAATTAAAAGTTAATTACCCGAGTGGTTCATCGTCAAAAGAAAAACTAATAAGTAGGTCTCTATTTGGGGTGCAAAACTCCCCTTCTTGTCAAACTCGAAAAAATAAAAATAAATAGGTACAATCGATAAAACCTTCCCATCATATGAGATTATTCATTCAATGTAAGCAAATACGATTTAACTTAAATTTGCTCTTGTTAACCCTTAATGAATATAAATAAACAAGCAAATTGCCCAAACTATATAGTCTAGTGGGTGTCTCGATTATCAAACAAACACTAATTTTACTCTTAAAAAAAAAAAAAAAAAAAAAAAAAAAAAAATAATAAAAAAAAACTACTCTGTATAAGCGATTACCTATCGCCGTGATTCGTAGTTATTAATGTGTAAAATAATATTTATTAAAGAGAAGAACAAACATCGTATGCATGTTTCGGTTTTAACCTTTTACATCATATAATAAAAACGTAAACGCACGGTGATGGTATAAGCAAATTATAACGATGTATCATTAAGAAGTCTATATGTTATATTGATTTAGTCCTACTGTTGACCGGATTATCAATAAGACAATGCATGGTATGTCCATTGACTAATAATATAGTATTATTCAATGTTGCAAAAATCGTGAATCGGTCCCGAGGCGGTCGAGGGCCTTGTAGCGATTTTTGGCCGATTAATCGCCGATTCCAAGGTCCAAGGCCGATTAATCGGCCGATTACCTTGTAATTCGCTCCAAGGTCTAAGGCCGTTCAGCTTGTAATCGCCGATTATTGTAGGCCGATTTTTGCAACACTGGCATTATTTATATAGCAACTATTGTCATAGAAAATAACTAGAAACAATAATCAAGAGTTGAAGACATACCTCGGTAATCAGAGTAAACAAATTGAAAACTAAATTTTAGAGCGTGCTGATAACGTATTGTGAACAAGAATATAGAGTTTAATTGATCATTAACCAGGAGATTTACAAATAGTATATATAGACAAACATTATGGCAAAACTCTAATAGCTAACATGGGTTGTGGGCTATATGGACATTCACATATAATTATTTATAACATAATAATAATAATAATAATAATAATAATAATAATAATAAATAAATAAATAAATAAATAATTGTTTATTATATATTACTCCGTATAACTTTAAACCTTTAACCAAAACATTTTACGTGAAAGAGTGATTTAACTTAGCTCTTAAGTTGTAATCACTCTAAGGGTAGGGATCCAGTGAGAAGAAAACTTATAATGAGAAGGATGAGAAATAATAATAACCACATATTTGAGATGCGTCGACTTGAATTAGATGCATCTCTACTCATTTAGATGCATCCCAATTAGTTTCAAAAGTGATTTTGAAGTGAACACGATACAAAGTAGTACTTGTAACAAATTTGACCCGCAGAGGACAAAAAATAAAAAGGATTTGGCAAACTTGCTAAAATGCACCTAATATATGTATATGCATCTAATTTTTAGATAAAAAATATATTATGGCGCATCTAAAAGATTAGAGATGCATCTCTAATATCTGATTATAGTTATTTCTCATCCTTCTTATTTTAAGATTTCTTCTCATTTGATCCTAAGTCATCACTCTAATAGGTATCAAAGAACAAGAGCTAACTTTCTTTAGCCATCTACATATTTAGCGAAGATTGAAAACTCTTTCCTTGACAACTTCATATGGCTATACACATGATATACCAAAAGTTCTTTATAGATACAACTTTTATCATAGAACCCATCAAACAATCTTAGTCACTCATTTTTTTTATCAAAATAAAAATATAAACTTCCACCCTATTTTTAAAACTTAAATATTTTGCAAACCGTAAATCATTAAGCTACAGAAAAAATACCATCGCGACGAGAATTGAATTATCTTTCTATAGACATGCATTGTTATATACTTTCGACGAACTTTTTTTCGATGAACTTTACTTTTTTTTGGCAGAAAAATCATATATAATTCGATTTTAACAAATCATATATGAATTTTACGAATCATATATGATTCTAACAAATCATATATGATTCGTAAGAATCATATATGATTTGTAAGAATCAAATCATATATGATTTTTTACGAATCATATATGATTCTTTCTGGGCGGAAATAAAAAAAAAAAAAAAAAGTTCGTCGAAAGTATATAATAATGCATATCTATAGAAAGATCATTTAATTCTCGTCGCGATAGTGTTTTTTTGTAGCTCGAAGATTTACCGTTTGCAAGATGTGTTGTTTTGAAAAAAAAATGTGAAAAATATAAATGGGTGGCTATGATTGGTTGATAAGTTCTATAGCATGTATTGGTTTTTCATCTCAACTCTACATATGATATATGTTATATTGCAAAGTCATGGTTCCATACTTCCATAGGTATTAAAATTGTTTTTTCTTTATAAAAGTTCATGATTAGCTTTCTTTTTCCGGATGTATTAGCCTGCAAAATTTTACAATCGGCCCATCCCAATTAACCAATTTGGTCATAAAATAATATGTATTTTTTTTTGTCAAGTTTTTGTGTGTCCGATTAGGCTTGGTTGTTATTATATTACATCAGTATATGTAAAGCTATGAAATCAATATTATTGAACTGCTTTGCAACTTCAATAAGGAGATGACTAGGTTGTTTAATAAAAAAAGTATGATTTAGTGCTGAATGAATTAAAGCTGCTGAATGATTCTAAGATGCTGAGTGAAACTGATTCTGTGTGAAAATTATTGTTTGATAATTATTCTGAATGAGTAATCTGAATTGCCTTAAATTACTAATTTAACCTTGTGTCTAGATTTGTACTGAGCAAAATATATAGTTTGATAAAAAAAAATTATTGACTCGAATAGAAATATAATATAAATAAAACAATGTGAAAGTAAGCAATAAAATTTAAATAGGCTTATCAAAAGATCATAAAAAATATTAATTATGAACTAATTTAAAAAAAAAAAAAAAAAAAAAAAAAAAAAATCATTATCATTTAAAAAATAACTCATCAATTTGATTATGAAATCACGAGAACTAATTTACTCTTAAAGAAATGATCAAATGATATAAAAAAGTTGACTGTTGGACACACTCGAAGATGACATTTATGTAATTTTTGTGATGCTTAATCATTTTGCATGTCTTTAATGCTGACCAGCCCTTAGTGGAATGATTAAGGGAAGTAAAAAAGTTTATCAAACTAAACCAGTTAAAACCTAAATCCTTTGAGTTATCCATCTTGCTTTTTCCTTCCACTGTAGTGAAAACACATTTGATTTCAAATGGAAACTATCGGCGTTGATCATGGAAATGCTGCAGATGGTATTTACGACACCTTTAAAGTTCTTATTGACGAAGATAATGAAAGAGGGAAACAACTCTATTCCACTTCGATTTACAGGGTTCCAGAGACGCTTCGTAATGTTAACAAAAGTTCATATACCCCTCGTGTCGTCTCAATAGGACCTTTCCATGCTGAAGAAAAAAGATTGAAGGGTGTTGAAATGCATAAAGTAAGTTATATGTGTGATCTATTTGAACGTTTAAATTCACCACCAGAGGAAACCATGAAAGCATGTGTCAATCTGGTGCTTCCAAAATTAGACCAAATCAAGGCATGCTATCAAGGGGAGATGAAGGAATACGACAACAATGAATATGTAAAAATGATGGTTATCGATGGTTGTTTCATACTAGAACTCATTTACAGGTCGACAATTAAGAAATCTGAGAGCCCTTCATTTTTTGACAACAATTTGTTGACCCTCTATGTTAAGCATGACCTGCTCCTGCTAGAAAATCAAATCCCTTGTTTTGTTCTTCAAGATATATTTTACCACACAATTAGGCAAGATGAACGCAGGCCCACCCTTGCAAATCTTGTCCTTTCATTTCTAAAAGATATGAACCCCTTTGGAAAACAGCTAAAGCTCGATAAAGATGAAATATCAACGAAACACGACCATATTCTTGGAATTCTGCAGAAATGTTACCAGCATGCACATGCCACATCGTCCCACCAATCCGGAGAAACATCAAATTCGGCATCAGAATTTCTAAATGCAATATCATACTCAGTTACAGATCTGACATTGGCAGGGGTGAAATTCAAGCCTAATACAAATGAGGAGTGGCTATTAGACATGGAATTCAAATCATCCAGGATTCCGTTTATTTGCTGGTCTTGGCGTAAACCTACTTTCAAAATGCCTTATTTACAAATTGAAGACTACACAGAGTCAGTTCTGAGAAATCTCATTGCGTACGAGCAGTGCTCTCCTATGATTCCTAATTAGTTACATCGTATGCTTTTGCCATGGAGAGGATATTAGATGCAAGAGAGGATGTTCACAAGTTAATTGAATCAAAAGTGCTTGTAAACAATTTAGGCTCTAGTGAACAGGCTTCAAATATGATCAGCAGCATATGTAAAGAGGTTACAGTTAACGACTTCACTTACATCAAACAATGGCAACAATTGGAGGAATATTACAACGGTTACTGGCCCAAAAATGTCGCATGGTTGAGGTGTACATATTTTAATACTCCGTGGAGTTTCGTAGCCTTACTTGCTGGATTCCTACTTTTCGGTCTGACCGTGGCTCAGACCTACTTCACTATTCGTCCTCTGTGATCTTTTACCCAAAACAACCTACTGATAGATTATTGCCGATAATTTGTTTTCCCATTATTGTTCTTCTCTTGTGTTCTTTAAAGTTATATTCTCTATTTCTTGTGTAAGTTATCCATGTTTTGTGTGTTATTTATTGAATTTGAGTCATTGCTTTGTTTTGTTGTATCAAATTCAGAGCCAGTATCCATTGATAGACGCCACACTGGTTTTGATAATAAAATCACTAATTTGGTTTTTCAGTTATGGTTTATTACTATATTCTTCTTGAAATCGTCCATCATGCATGTATCGTGCATCAACTTCAATACTTTAAACCATTTTCATACGTACGTGATTAATTGTTAGATGTGTTTAAGTAAATTAGAGTTGGCTGTAAATTAAATTGGCATACAATATGCACGATTGATTGAATAGCTCAGCTGCCAGCTTAATTAATGAAGATAAAGCGAGTTTTGATTAAAAGCTTTAAAAAGTATGTCAACTCTTTAAATCAATGACAAAAAAAATTATTTAACTTGTTAATTTTTGTTGTTTAGTATAATTTTTTTTTTTTTTCCTTTTCTTTTTTTTTTTCAAATAAAATACAAACGTTTCAAATTTCAACCTTTGTGTGTGTATTTTTTACCATTCAACTCTTACATTTTTTAACTACCCTGTTAACATCATAAAATGGACATTATATATATATATATATATATATATATATATATATATATATATAAATCAAAATTTGAAAAGGTTGTGTTTTAATAAAATAAATAAAAATAAAAATAAAATAAAAGCTATGCAGAAAAGGGCAAATGATATTAAAAGGTAATATACTTGCCACAAATTTATCGAATGGGTAGTGAACTATTTTTTTTTATTTTGAGGGTAATTTTCTTTCAAATTCATCATCTTTAGGGTATTTTGCAAAATTTTTGGACAATTTTGCCTTTCGGAAAAAAAAATTTGTATTAGCTATGAGGGGCAAAATTGTCCGAAAGGCAAAATTGTCTAAAATTTTTACAAAATACCCTAAAGATGATGATTTTGAAAGAAAATTACCCTCAAAATAAAAAAAAAAAAAAATAGTTCACTACCCATTCGATGAAATTGTGGCAAGTATATTACATTTTTTTATTATTTGCCCTGCAGAAAATAAACTAAGTTAGATCGTTTTTTTGTTTTTTTTATTATTATTATTAATTATTTTTATAATCATTTGATACGTATATAATAACTAAGTCAACTATTTGGTCATGAAGTTAGGTTAAGTTGTGTAGGCAAGTGCCTTACGCAATGCCGCCTTATGGAGTCCATAACCCATGTCATTCGGAGAAAAGGAACGAATAAAGAGTTGCTCCAAATTAAATAGTGGTGAATTGTAAATTTTTATAATTACTAACTAGTTATAATATTTGTGCACGCACAGGGTTTTGACGTAAAAATTTTATCATGTATTTAATAACGAATATATTGTTTTAAAATGTTTTGAACTTTACATCTATTAATTTAGTATAAGTCAAATTTATTTTGCAATAACAATACCTATTAAAACAGTCGCAACACCCCTGTATTCGGCTATTTTTACAATTCCAAACACCGCTAAAATTAGCAATTGAAATAGTCTCAAACACCCTTGAATTCAGCTATCAAGGCAGTTTACAGCACCCATTAATTCAGCTATTAAAAACAGTCTCAAACACCTTGAATTCTGTAATTAAAAATGTCATCAAAACCCTTTAATAACTATTAAGACAACCATTAAAACAATCCTAATCACCACTGAATCTAACTATTAAGATGGTCCCAAAACATTTTAAAAACTTACTATAATTAGTAGAAAATAACAGTCACAAACTCCAATAACTTAAGCAAGTCCTGCTTTAGTAAACCGGCTCATTCTTTTCGCAGCGGATTTTCAAGTGAATGAAACACATTAGTTACATCTCTTGCTAGAGCATCATTATTTTATATTACAACAAATGCAAAAGCAATTAACTCATCAAATAATTGTGAGATTTGTTTTTTTATTGCAACTTTGGAATAAGGTTAATACAGCATATATCAGTGCCAGAGACAAAGGCATTTATATAACGTTGACTTGGGATTATGTGAGTTAGCCGTTTAAGTATATAAAAATTCAAGAGACAACTTGATTTTAAAATTCAATAAACACATGTACCATATAAGCAAATTATTATATCAAATATATGTTCTAAGTAACCTTCAAAGTAAATCCGTAGTTGATGCCTCAGGTGTAGTTTAGGGGGTTTTTAATTTTATGGTTCCTAATTTAGCATACTTGGTGATGAACTTGTATTCCAGTCTCTTAATGTGTCAAGTTCGAATAAACAACAGATAAGGACCAACTGGTATATAAAACATCTTGAAAGAAACATCAATCAGCTAATACTCAAACTATTGACACAAAACGTACACTTTTTTCTTCATTTCTTTCGAACTTAACAACGCGCACAATACACTTTCTGATAAAGTAATAAACAATAGAAGGTGCAGCCTAATAGAGCATATCACTTGTCAAAATGAGTAAATTAGCTTTGTATAACATTTTTAACTGACAAACATGCTGATGTTAATGCTGATGTTATTATTTAACTTTAACTATTGATATCATGTTGTACAAAATGTGCGAGTTTAGTAGCACATAATGAGTGTTAATGAAGTTAAAATATGCTCTGTAAAGTTTTTAAAATGTTTTTATAGATATTCACATATAAATTTTAAATAACAATTTCATGAGTCATTGTTATAAGTAGAATCGCGTATATTTATTTTCATATCAAAGTAACTCATGCTTACCATTTGATATTTATATTCCCGTTACTAATAATTAGCCGTATTTAATTTTCAAACCCGTGTACGCATAAATTAAACTTTTTAATAGAATAACACGAGTCCTTATTTAAAAAAATATTCTAATGGATAAAGTCTAAAACTAACGATATTAAAACTAATTCGCATATTTACCAAATTTTGTAATTTTAATGGATGAAAGTCTAAAAATTAAGACTAATACTCATGTAATTTTAGGGAAGAGATCAAATAAGAAGAATAATTCAAATAAGAAGGGTAAAAAATAATTTTAACCACACATTTCAAATTAGGAGAGAAAATTTGAAGGAAGATGCATCCACTTTTGTAGGTGCATCTGAAGTATGTGGTTGTGGTTACTTATTATCATTCTTATTTTAATTATTCTTCCTATTTGATCCTAACTCTGTAATTTTAAACAAACTTCATATTATAAAGTATAAGTGGTATAAAGTGTAAGGGGTTATTTGTGTTTTTTTTTCTTTTTTTTTTTGGGTAAAGGGGAGTAATCCTGCACCCCGGTAAAATATTATAAACCAAACGTTTTTGGTACAAAGTGATGGATCATATGTTTATGTTGATATTGTGATTCGGGAGGTCGTGTTTGGTGGAAGAAGATGAAAGCCATAGTTAGAGAGAGAGAGTAAAGAGAGAAGGGAAAACTAGCGATTTTATTGATAAAGATGAAAAGTGAAAAACACACACAAGTCTCACCCTCCTAGTGAAGTCTAGGAGGGCTTATATAGCCTAACACATAACAACTATTGGAATATTTCATAACTAGTCCTTGTGTTATGACTAAATAGGATAACTAATGTAATCTATTAAATGTCGTTCCATTTACGTGTTAGGATGATTCCCAACAATCTTCCCAATGGGACGACATATGTTGGGAATTTTGGAAGTTCCTGCTGATAGAGATCTACTGACAGGTTCCTGCTGAAGCTATAGATGGTTTCTGTTGATATACTGGTTCCTGCTGACAGAGTGTTTCTGCTATTAGTATTGTTTGTGCGGGTGTTAGTAAAAGTCAAACCCGTAATTTTAGTAAGTTGTTAGGATGTGATATGTTTTGATTTTATATTTATTATTATATTAGGGTTCCTTGTGTATAAAATGAACCATAGGCTTTTATATTATGTATACTTCTTGAGAGAAAACACAACTCCAGGAAAAATATTTTGAGAGGAAGATCCATAGAGGATCATTGTTTTATTAGTAAAACCTTGTTCATAACTTTGATTGTGTTTTTATTATTCCGTTGTGCATATTCAATCATTGTTATCTTATCCTAGATTGGGCTTGATCTTGGTTCAACATTGTTATCTTATCCTAAAAGGAACACACGATTATGTATTGAGTACACGTTTTTAGAAAACACTTTCATTATTATTAAAAGATCTATAGAGGATCAATTGTTCTTTGTAAAATAAATAATAATAATAATAATAATAATATATATATATATATATATATATATATATATATATATAAATAAAATAAAATAAACTAACATATATTTGTATAGTTTTTGTTTTCTCTTGTTTGCAGGTTTTGGTGTTTGGTTAATTACCACACAACAAATGGTTCTCAACTCACCATGTCTTACTGACATAAGAGCTGGCTAGCCCACAAGATTATGGCTTGTGGTAAAGGCTGTGGAAATCCATAAATGGTAATCAACTCACCATGATGATGACGGCATTCCATCAAAGAGTTGGCTAGTCCAAAAGCAAACGGTTTTTGGTAAAGACACATCAATTCCGTTGATAGCTGTAATGGTTTGCTCAAAACCATAGGGTACTCAATTCACCCATGCTTCATTGCTGAGAGTTGAAATGGTCATCAATTCACCATGGTTGCTACCCTATTGGGTAACCAAAGGATTGGCTAGTCCTGAGCAAACGGCTACAGGTAAAGACATCTCAAATCCATTTATGGCTGTGATGATTTGCCAAAAATCATTAGGGTATTTCAATACACCGATGATTCACGTTCTAAGTGTTGGACTGGTTACTAGTTCGCCAAGGTGATGTCACGATTCCACGAAAGGACTAGCTAGCCCAAGAGTGAGTAGCTACTTGGTAAAGGCTTATCAAATCTACTCATGTTGCTGCTGATAGGTTGAAGTTGCTGCTGGTTCCTTGTTCTTAAAAGATGATTACTAGTTGCTGCTGTTATATAGATTAGTTGCTGCCAGTTACTTATTGTTGCTGCAACTATTAAAGTTTCAATCCTCACACTTTCGAAGCTAAAGCTCTATCTGGAATCTTGAACTTAACCATGTCAAATTCAAGATTAGGGGAGGATTGTTGGGAATTTTGGAAGTTCCTGCTGATAGAGATCTACTGACAGGTTCCTGCTGAAGCTATAGATGGTTTCTGCTGATATATTGGTTCCTGCTGACATAGTGTTTCTGCTATTAGTATTGTTTGTGCGGGTGTTAGTAAAAGTCAAACCCGTAAGTTTAGTAAGTTGTTAGGATGTAATATGTTTTGATTTTATATTTATTATTATATTAGGGTTCCTTGTATATAAAAGGAACCATAGGCTTTTATATTATGTATGCTTCTTGAGAGAAAACACAACTCCAGGAAAAATATTTTGAGAGGAAGATCCATAGAGGATCATTGTTTTATTAGTAAAACCTTGTTCATAACTTTGATTGTGTTTTTATTATTCCGATGTGCATATTCAATCATTGTTATCTTATCCTAGATTGGGCTTGATCTTGGTTCAACAACATAAGAGATTACTTACAACACTTCCTACAAGTACAAATACAAATAAAGAAAGGTCTTCATCGGCTCTTCAAGTGCTGAGGATGACTGCAGTTGACGCTCTTTGTCTTCATCTTGTACCTCGGCTTGAGAACTTTATCTTTACTTGTAGGCAAATGATGTAATATGCATGAAATGGATTAACTTCCACCCAATTCATGAAGCATGTCTTTAGCGGCTTCTTCGTACACTTCTTTTTGGCGAAGTTTCTGAATCAGCTTCCCCCCAAACTGACAACCGTCTTCAGCAGATTTGAAACTTTGATGTAGTCCACATGTCTTCTAACTTTTGAAGTTTTCAGTACGCAGCGGAATTTGTAGATGCCACCGTAAACCACACTAAGCAAATCTGACAAACACTTAATCACAGTTATACTCAATGCGGAAGTTCCGTTCGGGGGTAACATGCAAGAAATCAGCAAGATCTTCTCACATATGCAGGCTACTTCACACTTCACAACCCGCGAGAGTTGAAACGATTACACCAAAATCACAAAATTGAACCACTGATCATCTCTGCGGACGTCTCTCCGGTAGTAATAAAATTGTAAGCTCGATCACGTGAGTTGATGAGTGCTCAAACACTCATCATTTTTGGTCAAATCTGAACTGCAAAACATACAAAAACACTCAGAAATGCATCAAAATACTAAAAATATTTCAAAATTGTGTTTTATATGTTTTAGATGCAAAATGAGTAAAAACTGATGAAAAACGTACAAAGTTTGCAAAATTGGCAGTTTCAGTCCCTCAACTTCCAAAATTTGGCAAAAATAGTCCCTGAGCACTTATTTGGAAAGAAAAGTCACCAAAGGTCCTTTTGAAATCATAAGTTGTCATATTTAGTCCTTTGGTGAAAAATCTGAAAAGTTTTGGAAATTTACAGATTTGGTCCCTGGTGGGGTATTTTTTAAAGGAAAATCATTTTTTGTCCTTGGAAAATCACAAAAGTCAATTTTAGTCCTTGGGATGAAAGTTTGGGAAATTTACATGTTTGGTCCCTCTACTTTCACATTTTACATTTTTGATCCCCGGGATTTAAAATTATGGAAATATTAACTTTTATGGTCCTTGTATTATTGAAGATTGGAAATGTTGGACCTTATGAGTACTTTTGGAAAAGTGACATAACAGCCCCTGGAATTTCATAATGTTACAAATATGATCCTTGTGGTTTCTTAAGTATTAAACTAAACAAACAAACCAAACAAACCCAAATAACAAATCCAACAACACACCCCTTATCCACCCCTTGGCCCAATCATAAAAACCAGCCCACCACCAATCCAAAGCCCACCTCCCCTAAATATTTACCCCCCGTTTATATTAAAAACACCCCGATCAAACCCTTCGTTGACTCACCCCTAACCTCCCCCACTTCCCTGCTAAACCACTGCAACACTTCACCTCTCCCCATCCTTCCACCTCACTTCTCCCAGTCCTTGTTCCCTCTCCAAACACTATAATCCAAACTTCCATTTAATTCCCACAAAACCCTCCAAGTTATCCATTACCTGCCAAAACCATTTTTTCCCGCCTAAATTGAACAAACGGCCAGGATCAAATTCATTCATCCTAGGGCTCAAAACATAAGTGGGAAAGTCAAGGGATGCTTCTGGGACTTATAAAAATGAAGAATGGAAGAAAGAGAATAGTTGTTAGATTAGGAATTATTGTAATTTAGTTTAGCTTATTGTTTTCATGTATTTTTAAATTCCAGTTTAAATTTCAGCTTCCAAGTAATCTATTAAGACATTTCAGTGTATTTTGAACCTCTTTGAATCTTTAATTTCAGTATTGAATTTAAATTCTAGTTTATGCATTTTTTTTAGTGAATTTGAAAAAGTCACTTTAAATTGTTCACAGTTGTTGTTTGTTGCTCATTTATCTCAAATCAGTTCTTATTTAAGCTTTTGTGAGACTTAAGTTCCACTCTAAGGGCTTGAGTTTAGTTTTACATAAATACTCAAAAATTCGAATAAAATGGTGGAAAATGAAAAACCAGTGGTGAAGGTGGGACAAGCAAGGCTGTAGGATTGATTTTTGATTTTCATGGTGTGAAAGTCTCAGGGGAGACCTTAGGATAGGTTGGTGTATTTTGCTCTTGATGGATCACACAGAAGCTACTTGTAAGCTTATCTCACCATTTTTTTGAATCACTGTCATAGTGCTTATGTTAGTATTAATTTATGCTTTCTATGCTTATTTAGTCTTATTATGCTAGTTTGTTGCTCAGCAACTCATTTCTTTTCCATTATAGTTCATAATGCTTAAAATTGAATAATTGAGTCAATTCTAGTATTTTAGCCCATAGCTTAATGTAATGCTTATTTCTTTGTCATTTCAGCTTTCACTTAGTTCATATAGCATAATGGTTAAAATAGGAACATTTCATAAGCCTCACTGTGTGTGAAACTCTTTAAATGTAAAAACAGTTGGGTAATAAGGGAGTGTTTGGCTTAGAAGGTTTTGAGATGTTCTTGTGTGATTTAGTTGTTGTTTTCTGTTTGAGCTAATCACCTTAGGTCTAAAAAGTTCTTGTAAGTCATAAAATAGATCACCATTTTGAAAAAAGGTCAACTTCATCCTTGATCCACCATTAACAGTTAACTGTTATGTTTCTAGGTTCCAAGATCATCCATATTAGTCTATTATATGTTTATATAGCCTTAGATCATCTTAGTATAGCTTAATATAACACATTTCATCAGTAGTGATCACCCAAAGTTGGAAAAAGTCAACATATCAAGTTTTTATCAAAAGTCAATTTGCATGATCTCAGATTTTTCCCAAAGTTCAAAGAATATTATTTATTTTTGTGATTGCTTTCAGGGGGTGAAATTTGTTCTTAATCATAGTCTATCAGCCCAATCTTAAGTTCCCATCATCCTTGTATTTTTGCAAATTTTTTCTTGGGCCCCACAAGCCCCCAAAATAGGCTGCAGGGGGGAACCCTGCCCTGCTGCAGCAGCTGCACCACCATCACCACCACTTGGTGGTGGTTTTCGGACCACCTCAGTAGTCCCCACTACCTCCATTTTAGTTCATTCAACCCCCCTCCTACCAGGCTCCATTAGTTGACCATTTGTTTGACCATAAGACCCCTGAGCCCCACTTGAAATCACTCCCAAACTCTGTCCCATTTTTCAGTCCTCAAACAAATAAGTCAAGTGCTTATTTGAGCTTATTGGCTTATCTAGTGGACCCCACTCGCATTTTCTGGCTTAAACAAGTTCCCTTAACTCATTTATACCAGTTTTAACCTTTGTGGGTCCCACTCAAGCTCATTTGAGCTTATTTGCTTAAAAAGTCAACTGTGGTCAACTATCAAAGCTTTTAAGCTCCATAGTGCTTATTTTTAACTTATAAAAAAGTTGTTTTCATTAAAGTTGTTAGTTTTTAGTTGTAAAATAGTTTTGTAAAAGAAAAATCCAAAAAAAAACAAATTTAAATTAAGTGATAGTTTCTATTTAATTCAATTTATCTTTTAATTTTCATTTTTAGATTTTTATTAAGCACTTTCTATTTTTATACTTTTATTAATTACCTTTTATATTAAAGTAATTTTAGTAAATTTCTCCGATTTTTATTTTGTCATTTAGTATTTATTAGATTTAATATTAGTTTTATTAGTAATTAATTAATAATTAAGTTTTAAATAGCATAATTAGTTTTTATAAAGCAACACCTAGTTTTTATATTTTTCCTAGCTTTTAAATGTTATAAAATAGTTTTAGGAATTTTTCTATAATTTTCTAAGTCATTTTAGTATTTTTAGTAATTTAAAATAGTTTAATTAGTATAATTAAGATAATTAGTTTTTATTTAATAGAAAACTCATAAAAAGACAAAAATATTTATTTTTATTTTTTATACTTTCTTCAAGTTCATTTTTAAGTTTAGAAATTGCTTTTGCAAATTTTTAGTTTAATTTGTAATTTTTATAATTATTAGTTAATTAAAATTAGGTTTAATTTAGATTTTAAATAGTTTTATTAATTAAATAGTGTTTAAATATTAAAATAATCATTTTAATAACTTTATTTTCATTTTAAATTTTCTTTTTATTTTAAGTTTGTAAAAAAGTCATTTTCACCCCCTGTGGGTTTTCAGATTTCAGTTTTCACTTTTTATTTCGTACGTTTACGTTATTTAAAACGTGAACGTACGCGTTTTTAGGTTTTAAACGTTTCTGGTTTTTCCAACTTTCCAGTCTTATTCATATAGCTTATTTAAGCTATTTCATTGTACAAATCAGTAGTATAATCACTCACAAACTTTTTCCATCCAGATTCACCCGATCGCAAATCCGTTTGATAACCATCACACCTCGTCGGGACATAACGACCCGGGGAAACACTATACTTCCGCGAAGCATTGACTCTGAGCTGTTTGACCTTGATTGACCATTCACCTGGTCAATTTAGGATGACCGTTTGGGCTCAATCATGAGTCTATTATGCGTCCCTGATGTGCACATTTCTTCCCCCTAATTGCAGAACCTCGTGGAAAATGAGTGTTTTCGCAAAGAAGTCAAGAAAAGTCAAAGAAAGCGAAGAACACCCACTCTCTCTTCCCCCACGATGTCTTCGCGGAATCGGAAGCATACACACTATGTTTACGATGGAAACGGAGGCAGCGTAACCCCATATGTCTAACTAACCGATTACGTGTGAAGCATCATAAATAGTCCGTGAGAATAAACTCCTGATAAACATCTCTACTCTTTTATACTCCTCTCAGCTAACTCTTTACCGACCCCATTATCGTTCTGACGGCTTTTTGTAGTGACTACTGATGGAGAAAACCCAATATTATGAAATTGAGAACGAAGTAAAATAGCCCGAACATGTGACTTAAACTTGCACTAATGTATCACTAAGAGCGGTGTAGAGTGTTCGCACCCCATAAAATCCATAAGTACTCTACACTCATCAAACAACCAACCATCAAGTATAAGATGTACATCACTTCTTGATTATCCACAACTTCGTGTGACACTGAGCACTACAACGTAACTCATTAAAGTGATAGTTATTTGTGGTAACATAGAGGAAGAATCACAAAATAACTAGATATCCAAGTCTTCATCATTGTAAAGGTTAAAAGCTCGAACAAGGATCTCGAAGAATCATCATCCAACCAACCCCGATATCTTCAGATACTAAGTACACGTGCCCGTGAAATCCCACTTCAACCTCAAATAAGTAATAATGAATTAACGTCGTAGTCACATCTTGCGGTCCAATACCCAAAACTAGCCTTTTTGACGGTTTAATGAGAACTTTGATAATGGTTTCCCGATATTGTCAAATATGTATCTCCCCGTGAAAATTTGTAGTAACCAAAATATAACTCCTTTTCTCCAAAAAATTATATCAACAATTATCTCAATGTATTAAAAATTACATTTGAATATTCACATTTTGGCGCAAGATTTTGATATAATTTTCAGATCATGACCACCTAAGCGCAGTCCATGATTCAATTGATATAACAGTGAAGCCAATCCAATAAAATTCAGGCAATTAAATATAGTGTACTTGATGAGGCAAAAAATGAACCACTTTTAGGGGGTCATTTAAGCCCGAATTCGAATTTATTTGATCAAATATTGCCCTAAATCGTTCCTTTTGTGATTTTAGGTACTTTGGGAGTGAAATCTGGAAAAGGAAGCAATTCGGACGTTTTTGGAGCATAAAAGTGAAGAAAACGCCAAAGTCTTAATTTTCCATGTTGAGAACAGTAGGTGACGGCGTCAAGAGTAACTCCCTGACGGCGTCAAGAGCAAAATTCCATGACGATCCAGTACAGATTTGAAGGCGTCACGAAATAGGGCGTCAAGAGTAAAAGTCATGACGGCCTGGAAATGATTATCACTTGACGGTGTCAGATGTAGATCAAGGCAGTCCGAGAAGAGTTTTGGTGGCGAGGTGACGGCGTCACAATGTTGGTCTTGACGCCGTCAGACCCCTTTTCTTATATATAGTTTTCTAATTTTCACATTAAAAAAAGAGAAGTTTTGGAGAAACCCTAAGTACGATTTTGGTGCGAATTTTACAGGTTTTTCAAGGGTTCCAACCCCTTGATACCTTTCATGTGTAATTAAGATAAGTGTTCTTTTAATTCAATCAATATGTCTATGTGTTGGTTGTCTATATCTTGTTCTTGTCTTAATTCCATCATGCTAGGCTAGATCTATCTTGTGTTTGCTTGGATCTAATGAAACCTAGATGTTAATTATATGTTGATTACTTGTTTATAGTTTGTTGTGGATGAGTGAATTTTATATGTTAGGCTTAAGAAAACTGGCAGATCTCCAAATGGTAACATGCTTGAACGTCTTAGGAAACATGAACCTATTGCACTAAGGTCTTTATTGGTTGTATTTAATGCATGAGCCACTGTTTACAATCCCTATAGTTGTGTTGGGCATGGTGTAAGAGGAGATAAGAGCTCATAGAATTGGGGAGTTATGTGCGATACCCCATGAATGGTATTAAGGAATACAATCCGTCATCCATGCAACTATAACAAGTAATTAACGTGTAAAAGATGTCTAGGGAGTAGTGAAATCTAAGTAAACACATTTTCTCCACTTATTGCTCACAACTTTAGTATAATTTAGTTTAATTTCATTTCTAGTATTTTATTTTGATTGCATCTTAGTATTGGGTTAGTTGAATAGCAACTAATTCCGCCCAAATCCTTCAAACCCGAGATTTTTACTTGCTTTCTATAAAATATAAAATACAAAAATAATCATCCCTCACCTTTAGAACTAGTATTTAGGTTTTCTAATCCTAGCGACACTATTCCTAAGCTGAACAATCAATCCCCCGATACTTGTCACTATACTATACTACAACGATCAGGTACACTGCCTGGTGGGGGTTGTAAGCTTCTCAAGATCCCTTGAGAGGTAAAGCCTAGTGCAATTCCCACGCATCAAGTTTTTGGCGCCGCAGCCCGGGGAATAGTTATTGTCTAGGTTAGAATTTCTTTTTATTAGGTCTACTTGCTAGATTCCTTTCTAGTAAGATTTTATTTTTATTTTTAGGTTTTCTTTAGTCTATCTTATTTCTTTGTGTCCTTTGTTCATAAACTATTTCGATGGATAACAATAACATTGATCGTTTGATTCCTGTTATTCGTGTTTTTCGTCGTAGGATTTTCCAAATGCCCGCCCCACTCCCTTTAGTTGAGAATGAGAACCCACCTAACCTTTCGCCCAACCACCACTTTGACAATAATTCTGAGTTAGAGGAGTCTGATCATGATGATGACCGTAGGGCTAGTCCCTTTTACTATTCAGACTCCGATGAGGATCTTGATGATGGTGATGTGATTAATGAGAATAGGATGGAAGAAGAAATAAACCCTCTTAGGTATATCGACCCTTGGACTAGGATTGAGTGTGATAGCTCATTCAACATGCAATTTCCTTGTAAGATCGGATTTAAGAGCTTTAACGCCTATCTTAACTCATCTCTCCCAATGAACATAATCTCGCGCAATGAATATAATAAAATCATGGTAGATGAGTTAGAATACAAAGGGGAAAATATTGTGGCTAGGGCAATACCATTGCATGTGTTTGTAGGAAATTTAGTTTATCTTGTTGAGTTCATGGTTATGGAGAGTCTAGGAGAATTTATTGATGATAAATTGACCTAAGTTGTGTTTGGAAGACCTTTCAAGCGATTGACCAACCTCGATGAAAAACTCATAGAAGGGTTAATTACATTCTCGGATGGGGATGAAGATTTTGTCTATCAAATGCCCCGCACACACCATAGGTTCAAGGATTTCTCCATGGAAAAGTGTAGTAGGTATCCGCCTATAGAGATGTTAAGTGAAAATGATAAGAGAAAAGGACTTAAGTATACTCATGAAAAGAATAAAAGATACTATCGCGGGTGCTTAGAGTTAGGGGATGATTATAAGAAAGATGAGGCGACTATTAGATGGCTCACACTTGGTTATGTGAGCATAAGCGATACACGTTAACCCATGACCTTGAGTCTAGCTACAAGACTCGTAAATAAAGAAAAGCGCTTCTTGGGAGGCAACCCATGTTTTGTGTGATTTTATTTTTGTTTGTTTGTTATTTGCTTCCGTATGCATGCTTAATTTTTATTGTTGGTTGATCATGTTCGCAATTAAAAAGTGGAAATACTTTACTTTGTTGTTTAGCCTAGTCTTAACTTCGCCTAAAAGTATTTTTGTAAAAGATAAGTGTAAGGGGAAACCCCAAATATGTTTTCAAGAAACGAACCGATCATGATTTTCCACAATATTAAATGAACATGTATATTCGTATTTGTTAGAGTCAAATGCTTGTATTGAGTCATAATGAAGTTTTGCAGGATTTTCCAAGAAGTAGGACCAAGTTTTTCCAGAAATTTTCCGGAAACTTAACATAAGAATTTCTGCAGGTCAATCCTGACGGCGTCATGAGTTTACTCTTGACGGCGTCAGGTGTAAAAAATCTGGAAATTTTACCGGTTTTGTTTTTCTAACGGAGTCTTATGGTTTTTGTGAAATATTAAGTTTTATAATCTCCAGGAGATCTGCAAACTTCATTCCACAAGCATTATATCTTATCTTGTTTTCTAGGATTTAGTAACTTATATAGGATGCCGCCAATTTTACGCGAGGTTGTCTTGTCTATTTTATCTGGTTTTACAGGTTATGTATGACAAGAAGATGATTTATATTCTGGAAGGGAAGCTTTGATTGTTCATTTTCTTGGAGGAAGATTTAACCTAGCCACCCTATTATCCATACCGAGCGAATCAGGGGAGTATTTGATTTCATTCTTTTTACTTTTTCACTTTTACATTCTTTACTTGAACATTGGGGACAATGTTCATCTTAAGTGTAAGGGGAAGGTAAAATGATGATACCTTACATGTACACTTTCGCTTGAGTTTGTTTTGTTTAATGGTAGATGTGTAATAAAACTATGAGAAATACTTGTTAGTGCAATTTTAGCGCGCCAAATTTAAAATTTTTTACAACATTTAGGAGTGAAACTTTAGCCATAGCAAGCGTCTCATGGATAGGAGATTGTATGACTAGCACATAACCGTATATTCAGAAAAATTTTCCACCCAAATATGTGAGGTTCGCCTTTAGATTTGATAGGAAAAGCATTTATTAGTGCTTATGAGTGTACCGGTAGCATTTAGATTCTAGAACTTGCGTTAGTGATGCATCCCGAGACCGCTAGTGAGACTACATTCGTGTAGTAGGATTTACTACATGATAAGAGGCATTAGGATCACCCTTGTGTTAAACCCGTATTATAATTACTTGGCCATTTAAGTCATATTACTTGGCTAGTTAAGTCAACTAATTTTTCCCACACCCTTAGCGTTGTACTCATTTTTAGTACACGAAACCCCTAGTACACCCCTCCGAGCCTATATTTTCGTTTCTAACTTTAAGCATTTTACTTAAAGGAAGAATTTGTTACACCCCACTTAAATGTGCAACCAAATCGCCTTAGCCTTCCGTGTATGCACTCATCTTTAGTGCATTATTGTTATTTGTTAAACCCTAAGTTAACTTTCTAATTGATTACATGGTTGCTAAGTCGAGTCATATCCTTGTACATATTGTTTTGGGACGATTGGGACTCATGGGTAAGTACTTATTTTATGGAGTAATGAGGAAGAACACCATTTATTACCCCCATATGTACGTAATCTTAAAAGTGCTCCAAGTGTTTTGATTTTCTTAATTCGAGTCATTAGTTTAGTTTATTGTAAAGTATGTAAAGATTCAAGTGTAAGGGGAATTCCCATTCCCTATGATGTATTATTTTGGATGGTAGGGTAAGAGTGTATGAAAAAAAAGTCGAAAAATCAAAAAAAAAAAAAGAAAAGAAAAAAAAATAAAAAATAAAAAATAAATAAAAAGAGAAAAACATACGGACTACCATCCCTTTTTATTCTATGTTCATTTTATGTTTTTGTTATTTTTTATTTATTAGCTTATGTCGAGTCTAGTCTTGGCTTAGCAACGCCATATTGTACATGTAATTAACTAAGATTGTTAACTCGCCACCAGTAAAACTTTCTTTATCCAACAAAACCGTGTATTTCATATCCCTACACCTAACGTTACAACCCTTTAAAAGACCTCTTTGATAGTTTATCCTAGGTGCTTACGCCATGTGGTGGAGGTTTGATCCTTTCCCAAGCCTATGGTAATCTATTTTGCTATGACAGGTAGTGAGAGATATCTTCCGTTTCCATATTGTAATTTACACTTTATTACACCCGAGAGATGTGAGTATCTAAACACTATTTGTGAGGTGCTTGTGTATGACCTCCGTGCTTGTCTATTGGTCTTTAGTGGAATGATTATTTGCTGTAATTACTTTTATATTAGTGTTAAATGACCCCTAACTTGTATTTTGAGTAGAATAAAAGCGCATTTGCTTGAGGACAAGCAAATCTCAAGTGTAAGGGTATATGATGAGGCAAAAACTGAACTACTTTTAGGGGGTCATTTAAGCCCGAATTCGAATTTATTTGATCAAATATTGCCCTAAATCGTTCCTTTTGTGATTTTAGGTACTTTGGGAGTGAAATCTGGAAAAGGAAGCAATTCGGACGTTTTTGGAGCATAAAAGTGATGAAAACGCCAAAGTCTTAATTTTCCATGCTGGGAACAGTAGGTGACGGCGTCAAGAGTAACTCCCTGACGGCATCAAGAGCAAAATTCCATGACGATCCAGTACAGATTTGAAGGCGTCACGAAATAGGGCGTCAAGAGTAAAAGTCATGACGGCCTAGAAATGATTATCACTTGACGGCGTCAGATGTAGATCAAGGCAGTCCGAGAAGAGTTTTGGCAGCGAGGTGACGGCGTCACAATGTTGGTCTTGACGCCGTCAGACCCCTTTTCTTATATATAGTTTTCTAATTTTCACATTAAAAAAAGAGAAGTTTTGAAGAAACCCTAAGTACGATTTTGGTGCGAATTTTACAGGTTTTTCAAGGGTTCCAACCCCTTGATACCTTTCATGTGTAATTAAGATAAGTGTTCTTTTAATTCAATCAATATGTCTATGTGTTGGTTGTCTATATCTTGTTCTTGTCTTAATTCCATCATGCTAGGCTAGATCTATCTTGTGTTTGCTTGGATCTAATGAAACCTAGATGTTAATTATATGTTGATTACTTGTTTATAGTTTGTTGTGGATGAGTGAATTTTATATGTTAGGCTTAAGAAAACTGGCAGATCTCCAAATGGTAACATGCTTGAACGTCTTAGGAAACATGAACCTATTGCAATAAGGTCTTTATTGGTTGTATTTAATGCATGAGCCACTGTTTACAATCCCTATAGTTGTGCTGGGCATGGTGTAGGAGGAGATAAGAGCTCATAGAATTGGGGAGTTATGTGCGATACCCCATGAATGGTATTAAGGAATACAATCCGTCATCCATGCAACTATAACAAGTAATTAACGTGTAAAAGATGTCTAGGGAGTAGTGAAATCTAAGTAAACACATTTTCTCCACTTATTGCTCACAACTTTAGTATAATTTAGTTTAATTTCATTTCTAGTATTTTATTTTGATTGCATCTTAGTATTGGGTTAGTTGAATAGCAACTAATTCCGCCCAAATCCTTCAAACCCGAGATTTTTACTTGCTTTCTATAAAATATAAAATACAAAAATATTCATCCCTCACCTTTAGAATTAGTATTTAGGTTTTCTAATCCTAGCAACACTATTCCTAAGCTGAACGATCAATCCCCCGGTACTTGTCACTATACTATACTACAACGATCAGGTACACTGCCTGGTGGGGGTTGTAAGCTTCTCAAGATCCCTTGAGAGGTAAAGCCTGGTGCAATTCCCACACATCAGTACTCATCTCAGTCCAATTAGACGTTTGCATTTCAGCCCGTGTGATATAGCAAAGAAACCCAGTCCAACATTTAATCGGGTCCAGTCCATATGGCAATTATCAAACCCGATCCATCTACACACTAGTTATAACTAGTTAACCCTAATCTCACACACTAACACCAGCGCCCCCATCCTAATTATCTCGCAAAATCTGACAAAACCTTTCAAGATCATCAACCCAATCCGATCAAAAGACTCATCTTTTTCAGTCATGATCAGTCGAACACCAATTAATATGAATCTTAACCTATATCTTCATTAACACATCTTCAATCCAAATAAAACACGAACGCAGACATAACCCCACTGTTACCTTGATGTAAGTTTCAGCATAAGTCGAATCAAGAAAGCAAGTTAAGGTTTCAAGACCCTTTGGAGGGTCACGGTAGGTTCTACTTGTGTTGTTTTTCGTTTTGTTCTTGGTCAATGAACGAGTCCAGAAAAGAAAATAACATACTTGTTATCTTTCTTATCTTTTTATTCGGATAATGAAATGAAGTTAATCTTCGTCAAAATGATCTGTGATGATGTAGTCTCTTCGTGCAATGATATGTGATGATGTAGTCTCTTGTTAGATACCCATATTGATTTCACACAAGCAAGAATGAGATAGATATAAGGATGGGATGATTATGAGAATGAGAGAAATATAAAAGCAAGAGTTTCCTTAAGATATTCAAATAACCAACCAAGTATTACATGAGACCTAAGCATGGTCTTTATAGGTAAAGAGCTAGGGCAACACTCCTATTCCTTCCCATCTTACAATCGTATGGGCTTAGAGCCCATGGACCATTTAACTTAAGTCTAGAAAACTTGAAACAATACACAAATGAAAGTAAATAATAACTAAGCAACCTAATATTATTACAAATGACCAAGACTTGATAAAATAGTAAAACTTCGTTCCCAACAATCTCCCCCTAAGGGTCGGTCATCACGGTTGCTTGACGTCTTTGTCATTTCTTCATCTTTAACTTTTACAGCTTTAGACGTCTTTCAAAAATCATGAGATAAAGTCATTCATCGTTCTTTGTGCTTTGTTCATTGTTGTTGTGATAGTGATCAAGTTATGAAGTTGTCTGCCTTTCGTCACTTCTACGTCTATGGTGGTAGTCCGTCATTCCAACATGCTCATACATCTTTGAATTTTGACTTATACATGCACGTAGTTCCCTTTCTTACACTTTTGATCTTTAGTCTTTATACTTTGTAGATTCTTCTTTTTGGCGTAGAATCTTTCTTTGAAATTTGTGTTGCATTGATCTTTGAGGGAACTTTTGATGACTTCAAGATGCATGTATGAGCATGTGGAATCCGTCGCCATGGAGATGAAGTGTCCCTGCACGTAGACAGTTAGCAATAAAACATCCGGTACTTACAGATAAGGAATTAGAGATCGTCAACAGCATAGTGTGAAGACTCCTTCTAACCCTTATCAAGGCCGTTCCCATGTCAGATACCCCCGAAGGAGCTTACAAGACCTACTAAGTAGCTCAATGACTGGGTGAGTCGCTGGGGATCACTCCACGACTGTAGACCGCTAAGAAACCACCGCAAACACTAAGCGTAACCCACAAGGAGTTACCGAAGTGACCTGCTGTCAGGGCTGTTTGATGTTGACCCTGGCAGGATTTTCATTCAATTATTTAGAAATACATTTGTAATTCTCTCATAAACGTTCTCAGCAGATTGCTAAGATCTGCGAAGGACTCAATAATTTACAGTTGGTGTCCATTGATGTAGAACACCAGTTGTAGAAATACTAAGTGTTCCTAAGAGATCTTTGATCTAGACTCGAAAAGTGCACACTTAGGTTTCCTATTCGGAGACTAGGGAGGGGTCTCCTGCTTCAATATCAACCATCTCTAAGAGATAAGTTGATAGATTACACTGGTTCCCTGTGAGAATGAAACAAGCTCTTTTAAGAGAACTTGAGTGGCTAGAAGGTTTAGTGCATTGCGTCACTGGGTCCATGACGGCTTTATCTTCAATATCGGCGTCCCCTTAGCAACAACCAGTAGCATACGAATTGAACCCGGTGTATGCCCTAAGGTTGAACATATGGAGGGCTATTTCTTTTCACCCTTTTTCTTTACTTTTCTTTTTAATTTTTCAACTCCTTCTTTTCCCTTTCATTCTTTTCTCCTTTTATCGTATCATACCTAAGGACTTCTAATTCTAACTATTGGTGATGTCCTTGGGTAGATCCCTCCGGCTCTGGCGGATCATAGGACGGTTTTTCCTATCTTAATCACCTTATAACTCCATGATTATCCGACAATATCCATGAAACCTTTGATTGAAAATCTCTCAAAGTGTTTGTGATTATCAAACATTTTGTTTAACACTTTGAGAGTTTTGTGTTTACTTTTGAAGGGCTCCCCCTTCACATGTGCTCATAAGTATTTAATAAATTTGCACATGCGGGAGGAGCAAGCTCTTTTGAATTGATCTGCTTTCAGTGAACCTGACCGATTCAAGACACGCTTACATCACTAGTTAGACTAGCTTGAAGTTATTACCCGGCCTGGTCAAGTCCACAGAAAGTTTCTCGAAATGGTACATTTTTACTAAGACAAATCCTTTTCGAGACACGCTTACGTGGCTAGTTAAAGAGTTCCATTGTCAGCTTTTAGGTGACAACTAGCTCTAATAACTAACTTGATGTTATTACCCGTTGAGGATAAGTCTTTTTGATTATTAACTTTTGTTGTTTCGTCAATTCTTGGGTCATTTCTGAGTCGAGCTCGCACGAGATTCAACTTTAGCAACTTTGAACTTTCATATTTTAATCACATTCACTTTTTCTCCCCCTCAAAAGTAGCATATAAGATGATATTTTTGACAATCTTTTGATTAAAATATGCCTTTTGAGTCTTATGGGGAGAATTCAACAAGAACTTTAGATTTCAAGAACGATGATTTTGTTTCAAGTGCTCCCCCTCAACAAGTGAATTCTTATTGAGGTGAAATACTTGTCTTTTAAGCAGAATTATGAAAATGAGAAAATGTTTGATTAACTCTACTCAAAAGTAAGAAGCCTTCGCTCCTTATATTAGGATTGAGGCACTGAAGCGTACCTCAGGGTCCTTTCTTTACAAGAACGGGTTGTACACTGTTATGTGTGCACAAGCCATAATGATAACAAATCAATCAAGTGAAATAGTTAATATCGAAATGTTAATACCCTTGTGTACCAGTTTATGATTCATCAATGATCGGTGCATCAAAGTCTGTGAACTGTGGTTCTGGTCTTTCGAAGAAGCTGACGGGAAATGAAGGTCTGACACTGATATAACTTTCCAATCGTCTGATCTGTTCCCGGAGAAATAACCTTTCTTCTATTTTCATGACGAAGTTACGAACTTGTCTTCTGGAACTGGATTTCTACCTTGGAGTTTCACCTTTTGATATCTTTCTCCGATCATCATTCAACCGTTTGACAAATCCATCACGAATGGTTTTGAGCGTAACATCATAGAACTTGTGTAACTCATCGAGCCTCATGAAACTTAGTTGCTTTTTGTTGTTAAGGTAGGTGAAAAATGAAGGTTTTTGGATGAGTGTATACTATGACATTTGATTGATTCCTTCAAATGAGAGTTGTGGCTTAGTCAAATTGATCTTCTGTTGGTAACTTTCCACTCCAAGCTGAAGATCTTCCACTCTTTCTTGAACTATCAATCGTCGGATGAAGAGAAGTAGGGATGAAATGAAGTTGTATTGTGTTTCAGTTTCGAATCCACGCATTCTTCCTTGAACTTTTTCTAGATGCATGTCTTCAATGTCATTTAGATAAAGATCGGGAAAGTCTGCTTCAGAGAATTTGTAATTCTTTTCATCTTGCCTTTTAATGACAATCTCATTCATGAACATGTAGTTGAACCTTTTCGACTCTTAAATCTCTAAGATAGCTATGATCTTTGATTTATGTTTCACATTCTCTAATGACTTGATTTCCAACCTGTGAGTGTAACCGAGTCGACGACGTTCAGGCCAGTGCTGAATCCCGTGTAAGGCATCTCTGTCATATGCTACAGTAGAGTTGCTAAATACTGGAGTTGATTCTTCAATTGCTGGAACATCGTATCTTGCGGCTCGCACTGAGATAGTCAAAGATGAAGCATATTTCTGTTTGGATTTTTCTTGAGTGAGTTGGAGGTTACGAATATCTTTATTGAAGAAGAAGCGGTAAGGTATCTTCAGTTTTTCTGGAAATCCTTGCAGAGGTAATGGCTTGGTCCAGTCGGTGAAGTAAGGCTTGTCGGGTTTACCTGAATGGATGTTGAAATTCGCTTCAGGATTTAGCCAGTCAAACTTACCAGACATTGCACTAGCTATATTCGGCATGTGAAATTCAAATTCCATCTTGTTTCCAGATCTAGTCTTAAGGAATTCCTGTGCATCCTTATTGATTCTTGTTAACTCAGCCTTAGTAAGTTTCTCAATTTGAAGATCCGCCATTATACTCTGAGTATATTGCAGTGTATTGCCCGGGAGTGGTTCTTCATTTTCGAGTGGAGGTTGAGCCTTTACCAAATCAGTCAACCAGTCATCTTGAGGTGTGTCGTCATTGTCTATCCATAAGTGACGTCTCCTTTTCTTTGACCTTTTAGACTTGGATGTAGTATCCTTGTCTTGAGCTTTTGAGGTTGATGATGGTCCAGGTTGAGAATCGGGAATTGGAGAGGCACGGTAGTCAGTGTCGGGTTGTCCTTCATAATCATCAGTTGGTTGCATAAGATTTTCTTCCTGATCTGTGGGACCTTGACCAGAAGCTGAAGTATGTTGCTGATTTCCAGGAGGAGCAGAATCCTTTTGTGGTTGTTGAGAAGATGATGGACCGGTTCCAGACTTGTGTTTCTTACCTTTTGAGTTCGGGTCCGGGTCGTCATCTTTCCTTGACCTCTTCAGGGATCCAGCAGCTTCTTTGCATGACTCTTAAGACAAGTTGGCAGCAATGGCATCCACAAGTGTTTTTTCTTCAGGTGTCTGCGTGGTTTTGTAGGCAACTTTGTCGTAGAGTTGAGCAAGCAAGTCATCGAATGATGGTTCAGAGATGGTTGGAGTTGGTGTAGAAGCTTTTGTAGGGTGAAGCGTGAATGGTGTTGTTGACAACATTTTCTTTACAACACTTCTAATCCTGCGCTCCAAGTTATCCTTAATTGGTGCAACAAGACTTGTCACTTCAGGAGTGACGATATCAACCAGATTCTCAGTAAGGTAATCTAGTGTGAAAGTCCTGATGAGTCCTGTCAAGTCTGCTTTCATGAACTTATCGATTTGCTGCTTTGCCTCCTGAAAATCTTCAACTTGCTTAGCAAGATTAGTAACCATGGTTGTGAGACTGTTGACTTGCTCCTGGAGATCAACTGGTTTTGTCGGTTCATTGATTGATTGTTGCTTAGATGCGGTTTCAGAGGGTGTAGGAGATGAATGTTCCGGTGATGATTCAGATGACGACTCGTTATGGGAGCTTGAAGAAGAAGCTGGAGGAGTCGGATCCTTTGGTGGAGAGTCTTTAGGAGGTGGAGGTTGCTGTGAAGATGCCTGCTTAGATTGAGAAGATGACTGAAGGAATATGTTGGTGTCGAATGCTTCCTTTTCTTCATTTTCCTTTCTTCTACGTTCCTCTTCTTCCTGTGCAAGAAACTCTGGTGTGGTGAAAGGATCAAACCCCTGATCCATGGCAATGTTCTCCTGTTCATCAACATTCTCCTCAACATTTGCAGTTTCCGTCATAGTGATGTTGCCATCTGCATCTTTGTCCCCTTCTTTGTCACTGGGTTGTAAAGCTGGTTCTAAAGTGGTAGACATAATGGGAGGAACGATGCTGCTAGTCGTGCCTTCATGCTCTGGTTGATTGACAGGTGGTGTTGAAGGTTAAGGATGAAGTCGGCTGAGGAGTGATGCTTCCCTCTGATCTTTGAGAAATTTCTTCTCTTCAGCCCGTGTGTCGACAACTATACTTTTCAATTTTCTTTTATCGACCAATTGTTCAACGATTGGTTCGTCTTCTTCATCATCATTGGGTTCATTGATCGTGATCCCTTGCCTTTTTCTTTTATCTGCTTCAAAGGTTTCTAAACTTTTTTGTATTGCAATTTCCGTTTCTGGAAATGCTTCTTCAGGTACTCTTACTCTTCGTTCAAAATCTTCCTCTTCTTCTTCTTCAGATTCTGTGTCAAACTCAGAGTCGCTTTCAGATGGTGGCGGTGTAGGTTCATCTCGAAGAGCGCGCTTTGGTGTTACCTTTTTCTTGGCTTAGTTGCAGGCTTAGGTTTAGGTGTAGGTTTCGGTTTGGTGGAAGGTTTAGTTTTGGGAGTAGCCTTTGACTTTGATTGCAGTGAACCAGTGGTGCTACTAGTACTCCCAGATTTCACACCTCCTTTACTGCGAGTCTGTATGGTAGTCTCTTCCTGAATCCCTTTAAAAGCATTATCGTAGAATTCATAGCTTGAACATTTCCTGATATTTTCTTCAAGAAAGTACTCAGGAAGCCTCTTTCCCTTTTGCTTTGTAGAAGACGTGGTCATTTTGACAAAAGAAATGGTGAAGTCGTCCTCTAAGAGGTTCTTTGGCTCATTTGGATCTCCCATTCTTTTGATGAATTCCGGTGTATCTTTTCAAAAATGCTCAATGATTAGCTTAGTGAATCTTATGAACGGGATCATAGTCTTTTCACGTTCTGTTTGAATGTTGTAGACTAGATCGTTCATTATGGGAATTGCAAAATCAATCGGTATCATACTGACCATTCCCCAGAACACTTGTAGATGCTCAAGTCTGGGATGTTTGTGACCACTTTTTCTTCCTGATATTGAACGTATGACCAACATATAGAATGTTCTCCAAGGCTGAGGCATGTTCTTTGCATTGAATCTGGAATGCTTGATAAGAGGTAAGTCGTCTGAACATCGTATCCTAGGTCAATGAAGAAGTCCAGGAGATCCAGTTCAGGAAACATTGGAACAAATTCATTCTCAAGTTGAGGTAGAAGGAAGATTGTACGAAGGACTTTGTGATCTACAGTGTAGACTTGTCGATCCAGCGTAACAGTGAAAGACTCATCATCTAAGTTAACCTTTGCCGTAAGCCAGAACTGATGAAGGTAGAATACAGGAACTGAAGTAGATTTGTTGAGCAGATGCTTGCATTGATGTGCAAGGAGAATATCTTTGACAATCTTGCACGAGTTCTCAGGAATTCTCAATTTATCGAAGTCAACTCGAGGATTGTTTCTGCCAATGGTGACACTGTAGTCAGCAGGGATGATGTCATTCAGTGTGAGCGTCGGAAGAATTTGTTCGGGGACATTCTCGTTGTGTTCAGCCATGTTAATCTGAAAAACATTATCATAAACCAAACATCCAGATTTGTTACTCGTTAGCACGATCACAAGTTTGATTACAGATTAATATTTAGAATCATTTAAGCACGGATGGTTCAATTATTATATGTAAAGTGACGAATGAAGTATACTTAGATAATTTTAGAATCATGAAATCAAGCATAGAGTACTCATACATTCACATAAGCACTAATATCATCCAAGATACATGATTACAACACACGTTGCATCAAATAATAATCATCATCACAATTACATGTTTTCGAAATTACAACAGGCCATGATCTCGAAATTATACATTAAGACCAATTTTTTCGCAAACATAAAAATCCTTGATTTCGAAAAAATTCTTAAGCACGATCTCGAAAGTCAGTCATAAGAGGAAGAGTTTCGCAAACGTGCATAATGAAGATTTTCGAAAACATTTCCAAGTGTGTTCTCGATAAATATTTTATCGAGAACATACTCTTTTGAAATATTTTCGCAAATATTCAACATGTGTGATTGCGAAAAATTTTCCTCATATGTGATCTCAAAAAAATTGAGCAGTGATGAATTTCCTTCGCAATCACATTTGAACAGGTCTTCTCGAAAGAAATTTCAAAGCGTTTTCGTGAAAACAAATGATGTTTTTGAGAATACAAGACTTTGAAAGCTTTTTCGCAAACACTTGTCGAAATGAGTTCTCGAAAGAATTCCACCATTCTCAGGTGATTGCGAAAATATGTTTTCGAAGAAAAATTCTTTTACAAGAATTTTGAAATCTTGTTGACGTACTTTTCTTGAGCAATGTAGAATATCCAAAGGTTGAGACCTGTTGTATGGATTGAAAAACAACTATTAGATACACAAAATTATCACTCATACAACATTTTCGAAACATGGGCATGAATACGTTTTCGAGAATCAAAAGAACATGCAACCTCTTATCATTTCTATGTATTGTGAATCAATTATCATGCATAGGAACAAGTTAAGCACGAATGATAGGCCATATAAACACCACACGAGAAATACCCAATATGAACAAAAACTCTAGTTATCAAGTTTTATGCAACCGTGTATTTAGTCACGATTAAAGTGATTCAAGATGTTATAAGCACAGAAAACAACATAACCCACCAAGAAAAACAACAACACATATCATGAATCAATAAAACCCAAATCGTTCATAAACCCTACTTATCGAAAATCTACCAAACATGTTTTAGATTATGATTAGTTGTTACAGAAATGTTTATTACATGATTTAGGACAAAAGCCCTATGAAAAACAACACAATAGAACATGTTTTAATGGATTCCGAAATTTGTGAAACCCTAGACCTACAAATCGCAATTACTTTTAATCAAACCGTTAAAGTTGTGATTAAACCAAAACCATTGCTTGAGATTACCTTAAGATCATTTAGAAACTTACAGATTGAAGATTTGAAGCACGGATTTCTTGTTTGAATTTGGGCCGTAGGTTTCAAAAGGGTGTTTGTTTGATATTATGTTTTGAAATTATTTGGAAAAAACGGGGTGTATGTTTTGTGTTTATATTTTGCACTTTGAAATTTTGACACTTTTGGTCCCCTAACTACTTCTTTTGCATCATGAGTCCTAAAGTTTGATACAAGTAGATAACCAAAGGCAATAATCTAAGGCCTTGTTTATTTTTTCCTCTAGATTAAGGGGTTTATAAGTGCAAGTGGGACCATGTGGGTCCATGTCTGGTTTAGCATCTGGATGAGGAGGATATCACTTTGCATCCTTTATTGATACAGATGGAATAAAAGAAATAAATAGTCCCCACACAATAAAAAACAATATTAAATATGATAGTGGGCCCAATTCCTTACGCAAAGGAAAAAAGAAACAGGCTCTAAGATATACTACCTTATGACACCGTTTATGAAAAATAAATAAATAAAAAGACATGAGATATCCATTAATTCTGAAAACAACGTATCTTAAGGAAATATGCAAGTATACCGATTTGAAAAATTGAGAAAAATTTTGAGCGTGTCTCCCCCTCAACACACTTGTAAAAGAAATAACAAGGTGTTGACAGGAAGCGATATACTTGCTTTTTTTTTTTTTTTTTTTTTTTTTTGAGTGCAAGAAATAGAAAAAAAAATCTTTTTGTGTTTTTGATGTTTTTATAATTTTGAGAAAAATTATTTACAAAGATAGTTTGTTTGATGTTTGACATTTACTTGTGTTTTAAAAACTTTTCCAGATCCTCTGGAGTCAAACATCGCATACCAATTTGGTGAACTAAACTAGCAAACCTTGATGGAACTAAGGCTTTTGTAAGTAAGTCCGCCAATTGATACTCAGTTCCCACAAAATATAATTCAACGGTACCCTTTTCGACATGCACCTTGATGAAATGATATCTAAGATCAATGTGTTTGGATTTGCAGTGATGGACTGTGTTGCAGGAGATTGCAATGGCACTTTTGGAATCACAGTAGATTGGAATCTTATTGAATAGGTAGCCATAGTCTTTAAGTTGTGATCTCATCCAAATGACTTGAGCACAACAAGCAGACATAGCTACGTATTCAGATTCTGTTGATGACAGGGAAGTGCAGTCCTGTTTCTTTGATTGCCAAGACACAAGCTTATCTCCAAGAAACTGTAATCCACCTGATGTACTTTTTCGCGTGTCTAAGCATCCTGCATGGTCAGCGTCTAAAAAAGCTATTAGTTCAAAACCAGAATCCTTCAGATACCAGATCCCCAAATGGATGGTTCCCTTTATGTATCGAAGGATTCTTTTTGCCTCATTTAGGTGTTTCTCAGTTGGTTTAGACTGATAACGCGAACACATATAGACAGCAAATACAATATCAGGTCTACTAGATATGAGATACATGAGGGACCCAATAATACTTCGGTATTTGGTAGGGTCTATAGGAGTCCCATGTATATCAGCATCTAGTTTTTTGGAATTGGCCATAGGTGTATTCATTGTATCACAGCTTTGCATTCCATGTTTCTTTAAAATCTTAAGAGCATATTTAGACTGGTTTAGAAAAATTCCACGGGGTGATTGATGAACTTGTAGTCCTAGAAAGAACGTAAGTTCACCCATCATGGACATTTCGAAATTATCTGTCATTAATTTTGCAAAATCCATTGAGTAAAGTTTGTTGGTTGAAGCAAAAATAATGTCATCGACATAAATTTGAACAATTAATAAGTCCTCCCCGTATGTTTTTGTAAACAGTGTTGGGTCCACCGAGCCTAAAGTAAAGTTATTGGCCAACAGGAATGTAGATAACTTATCATACCACGCCCTGGGGGCTTGCTTGAGACCGTAGAGAGACTTATTTAGTTTGTAGACATGATTAGGACGTTCTGGATCAACGAATCCTTCAGGTTGACTGACGTAAACCACTTCACGGAGTTGACCATTCAGAAAAGCCATTTTCACGTCCATTTGATAAACAATCATATTCCGATGAGCATCATATGCTAAGAAGATCCGTACAGCTTCAAGTCTAGCTACTGGAGCAAATGATTCTTCAAAATCGACTCCTTCTTCTTGAGAGTATCCTTTTGCTACCAAGCGTGATTTGTTGCGTATGACAGTTCCTTCTGCATCCAGTTTATTTTTCCAGATCCATTTTAATCCAATGACAATGATTCCTTCAGGTTTTTCAACCATTTCCCAGACTTCCAATCTTTGAAAGGATTCAAATTCTTCTTGCATAGACTCAATCCAGTTTTCGTAGCTTCTTTGACGTTCTTTGGCACGGTTTCACATACTGTGAGTGCGTATATGCAAGTTTCACCGTCTGTGTGAAGGCGTTGTCTTGTCATAATAGATGCATCTGGATGGCCAATAATTTGAACTAAAGGGTGATCTCTAGTCCATTTGTATGTCGAAGGGTGAAGTTGATAAGTATCTCGCAAGTGAGCAGGATCCAAATTGCGTGTAGATGACTCAGCAATGTCGGGGACAAGCGAAGCCGGTGCAAATGGGTTAAAGAACGGTTCTGGGTCATGCTCTGCGGTTTGTGGAACTGATAAAGGTATGGAGTCTCCAGCTGCTTGTCGTGAGTTGGACCCGGTTTGTCCTGTTGTTGTTGGGGATACAATCGGAGGACCGTCTCTTCCAACAGTTGTTGTTTGTTGAGGTGTATCAGGTACTTGATGTTGATCAAGATGTGCAGCGGAATTTGGTGAGGCCTCAGATGGACGGTTAACAATCGTATCATCAAACAATGGAGCAAACAAGGTTTCCACTTCTTTATGGGAGAGTGACAATGGTTCAGCCGAAGATTCTAAAAAGTTTAGACGGTTGGATGCGGGTCCTAAGCTGTTTTGCTCAGAAGCCATTTGAGTGAGTTCATCGAAATTAGCATGAATAGTCTCTTGAATTTCTCTTGTACGACGATTCAATATCCGAAAGCCTTTTGAATTTTCACAGTATCCAACAAATATTCCAATGTCAGCCATTGCTTTAAGTTTACCTAGATCATCACGATCATTAACTGGATAACATAGAGCTCCAAATACATGAAAGTAACTGATGTTCGGTTTCCTTTTGTGAACAATTTGATAAGGGGTTTTGTGATGGCGTTTTGTGATCATACAACGGTTTTGAGTGTAACATGCGGTTGAAACAGCTTCCGCCCAGAAGTAATCCGGTAATTGAGCATTGATTAACATCGTTCATGCAGCTTCCACTAACGTTCTGTTGCGTCTTTCGACTACTCCATTCTGTTCGGGTGTTCGTAGAATGGATGTTTGATGTTCAATTGTCACTTTCTCAAAATACAACCTTAGAGTCTGATTCTTAAATTTTGTGACATTGTCAGTTCTAACAATTCTGACTGTGTTGTGTAGCTGAACTTGTATTTTGGTGAGAAAGGTGATGATCATTTGAGGAGCTTGATCTTTACTTCGAAGAAAATAGACCCAAGTCCAGCGGGAGTAATCATCAACAATACTAAAATGTAGCGTTTACCGTTGATACTTTGAACACGCATCAGACCACACAAATCCATATGAAGCAGTTGTAATATATGATTAGTACTGTGTTCAGTTTTTGAGGGAAAATGAGCACGGGTACTTTTTCCTTGTTCACAGGCTGGACATAGGTGATCTTTGGCATAGCGGAATCTTGGAAAGCCTTCGACCAATTTGTGACGAGCGATATCAGTCATCGTTTTGAAATTCAAGTGAGAAAGGCGTTTGTGCCATAACCATGATTTAGTCATTTCAGCTTTGGATAGAAGACAAATAGGAGATGAAGTGATCATGTCAGACATTGAAATTGTGTAAAGGTTAGTGCCACGCTTGCCTGACATCAAATCATTTCCTTGTAGATCACGAACAAAACAAGTTTTCTCTCGAAATGCTACTTCTAAATCCCCATCACAAAATTGACCGACTGAAAAGAGGTTGTGACCCAAGCCTTCAACATAGTAGACTCTGCTAATTTCAATATTCCCATTCACATAGTCACCGTAACCCATGATTAGAGCGTATTGATCATTCCCGAATCTGACAGTTCCGATAAACTTTGAGACAAAGTTTGCTAACAGTTTGAGATTGCCTGTCATATGTCGGGTGCAACCGCTATCAACAATCCAGAGAAAAATCTGAACCACCTGCATCACAAGGAGACGACAAAGATGGAACAGAAGTAAGGGTGGAACCCGAAGAAATGGTGGGTTCCTGTTGGTTAGAAGCACAAATATTCAACAGTTTAGGAATCCATTTAAATTTTGGTTTGTATTGTAACCAACGTTGCCAGTTCCAACTAGTTTTTGCTTTATTTTTGGTAAATTCACTAGCTTTTGGCTTGTTCCTAGATTTGTTGATTTTTGCTGTGGGGGTGACTACAACATCATTCGAAACAGTAGTTGGCAGTTTTCCTAAGGTAGACTTAGAGGCGGTAGTGGGCCTAGAAGGAATGCCTGATCTACGTTTCATGTGACGATTTAAGAGATTATTAGCTACACATTTAGTATGATCACCAGATAACACACTTTGACGACAAAACACACAAGAGGCATTAATATTCAAAACATTAAAGGTTCATCATTCGTTACATTAAGATTTTGATTACAATTTGCCATATTAGAATCTAAATCAGATGTAACATGAGTTTTATTCAAGTTCCTAAGGTGAGCTTCTACTTCTTGCACTTCTAGTGTTCCTCTTCTACGTTGCGAGAGCCTAGTCTTTTTAGTCTTCCTAATGCTTTTTGTCTTTGGTCTGCTAACACTCTTAGGGGAAACTAGTCCTGTAGAAGTGGAAGAGCTAACATTAGAACTCTGAGCATTATTACCCTTATCTGTTTTGTCTATTTGAAACATTCCTCGTGCTATCACTGTGGTGTCAACAAACTTTCCTTTTTGAAGTAGCTTAATTTTCTCTTTTAAATCAATGATGATGTGATTTTTATCCTAAATGTCAGTTTTCCATTGCCAAGTTTTTGGCAGTTTTCCTAAGTAGCTTAATTTTCTCTTTCAAATCAATGATGATGTGGTTTTTGAAGTAGCTTAATAATAAATGTCTTCAATATGAAAGAAATCGCGGTTTTGTTGCCATTCGACGTTTTCAATTTTTAACTCCGCAATTTCTTTTTCATATTGAAGACATTTATTATTGAGAAAAACATTGTCTTTGCAAAGTTGACAACTTTTTGAAACATTTTGATTTTGTAGTTGCAATTCCGTTTTGAGACTTTGAGCTTGACACCATTCAAGCCTTTGTTTGAGTTGACAATTTTCTTTTGAAAGTTTGTTTCTCACATCATCACTGTTTTCACACAACGTTTCATATTTATGTTTTAATGTCTCAGTTTCCTTATTCAGCAAATCAATGTCAGCGCAATAATTATCAAACATCATAGCATTGCTGGATTTGTAAAGATCATTCATAATGATAGAGAAAATATCAGCTGTGAGAACTTTTTCCAAGAGTCGATCAGAATCCGTTTTCAAAAATCTATTTTTGCGTTGTTGAACCAAAATTGCATTTTCATTTAAAGTGAAAACGTTTTGCATTGATTTAACTTCCTTTTGGAGTTCCTGTTCTCGCCGAGTAGCACAATGACGCAAGTTTTGAACTAAAGGCAGAAATTGTTTTTAAAAAATTTATCGCTTTTCGCGCTCGTAAGCTTACTGAAAAGTAGCAATTTTTATTTCTGAATTATGTTCAATTACGTTTTCCAAGTTTTCGATGCCTTTCATGAAAGTTTTAAAATATTCTAAGACTCGACAACGTGTGGGTAAAGGTGTCACAGTACCAGAAGATGGTAATGGACCATTTACTTGTGCCACGGGTTTGACAGGAGCCCCATTGGAAGATGAAACATAAGACTCAGTTACATATCATGATTTCTCAGGTATTTCTCTTGATGGAACAAAAGATTTTGAAATATGAGGAACTTTTGAGTAATCATATGGTTTGCAATATTCAACTTGACTCATTTTTTATCGACACTGTTCTTCAAGTTCTTCTTCTTCCTCAGGTTATATACAACAACACGCACAATATTATTATCCATCAATTGGTCCATACTGTAAAGCTTAGGAATTGTTTTGAACGCAGTGTGAAGAAAAGTTGATCTGTAATCGCCAATGGCAAAACCTTTATCGGGTCTTGGTTTTAAAGTGAACTTTTGAATTGTTGTTACAGATTCTCCATGTTTGTAAACGATATTTTGAAATTCTTTTATTTGACGTTCGAGAGTGATATTTTCTTCAACTAAAGAATTTTCTTTTTCTCTTTTTTGCACTTTGTGTTCATAAAATTCCTGTTTAAAATTTGACAACTCTGTTTGTGTTTTTGAAAGTTCCATTTGAAGTTGTGCAACTTGTTTTTTAAGATCATTTTTATCATTTTCCAGTTTGGAAACCAATTTACCGTTTGACTCAATTAACTCATGCATTTGCTTTTGAAGATTTTATTCTTTGACATACGATTCCTGAAATGACTTTTCAAAGCACTTTTCACGTTTAACTGCATTTTGAAAATGTGAAAGTTGTATTTTATAACATTCAATGTCCTTTTTCAAAACTGCATTTGTTTCTTGCAAAATTTTATTTTGCTCGTCCTTTTTCTGAGTAATAAGAATTTTTGCTTGAAGTTGTTTGGCCATGACAATATAGTCAGGATCTGGATCAGAAGAAGGTTCATGTTGTTCAACATGATCATCTTTGTCTTGCTCAATAGGATCATCAAATGAAACGACAGTGTCATCATCAAGTATAACAATTGTGTTTAATTGTTCATCTTCTTGAGAAGATAAAAATGATTAGGATGGAACAACTTGCGCCTTATCTGATTCAGAAGCAGAGGGTGATGCATTTTCTTGTATTAAGCATGTGGTTAGGTCATGTACCTGAGACAAACCATCAGTGTCAAACACTGAGCCTGAATCATTCAACTGGAGTTCATGCATGTTGGCCATAAGCATCACAGCTGCACTGGCTTCAAGATCTTCCATATCATCATTGTTGTAAGCATTAGCGAAGAAACTATTCTCTTGTTCAGTGAAGGTTCCTTCCTTTTCATCTTTGAGAGCCATGAGTAATGCCTGCTTGTGAAACTTACTGCCCCGGGTTCTCGGTTTTAGACATGCTGTTGCAATATGACCTTTTTCGTTGCAGTTGTAGCACCATACTGCATTCCCAGATTCTGTATTACCAATTTCCACATTGTCATTTCTTCTCTGAGGAGCACCTGAATTGTTTCTGAATGCACCATTGTTGTTAAACCTTTGTCCATACCCAGAATTTCCTGAATACCCTCCTGAACCTGGACGTCCAAAATTACGGTTCTGAATCTCAACCCGACCATCTTGAATGACAGCTTGATTCCTTGTATTTGATGAAGAACAAAGACGGTTGTTAGTCTTGTTTGAGAATTTGCTGAAAGCACGAGCAATAAGAGCAAGTCCCTGATTCAGCGTATTGACATCTTCATCATCATCTTCTATCTGATTCGAGTAGTACATGCTATCATGATTGTCATATGGAGCAAGTTGAGGAGAAGCCTGTTGAGAGGATGATTCATATGGGACCATTTGGTGTGAGGTTGCAGGTTGTGGGTAACTGAAGTAATTTTGTTCTTGAACATAAGCATGATTAGACATCGGAGGTTGTGCGAGATTGAGCAATGAGTGCTAATGGATTTGAAGTTGGTGGTGGTGTATATCCTCCTCGTGCAGCTCTATCTTTTTCAACTTCAGATTCATGGTGCTTTAGTCATACAACAAACCATATGGAGCATCATGAAGATTCTTAGCTTGTCTCACAAATGTCACATACTTTTGCCAATCATAACCCAGACAACTGACAAATTTCGTATTTACTGCGATCCTTGGAAGGTGTACTTCATGTCTCTCTAAGACATTGATGACATTGGTGAAACGATGATAGTAAGATTCAAGTGATTCCCCTGGTTCGATCATGAAGTTAGTGTATTCCAAGTAAAGTTTAAAATCCATGTCTTCTTTGTTTAGTTGTGTGCCTTCCATAAGTAGATGGACGTGTTCCCACATAGCTTTCGCAGTTGTCTGAGCATCAACACTTCTGAATATTGGATTTGGTATTCCCTGAAGTATGTAAGCCATAGCATACTCATCTGCTTCACGATGAAGATGTTGTTCAGTAGTAAGTGCAGACTCAGGAACTGGTACAGCAGTTGGAGCTACTGGAGGATCAGCAGCTGGGTCACCTCCAACGTAGTTAATAGGCAACTAAAACGGTCCTTCAAGGATAACTTGTTTCATGTACTTACCATTGGGTTTCTTGAGTTCTATAAACCTTAAGAATCGACTTGCCCACTGAACATAATTACCCGGTGTAAGCATTGGTGGAGTGTCAATAGATCCTGCTTCATGTCTGGATTGTTGAGTTGAAATGACTTCACACATCCGGTCAAACCAGTGAGTCTGTTTTGATGGAAGTTGGCCTTGTTGTTGTGGCATTGGATAGGATTGTTGTATTGGAACCATATGATGTTGTTGCATGAGAAGATGTTGTTGTGAGTAAAACGGTTGTTGATGATACTGTGGTGATTGTTGATAATGTTGCTGATGATACTGCTGATTCTGATGTTGCTGAGGATGGTTAAAGTTGTAGTACGGTGGTTGAGACATAATGAAACACTTGTGTGAAAAATGGATCTTGTAGAAGGTATAGGTTTAGCCAAATTTCGAAAACTTGCACAACAGTGATTGCGAAACTTGTGACTTAAGTGATCTCGAAACTTTGTAACAAAGTATTTCTCGAAACTTTAGAACCTTGAGATTGCGAAATTTGAGATTTCGAAATAAGGTGGCTTCTAAATTTGCGAAACTTAGTGAATGTAGAGTGATTTCGAAACTGTTAAAGTTTGCGAAAACATGTGATTTCGAAAAATTCTGATGTTTTCGAAAAACACAAATCCACTATCAAAATTTCGAAATAATCCAATTTTGAAACTAATGCAAAAGTCGAAGTACTTTTCTTTCTTATACAAGAGAGAAAAGACTGAGTTCACGATCCGTAAGTCGATAGGAAGCAACTTGAGATGTTTTCGAAACTTGGTCAGTGTGTGGATTTCAAAACTTGGCAGATTTTTTGTCTTTCAAAGAAAGCAATCCAAAAACTAGTTTTTTATCCAAGATTTTTGTACTTCTAGTTGTAAAATGATGAAATCTTGAAGAAAGTTATAAACTTGACAAACTTTTTCAAAAATATGAGTATTTTCGAAAAATGGTACAAAAACCTAACTCGTTAGTATTAATAAAAGTTTGGAACTTTTTTGTTTGTTTTGATTTGTAGCACAAGTTTGTAAGCAAAGATGTGATAAAAACTAAGAAACAAGCAAGAAAGTACTAAAATTTAAACAAATAACGATTTAAAAACAAGTTTTAGGATCGAATTCAATAAAAAACAATATCTACACCTTCATATGGCGAATGATACCACTTGTTAGGTACCCATATTGATTTCACACAAGCAAGAATGAGATAGATATAAGGATGGGATGATTATGAGAATGAGAGAAATATAAAAGCAAGAGTTTCCTTAAGATATTCAAATAACCAACCAAGTATTACATGAGACCTAAGCATGGTATTTATAGGTAAGGAGCTAGGGCAACACTCCTATTCCTTCCCATCTTACAATCGTATGGGCTTAGAGCCCATGGACCATTTAACTTAAGTCTAGTAAACTTGAAACAATACATAAATGAAAGTAAATAATAACTAAGCAACCTAATATTATTACAAATGACCGAGACTTGATAAAATAGTAAAACTTCGTTCCCAACACAAAGGGCGAGGGTGAGTTCCCTCGCCTCAGTCCCTTAGGATACTTACAGACACTCATATAAACGTGACAAACCACGCTTATAACAAACATTGAACACAAACTACAACGACTATATATAAAAATTAAATGCTATTCAAGTAAACAAATCCTTGAATCTTCAAATCGTCATAATAGTTCAAACTTCCGGCTTCAACCAATTGCGTCTTCTATTAGTATTATGCAAAAAGCATAATCTAATAACCTAATAAGAGTGACTTCCGTAGCAAATCGAATTTGAAGCATAAACATGGTCTAAGCGACCCAACCTTCCAGCATATCCGTACTTGAAACAATCTTCCAACAAATACGAGTGAAACACATGAAGACATCCAATGATCAAGTCACAATGCAACACACCTCCCATGATCATTAACTATGATGAATAGGAACCTAAACCAGGAACTTGCACGCGATGAACCCTATAGTAAGGATTCCAAATAAGAATGAAGATGCAAACCGCAGCAAGCCCTAAAAACATCATAACAATCATCTCTCTATACCCACAACCATTATGAACCGAATTGCACAACTTCCATGCATGAACCAAAACAAACTTCCAACCTTTCGGTATGACAAACCCAGATTAAGGGACATGAACCAATCGACAAATAATAACCAAACCCTAAAACAGGTTTGATGATCGTTCAAGCACACCAGTACACCAACCAAGCACAGCCTTGCACGCTGAAGACACAAACCCTAATAAAGGGTTTCGATTAAAAGAACGGCAGCAGCAAGCATAAACCAACCAGAAAACTAATCGCAACACTTTAGGTATATGATAGAATCGCTAAAGATTAAACCCTAGAAAGGGAATAACCAAAACCGCCTAATCAATAGGAATTAAAGGTGCGATCAGTATAATACCAAAACCCAATAATGCACAGTAAAATCGAAAACCCTAAAAGGATATCGAATAGAATGGAACGCAAAGTGCAGCAATAATGAGATCGACCATATATATAATCGATTAAGGATAACCGACTAGAAAATAAAGGGAACAGGATCGATTAACAACCCTAACAAAAATACTTAGGGTTTCGGAGATAGGGATCGATTAAAGGATAGAGCAAAATAAAACCGACTCCCCAACCCTAACAAATCCGATCTACATGTAGCTTCAATTAATCCAGTGAAAGATTAAAGAAGAAACGTATGATATAGACAGAATTATGGCTGGATTTAGTTAGGGATGGGAGGCAGAAAATCGCCCCTAGTTGAGAGAAAGAGAGACTTAGGTTTTTTTTTTTTTTTTTTTTTTTTTTTTTTTTTTTTTTTTTTAAGTTATTAAGAAAAATGAAAACTTGTAATTTTATATTTAGCTCTATATAATTTATTTAAAATTCAACCACTAAAGTTTTATTAATTACTTCATCTTTTTTTTAAGTTTTTTTTTATAAATTTGACACCTATATTTTTATGCATTTTTTTTCTTAACCAAATTTCTCCACCAAATTTGTTAAGTTTGACCAAAAATCAATTTAATTGACTTTCTATTGACCAATCATATTACTCGATTTCACTTACGTGGCAAAATCGAACTCTCCTATTGGTCTAATTTTTTTTTTTCAATGAGAATGGTTTTGCAAAAACACTTCGAAATGATGTAATTCTTTTATTATATAAAAGATTCAACACTCAGTTCAGTGATAATTAGAACACAAATGATTTAAAATCAGCGACGGCTTACTCAAGATACTCGCTTAGATATTGATCAAAACACGTCATCTTTTTCGAATATACAGCATTTTGATAGATATTAATAACAGCTAGTTGCTGGTTGCTTTTTTCAAAAAAGCTAGTATAACGCTTCAACAGTATTCCATAAGAACACAATGTCCATTAACACATACTCCAGTATTTCACAACTCAACGAAAAAGCCACTTGAAACAAACATATGTCACAGACAGTTATTCATGCTGCATGAACATTAATCCTTACTAGTGATTAAAACTGGGAGTTTCTTGCAATAACTTTTTAGCAATCACCAAAGGACTTAAAACACCTACCCCTGCAAAGGATTCTTGAAAAAGATAAAATCCAATTGCACCTCTCGAACGATACAAAAATACAGATGTGTTTCTACAAGTGAAGTAACGTGAAGTTTACCGCTTACAAGGAGGATGACAACCTCATATTATTGGTGGTAGGAATGTCCATTCTCACTGTGGTCGGAGCTAGTACTGCTGCTTGTGGCAAGAGGAGAGTCTGAAGCACTAATGGTCTGGGTTTTAGTTGACTCAGATCTCACACTATACACAGAAGAAGCTGGAACTTTTGTTATCATTGCACGCATATTTCCTGGCATGCTTCGCCTGATATCCTGTATGAGCAAAAGAACATGATTAATTTATATCGGCTTGATAGTTCAATTTCATGTGTAAAGCTGATCTTATAGCATCCTCAAGTCATAAGAACAGGCCTACATGATTAAAATGCAAAGTGATGACAATATGAATACCGTCTTTTGTTTGATTATGTATCAAGTCACTATTAAGCGGAAAATCTTGAACATAGAACGCAGAATACCTCAATTTAGATGTAAAAACTTGCAAAAGAATTTCCAATTTAACCACGGGAATGACAAGGTTTGTATTTTGAAAGTCAAGTCTTGACTAATGATCGGATTTTTAAGAAAGTAGAAACAATTTCATGTTCAACTAATACTTAACTTACCACTACCACCAATAGAGTAATAATATGTTTCCTAATAGTATAACTAGTCTATAGAACTTAGATATAAAAACAAGGGTCACATGCACTAGTGAATGGTTTGAAATCGTGTAAGTTTTATCTATAACAGGTCAAACGAGAAAACTGAAAATGACATGTAAGGAACCGGTTCAAATGGGTTGAACAGGCCAAGCGGGTAAAAAGTCAAAAAAATGTGTATGTTAATGCATAAAACCACCTAAATCATTTATTCAAAACACTATATTTATTTATAACAAATTTAGAATTAATTAATAACTGTTTATATGAAATTTGAAACTTCTGTACAGGTGCTATCGGTTAACCTGACCCAACCATTTTACCTTTCTGAAAAAACTACCAATTTGATTAATTGCCCAACCCATGCATCTTGTGACCTAGTAAAAAAAGGGATAAAGAAAACAGATTCATACCAAATGTCTCAATGCCATATCGAACGATTTCTTTGATAGAGATCTTCCAAAGCCAGAGTTGTCTTGGGAAACTGACAACTTTCCAGATGCATTATTCATATTAGAGACATGATCTTCCTTTGGTGGAGCCAGCTTTCTCATGTTTACAACCCTTTCAACCATCTTAGTACCCATCAAAACTGGGTTTACATCCTCACTTCCATTTGAATATCCACGACTCCTCGTTATCCCAGTTCTCGCACTGTTATTAGCACCATTATTAGAAACCTGCCCTCTAGAAGGAGAACAAGAGGCCCTTTTTGGTGCTGCTTTCGAGTTAGTTTCAGGCAAAGATTTATGTACTGTTGGAGGAGCTTCGGTCGGTGGGTTTTTTGATGGTCTCGATTTAACTGATGGGGAACTACCACGCGATGGAGCACATGCTTTCACTGCTGAAGATGATCGATCTCCATTCATAGATGTGTTAAGCACACCCGATGGGTTTGATGGTCGTTGAGTTGGTGTTGAAGATCTTGATGATGACTTGACAGCAGGAATTATGGAGGGTCGGGTCGTTGGGGTTGAAGATCTTGATGCAGACTTCACAGCAGCAACTATGGAGGGTCGAGTTGTTGGGGTTGAAGATCTTGATGATGACTTGGCAGCAGCAACTATGGAGGGTCGGGCCGTTGGGGTTGAAGATCTTGATGATGACTTGGCAGCAGCAACTATGGAGGGCCGAGCCGTTGGGGTTGAAGATCTTGATGTCGACTTTGAAGCAGAAGGAAGTAAGGAGGGTCGAAGAGTAGGAGTTATGGACCTCTTTGAAGGAGCCACTGGCTTAGTAGCAGCAAAAGTGGCTCGTGATGTTGGAGTGGATGATCTTGATGGTTTCGTTGTTGAAGGTAAAGTAGGTCGTGCTGTTGGAGTTGCAGATCTTGGTACTGTTGATGAAGCCTTTCTTGATGGTGATGGTCGCCTGATGGTATTACTTGAAGATTTTACAGCATTAGAGGATTTTGAAAGTTTGAGTGTTGTATTGGCTGTTGTAGTATTTGCAGGGGGGTTTTCCAACTACAATGTCGTAAAGGAAATATAAGAAAGAATTATGACATGTAGTAGAATTACTAGCGGTAGCTATTTCAACCCATTTACTTGTGAATGGGTTGATTTGGGTTGTGTTTTATTTTTAACGCGTCACATGAGTAAAATAATGAAAAGGACCGGAAGTAACCGAAAGTATATCTTTTTTCTATAAATTCTCTGAACCATTTGAATTAACAAAATAAACTATTGTTGAGATAACTTGATTTTTATAATCATATTTCGCACGCTAATTATATATAAAAGATAAATAGCAGGAATTTCAGGTGCAAAAGGCGTCACCCATACCAACCCATAACCCAACCGTCCCTTGTGCCACTTCTAGGACATACAACTTTAGTCATAAGCAGGCAATGTAAAACAACTTTAACTAGAGTTAGTAACGCTCTTACTCTGGACTCTGGAGAAGTAGATTGACCATTAGATAGACTGAGACTCATAAGAGTTTTCTGTTCTTCCATTTCAGGTGAGCATGAGGGGTTGCGAGGGGGTGAAAGAAGCCTGGGTTTACAAAGTACAGATGAAATCTTTAGCAAGAATTCAAGCATATCAGGCTTGAATGGTATAATATAATTTGCTCATTTCCAAAGGTTCAGGCTGACACCTAACGGATGCTTCTGTGTGTAAACAGGTTAGCACCTTACGTTCTAAAATTCATGAATACTACAAGTGCACAAAGGTGAAGTAGGTTCCTTTACTTGTCAACTTTAAAACTGATATAAACTTTTGGCTTATGAATTTCTTATACAAAGCAACAGTTGATTAGGAAAATATGTTTATCCAATATTCCAATTGTTTGACTTTGCCAAATATCTAAAACCTTCAACAAGGACGAATTACAAGATACTCTGTAGGCGCAATCAAAGCCGTCAATAATATGTCATGATCATGGTTAGATAAATATAAAACTCCTGGTGTTCAATTTGATCCTGCATTTGATTACAGTAATAGGTATCATAAAGGTAAAAGCATGGAACTTTTTTGTAACAAAATGTGTTCACGGTAAATACTGTCAAATTCTAATTGATGGACAAGTGGGTTACTTTATAAAGATGTACAACTTTAGCCCATGCTTATTATAGGGAAAAAATTGTGATGTAACATCCTCCCCAAAACAAATAACTTCTGGAGTAACATCCTTTACAATCAACTCATCGAAATCTTCATTTCTATTCTATGATTCTATCGCCCATGTGTGGATCATAAAGTTTGGTTAAACAGCGAAAATGACGTCATAGAACACATTTTATAATCTAATATCTAGTAAGAGCTTGTGACGGAATGGAGATATCTGATTTTCATGTATCAGTAAGATGCTAGTGGCATCTTTTCTGTTTGTTTATAACTGCAGGAGACCTACCTTTAGATAAAAGATAACTTTAAAGTGGTCCATATCCTATCAGATATAGATAAAAATTAGTAATCGAAAAGCCCAATACAAAAGAAAATCCTTTTTTACAGAGCATCAAATTTGTGGCTTGTATCTTATGCATTGAAAGGCGTAATTTCTCTGAATTTGGTCATTTTAGCTCTGGAAAAGGGGTACCAATGACAAAATTCATCAAGCCAAATACAAGTCTGAATTTGAAGACTTACCAATCATAGTCCGTGGTGGTCTCAGAATTTAATAGATCATCAGCACCAGTATCTTGACCATGTATTATTGATCTTGTTTCTGTCATCAGTGGGCTCTCAGATTCAGAATCTGCACCATACATATTATTGGTCATGATTAAACTGTCCAAAAATTGTAACAAAAAACCTATATTCTACCAAATGATTATAAACATACCACTTTGCATAAATGAGTATAACCATTCTATGCATCAGTGAAGTGTATGATACAGCAGATTGTGCATTCTTAGTACTAATTTGAAAGATGGATTACATGGGGACAAAAGACCCACAGTTTGCTTAGGATTCCTGATATCAAGACCTAGGGTGATCGCTGATTGCTGGCATGCGTCATGCTTTATAAGTTGCATCCTTGTTGCTTGTACTAGTTAATGGTCCCATCTTGGTAGTACAACTAATAAAGCTTCACAATTAACGCAGGTATAACTCCACTTAATACGTCACATCCATCATCCCAATGATACATGAATGTAAAAGCCATTGAGTTTAACTTTGGATGCATATGAGTTGTACTAGTTATTGTGATTAAATAGACTTTTGAAAGTCATTTATTACCACATTAAACTTTATAGCACGAAATATAAAGACTTCAATGTTACATAAATCCATATGATCTGAAGCTCAAAAGGTATAAACCTTTAACCAAAATACATATCGTATGTTAGAAGTAATGAAGCATGAATATAGTAAACACATGAATAAAAGGTTGTCTTCCGATATTTGAGATTTAAAACTAGGAAAGTACAAATTAAATATTACATAGATTCACAAAACAGAAATCACCAGTCAATTTTGCAGCCTAAATTGCACCAATCAGTATTAAGTGACATCTAGGTATCTAGCATCTATCTCAATTTGTTTCTCAGCCGCTTACTAATAGCACGCTCGATTACTCTTCATCGTCACAATATGTAAGAATACTATCTTATCATATGGTAAATTTTCATTTAAGAAAAACGCCTTAACTGCTAAACGCTGTTTTGGGTTACCCGTATTCACATCAAATGGTCTGCCCAGTATAAGCGTAGAATATGTTGGAGATTTGGATACATTACAGCCAGTCAGCCACAATAACATCAAAAGCTCACTTTTGATTGTGATACTTTTGTCTAGCATTTCTAAAATCGCAAAATTAAAATACAACCTTTCAAGTATTAAATACACCAAATACTTTGGGTCAATTATTTATGTATAGTTATTTTAAACTGTCAAACTTTTTTCTGCACCTACAATGTGAATTTCCTTTTTCAAATAGACAACAAGTCCTGGACTCTTGGTACTGTAACTAGTCAAATGTAGACCAATTTGGGACACCAGTAGTCCCAACAATTTGCTCTCCCTAACCTGATAGAAAACGCCATAACTGCATATAAAATATTTGGGTCATCCATTACCACATCGAATGGTCTGGCCCTCACTATGGATGGATCAAACCCACTTTATGTTACTAGCAACACCAAAAACCTAGGATTTATTAAAAAAAAAAAAAAAAAAAAAAAAAAAACAGCATTTCTCAAATTATTTATATAAATAAAAGAGTAAATTGCAAAAATCGTCCCTAAAGTTTGACCAATTTGCATGTTTCGTCCCACATATTTCGAAACTGCAAGGATCGTCCCTAAATTTTGGCCCGTGTGCATGTATCGTCCCTAAAGTTTTGGCCCCGTGTGCATGTATCGTCCCTAAAGTTTGACCAATTTGGGACGATATATGCCCCAAAAAGGACGATATATGCCCCAAAGGTTAACTTTAAGGACGATCCTTGCAGTTTCGAAATATGTGGGACGAAACATGCAAATTGGTCAAACTTTAGGGACGATTTTTGCAATTTACTCTAAATAAAACCCTTCCGGTTATAATTTTAAATTCTGTAAGTTATTTCTGCATAAGTTAATTGTAGGTGTCAGTTTTTTCTACACCTGGAAATATGATTGTCTATTTTAAATTACTCAATAATTAGTGGTACCCTAAGCTAGTAAAATGCCCCCTATAACATTCATATACTGTAACACACACGTTGTAAGTTCAATGACAAAAAAAAAAAAAAAAAAAAAAAAAAAAAACATAGGCACGGTACCCATTAACTCTCGAATCTCGATACCGTACCCTCGAAACATTAGTCTAGCTGAAGTAATCGCGACAACCTTTCCCAAAGGTAAAAAGCTCAAGTGGTTTGAGTCGGTGGACTAAGTCCCGTGGATTAGTCTCAGCCAAAGGCGAGACACTATGGTTACCCAAACAAAAGTGATATGTTTTTTATTTCCTAACCTAATAGTAATAATTCTTAATACGCATTATTTGGGAAATCCAGTTATGTTTGATTCGTGGAAGCAAAAATGCAACCAAAAAAGAAAAAGAAAAGAAAAGAAATAATACCGTGAAGAGGATCCAGAGATATATCGAAATCGACTAATAACGAAGACATGTCATTCTCCTTATTGTCACCGGAGCTCATCATTTCCTGAACAAATAAAATATATTCAATCTAAATTATAAGATCTAAAAACTGAACAAGGTTACAACTACTTACAGCCATTCTTCAGTAAGCGGTGTACAAGTTTGGATTTGATTTCGATTCCTTTCACACACAAACACACTTTTTTTTTTTTTTTCTTTTTTTTAAATCTCAGACTGAGGTGGTCATGTGAAGAAGTGTTGATTTAATTAATTAATTATATATATACTAGTAGTAGTTGTTGAGGTCACCTGACCACATGAGAAAGGGGGAAGACAACTCAGATTTTGAATTCAATTTCCTCTACTCACACGCTCCCCTTTTAAATACCATCTTTTCTATATCTTGGGAAAATAATTTTTTAAAACAAAATTGTGCACTTTAGACTTATTACACTAGCTTATAACAAAGATAAGGTTAATTAAGATAAGGTTAATTAAGGTCTTGTTTGTTTTTTTTTTTTAAAAAAAAAAAAAAAAAAAAAAAAAAAAAAAAAAACACCTTTTAACAGCCTCTGAATCTGAATTATTCATACGCGGTCAGATATTTTGGTCGTTCAGACCGTTTGTTTTTTTTTTCCATGTTCAGTCAGAGGCAGTAAGATCTTAATGGTGTAGACTTGAGAGGGGTGTCTTAATCAATGTTTTAAAAAGCGCGCCTAAGGTGCGCCTACTCCCTAACACTCTGTTCTCGAGTGGTTTTGATGAGAGGAAAGAAGAGGAATGTAAGGTAAAGAAAAGTAAACTAAAGAAAAGTAGGGAAAACGTGCTATCTGTTTGATGTTCTCCAGTTAGAAAAAATACAAAAGAAATGAGAAGGTATGCCTTATTAAAAAGTGAATTGAAAAATAAAAAAACAAAAAGTATGATAAAAGTACAGCTATCACATGGTACGATAGGAGAGAGAATGATGCACATTATGTGTTAAATAATATTATTTTGATTATTTTACCAAAAAAAGTACAACTGCACATGAGAGAGAATAATATAATATTAAGTTTCATTCACTTTCCTCCCATATTTGGGATAAAAACTCCGTAACAATAAATGCCCATTTGACCGCTCCTTTTCTTCCGCCTCCTCTCACTTTCTTTCTTTAAATAATCTTGAGAACACAACATAATTTTATATTCTTCACTTCCTTTCATTTTCTTTCCAAATACCAAACTTAATAACAGAGTGTTAATCCCACGAGGCTCCAGCCTTAGGGATTTTTTCAGATCGAGGCTCACGATATGCATGAATCCCGTAAAAATCATAGCACCTTGGGGATTTTTGCGCTTTTGCGACTTGGGGATTTTTGCGCCTAGAAGATGTAACGGGGTTTTGGCCTTTTTTTCTAAATAGTAAGATACATTTTGGGCTTACATGTTATATACATTGGGTCATTTAAGTTATAAAGTATCTAATAACCTTAATATTTTAAAAAATAACTAAAACACACAATCAACAAATACATGTATATTTTTTGTAATCTAATGTCTAAGAATAGTAGCTTATTAATAGACACAAATGTTGTTTCTTTAGTGTTAAATGTTACCAAACAACTATAGATTTTTTTGTTTTTGATAGTTGATAGAGATACATGGTAATTTGTTAAATTTTATAAGTCATAAACTCATATATTGTAATGTATATTCAGGGATTTAGGGTAGTTCATGGATTCTGATATGTTGCTTGCTTGATATTTTGGGTTTAAATGCAAGCTTTGTTAGATGTAATAACTATTAAGTGGCATTATGCATTAAATATTGATATTTTTGTGTAATTTAAGCTGCATAAGTTGTCACATATGTTATAAAAAAAAACTTAAATGTATAGTGCACCTCATATTTATGAATCCCACGCCTTGGTTTGCGCCTCGACTCGAGGCTCTTTGACCCCCTTTGCGCCTTAGTGCGCCTTGAGCCTTTCAGAACATTGGTCTTAATGCCTCTTGTTGCTTCTTGTTGACCAAAATAAAATATAAAAAAAAATAGTACGAGCAAGCAAAAATGCAGTTCAAACATGAATTTTTTTTCCATTCAGATGCCGTCAGATTCAGACATTTACGCCTCAGATTCAGATGTGCGGTTCAGATTCAGATTCATAGCCTCTTAAAAAACAAACACGACCTAAGTGTTTGAATAAGCTTATATGTTTTGACTTATGAAACCTTTTTTTTTTTTTTTTTTTTTTTTTTTTTGAATGGTAAATTACCTATCTTACAAATTTTATCACACATATCTCCAAGAAGACTTGAACCCTTAACTTTTAAGTTGATGAGCCACTCACATACTGCTCGATATGATAACACCATCCTTGGCTATATGCCGACGTGGCTAGGCATTGAGCTGCGTTATCATACTGGCCTCAACGTTTGCCCAACGCCGTTATACCCCAAGTTACAACCGCAATGCACGAGGAAACGCAAAAAAAATGTAAAAATTCAAAAACACCCCTAATGGCTATAATATTTATAAAAACCTATATACACAATATAAATACCCACTTCCTCATTTATTTGTTACACACATCCACTACTCACACACAACTTTTATATACTTCCAATCTCCAAAAAACATGTTCGGATTCCCTAATGATAGTTTTTGAACCTTATCGGTATGACGAACCCCAACGAATCTTCTTCGTCAAACCCTCCGACATCCTCATCCGGTTTCCCTAACCCCCTCGGTATGACACCAGGGCAACTTTATCAGCAACATCACCAAGCCTTTCTAATGTGGCAGAAACAACAAATGTTAATCCCACCACAATACGATCAACAATCACAACCACAAACCTAATCCTCATAATCACAACCACCTACGGAATCCGAAAAGTTCAAAAGAAAAGGAAAACAGGTGGCAAAAATAATCAAAGACCCGAACCCTTTTCCCAAAAAAAATCCTGACATGAGCGGAGTTTCTTTACGTAGGCAACCAAACAAGGAAATGTGGATTGCCTCGTGTTACGTTATCGTTTCCAATGATCTCAATATCGGAAATTCACAAACAGAAGACACGTTTTGGTATAAGATTTTGCGCTAGTTCAATAGACAAAATTCCCAAAAACGCAACAAGGACATGTTGACAAGCAAGTGGCATACGTTAACGGGAATTGCCAAAAGTTCAACGCGGTATTCAAACGTGCCAAACGCTTGGGAAAAAGTGGGGAAAATGATTTGGATGTTATGAAATGGGCTAGAATGATTTATCGTGACTAGAGTATAAAGGAACCCCGTTTAGTCAAAAGGAGGCGTGGGGAATTTTGAGAATCCATGCAAAATGGGACACGCGCTTGGCACGCGGAGCTATTTAGTGAAGATGCAAGACCACGTATTGCTGGCAAACAACGTGTCGGCAAAAAACAAAAATCTGAGACCACAACGAGCACCGGGGGGAAGTAACTCGTCAAGCCAATTGGGGAGTTTATGTAAAACGAGTTTCAACTCAAACGGGAAGCCGCCCAATCGGCGTGCGAGGTTGCTAAAGAGAAAGACCGTACGATAATGCGTTTGGAAGAGATGAAATTTCTCGCTATTAGCACGAAGGATTTGTCGAATGACGATGCATATTAGATTAACATGAAAAAAAATCAATGATAAATATAATTTACGTCGCAATTAGTTGTTTTTTATTTCCATATTCTATTTTTATTTCGTAACTTTTTTTATTTTGTAACTTCTTTTTTCGTATTGTAATTTTTATGTTTATTAATAAACTATTAGTTTGTTTAAATAAATGAAAAATAAAAAAAGTTGTGAGCCCAAAAGGGATGTGTTATGATAAGGTTGGGCGCAGTAAGGCCACTCGACTGATTGGTCGACCGAATTGATTGTCGATCACTGTACTGTGGCAATCGATCGTCAATCGATCGCTTTTTTTAGTTGCTCCTCTGAACGACTGAAAGAAATGCAATCAAATTGACAAAAATCCCACTTTCTAATTAATTTGTGTTGTGTTGTTTTGTTTTTTTTATTTTATTTTATTTTTATAAATAAGCAATTTACACTTTAGGCTCTTAATATATATTTATTGTCATATAATAAATAATAAATAGAAAGAAAAATACAGTTATATTAACTAAAAACTCATATAATAATTAATCATTAAATTGTGTTTAATATAATTAATTATAAAATTATAAATAAAAGCATTTTATCATAAAAAAGTATAAATTTTAGTGTGTTAAAAATATTTTTTTTAATATGACGAAATAGTGTAGTGTGTTTATTTTGGTGCGGTTTTTGGGTAAAAACCCAACCCGCACCGCAAAATGCGGTTTTTCTAAAACCGCGCCGTCGATTTTTGTTGTGGATTGGTTTTTGCGGTGTGGATTATGCGGTTTTTTGTGGATTTCGGTGTGGTTCCTGCTCACCACTAATAATAAGTAATAAGTGTGAATTTGGAAAATGTTTTTTTATTTGTAATGTTTTTATTAGTAATGAAAATTTAATTTTTGTTTCTAAAAAGATTTGAAAAAAAAATGGAAGTCGCCTTTATTGTAACAAAAAGTTGTATGTAGGTCGTTGGAGAGAGAAAAGTTTTTGCGGTTTGCGGATTGCGGTGCGGTTCCAGCCTAAGGGGTTATTTTTTGTGTATTGGTATTAAAATATTAAAACTGAGGTAGCGATGACGTGGTTGTACTTTTTTGGTGTTCTGGTGTTATGACACCTTGCGCTCCAAGCCAAATTTTGTGGCTTATTTGAAGATTGATCGGCTTATATAAGAACTAGTTGGTTATCACGCACGGGGTTTTGACAAGGATAAAATTTAGTCACATGTACAGGTTTTTAATGTTACTCGTGAACGCACGCGGTTCAGACTATAAGTACGACTAATAATTATATTTCAACTATATTTATTCGGTGTGTGCTTATAAGTCGTGTTTTAACTTTGGTGTTTATAATCATCTGAATAAATTTATTGTAATGTTGATCAAATCATCTGAAATTTTAACTTTTATTAATCGATCAGAATATTTCATATCAAAATCGAATTTTTCTATCGGTCAATTAAATACCCATTTATTAATTTTGGGGTTTCTCTTTATCATATAAAGATTTGTTATGAGCTAATTTGTATTACACTCTACAAACAATAGTTAACCAATGTATTTTGGGGCTAAAGATCCAGTGAGAAGAAAACTTCTAATGAGAATGATGAGAAATAACTATAATCACATATTTGAAATGCGCCGATTTGAATTAGATGCATCTCTATTCATTTAGATGCATTCCAATTAGTTTCAAAAGTAATTTTGAAGTGAAAACGATGCAAATTAGTACTTTCAACAAATTTGACTCATAGAGGACGAAAAATACATAGGATTTTCTTAACTTTCTAAAATCCATCTAATCTAATATATATATATGCATCTAATTTTTAGCTAGAAAATATATTAGGGTGCATAAAAAAGATATTAGAGATGCATTTAATTTAAGTCGATGCATCTTTAATATGTGATTATAGTTATTTATCATCCTTCTTATTTTAAGAGTTCTTCTAATTTGATCCTAAATCTGTATTTTGGGTCTTTCTTAGTTTTGTTGCACTTCGTCTAGGCTTTTACCAAATAAAATACAATGGTGAATCTATTTAATTAGTTACGATTAATGATGGGAAAATTCCAAAATTAACTTTTATTAATCGACAGAATATTTCATATCAAAATCGAATTTTTCTATTGGTCAATTAAATACCCATTTATTAATTTTGGGGTTTCTCTTTATCATATAAAGATTTGTTATGAGCTAATTTGTATTACACTCTACAAACAATAGTTAACCAATGTATTTTGGGCCTTCCTTAGTTTTGTTGCACTTCGTCTAGGCTTTTACCAAATGAAATACAATGGTGAATCTATTTAATTAGTTACGATTAATGATGGGGAAAATTTCAAAATTATGCCAAAAAATGAATTTGTGTCCATATATAATCGAGTCAAAAATTTTGCAAATTCCAATTTTGGTCATGTGCAACCGAGCTACTGCGCGACCGTATTAATAATTAGACATGTGACATGACAAAAGGTATCATTATAATCATTTGGAGACACACTTGTCATATTTTGAATGAGGGTCACACATTTGCCTTACTCGACAATGGAATTTTTTTATCTATCTGTCTCATTTCACTATTATAAGTAAATGCGATTACGGAAGTAATTCAGGTTGGTTGACAGTTTTACTAAGTAGTTTTAACTTTTAACCCTTCTTTGATTACTTTGAATACAATGGACAACTGCGTTCTACATCTTATATCATGGCGGATTTTATCAAAATAATTATGTTTTGATAGAATATTTTACTTGCATGAAATGATAAATTGTTACAAACATGATGGAATCATGGAAGTATAAAACTTGAATAAAAAAAAAAAAAAAAAAAAAAAAAAAAAAAAAAGTCTGGTACTCGGTCAAAGAATTAAAGGCTGGCTCAAAGTTTAATACTAACATGGGGTGTTTGCATTTACTTCCAAAAAAGAATTCTGATGAATACTTGTTGTTTTAAAGACATTAATGGGGCCACCGTGTCATGACTTTTGAATCCAGATGTGGGTACGAAGTGGTGCCCTTTTTCATGGAAAATACACGGACGCCCGTTTATTTTAAACGAAAATGATAAATTAGACTAACTAAAAGGGCTTATCTGTACAAATCATTTATACATTAGGTCACCTTTTAAGTAAGGGTGGCAATTTGGGTCGGGTTCGGATTGGCAGGTTTGAGTTGTCAGGTTGGCGGGTCAAAAACCTAAATCCGAACCTGACTCATTTAAATCAACGGGTCAATTATGTTAACTCTAACATGTTTACACATTACCCCAATCTGACCCATTTAACGCGTATATATACTTGGTTTGGTGGGTTAAATAGGTTACACGGGTTGAATAGGTTAAATGGGTTACGGGTTGACCCATTTAACCCTTTTTTTTTTACAAAAGTTGTCACATTACACGAGTTAAACAGGTTAAACGGGTTTGCGGGTCGACTTGTTTAACCCATTTAACTCGTATAATAAAATATAAATAATTTTTAATTTAAGAAAAAATATTAAACGTGTTGGCATGTCGACCCACTTAATTTATTCCTAATCCGAACATGACCTGTTTAATAAACGGGTTTGTGTCGACCCAAACCCGTCCCGAATCTATTTAGACTCAACACGAACCTATTAATTTTCGTGTCGGTTTCAGGTCGGGTTACGTGTCGGGTCAGAAATTGTCACCCCTACGTTTAGGTCCCTTTAGTTAGGTCTCTATATCAAAGCTCTTAACCTTTTAAGTAAGCCAGGTGATTTGCACATTACATTAAACTAACAGGGTACTCGCGCAATGCGGTGGCGAATATCCCGTGACTAAATTTTGCGACGAACAAAGATTTTTCATTTATAAATGTTTTTTTTTTCTAACAATAACTTTAGTAAGCAATGTTTTTTCGTTGTTTAAAATGACTACATGATTTATATAAAGTTAAGCAACGTTTTTTCCTTTGATATATAAAATAATCGAAAATATCATGAAGTAGAGAGCTATTTTTGTAAGTCGCTGCATATTTTGGGGTATGTTTTATAACATTGTGTTACGACGTGTAATACCAAAATAACACAAAACACATTTTTTGCCCCCGCCAACACGTAAAATGACAAAAACCAAAAGCGACGTTGTTTGGCTCAGGAAATGATATAATTGTGTGTGTATATATATATATATATATATATATATATATATATATATATATATATATATATATATATATATATATATATATATATATATATAATACTCCGTATATAGTAACAAAATTCAGGCAAATAACCCTTAGACCAAAAATTCAGTTATAGATGACCAATGTCAATTAATAGCCCAAGCAACTAATTGATATACACCTAAAATCAATTAATAGCTCAACATTAAGCTAATTTTCGGATCCAATCAAAGTAGTTAACCTAAAGCCAAACAACTTACCCTTCTTTATTGGGTTAATGGCGTATAATAACAACGTACTTTCTCATTTGTTCACATATTGGTTATTAGTCTGTTTCCTGGCTCGGCTTTCATTCTCTTTCCATTCTCGTGCTCGTTTTCGTCCGTTTTGTCATCATTTACATCCATTTATTATATCTTTTACCTGCACACACAAACACAAAAACAAACATATCTTTGGCATTTTTGGCTTGGTTTTTTGTCTTTTTGGTCCGATTTTGGTCAAATAAAAGGTGTGTGATTAAGCATACACCACATATCATATACGAACCCAAAAAAATACAACAACACCCATCAATTTTGTATCATTATCATACGTTTTAGAATCATCTCTTTGCACTTAGAGCTATCTTTTTGCACCATTAGTCCTTTTAGCTAACGACCGTATCTAATTAACTCAAAAATATGTTTTCTTTTTCACATTATATGTTTTCGTCCGTTTTTTTTTATGTTTTTGACCGTTTTTAAACGTTTCCGTTCATTTTTTTTACGTTTTCATCCGTTTTTACACATTTTGATTCGTTTTTACACGTTTTGATCCGTTTTCGTTTGTTTTCAAACATTTTCGACCATTTTTACATGATTTTGTCTGTTTTTTTTACATTCTCGTCCGTCTTTACACGTTCTCGTCCGTTTTACACGATTTCGTCCTTTTTTTTTTTACATTTTTGTCTGTTTTTACACGTTTTCGTCTATTTTTAAACGATTTCGTCCCTTTTTTTTTACCGATCAAAACATATAAAAATAAACGAAAACGTATAAAAATAAACGAAAACGTAAAAAAAACATACGAAAACATGTAAAAACGGACAAAAACATAAAAAACAGACGAAGACATAAAAAAAACGGACGAAGAGATTCATTCATTCATTCATGGTTGATGAGAAATTTTTAAACGATTTTCTGTAGCCTTGTAAACATGTGGTCAAGAGATTCATTCATGGTTGATGAGAAATTTTCAAACTGCTGCTTGAGAAGGATTTTCTGGGTCTTCTTGGTGGCTTCATTCCCTCCATACCTTGCAACAATTGCCTCAAATAATGACTTGGCATCTTAGAATTTGCTGAAGTTTATAAGTTGATCATTTGGAATGGTCATCATCAGCATGCTTCTGGCCTTGAGGTCATTCTTCTTCTTTATTCTTTCATCAGCAGTTGTAGGGATAGTTTGAACAACTGAAATTTCCCTACCTTCAACTGTTGATAAAGTGGTTGTGGGTTTGAAAGAGTTTCCATCTTCAATGATTTCCCATAGAGTGTAATCCTGCACCTGGAAAAACTGTTCTATTCTTTACCACCACAATTCAAACTCATTCTGTTTGAGAACTGGCAACTGATGAGTGTCTAAATACTCATCATTTTATACCAATCTGAACTGCCAAAACATACAAAAACACTCAAATATGCATCAAAATACTGAAAATATCTTAGAAGTGTGTTTTATATGTTTCAGATGCAAAATAATCAAAAACAGATGAGAAACGTACAAAGTTTGCATAATTGGCAGTTTCAGTCCCTCAAGTTTCAAAAGTTGTCAAAATTAGTCCCTGGTAAATCAAAACATGAAAAATATCATCAAGGTCCTTAGGGATTCATAAGTTGTCAAGTTTAGTCCTTTAAAGTTAAAAAATTGCAAAATGACAACTTTAGTCCCTCAAGTTTGAAAAATGTCAAATATAGTCCTTAAGGTTTTAAAAATGAAAAATATAAAAAAAATAAACCTTGTACTATTATTAAATGGCAAAATTGGTCCTTATGATAACCTTTGGGAAATTACAACTTAAACCCTTCAAATTTCAGAAAATTACAGTTTGGTCCCTAGAGTTTGAGAATTGGCAGAAAAGGTCCCTAGGATTTTGAAAATGGAAAATTACATCTTTTGTCCTTGTGTTATGGTTTTATTACAGGTTTAGTCCTTGGAAGTGGTTTGGAAAAGTGACAAATTCAGTCCCTCAAATTTCACCAAATTACAAATTTGGTCCTTGTTTAAATACCACAAACCAACCGGACCTTATTATTACTAAACCCAAAAATAAAAACTAATCCAAATCCAAACACAACATAATCCAGCCCACCCCCTAGGCCCAAAATAAACCAGCCCATGCACCCCTTTATTATTTAGAACGGTTTGACCCTGGTCGAACACCCCTATACCGCCAACACTGTTCATCTCCTCCCTCACCCCTGATTACCTGAAACCAGGTGGTTTTACCACCACCTCACCACCCTTCCACCTCATTCCCTACTCCCCCCTAACCACCATTCCACCTCACAGCCATCCCACACCACATTTAATGCAATTCCCACCAATTTTCTATCCAAACCACTCCACATCCTCTGTTTTCTTCCATATCACCCCAACTTGTCCTGAAAACATCTCATTTGTCCCCTGACACCTCCACAACCTTCCAATAATCTTTAATTGCTCAGCTTTGGCCCCAAGTAAAAGTGGGGACTTTTGGCGCCAAAATCATTTAAATGGCTAGGATCATGTCAGAGCAATGGAGGGTCAAGATTGAAGTGGGATATGCTCAGAGTCTCACTAGGAACCCTAATGTGAGCTTATAAAAGGAAGAGAAGTGCAGAAGACCAAGATATAGTATAATTTAGCTTAATTAATCTCGTTAAAATTGTAATCTGTTATTTCAGTTAATTCTCAAGCTTTTAAGCTTTGTGTTAGTCAATTCAGGTGTAATCTCAACTTTTATGATAATCAATCTCAAGTTTTAATTCAGTTCTCAGTTTATGCAAATTCAAGTTTATTTCAAAAATCTGAATAGGTTTCATTGTTGTTATTAGTTGATGTTAAGGATTCATAAGTTCAATTAAGCTCCTCATATAGCTATTATAAGCTATTAGAAACCTTAAAACTCAGCTTTGGTTGTAAAAGAGAAAAATAGAAAAAAATAAGAAAAATAAAGAAAAATTCAAAAATCATGAGTATGATGATGATCAAGTAGGAGCAGGGTTGATTCTGGAAGGCCTTGGGTTAGTAAATCTGTGGAGATTCTATAGGATTGTTCTTGGTTCATGGTTTTAGCAGGAAAGCATATTGTAAGTCCTTGAAATCTCATAATTTGTCTTTGTACTATAGCTTTGCTTATTACTTTGCTTTTTCAGTTGCTTTGTGCTTATTCAGTCCTAAATAGTGATAATATAACATAAAATTAGTATCTTGTTTGTTGGAATCCATAGTTACTAAAAAAATCAAATTTTCACAGTTGAAATCTCACTTTGGTCACTTCTGAGTTTAATGCTTATGTTCTTGTTGTTTCATGTTCATTTGATCCTTGTTAATGATAGTATAAGGTTTAAAAACATATTTGAAGTCTAGATCACTGAATCACTTTGAGAAATCACAAAACAGTAATCTGTGGGGGTGTTTGGTTCTAGCTATTTTGTGTTGTCTTTGTTGATCACAAGGGTAATATTTGGTCTCTTTAACTTATTTAGGTTCATATAGGCTCAGGTTAACCATCACCTTAGTCATAAACAAAGCAAAAGTCAAAAATCACTTTGAATCACTCACATTGATTCACTGTGTGGAGATTAGAGAGTCATAAGCTTCAAATCATTTCACTAGTAGTTGTTCTGGCTTATTTTAGTCTTATTCTAGCTTATTATAACCTAATCAGTGTTTAAATCTAGGTAGAATCTCACAAAAGTCAAACTAGTAGTTAAATTCAATAAAGTCAAAAGTGCAATCTCAGTTTTTCTCAAAAATGGTAGGAATTTTCATGATTTGTGTATTTGGATCTAGGTTTTGAAACTTGTTGTGAGTGTTGTCTATCAGTAGAACTTGTGATTCACACACTTGTTACATTTTTGTGAATTTTATTTGTGGACTATTATACCCTTGGAAAATACCTGCAGGGCAACCATCTCCCCTGCACACAGCTTTTGACCCTTTTTCTTTGAACCATAGTGTGCTCTCCTGTGGACCCCACACCCTAATATTTAGCTTAATTAGTAGCTTATCACCTCAGTTTTTCATATCTAGGTTTAGTTTGGGCATTAGTTTATTGTAGCATAGCTGATTTGACCTAGCTTGTGGCCTGTGTCCAAAAACCCTACATTGACCACTCAGTGTGTGATCCCTTTTACCAAGCCCCACCCAGAGTTCCCTAATAAGCCATAAGCCCTGCTTATTGGCTTATTTGAAAGCTTGACAGGTGTACTTGAAGGTTCAGGGTTCATTTTGAACCTCCCCTCACCTTTGTGGACCCCACAGAGGTCCAAAATACCACCCTCAGGCCTGTTTGGCTGTCAGGATTGTGATAAGTGCTTATTTGGATTCCCTGGCTTATCCAGAGTGCTTATTTGTGCTTTTAGTCTTATTTCAAGTTGGTATACATGTGTGAGAGCTTATTTTATCATTTAAACAACTTTTCACCAAGTCACAAGTCCTAATAAGTTACCCTGTGCATCAGCAGACCATCAGGCCATACCCACCACTTTGGTGGTTGATTGTGACCACACCAGTGGGTCTCATACTCCAAATATTGGTTCTTACAACCCCCCTCCTACCAGAGTTTAAGAGTTGACCATTTGTTTGACCTGTGCATCAGTGGACCCCACCTAAATCAACCTCATAAGTCTGTCCCATTTCTGACTCAGAACCCCAATAAGCAGTTGCTTATTATAGCTTTTTAGCTTATCACATGAGCTTATCTCATCAAGTATAGATTATTCAAGTATAAGTAACTTAGGTAAACCAGATTTCACCTTAGTGGACCCCACATAAGTCCATTTTAGCTTATTTCTTTGTGTGGTCAAACTTAGTCAACTGTCTAGGGTAATAAGCACTTACAGTGCTTATTCTTGCTTTCTAAATTAGTTGTTTTTGTAAAAGTTTCATTATTTAAGTATTTTAATAGTTTTATAAAAGAAAAATCAGAAAAAGCCAAACTTAATTATAGTGATAGCTTCTATTTAATAGAAATTATCTATTTAATTTTCATTTCAGCTTATTAATAAGCACTTTTTCATTTTTATAATTTTATTAATTTCCTAGTACCGTTAAGTAGTTAAAATAATTTTCTTAGATTTTTCCTAAGCAGTTTACTATTTATTAGAATTAAAAGTAGTTTAAATAATTAAATAGGTAATATTAGTAATTAAATAGTTTTCTTTAATTTTAATTAACAATAGTAGAATTTTATATTTTTCCTAAGTTTTATAAAGTAGTTAAGACTTTTAGAAGATAGTTTCATAATTTCCACTGTACATTTTCTAATTTTCCTATTTAATTTAATTAAATTAGATTTAAATTAATTAATAAGTAATTAATTAGTCAAATAGCTTAAATATATTTTTTAACAACTTTTTATAATTTTTTAGGATTTCTGTAATGGTTAAATAGTTTTGTAAATTTTATCATAATTTTCTAAGTTAATTTAGTATTAATAGTAATTTAAAATAATTTAATTAGTTTAATTAAGATAAATAGTTTTTAATTAATAGAAAACTCATAAAAAGACAAAAATATTTATTTTCATTTTTTATACTTTCTTCAAGTTCCTTTTAAGGTTTAGAAATTATTTTTGCAAGTTTTTAGTTTAAATTGAAATCTTTATAATTTTTAGTTAATTTAACTTAGGTTTAATTTACTTATTAAATAGTTTTAATTAATTAAATAGTAATTAAATCTTAAAATAATTATTTTCATAATTTTAAATATCATTTTAAATTTTCTTTTAATTTTAAGTTTTAAAAAGTTTCACTTGTACCCCCTGTAGTTTGTGACTTGTTAAAACCTACTTTTCTCTGTCTGTTATCTGATTTTCCAATTTGTGCTTTTGTGTGTATCTCTGTTATTGTTTATATCATTTCATATTATCCAAATACCAAGTAATCAGCAGTATAATCATCCCTCAATCATTTTTGTTCAAAATACAATTTCAATCTCATTGGGATTTAACGACCCGGGGATTTCCATATATTTCCACGGTCAATAATAACTTGCACTTTCTCTTAGGTGGGCCTATCAACTGCACCCGGTTGACTGGTTGGTTTAGGAGGAGTCAAAATTTGGTGCCGCTGCCGGGGAGGTTGTTGCGTATTTCAAAACGGTTTAAGTTTAGTGGTTTTCAAAAACCCTCCTGTACAAATATCACCACTTTGTAAATTTTTGTGAAATTCAAAAATCAAAACTGAAAAAGTTTATTAACACTTTTCCTGATGTGTTAAAAACACCAAACAAATCATAAACAACAAAACAAACTGTGAAGTTAAATTACTTCGTTATCTTTAAGATTACAACCTATACAGTTGGTTTAAGGTAAATTCTGACATTAAATTGCGATCTGAAGAGGGATCCATTTATTTCCACCCGCCAATCTGCGAGTAATCTTAAAGGAACGATTTCGGTTAACGAATCAGTTCCAAAAATATTGTCTAAGTTTTTTCACCCATACACGAAAAGCCAAAAATATTTTACTGTGAATATAATTACATAAAAGTTTACCACCGAAAACCAAGGCAGAACACCTACCAACTGGGGGTGTGAACATAATAAGTTCCCAAACTCAAGATTTAAAACTTACCATTGTATCCTTGTGAATAGTGTACCTTTTTTAAAGGAGCTGTTCATTTGTGATTATTGGATTCAAGTTCACTGTCGTTTTGCCTCTGTCTTGTTTTGATTGATACCGTTTTTAGTGCATGCGCACTCGTTCGCAAACAAAGCGTAATAAAGGAAAAAACGTAACTAAGTTACGTACTGTTGACAAAAAACAACCATTAAAAATGAACGACGAGCCCCCATTCCCTCCCAAGGAGGAACCAGTTCCTGACACCCGAACAATGGAGGAACTGTGTCAACCTACCATGCAAGGGAGGGGTGGACCCATTGCACCACTCACTATTGGAGCCACGGATTTTGGATTAAAACACCACATGATACAACAGATCCAGAATACGTGCCAGTTCCACGGATTGCCGGGTGACGATGCTAACAAACATCTCGACAAATTTTTAACTGTCACCCAGAGCATGAAACAAAATGGCGTCACCGACGACGGCCTACGTTTGTACCTTTTTCCCTATTCCCTCACTCATCATGCGACTTCATGGTTAGATCGACTTCCAAAGAATTCGATCCACACTTTTGATGAGATGATCACTAAATTTCTGGCCAAATACTTTCCACCATCTATGGTCACAAAGCTGAGGAATGATATCAGCAACTTCAGACAGCTTCCCGAAGAGTCCATTTGAGGCATGGGAACGTTACAAACTTGCTATTGATCGGTGTCCCAATCATAACATGCTTCTTGTCACCATTATTGATACCTTTTATAATGGTTTGACACTCCGTCATTGTGACACCATCAATGCTGCTGCTGGGGGCACCTTTATGAAAAGAACCCCTGAAGAGTGCTATGACTTAATCGAAAACATGACTGCCCATCATAATTTTTGGGACTCCTCTGCTGAGAGGAACGACTCATTTAAGTCTGTCACTCCGGCAAGCAATGAAATATCCATCCTAGCTAAAAAGCTGGATGATTTGTCTACAACAGTTTTGTGTATCCATCAGACAAATCATAATCAGGTCAAAGCTGTTAACCCAAGTTGTGAAACTTGTGGTGGTCCACATTCCTACACAGAGTGCCCAGCCTCTGGTGGCTCGGCTCGTGAAAACGTGTACGCAGCTCAAGGTTCCTATTATACGGGAGGTAATTCTTACCAACCGCAAGGAGATCGAAACCTTTTGAGCTACCGATCTAATAACTACATCGGACCACCAGGGTTTAATCAGTCCTAGAACCAAAATGGTCAAAACAGAAATCAGATCTTTAACCAGAATCAGAACCAGAACCGGATGAACCAAGGTTATAACAACCAAGGGAATTTCAACCCTGGTCAAAACCAGGTTCAACAAAATCAGAACCAAGGGAATTATAACCGAAATCAAGGTCAGAACAATTACCCACAGGGTAATTTTCAACAACAAAACCACTTCCAGGGTAATAACAACCAGCAACATGGGTATTTCCAGAACAATCGGGCTCAAAATTTTCCAAACCAAAATCAAGCCATTGTTCCAACTGGACCATCACATGATGAGTTATTAAAACAGTTTATGAAATCCCAAGAAGAACTGAACAAAATGCTGGTTAGTCAAATATCTAATTTGTAGAAGTCTTTAAATGATCGACCCTCGGGCTCAGGTACTACTTTACCTAGCAACACGATCGCTAATCCGAGGGGCGATGTAAAGGCGATCACCACAAGAAGTGGAGTTTCTTACCAAGGACCTACAGCTCCGTCTACCTCTTCTCCTATCCCTGTAAAGGAATGTGAAACTGAGGATACTACGGATACGGTACTTCCTACTAATAACGGAGGTACCAATGACATCTCTCCTCCAGTTATCCCGGTCCCGACTCCTCCTAAAAGAGTCGTGTTTGAAACTACCGAAGGTCCTGTTGAAAATCCAAAAGCCAACCCAAAACCAACAATTCCATATCCCTCACGATTGCAAGATCAGAAGCTCCGTGACAAAGCTAATCATCAAATGGAAAAGTTCTTTCAGATTTTTCAGGAACTACACTTCGATATTAGTTTCGCGGATGCTCTTCTTTTAATGCCCAAATTAGCATCGATAATCAAAAATCTGTTGAGCAATAAAGAAAAACTGTTTGAGATGGCACGAACTCCACTAAATGAGAACTGCTCTGCAGTTCTGTTGAAACAGCTTCCCGAAAAGCTAGGAGACCCCGGGAGATTCCTAATACCATGTATTTTCCCGGGGATGGTTGAGTGTTTTGCCTTGGCCGATCTTGGTGCAAGCATCAACTTAATGCCCCACTAAGTTTGGAAAAAGCTTTCTCTTCAGGCACTTAGTCCTACATGCATGACTCTCGAGCTTGCAGACCGTTTAATTTCACGTCCCCTTGGTATTGCCGAGGACGTATTTGTAAGAGTGGGAAAATTCCATTTTCCGGCAGACTTTGTCGTTGTTGATTTCGATGTAGATCCAAGAGTTCCTCTCATTCTTGGGAGAGGATTCTTAAGAACGGGACGTGCATTAATCGATGTTTTCTATGAGGAAATCACGTTACGAGTTGGCAATGAAGCGATAACGTTCAACCTTGATCAAACCTCGAGATACTCCTCGAATTATGATGCTGAATCGGTCAACCGAATTGATGTCATTGACATTGCATCCGAGGAGTATGCTCAGGAAATCCTTGGATTCACTGATAATTCTCCAAGTGGCAATCCCACTACTTCTTCTCATCCCATAATCGCTAATTCTTCTCCTTCCTTCACTCCGTTTGAGGGAAGTGATTTCGTCCTTGAGGAATTAGAGGCCTTTCTCAAAAGTGATTCAGTTCCCGAAGGAATTGATAACCAAGAGATTGACCCGGAGAGGGATATACTTCTCCTTGAGAAGTTATTGAACAAAGATCCTTCTCCCATTCCTGTTCTACCTCCACAACTTCATAAGGCGGAAGTCAAATATGTTGAGAAAAATGATGATTTCCCCGAGGTCGAACTTAAGGACCTGCCTCCTCATCTAGAATATGCATTCTTGGAAGGTAACGATAAGTTACCGGTCATTATTGCAAAAGACTTAAAGGATGAGGAGAAAACCGCGCTGCTTAAGGTTTTAAAGTCCCACAAGCAAGCAATTGCTTGGAAGCTTTCAGATATAAAGGGTATTAACCTGGATTTTTGGACGCACAAAATCCTAATGGAAGAGGACTTTAAACCTGCCGTACAACATCAAAGAAGGGTAAATCCAAAAATCCACGAAGTTATAAAGGCAGAAGTTATCAAACTTCTTGATGCGGGATTGATTTACCCTATATCAGATAGTCCTTGGGTTAGCCCAATACATTGTGTTCCAAAAAAGGGTGGCATTACGGTTATCACAAATGAGGATAACGAGTTGATACCAACTCGTTTGGTTACAGGGTGGCGAGTATGTATCGATTACAAAAAGCTTAATGAAGCCACCCGCAAAGACCATTTTCCTCTGCCCTTTATGGATCAAATGCTCGAAAGACTAGCGGGGAATGAGTATTATTGCTTCCTCGACGGCTTCTTGGGTTACTTCCAAATTCCCATTGATCCACAGGATCAAGATAAGACTACCTTCACATGCCCTTACGGAACATTTGCCTATCGTCGCATGCCTTTTGGGTTATGCAATGCTCCGGGCACTTTCCAGAGGTGCATGATGGCTATTTTCCATGACATGATCGGAAAAACCATGGAGGTATTCATGGATGACTTCTCAGTCATCGAGAATTCTTTCGACTCATGCCTCTCCTATTTAGAAAAAATGCTTCAACGTTGTGAAAACACTAATCTTTGTCTAAACTGGGAGAAGAGCCATTTTATGGTTAAGGAGGGCATTATCCTCGGCCATAAAATTTCAAAAAATGGGGTTGAGGTCGATAAGGCCAAAATTGATGTTATTGCTAAACTGCCTCATCCCACCACTGTTCAAGGAATAAGGAGTTTCCTCGGCCATGCTGGGTTCTATCGGAGATTCATTCAGGATTTCTCCAAAATAGCCCGGCCCATGACTCATCTTCTTGTAAAGGATGCTCCTTTCGTCTTTTCCCCCGAGTGCATCGAAGCTTTTTCTACTTTAAAGAAAAAACTCACCGAAGCACCAATCCTTGTTGCCCCCGACTGGGACTTACCCTTTGAACTTATGTGCGATGCTAGCGATTATGCTATTGGTGCAGTTCTGGGGCAACGCAAAACCAAACATTTCCAGCCAATACACTACGCAAGTAAGACCATGAATGAAGCTCAAACACACTATACCACCACAGAAAAAGAATTATTAGCTGTGGTATATGCCTTTGAAAAATTTCGGTCTTACTTAATCTTAACCAAAAGCGTGGTGTATACGGACCATTCGGCTCTGAAATACCTGTTCACTAAACAGGATGCAAAGCCAAGACTGCTCCGTTGGGTCCTGCTCCTTTAGGAATTCGATATTCTCATAAGAGATAAAAAAGGAGCAGAGAACCTTGCAGCTGATCACTTGTCCCGGTTAGAAAATCCTCATCAGGATATTCTCGAGAGAAAAGAAATTAATGAAACTTTTCCTCTGGAGACTCTAAATCTAATCTCTACCCGGGATGATGCCACTACCCCATGGTTTGCCGACTTTGCAAATTACCTTGCGGGAAATTTCGTTGTGAAAGGGATGTCGTCCCAACAGAAAAGAAAATTCTTTAAAGATATAAAACATTACTTCTGGGATGACCCCTACTTGTTCAAAATATGTGCGGATCAAGTCATCCGACGGTGTGTCCATGGCCAAGAAGCCATGGAAATTCTTAAAGCTTGTCATGATGAACCCACGGGGGGACATCATAACCCAAACTACACTGCCAAAAAGGTGTTTGATTCAGGATTCTTTTGGCCTACGATCTATAAAGACGCCCATGAACTTATCAAAACTTGTGAGGCTTGCCAGCGTCACAGGAATATTTCCAAAAAGAATGAGATGCCACAAAACGCCATCCAAGTCTGTGAAATATTTGATATGTGGGGCATTGATTTTATGGGGCCATTCCCGTCTTCACGAGGGAATAAATACATACTCGTGGCTGTCGACTATCTGTCAAAATGGGTTGAAGCAAAAGGTTTACCCACCAATGATGCCCGAGTAGTCGTTAAAATTTTAAAGTCTCTCTTTGCCAGATTCGGGACTCCTCGTGCCATTATCAGTGATCGTGGCACTCACTTCTGCAATGAACAATTTGCAAGAGTGATGCTGAAATATGGTGTAACTCACCGTCTTTCTACAGCATACCACCCCCAAACAAGTGGGCAGGTGGAGGTCTCAAATAGGGGTATTAAGAGAATTCTGGAGAGGACGGTTAGTGAAAACCGTGCCTCTTGGTCGGATAAGCTGGACGATGCATTATGGGCTTTCCGCACTGCTTACAAAACACCCATCGGGTGTACTCCATATAAGCTAGTGTACGGGAAAGCATGTCATCTTCCGATCGAATTAGAACATAAGGCCTATTGGGCCTTAAAACATGCAAATTTCGACCTTCAGACAGCGGGTGATTACCGTAAAGTTCAACTAAACGAACTAAATGAATTACGTGATCAAGCTTACGAAAATTCTTTAATCTATAAAGAAAAGACTAAGAAGATACATGACTCTAAAATTAAGAACCGCGTTTTCAACGTTGGTGACAGAGTTCTTCTTTTCAATTCAAGATTAAAAATTTTCTCGGGTAAACTAAAAACCCGTTGGTCTGGACCATTTACTATAGACAAAGTATACCCATATGGAACTGTTGAGTTATTGCAACCCGACGGTCCCAATTTCAAAGTAAATGGTCATCGGTTAAAACACTATTTTGGAGGGGACATACAACCAATGGTTGTCCCAGATCTCCAAACTTACCCCATGGACCAATAAATTTGGGGTCGAGTCAAGCTAGCGACTCGGTTAACAAAAACAGTAGCTTCCCCAAGGACAATTTAATTCGGGGTCGAGTCAAGCTAGCAACTCGGTAAACAAAAACAGTAGCTTCCTCATGGACAATTCAATTCGAGGTCGAGTCAAGCTAACGACTCGGTAATCAAAAACAGTAGCAATATGGGTTTTCACCCATATTTCTGTCTTCTTACCCCTTTCTACCACCCTAGTGTGGGGGAGATGAACCACATGTTGTACATATGTATCTATTCTTTTTTTTTTTTTTTTTTTTTAAAAAGTGCGTTTGTATGTAAATAGACTAAAACAAAAGGTTAATAGTATTTCCTTCTTACGTTCTAAGTCTTGGTGGGACACCAAGTACTTTGAATATTGAGGGCAATATTCAGTTCTAAGTGTGGGGGAGAGTTCTCACGAATTCAAAACACATGTTCCATCAAGAACCCCCATTTGATCAAAATTACCAGTTTTTTCACACTTAGAAATGCAAATAATGGTTATCAATCCACCATGTCTAACCCACAAAAGGATTGGCTAGTCCAAGAGCAAACGGCTCTTGGTAAAGACATCTCAAATCCGTTGATGGCTTGAAATTTGCCCAAAATTGTATGGTTCCTCAACTCCCCATATCCCATAAAGCGAATGAGTTGGCTAGCCCGCAAGATTATGGCTTGTGGTAAAGGCCGTGGGAAAACCATAATTGGTAATCAGCTCACCAAGATGTTGACTATTCCATCAAGAGTTGGTTAGTCCAGAAGCAAACGACTTTTGGTAAAGACTAATCAAATCCGTTGACAGCTGGTGGTTTGCTCAAAATCACACGGTTATCAGGTGTGCCACAGTTCTTACATCTGGCTACTCCAGAAGTGATGGCTTTTGGTAAAGAGTAAAAATCCATTAAAATTTTCTCAAAAGATTGCTAGGGACTAGCAATAGTTTAGTGTGAGGGATTGATGAGTGTCTAAATACTCATCATTTTATACCAATCTGAACTGCCAAAACATACAAAAACACTCAAATATGCATCAAAATACTGAAAATATCTTAGAAGTGTGTTTTATATGTTTCAGATGCAAAATAATCAAAAACAGATGAAAAACGTACAAAGTTTGCATAATTGGCAGTTTCAGTCCCTCAAGTTTCAAAAGTTGTCAAAATTTGTCCCTGGTAAATCAAAACATGAAAAATATCATCAAGGTCCTTAGGGATTCATAAGTTGTCAAGTTTAGTCCTTTAAAGTTAAAAAATTGCAAAATGACAACTTTAGTCCCTCAAGTTTGAAAAATGTCAAATATAGTCCTTAAGGTTTTAAAAATGAAAAATATAAAAAAATAAACCTTGTACTATTATTAAATGGCAAAATTGGTCCTTATGATAACTTTTGGGAAATTACAACTTAAACCCTTCAAATTTCAGAAAATTACAGTTTGGTCCCTAGAGTTTGAGAATTGGCAGAAAAGGTCCCTAGGATTTTGAAAATGGAAAATTACATCTTTTGTCCTTGTGTTATGGTTTTATTACAGGTTTAGTCCTTGGAAGTGGTTTGGAAAAGTGACAAATTCAGTCCCTCAAATTTCACCAAATTACAAATTTGGTCCTTGTTTAAATACACAAACCAACCGGACCTTATTATTACTAAACCCAAAAATAAAAACTAATCCAAATCCAAACACAACACAATCCAGCCCACCCCTAGGCCCAAAATAAACCAGCCCATGCACCCCTTTATTATTTAGAACGGTTTGACCCTGGTCGAACACCCCTATACCGCCAACACTGTTCATCTCCTCCCTCACCCCTGATTACCTGAAACCAGGTGGTTTTACCACCACCTCACCACCCTTCCACCTCATTCCCTACTCCCCCTAACCACCATTCCACCTCACAGCCATCCCACACCACATTTAATGCAATTCCCACCAATTTCCTATCCAAACCACTCCATATCCTCTGTTTTCTTCCATATCACCCCAACTTGTCCTGAAAACATCTCATTTGTCCCCTGACACCTCCACAACCTTCCAATAATCTTTAATTGCTCAGCTTTGGCCCCAAGTAAAAGTGGGGACTTTTGGCGCCAAAATCATTTAAATGGCTAGGATCATGTCAGAGCAATGGAGGGTCCAGATTGAAGTGGGATATGCTCAGAGTCTCACTAGGAACCCTAATGTGAGCTTATAAAAGGAAGAGAAGTGCAGAAGACCAAGATATAGTATAATTTAGCTTAATTAATCTCGTTAAAATTGTAATCTGTTATTTCAGTTAATTCTCAAGCTTTTAAGCTTTGTGTTAGTCAATTCAGGTGTAATCTCAACTTTTATGATAATCAATCTCAAGTTTTAATTCAGTTCTCAGTTTATGCAAATTCAAGTTTATTTCAAAAATCTGAATATGTTTCATTGTTGTTATTAGTTGATGTTAAGGATTCATAAGTTCAATTAAGCTCCTCATATAGCTATTATAAGCTATTAGAAACCTTAAAACTCAGCTTTGGTTGTAAAAGAGAAAAATACAAAAAAATAAGAAAAATTCAAAAATCATGAGTATGATGATGATCAAGTAGGAGCAGGGTTGATTCTGGAAGGCCTTGGGTTAGTAAATCTGTGGAGATTCTATAGGATTGTTCTTGGTTCATGGTTTGAGCAGGAAAGCATATTGTAAGTCCTTGAAATCTCATAATTTGTCTTTGTACTATAGCTTTGCTTATTACTTTGCTTTTTCAGTTGCTTTGTGCTTATTCAGTCCTAAATAGTGATAATATAACATAAAATTAGTATCTTGTTTGTTGGAATCCATAGTTACTAAAAAATCAAATTTTCACAATTGAAATCTCACTTTGGTCACTTCTAAGTTTAATGCTTATGTTCTTGTTGTTTCATGTTCATTTGATCCTTGTTAATGATAGTATAAGGTTTAAAAACATATTTGAAGTCTAGATCACTGAATCACTTTGAGAAATCACAAAACAGTCATCTGTGGGGGTGTTTGGTTCTAGCTATTTTGTGTTGTCTTTGTTGATCACAAGTGTAATATTTGGTCTCTTTAACTTATTTAGGTTCATATAGGCTCAGGTTAACCATCACCTTAGTCATAAACAAAGCAAAAGTCAAAAATCACTTTGAATCACTCACATTGATTCACTGTGTGGAGATTAGAGAGTCATAAGCTTCAAATCATTTCACTAGTAGTTGTTCTAGCTTATTTTAGTCTTATTCTAGCTTATTATAACCTAATCAGTGTTTAAATCTCGGTAGAATCTCACAAAAGTCAAACTAGTAGTTAAATTCAATAAAGTCAAAAGTGCAATCTCAATTTTTCTCAAAAATGGTAGGAATTTTCATGATTTGTGTATTTGGATCTAGGTTTTGAAACTTGTTATGAGTGTTGTCTATCAGTAGAACTTGTGATTCACACACTTGTTACATTTTTGTGAATTTTATTTGTGGACTATTATACCCTTGGAAAACACCTGCAGGGCAACCATCTCCCCTGCACACAGCTTTTGACCCTTTTTCTTTTAACCATAGTGTGCTCTCCTGTGGACCCCACACCCCAATCTTTAGCTTAATTAGTAGCTTATCACCTCAGTTTTTCATATCTAGGTTTAGTTTGGCCATTAGCTTATTGTAGCATAGCTGATTTGACCTAGCTTGTGGCCTGTGTCCAAAAACCCTACACTGACCACTCAGTGTGTGATCCCTTTTACCAAGCCCCACCCAGAGATCCCTAATAAGCCATAAGCCCTGCTTATTGGCTTATTTGAAAGCTTGACAGGTGTACTTGAAGGTTCAGGGTTCATTTTGAACCTCCCCTCACCTTTGTGGACCCCACAGAGGTCCAAAATACCACCCTCAGGCCTGTTTGGCTGTCATGATTGTGATAAGTGCTTATTTGGATTCCCTGGCCTATCCAGAGTGCTTATTTGTGCTTTTAGTCTTATTTCAAGTTGGTATACATGTGTGAGAGCTTATTTTATCATTTAAACAACTTTTCACCAAGTCACAAGTCCTAATAAGTTACCCGGTGCATCAGCAGACCATCAGGCCATACCCACCACTTTGGTGGTTGATTGTGACCATACCAGTGGGTCCCATACTCCAAATCTTGGTTCTTACAACCCCCCTCCTACCAGAGTTTAAGAGTTGACCATTTGTTTGACCTGTACATCAGTGGACCCCACCTAAATCAACCTTATAAGTCTGTCCCATTTCTGACTCAGAACCCCAATAAGCAGTTGCTTATTATAGCTTTTTAGCTTATCACATGAGCTTATCTCATCAAGTCTAGATTATTCAAGTATAAGTAACTTAGGTAAACCAGATTTCACCTTAGTGGACCCCACATAAGTCCATTTTAGCATATTTCTTTGTGTGGTCAAACTTAGTCAACTGTCTAGGGTAATAAGCACTTACAGTGCTTATTCTTGCTTTCTAAATTAGTTGTTTTTGTAAAAGTTTCATTATTTAAGTATTTTAATAGTTTTATAAAAGAAAAATCAGAAAAAGCCAAACTTAATTATAGTGATAGCTTCTATTTAATAGAAATTATCTATTTAATTTTCATTTCAGCTTATTAATAAGCACTTTTTCATTTTTATAATTTTATTAATTTCCTAGTACCTTTAAGTAGTTAAAATAATTTTCTTAGATTTTTCCTAAGCAGTTTACTATTTGTTAGAATTAAAAGTAGTTTAAATAATTAAATAGGTAATATTAGTAATTAAATAGTTTTCTTTAATTTTAATTAACAACAGTAGAATTTTATATTTTTCCTAAGTTTTATAAAGTAGTTAAGACTTTTTGAAAATAGTTTCATAATTTCCACTGTGCATTTTCTAATTTTCCTATTTAATTTAATTAAATTAGATTTAAATTAATTAATAAATAATTAATTAGTCAAATAGCTTAAATATAATTTTTAGAAACTTTTTATAATTTTTAAGGATTCCTGTAATGGTTAAATAGTTTTATAAATTTTATCATAATTTTCTAAGTTAATTTAGTATTAATAGTAATTTAAAATAATTTAATTAGTTTAATTAAGATAAATAGTTTTTAATTAATAGAAAACTCATAAAAAGACAAAAATATTTATTTTCATTTTTTATACTTTCTTCAAGTTCTTTTTAAGGTTTAGAAATTATTTTGCAAGTTTTTAGTTTAAATTGTAATCTTTATAATTTTTAGTTAATTTAACTTAGGTTTAATTTACTTATTAAATAGTTTTAATTAATTAAATAGTAATTAAATATTAAAATAATCATTTTCATAATTTTAAATATCATTTTAAATTTTCTTTTAATTTTAAGTTTTAAAAAGTTTCACTTGTACCCCTTGTAGTTTGTGACTTGTTAAAACCCACTTTTCTCTGTCTGTTATCTGATTTTCCAATTTGTGCTTTTGTGTGTATCTCTGTTATTGTTTATATCATTTCATATTATCCAAATACCAAGTAATCAGTAGTATAATCATCCCTCAATCATTTTTGTTACTGTCCTCAGTACCACTCATCACCCTAATCGTTCAAAATACAATTTCAATCTCGTTGGGATTTAACGACCCGGGGATTTCCCTATATTTCCACGGTCAATAATAACTTGCACATTCTCCTAGGTGGGCGTATCAACTGCACCCGGTTGACTGGTTGGTTTAGGAGGAGTCAGCAACTTTGCAGCAACATTTGTTTGAATAGATTTTGTATCCATTTCTTCTTCTAAATCAAAGATATCAACCTGGAAGCTCTGATACCAACTGAGAGGATCACTTGATTTGATCACACACTATAGGTGTTGGACCTTTTAACGTGTAAATATGGTACTTTGAGTGAATATGATTAAGTATGCGGAATCTACTTAACCACACTTAGAATGTTTATTGTAAATGGAACTGTGATGCTTGTGTTTATTTAACAAAGAACAATGAAAGTATTTCACCAAACGATTCAATATTATTCAAAATAATACGAGTGATCTTCACTATCACTAGGGTTATAAAGACCTTGAATCTTGTGTTTTGTTCTATTGTTTTCTCTATGTATATGTCTATCACTATCACACTCGTCACATGCATACTTAAGACACATCTGAGATCTTCCTTTTATAGTCCAAGGAAAGATCTTTTACAATCTATATGACTCATCTAATTTACTAGCTTATGACTAATCTTCATTCTAGCTAGATGATGACTTATCATGTTAGTCATTAAGATACAACATGTATCTAGGATTACAACTCACTTGGAGTGTTCAATTTGATGACTACAACAAAGATATTTTTCTTGTATATGAGTCAGTAGAATAAGTCGTACTTATCTACACAGCTGTCGTATGAGTCATAGTAGTATCAGCAGAATCCATCAGCAGAAACACCTTCAGTAGAAAACGTTCTTCAGCAGAATCCATCAGTGGAAACATGCTTTGTGTTTTATCAGCAGAAACATACTTGATGTATTTCCTTAAGCCTTTATACTGATTCTTCTGATTATTTAATTCCCAACATTTTCAAAAGTGCTATAAAGCATATGAATGACACATGTAGTCAACATATGATTTGCTCCTCCACGTGTTTTTGAAGTTATATACTACTGCCCCCTCCCCCGATGAATTGATCATATGTTTGCATGGTCGTGCCCAAAGTAAGTCAAGATTAATTTTGTTTACGTTTGGTAATCTAGTTCAATATCTATATCGAGAAACAGAATAGTTAAACATTTGGAATGACTTTGTTCCATATCAATAGATTACATGTATCTAAAACAAAAGGATGATTAATAATAAACCACTAAAACTGATACGTTTTACAAAATCGAACTCAGGTATTTCTAGGAGCATTGGCATGTTGCCATATGCTAACCTTTGCTTGTTATAGTACTTTATGATTATGACATTCGCAAGTGGAAGCTATTGAAGTCCTCATATCATAGTAAATAATTATACGGCTAGAAGTACGTGAGCTTATAGGGTCACACACGTATACACCGAGGTATTACCATTTATAATGTAATTAATAAATTTATTGTAATTATGTTAATTATACTCCCTCCATCCCAAATTATAAGCATATTGTCAATTTGTACAAAATTTAATAAATTCCTACTAACTAATCTATATTCACCAATCAAATATAATCTCTCTCCACTACTGTGTGTTTTGATTGGTTGAAATAAGAAAATTGACAAATATTTTGGGACAACCAAAAAAAAAATACAAAAATACATCGTTGGTCCCTGAACTTTCCCAAAAACATCGCGAGGGACCCAAACTCAGAAAAATCATTGTCATGCGTCTAAAACATGGTTTTTTTAGGCGATTGCGTCCCTTGACCATTTTGGGCACGTTCAACGCAAAGTTTTAGTTAGATATGCAAGGGTATAATAGACAAATCCTTTTATGACTACACTTTAGTTAATCAACCCAAGAGTGATACTTTAGGGACTAATTGTGAACTTTACTTCGCAAATTGAGCCTACCTTCTCTGATACACTAGTTATTATTGGTGCGACAACCAATTATCCCACTAACCAAACCCATTTACACACCATAATTACACAAACCCTTATCAAGACCATCACCAGGAAATCAAAAACCAAAACCAAACACTCATTTCCAGTACTCAAATTCCAACAATATAATGTCTTTTGGAGATAATGTGATCACTGATATGGCAGAATATATCAGCAACATGCCAGATAATGTGACCACTAATATTATGAATCACATGCCACTAAAAGATGCGGTGAGGACCTGTACTTTATCGAGAAGCTGGAGGTTTAAGTGGAATTTGCTCACCGATGTCATAGTTGATGAGGATTTGTTTTACTATTTAACAAGTAAGTTTGATGGGAAGCATATTACTAGGCTTTTACTTCAGCTAAATGGTCCCGTAAGAAGGTTTATGTTCTCCATAGAGCCCAAAACGCTTTTTGGACAAGACGACTTGAGTTACGAAGAGATTTATGATTGGCTTTTGATTTTGGCTCAGGTAGGAGTTGAGGAGGTCACAATTTGAAATTGGTATGGTGAACCAGTTACGTTTCCAACCCAACTTTACTCTCGTATGGAGTTTAAACATCTCGAACTTCATTGTTGCACTTTTCCCACATTGACAAGTTTTAAGGGTTTTCCAAATCTATTCAACTTATAATTGATTTCTGTCAATTTTCTAGCAGTACAGTTTGGGAGTTTGTTGATGGTTGTCCCTTACTTGAGTCTCTTAAAATGGATCGTTCTACTACAAACGAGATGAGACTATGGGATCTTGCAATACTTAGCAATATGAAGAAGTTAAATTTGTCATTCGGTGTTTGGAACCATGCTATGACAATCACAACTTCCAATATCTTTCACTTGTCAACTCTTCCAAAACTTGAGACCCTTACCTTGGATTTTCAAGACTGCACGGTAAGACCTATTCTAGTTTTACACTTTAAATTACTGAATTTTAAAGTAATTTGTAAAATGATATCTTTGAAACTAAAGAAAATTCGACCTTTTTTAGTTGTTGGCAGAAGGTACCTCCTGGATGAATGTCTATGTGGCTTTGTATCCCTCAAGACTCTTGAGTTATCTGGGGTCGATTTTGGGAATAATGCAATGGTTTCATTCATCATTCAAATGATTCGTGGGTCTCCAAAGATGCAAATGCTAAAAACCAGAGTAAGTGGAATGCATATGTATTAAAGACATCATCTTAAACTCCAATGGTTGTGCATCAAAATACTCTCTCATTTTGAATGCCTTATACACACTTAGTGTTCTACCTTTAGAGATTGATTCATTTGATTTAGACAGCAACACAATGAGCCCGAAGCAACTTGAGCGTGTGGTGTTTCGTTCTTTCCCTAGAACAAAAAATGAAATAGCCATAATAAAGTTCATACTTGCATGTTCACCCTCACTGAAGAAATTTATATCCATGACTGCAATTTCACTCATGATGAGTATGAAAACATAAAGATGAATTGGAAGTTGGCAAGAAGGCTGTTGAAACTCCATCAAGCTTCCCCCACAGCCGGGGTAGAATTATTTTACTATTTCTAGTTTATGTATGGGTTGAATACCCTAAGACAATTATTTTTTTATAAAGTATGTTGCTATTTAGTTGTTGGTTGTGAATATATTTCTGCTTCGAATGTTTACTGTTGATACAAAAGTTGGGCGTTCCTTATTCAGGTTCCTGTTCTCGTACCAATTCAACCTTAATGCTTGAGACCTGCGCACTAAGAAAACAAACAAACACCGTTAGGCTTATCGTGGGATTGTCTCTCACGATTATCCTCTGGCGTGAGAGTAAGTAATCGATTTTTAGGGTTATACTTGAAGAGTTAGGGTTGTAAAGTCATACCTTTGACGAGGGTTGTGCTATTGTTTATATAGGCACATAATCCTTATTGGATATGTGTTCCTTACTCTTCGGTGTATATCTGGTCTGATATATATCCCTTAAATAAGAGATATCTATACCAAAACCATAAATAACTTTGGGTTTGAGCTTTCGTGAGCCCAAACCGTTAGTATGGTAGCCCAATCATTGTTATGATAGCCCACTCGTGGTGGGTTTAGGTCTTAGTAATGTTCATTAATCGGGTTCGTGACCCGAATATGGACTATACGTCATCATGTCCCCCCAGTCTAGTATGCGTGGGTGTTAACCGCGGATGCTAGACTAAAAATATTAGCGGCAAGCATGGCGGGGAAGTTCCCAGTATTTCCCGCCAAAAATATGATACGGTGTATCTAGCTTTGAAGTGTCCCACGTGTCCCTTGAAAGATGTGAAAAAGTGCATGTATCGGTTTGTATTCCACCACACGATGGAGATAGTGGGATCCACGTGTCATTCATCCGATGCAAGAGAAAACCTTATATAAGGGGCTCCCCATTTCACTGTTACAACCATAGTGAAAAAACGCCATTTCCTCTCTTAAAAAATCCTTCTTCAAGAAAAACTAATATCTTCGAAAGGTAATTACGTGTGCACACCCTAGTAAAATGGTCCGTCAGTTAGAAGAGTTCCACTCTGAGATGGATGAGGATGAACTACGGCAGTTCACCTCCGATTATTTTATCCCCCTTGCGGTGCATCCAGAAATACCGGATGCGGGCGCATGTATCGCGGACTTCCTTGCTGGGAAAATAGGGGTATACACGCGCTTTTTTGAGTTCGCAAACCAGCACGTGCCTATATCCCTATTTTTGAGCGACGTGCTCAACTTTTATCGCCTTCATATTTCGCAGCTGCACTGTATAGGTGCGGCGAAAATAACGAACTTCGAGGTAAACTGTCGTTTACTCGCAGTAAGACCTACTATCAACCTCTTCCGCGCGTTTTACCACACGACATGGTCGAACGGGTGGGTGACGTTTTCTAAGCGCCCAAGGCGCTATCAGTGTTATACTGAAAAGGTAGACGCTCTCAGGGGTTGGAGGGAGAAGTTTTTCTGGATAGATGATAGGGTATTCTCCACGCTTTCTGGGTTTTATACCCAAGGGACGCTTCGAAAGGATGAGCGCCCAGAACCCGGTATGTACAATGTGGAGGATGCGGAGACCATTAGTGGTAACCGCATCCCAATCAACTCCTATCCCGAGGAATTTCTTGTTCACATAGGGATGAGTCGCAATTACTTCGGCGCAAGTGATGAAGTGCCAACATTTTTGGATGAAAGCGGCCGGGGTGGGTGCTTGTCCTTTCTTATCCTCGCGTTTATAATATAAGCGCTCTTGTATATTTGGATTTTATCAACTAACTTATTCCTTCTCTTGTTTGTTTATGTGTTGCGCAGAGATGGATCTGTTTTTTGTGGTGTGGTTGACAAAGCCTACACAGGTAACTGTAGGTGTGCGCCCCCTGAGGGAGGAAGTACCAATTTTGGAAGCTACCGCTGGTCGTCTGCTGGAGCCTGCGCAAGAAGAATCTTCTGATGCTACGCAGCCGATTGTGAATGCAACACCGGTGTAGACCGTTCCTGCGCAGGGAGTGGCAGTTCGGGAGCCCGTGCGCAGTGAATCATCTGCCAGTGTTGGGATCCTTAAGGTTGACACCGACTCTGAAGAGGAGCGCCAAGGTGCAAAGCGCAAGGCTGTTGACGATGGTGGTGAAGGGACCTCCAAGCGCAGGCGTCATACGATTATTGTTGATGCATCCATGGATGAGGAGACGTCATTATCTTTTGCTGCGCAGGAGAATGCTGAGACGTCACGTCCTACATAAGTACCAATTGTTGTTCTATCTATTTTCTTTGTTCCATGCAATGTTTTGACTCCTTTATTATTGCGTGTAGCGACAAAGCTGTTGGGGGTGATGTAGCGTCTGTTGAGGGGTCTGTGCCACCCCCAAGCGGTTCATGCTCATGTGGACGAGCCGGTGAGGGCGAATGAGGAGATGTCTGCATAGTAGATGATGGAAGAGTTGGGCGTTGCTGCTGAGCGTCAAGTTGAGTTAGTCACTCAGCTCAAGGCTCGGTATGTTGGTGAGAGTAGCAGTCTCGCTCAGAAGGATGAGGAGATTGCCCTACTGAGGGCGCAGTTGGCTGATGGGTGAGCAGATGTAGAGTCTACAACTGCATATGCTAGGAGGCTCGCGGATGAGAAGCTATCTTTGATGGCTGAGGTCAAGCGAGAGCGCGCTGAGACTGACCAGCACAGGGCCAACTGCGCTTGGGGCTTAAAGTACCTCCAAGAGAATAGGGTCGAGCACTGCGCCCATCTCGATGAGCTTCGCGAGCGTGCGGAGGATGCTCTGAAGGTGCAGGAGAGCAAGTTGCGTAAGCTGAGTATAGAGTACGATGAGGAGTTATATCCTCATCTAGTTTCTTCTATTGCTGAGCGCAGGTACTTATTACTTATTATTATTATTATTATTATTATTATTATTATTATTTTTGTAGCTCCTTTGTTACCTTCTATCGCGTGCATTGTTATGCTCTCAGGTGGTTGATCAGCCATGGTCTGCGTTTGGCTGCCATGGGTACGCTTGAGTCCCAGGAGGTCGTGGAGGCCTTTGAGAAAGTGGTGGAATACGCTATGGCTCGTGGCAAGGCGCAGGCTGCTGAAGAGCTTCACGAGAGCAAATTGCTGATGGTGCCACTTGCAGAGGTACCTGGGTACAAGGCAGATGCCTTTGATGAACTCGTGGAGGCTATGGAGAGGATGAAGGTTTTTAAATTTCCTCACATCGCCCGATTGGAGCGTGATCAAGATTATCCAATCGGCGTGATCATGCAGGGTCTAACTCTGGCCAAGCACATGGCCGAGGATGCGGAGGCGCAGCCTGATTTCTTCCTGAAGCTGGATGAATCGCATCTGCAGGTACTCGTTTTTGCTCGCCCTCGCGACATATTGAATCTTTTCGCCCTTGAAAAAGAGGTGCCTCTGAAGAAGTCCTTGGAGGCCCATATTACGAGAGCTGCACATAAGAAGGGCGTAAAGGGAAAGGCTATCCTCTGCGGTGTTAGCGCAGCCCATCTCCCCAGGTCTGATGGGATTCCCGTTAGTGTACCAACGGTATCTCAGGAGGATAGCAGCCTTTTGAGAAGGCTGAGTGAGGCTGGGGAATTGGCGTCTACAGCTAGTAGCTCAAGTCATAGGCGTGCTCATAGCATTTAGATATGTATGGATTTTTGTGAATATAGTTTGTATAAACTCGTGGTTCTTATAATAATATTTATCTTTTTTTGTATGCCTTGTTTGTATTATTTGTACTTGAATTGTTTTCTTTTGTGTAAAAGAGTATCCAAGAGTCAAATTGAAACCGAGACATACAAAAGATGACTTGTATTAAGCACATAACTTAACAAAAAATCATAAGTGTAAAGACTTGCGTTGTGTTGCAAATACTATATCAAATGACCAAGAGTCTTGGCTCGTAAATTGCTAAGCATGTACAGTGTACGTGATATTGCGCATCCTTCGTGGGGTGTGCATTTAAACTTACTTCAACGTCTTGAAAGTAAGGTGCTTAGCAAGGATGCGTGATCCAGTGTTGATGGGTTTGCAACCCTTTTACTCAACGAGTTAGTTAGTAGGTTTACTCATCCTTTCTGCCGTAGTAGGTCTTAGTAAGTGCATGCACGCAATGTAGGCAAAATATAAAATAACAATATTGAGACATAAGAAAAAATGTAAGCAATAAAGTTAAATGTGTTATGGATCATCCTCAATATTATGACTACTATATACAAATTGCCCAAAAGATTCATCATCTGTTTCGTGAGATTCATCATCATCGATCATAAAACCTAGGTCTTTTTGATCAATGTGATCATGTTCGGCTACATCCTCCATCACATCAAGGTCACCTATGTGTTCATCTTGTATTATGCTAGGGCCTAACCATGACATGCAGCTAGGTGGCTCATACGAAACTATCCTAGGTGAAGGCTCATATGGTGCATAGGTTTCACTAAGTGAGGCATTTTGAGGGGTTGATGGAGCTCCTAAGGTGAATTCTTTAAAAGTCTTATGCACTTGGTCTCTTTTCTCAAGGTACTCAATAAAATCAATGTAAGATCCTGTCCGCCTCATTTCATTCGTCCATCTTGGTATATCCAAACTAGTGTAATTATATTTTTTCTGGTAAAACTCTAGTGTCGGACTTGGTGGATTCACGTTCTCCATAATGGTGAACGGAAGAGTCAATGGAAAGGTTTTTACGAACAAAGACACAAAGAAAAGATAGACTAAAGAAAACCTAAAAATAAAAATAAAAATCTTACTAGAAAGGAATCTAGCAAGTAGATCAAATAAAAAAAAATTCTAACCTAGACAATAACTATTCCCCGGGCTGCGGCGCCAAAAACTTGATACGCGGGAATCGCAACAGGTTTTACCTCTCGAGGGATCTCGAGAAGCTTACAACCCCCACCAGGCAGTGTACCTGATCGTTGTAGTATAGTATAGTGACAAGTACCGGGGGATTGATCGTTCAGCTTAGGAATAGTGTCGCTAGGATTAGAAAGCCTAAATACTAGTTCTAAAGATGAGGGATGATTATTTTTGTATTTTTATATTTTTATGAAAGCAATTAAAATCTCGGGGTTTGAATGATTTGGGCGGAATTAGTTGCTAATCAACTAACCCAATACTAAGATGCAATCAAAATAAAATACTAAAAATGAAAATAAACTAATTATACTAAGGTTGTGAGCAGTAATTGGAGAAAATGTGTTTACTTAGATTTCACTACTCCCTAGATATCTTTTACACGTTAATTACTTGTTATAATTGTATGGATGACGGATCGTATTCCTTAATACCATTCATGGGGTGGCACACATAACTCCCCAATTCTATGAGCTCTTATCTCCTCCTACACCATGCCCAACACAACTATAGGGATTGTAAACAGTGGCTCATGCATTAAATACAACCAATAAAGACCTAGTGCGCCTCGGTTCATGTTTCTTAAGACGTTCAAGCATGTTACCAAGTGGAGATCTGCCAGTTTTCTTAAGCCTAACATATAAATCATTCATCCAAAACAAGAATAAACAAGTAATCAACACATAATCAATATCTAGGTTTCATTAGATCTAAGCAAACACAAGATAGATCTAGCCTAGCATGATGGAATTAAGACAAGAACATGATATAGACAACCAACACATAGACATATTGATTGAATTAGAAGAACACTTATCTTGATTAAACATGCAAGGTATCAAGGGGTTGGAACCCTTGAAAAACCTGTAAAGTTACACCAAAATCGTACTAGGGTTTCTCCCAAAAACTTCTCTCCTTAATGTGTGAAAATTAGAAAACTATATATAGAAAAATAGGTCTGACGGCGTCAAGACAAACACTGTAACGCCGTCACCTCGCCGCCAAAACTCTTCTCGGACTGCCTAGATCTACTTCTGACGCCGTCAAGACTTATACACTTCCAGGCCGTCATGACTCTTTTACTCTTGACGCCCTTCCTACATGACGCCGTCAAATCTGTTCTGGGTCGTCATGGAAATTCATGAAATTTGCTCTTGACGCCGTCAAGGTATTGCTCTTGACGCCGTCACCTACTGTTCCCAGCATGGAAAATTAAGACTTTGGCGTTTTCTTCACTTTTATGCTCCAAAAACGTCCGAATTACTTCCTTTTCCAGATTTCTCTCCCAAAGTACCTAAAATCACAAAAGGAACGATTTAGGGCAATATTTGATCAAATAAATTCGGAATCGGGCTTAAATGACCCCCTAAAAACGGATAATTTTTCGCCTCATCATATACCCTTACACTTGAGATTTGGTTGTCCTCAAGCAAATGCGCTTTTATTCTACTCAAAAGACAAGTTAGGTGTCATTTAACACTAACATAAAAGTAATTACAACAAATAATCGTTCCACTAAAGACCAATAGACAAGCACGGAGGTCATACACGAGCACCTCACAAATAGTGTTTAGATACTCACATCTCTCGGGTGTAATAAAGTGTAAATTACAATATGGAAACGGAAGATATCTCTCACTACCTGTCATAGCAAAATAGATTACCATAGGCTTGGGAAAGGATCAAACCTCCACCACATGGTGTAAGAACCTAGGATAAACTATCAAAGAGGTCTTTTAAAAAGGTTGTAACGTTAGGTGTAGGGATATGAAATACACGGTTTTGATGGATAAATGAAGTTTTACTGGTGGCGAGTTAACAATCTTAGTTAATTACATGTACAATATGGCGTTGCTAAGCCAAGACTAGACTCGACTTAAGCTAATAAATGAAAAATAACAAAAACATAAAATGAACATAGAATAAAAAGGGATGGTAGTCCGTATGTTTTTTCTCTTTTTCCTTTTTCTATTTTTTTTTCGATTTTTTTTTTTTTTTTTTTTTTTTTTTTTTTTTTTTTTTTTTTTTTTTTGCATACACTCTTACCCTACCATCCAAAATAATACATCATAGGGAATGAACATTTCCCTTACACTTGAATTTTTACATACTTTACAATTAACTAAACTAATGACTCGAATTAAGAAAATCAAAACACTTGGAGCACTTTTAAGATTAACGTACATATGGGGGTAATAAGTGATGTTCTTCCCCATTACTCCATAAAATAAGTACTTACCCATGAGTCCCAATCGTCCCAAAACAATATGTACAAGGATATGACTCGACTTAGCAACCATGTAATCAATTAGAAAGTTAACTTAGGGTTTAACAAATAACAATAATGCACTAAAAATGAGCGCATACACGAAAGGCTAAGGCGATTTGGTTGTACATTTAAGTGGGGTGTAACAAATTCTTCCTTTAAGTAAAATGCTTAAAGTTAGAAACGAAAAGATAGGCTCGGAGGGGTGTACTAGGGGTTTCGTGTACTAAAAATGAGTACAACGCTAAGGGTGTGGGAAAAATTAGTTGACTTAACTAGCCAAGTAATATGACTTAAATGGTCAAGAAATTATGATACGGGTTTAACACAAGGGTGATCCTAATGCCTCTTATCATGTAGTAAATCCTACCACACGAATGTAGTCTCACTAGCGGTCTCGGGATGCATCACTAACGCAAGTTCTAGAATCTAAATGCTACCGGTACACTCATAAGCACTAATAGTAAATGCTTTTCCTATCAAATCTAAAGGCGAACCTCACATATTTGGGTGGAAAATTTTTCTGAATATACGGTTATGTGCTAGTCATACAATCTCCTATCCATGAGACGCTTGCTATGGCTAAAGTTTCACTCCTAAATGTTGTAAAAAATTTTAAATTTGGCGCTAAAATTACTCTAACAAGTATTTCTTATAGTTTTATTACACATCTACCATTAAACAAAACAAACTCAAGCGAAAATGCATATGTAAGGTATCATCTTTTTACCCTCCCCTTACACTTAAGATGAACATTGTCCCCAATGTTCAAGTAAAGAATGTAAAAGTGAAAAAGTAAAGAGAATGAAATCAAATACTCCCCTGATTCGCTCGGTATGGATAATAGGATGGCCAGGTTAAATCTTCCTCCAAGAAAATGAACAATCAAAGCTTCCCTTCCAGAATATAAATCATCTTCTTGTCATACATAACCTGTAAAACCTGACAAAATAGACAAGACAACCTTGCGTAAAATCGGCGGTATTCTATATAAGTTACTAAATCCTAGAAAACAAGATAAGATATATTGCTTGTGGAATGAAGTTTGCAGATTTCCTGGAGATTATAAAACTTAATAATTCACAAAAACCATAAGACTCCGTTAGAAAAACAAAACCGGTAAAATTTCCAGATTTTAACTCCTGACGCCGTCAAGAGTAAACCCCTGACGCCGTCAGAATTGACCTGCAGAAATTCTTATGTTAAGTTTCCGGAAAATTTCTGGAAAAACTTGGTCCTACTTCCTGGAAAATCCTGCAAAACTTCATTATGACTCAATACAAGCATTTGACTCTAACAAATACGAATATACATGTTCATTTAATATCGTGGAGATCATGATCGGTTTGTTTCTTAAAAACATATTTGGGGTTTCCTCTTACACTTATCTTTTGCAAAAATACTTTTAGGTGAAGTTAAGACTAGGCCAAAACAACAAAGTAAAGTATTTCCACTATTTAGTTTAGAAACATGATCAACCAACAATAAAAATAAAGCATGCATACGGAAGCAAATAACAAACAAACAAATAAAATCACACAAAACATGGGTTGCCTCCCAAGAAGCGCTTGTTTTTGTTCGAGTCACGAGCCTGACTCTACCCTTATTTAATGGATAAAAGGGAAGTTTTCCCTACACTTAGGATTAGGTGCGGGTGGAAGTAGCGATACACACCCTTAGGGTGGAAGTATGCCACGTGAGAAAATAGTGGTGGATGAATTATATGCTCAAAGGGGTGTGCTCCTATCATCATAACCTTAATAAATTCAATCGGGTTAATGGGTGGATTAAGATTTTCTCCTAGAAAGGGATCATTTTCTATCAACTTCAAGAGATTACAAGTTGGGGATCCATCTTGACCTAATAAACCCAGTTTAAACCCATAATGTTTCTTGTGGTCAAACATAAATGGGTGATGTAAGTATGTAAGGTCATTTTCCACTCCTATATTGGCTTCCTCTCTACAAGGCTTATAGTCCACTATCTTTATCCTAAGACTACCCGGACTACATGGGTTGATGGGTGGGTCGGAACCTATTTCAATTCCTAAATTCACATCTAACGATGGAAGCTTAGGTAATGGTTTTGGTTGAGGCTCCGGTTCATCAAAATTAGGAACTTCCTTAGAACTAAAAGAAAGGTCATCACTATAAGTGTTAAAACCTATATTCTCTAGTTGTGCTTGGTCCAAGGGTTCTACCTCTATTGGGGTTCCTATAGTCTCTTTTACTTCTTCCGGGTAAATCACGGGTTGTATGTGTGCCTCAAATGATGGTAGGACTTGTGGGGTACTTTGTGGGCTTGGATTATTTGCTTCATCATTCCTTGTGTCAAAATCACCTATATCCTCAACATGTGTTTTATTATAATCTAACCCTAACATTTTCCCAAGTATCTCATGTGCTTCCCTAGGCATCTCAACTTCTATATCCGAATCATAAGGATCATCCTCAATATTATGACTACTATATACAAATTGCCCAAAAGATTCATCATCTGTTTCGTGAGATTCATCATCATCGATCATAAAACCTAGGTCTTTTTGATCAATGTGATCATGTTCGGCTACATCCTCCATCACATCAAGGTCACCTATGTGTTCATCTTGTATTATGCTAGGGCCTAACCATGACATGCAGCTAGGTGGCTCATACGAAACTATCCTAGGTGAAGGCTCATATGGTGCATAGGTTTCACTAAGTGAGGCATTTTGAGGGGTTGATGGAGCTCCTAAGGTGAATTCTTTAAAAGTCTTATGCACTTGGTCTCTTTTCTCAAGGTACTCAATAAAATCAATGTAAGATCCTGTCCGCCTCATTTCATTCGTCCATCTTGGTATATCCAAACTAGTGTAATTATATTTTTTCTGGTAAAACTCTAGTGTCGGACTTGGTGGATTCACGTTCTCCATAATGGTGAACGGAAGAGTCAATGGAAAGGTTTTTACGAACAAAGACACAAAGAAAAGATAGACTAAAGAAAACCTAAAAATAAAAATAAAAATCTTACTAGAAAGGAATCTAGCAAGTAGATCAAATAAAAAAAAATTCTAACCTAGACAATAACTATTCCCCGGGCTGCGGCGCCAAAAACTTGATACGCGGGAATCGCAACAGGTTTTACCTCTCGAGGGATCTCGAGAAGCTTACAACCCCCACCAGGCAGTGTACCTGATCGTTGTAGTATAGTATAGTGACAAGTACCGGGGGATTGATCGTTCAGCTTAGGAATAGTGTCGCTAGGATTAGAAAGCCTAAATACTAGTTCTAAAGATGAGGGATGATTATTTTTGTATTTTTATATTTTTATGAAAGCAATTAAAATCTCGGGGTTTGAATGATTTGGGCGGAATTAGTTGCTAATCAACTAACCCAATACTAAGATGCAATCAAAATAAAATACTAAAAATGAAAATAAACTAATTATACTAAGGTTGTGAGCAGTAATTGGAGAAAATGTGTTTACTTAGATTTTACTACTCCCTAGATATCTTTTACACGTTAATTACTTGTTATAATTGTATGGATGACGGATCGTATTCCTTAATACCATTCATGGGGTGGCACACATAACTCCCCAATTCTATGAGCTCTTATCTCCTCCTACACCATGCCCAACACAACTATAGGGATTGTAAACAGTGGCTCATGCATTAAATACAACCAATAAAGACCTAGTGCGCCTCGGTTCATGTTTCTTAAGACGTTCAAGCATGTTACCAAGTGGAGATCTGCCAGTTTTCTTAAGCCTAACATATAAATCATTCATCCAAAACAAGAATAAACAAGTAATCAACACATAATCAATATCTAGGTTTCATTAGATCTAAGCAAACACAAGATAGATCTAGCCTAGCATGATGGAATTAAGACAAGAACATGATATAGACAACCAACACATAGACATATTGATTGAATTAGAAGAACACTTATCTTGATTAAACATGCAAGGTATCAAGGGGTTGGAACCCTTGAAAAACCTGTAAAGTTACACCAAAATCGTACTAGGGTTTCTCCCAAAAACTTCTCTCCTTAATGTGTGAAAATTAGAAAACTATATATAGAAAAATAGGTCTGACGGCGTCAAGACAAACACTGTGACGCCGTCACCTCGCCGCCAAAACTCTTCTCGGACTGCCTAGATCTACTTCTGACGCCGTCAAGACTTATACACTTCCAGGCCGTCATGACTCTTTTACTCTTGACGCCCTTCCTACATGACGCCGTCAAATCTGTTCTGGGTCGTCATGGAAATTCATGAAATTTGCTCTTGACGCCGTCACCTACTGTTCCCAGCATGGAAAATTAAGACTTTGGCGTTTTCTTCACTTTTATGCTCCAAAAACGTCCGAATTACTTCCTTTTCCAGATTTCTCTCCCAAAGTACCTAAAATCACAAAAGGAACGATTTAGGGCAATATTTGATCAAATAAATTCGGATTCGGGCTTAAATGACCCCCTAAAAACGGATCATTTTTCGCCTCATCAGACACATGCATTTGCAAATTTGACTTTAGAAAGTCAAACTTGAAAATGGTAAAGGTTATTTAGCATTTGCATTTTAACTAACTAAAGTCAAACTTGCTAATCAATTATTAAAGACCCAAATTAGAATGTTCAATTTTAAGTTTCTAATGTCAATCTTACTAAAACATTATTCAAAAACTCTCATTTACCATTGTCTAGTTTGACTTTAGAAAGTCAAACTAAAAATGGTTTGTGACCTTTACAATTTACAGTTTATGTTTCTAAATACAAACTTGCCAATGCCACTTGGGAGTCAAATGTTGCAAAAAAAAACTTTTACACAATACATACGACTTGTGTTTGGATATGATTTGTACGAAAATAATAAATCTTTTTTTGTTATTTGGCTTCATTTTGTGTGTGTGTGTGTGCAGTGTGTTTAGGATTGTGAGTAATTAATATATGTGTTTCAACTTTCAACCGGGTGGGTAAGTATTTAATGGGGTGCGATTAATTTTACACAAATTACACCGTTGGTCCCTAAGCTTGTGTTACCTCAATGTAAAAAATTATGAACACGTCACTTAATAATGGGTGGGGATTTTAAGTATGGCAACGACAATGTAGACAACTTTAGGGACCAAATATGAAATAAAAAAACGTTATTTAACAACTTGACCATCTTTTCCCTGAGACGGTATTTACTTTTGCGCGTAAACCAATAACCCCAACCACAACCTTTAACTCACACATTTCCCCATGGAAGATTTGAAGATGTTGAATGAATTTATGGAAGTCACCGATTCATCAAGTTTAAATGATCGTATGGGACTGTGGTTTAGTCAAGAAGCTGTAGAAGAAGGGTTTTTTTAAAAACCTTATTCGTGCCGCTATTGATCATCTCAAGAGGCTGATACAAAAGCATAGGGAGCTGATTGTTGAAAATGAAGCTTTGGGAGAGCGTAGTGTGGCGCTTGACAGTCTGGATGCGTTAAGAAAAACCCATGCCATGCACATCGACCTACTTGCTCGTTTGATCAAGATTTATGGTGGAGCAGATGATGGAATTCACATGTAGGAAAGTTATGTTCAGCAAATGGCTAAAAATAATTAGTGTAATGTGGTCTTTTGGGTATTTCCTGGGGTAGGCAAATAGGGTCTCTTGGGTTCGTGTTTTTGGATTTTAAGGTTGTTCTTGACTTCTTGTAGTCTACTTGCCACTATTATGAATATATAAATCTAAGTCTTTAATCTTCTTGTATTGTCCTATTTTGTGTACTGTTCGTATCACCAAAAACAAACACCCCTTTATAACAGGAAACCCAAAGACATTGGTATATCACTCTTGGGTTGATTAACTAAAGTGTAGTCATAAAAGTGATTTGCCTATTATACCGTTGCATATCTAACTAAAACTTTGCGTTGACCGTGCCCAAAATGGTCAAGGGACGCAATCGGCCTAAAAAAAACCATGCTTTGGATGCATGGCGACGATTTTTCTAAGTTTGGGTCCCCCGCGATGTTTTTGGGAAAGTTCAGGGACCAACGGTTTTTGTCTAAAAAAATGGACTTATAATTTGGGACGAAGAGGGTATTAGTTTATATTTCATGATTAATTACAGTCGTTAATTAGTCCGTTAAATACAATAATAATTAACTAATAGGCTTTTAATTAATAAGTAATAGACTTATTAGAATAGACTTAGCTCAAAACACATAGGAAGCTCATGTAGGATGGTTTTGGCTAACCTTAGGAAAAGAGGGGGGAGGAGAGCCCGACGTGGTGAACAAGTTATTCAAGGTTATATAAAGATTAGACTTAATCATTATTAGGAACTCTTGGAAACTAAACACACAATTCTCTCTCCTTGCTCCCCTTTTAACGATCCACTTCAATAACACTTTAGGGTTTTGGGTCGATTTCAATAAAGCAAGAAAAAATGATTCGTGCTTTGATCGTCAATTGAAGAACTACCATTCGGGTAATACACTAGAAAATTAATAGATATCACTTATTTTAGTGATTAAAGGTTATTCGTGGGGTTCAAGTGGTAAACCTAGTTCCGTCATTTGCTCCTTGTTGTCCAACTGATTCGTTACAAGAGGTTAGTAACATAGTTTTTTTTGTTAATCATTATACATCATACGGACCCATCTTTGAGACCTAATCCGTTGTGTAAATTATATATTATAATTGTTATATTAGTATATCCCAACAATATTAATCTTAGCTAAGTTACAATTAATCACTCTATACTATGTATAGTATTACATAATATTACTAATAATGTCCACTTTATTAGGAATACTATCAAACTTAGCCAACCTTGGTTTTTAAGCATCCTTGAATCATGTTTGAACCTCGGCCTAGGAAACATCTTAGTTAAGACATCATCCTTATTATTATTATTATTATTATTATTATTATTATTATTATTTTGTAACAGAAGCATTGTCTTCAACGTCATCTTGACCTGGCACTCCAATGACTGTCCTCACCCACTATACAAAGGTGTAATCGTTCCTGCCCCTTTACAGCTCCTTTACCGAGCAACTCGTGTTTATCTTTTCTTCAAGGTGTTTAACCTTCAATCTTCTTTGAGTCACTTCAGCGTAATCGTTACTATTCTGAATAATGTCAGCTTCACAATCTTCCTGAGCTCCCTGTAGATCCACCTCAAACAAACACACATTAGAACATGTACTCCATGGACTTCTGTTTTAACACAAGGACCAAATTTCTTGTACCCAATTTGTTTAAAATCTCCATGGTTTTTGTACACCAAACCCACTGGGATTTTCGATGTTAAACCTAGTACTTGTATTAGCCATTCTTCTTCAACCTTTCTAAAAACATTGTCAAGTTGTTTCTTAGCCAACTTTACCAATAAGTCGCGCAAGCCGTGTGTTATAACCCCTCGCTTCTTGAAATCTTGATCTACTAACCTTTAGAAAACCCTAATGTTTCGATCTTTCCAACTCAAGTCTACAAAACCCTTACTCTAAACAATCAATTTTCTTGAATCCTTAAGAAACAACTAAACATTGCTGTCTTCCAAGTTACCACCATCTTCAAGAAACCCACGGAACTAGAATTTTCAAGAACTTAAAAATCTACAAACCCTTGAAAAACCCTTCCAAGGAATCGACTTTCCTCCAAGTTCTCAAATCAAACCTTTAAAAGTTCAACCTAGTCGAAAAACCTTTAAAGCTTAAACCTAGACGATATATGCAATACTCACCTTGATTAAGCTCCTTGCAAAAACAATCAACAACTTAAGCCTTTAAACGCACCTCGTCTTTACTCGATCCTTGAATTAGAACACGAACCTCATAGACCACAAACCCGTGGCTCTGATATCACTTGTTGGACAATTACGACAACAAACCTGAAGTCCGCTATGCAAAACCCTAGATCACAGATTATATTGAGCACAAGCAACAAATAATTGAACACAAGAGACACGAGATACGCAAGGAAGTTGACCAGAATAAAATAACACACGAAGTTATATACGTATAAACGTTTTATTCTCAAAGTTACCGACATATATAATACAAAGAAAAATACAGGGGCAAAAAAACTAATGTCTAACCTCTATATATACAAGAGAATGTCGACAAAAGCAAACCCAATTTTAGTCGGTTGCCATGTTGACGTATGAACTAAGTATTCCTAGTTATAATTAAATATATAATTAACCTTAGCTAAGTTACAATAATCACCCTATACTATGTATAGTATTAAGTAATAGTACAAACAATTATATACACATAACCAATCAACAACAAATAAATAAATGTTACAAACGTCAAACAATGTACAGCTATCACTACATTGAATAACCTTAAATCACTATACCATTCTATCTTCTGGTTTTGGTCATCATTTATCACCCGTTGATAGCTTAAAAACCAAATCACACAATGCTATGTACACATATATACAATGATCGCGAAGATATATGCTGCAACACCCTCACCGGTAACAGGGTTCATAAGAAATAGTAACAGGATCCACAACAATAAGAGGCAACTTTTCAATATACATAATAAGTCTCCTCAAATTCTCCCTTGCAATTGCAGATAAGTCAATGGCTTCATTGCGGCAAGTGTAAATCCATAGGTCACTCGAGTTCACACGTTTCAAACTATCACGGCAGAATGGACATGATTGAGATCGAGCACGCCTGAATTATAACACAAGCATATATCACAATTATAATATGGTCAAAAGTAAATAAACCTATATGTCACCATGAGGTTGGAAACCTGAAGGATTTCTTAAACTACAGTTGGACACGGGAGCCTTGCTAAAGTTAACTAAGAAACTTGAATTCTGTATATGTATAGAAAACAGTAAATAGTATAAACCATTAGACATGCATTCTTAGTCTTTAAAGGCCCTTTGTGCAACCATCAAACATCTGGCCGAAAGTCCAACTAATTTCGAATCATTTACATTTCTATCTTTTGAGCATTATCTAACAAAAGGTAAATACTACGGAGTATATTTGTGAAATGAAGATACGCCGATGTGACCCATAAAGCAATACCAATAAATTGATTACCATCTCGTTTTTCATGTAATTAACTAACTACACATATACACGCAGGGAATGGAATTAACTCACCAGTTTGTGTAGCACTTCATACACAAGGAATGGTTGCAGTCGGGCAAGACAACCTTGGTGTTCATCTCTAAGCAAATCCCACATTCTTCCTCTCGCTCCATATCAATTTCAGATAATTTACCTTTGTTCATCTCATCGTATCTTTGATACTTTGCAGAGCACAGCTCCTTTTGTTTTCTGTCTTCAATATCAGTGATTCCCCCTTGAAGTTGCAATAAAGAAGGAAATATAACACCTATTCATAAGATTCTGACATTAGGACCAACTATAATAGACAAATTTCTCCTCTACAGAATTTCTAGTTGAATCAACGCTAAGATATGCATTTTACTTTCATGAATCCCTTAAAAATTTTGAAACAAAGATTTAGTGACTCAAAAGTTCTATTTGGCGATATATAAAAAGTCAAGGTGAAGTCAAAATTTAGTCAATTGACTTCTGATTAAAGTCAAGTGAATGCCTCTTTCTTAGAAAAGATGGAGGAACTTGAGAATCATGAACTCCTTATTTAAAAGAAAAAGCTCTATAAACGAACAGGTCATTTTAGTTTTTAGCACTTGGCCGGGTTATTTGCTAGCTTTCTCAAATACAGAAACCAAAGGGTTGAGGCAAACACACCATAGAATTCTCTTATACTAGTTTTGCGCTCTTGAATATATATGCTTGTTTTCCCATCCTCGTATGCCTGCAATACCATTTAATCATAAGTTTACATCTCACAATACATGCCACATGCTACTTGTATAATATTTGTGTGGCGAAATTAGATTTGCTCAAATAATAATTTTACGTGCTTGTAAAATAACAAAACGGGATAATTGTCTAAAAATGCATCCAGCTTGCCACTTTTTTCTTTTGTATACACTAACCTTTTAATTTTCTATGTAATTATCAAACTTGCTAATATTTCCTATTAGAGGCATATACACACCTACATACATATGCATATATACCAAAAGACATAGATACCTTGTAAATTAGGATTCTGAGTAAACCAAGGGCACCAGCAAGATGACAATCACTCCATTGAACAAAAAACAGAAAAAACTGAGCACATGGACTATAAGACAATCTCATCTGAAGACATCCACCATCATATTCCCTTGGATAATCTGATGCCCTGTTTTTTTCATTCAGATTTCAATTACCCTTTATTTTAAACATAACCAATTAAAAATATAGAACCACGCACAATTTCCTTCTCTTAATTATTACTCAATACTGTATATCACATCTATATTGATCAACAACTTTTATATATGGAAAGAAAAAAAGTTATCTTAATTAGACACAACACCTTCAATTCTTCAAACATAATATACAACCAAGCAACATAAAATAAATAACTTTACATAACCCTTAAATATGTAACTAAAACATAATCACTTACAAAGTATTGGCATGTTGAATATCAGCTTCAAGTGATTTCAGGGAATCTTTAAAAGACTTTCTCATCTCCCTTGTAACCAATTCCCATCAAACAAACTCAATCTTGCTTTCTAACCTTTAAACCATAAAATAAAAAACTAACCTTTAATCAACAATTCATTCAAAAAATTTGGGCTAGAAATTTAAAAACTATTTCAGAGAAATCTAGAGAGAAAAAAGAAATATTGTATGTTGGAGAAGAGTGAAAGGTGTTCTAACAAATAATTGTGACCCACACACAAATGGAGTGTGAAACTTTGTCTTTCACTTGAACTGCACGCTTCTAGCTAAATTTTGAACTTAATATAAAGTTCAGGAAAATGTATAAGTTTATATGCATTATGTATAAGCTTAATAAATATGATGCTATGGATTTAGCTATTATAGTTATGGGAAATAAAGTTGTACTTCTGCCGTCATTTATTTAAGGGTTTGGATAACGTATTAATATGGTCCTTGTGTTATTTTATTTGTATCAGAAAGAGGCCTTATAGTTTCGTAAAGGGTTCTTGTGATATACGGATATATGTCGATCAACTCAGAAAGACTAAATAAAATTAGCAGTAAATGTTAGGACTAACCACTAGCATCAACAATTAAGAGCATTCCCATTCATAACCTGGGTTAAACTTTAACACAGTGCCACATCATCGTCACATCAGCTTTAACACTTTCACCTTAGCTCACAAAAAACACTCCCAATCATAACTCAGCTTTAACGTAACAACAATTTACAAAAACACTCTTTCATTTAGGGGGTAAAATGATTTTTTTTTCCCCAACTAGGCCTTAACGCCACGTTAAGGAGTTAACACGGGGTGTTAACGCGGCTTTAACGCCGAGACACACAATGGCTAACGCACCTTAATGCGAGCTAAAACACCCCTTAATGCACGCCCGACGTTAGGGTTGGGAGTGCTCTAATAGTTGTAGTTGATCCTTTTTTAAATACTAGACGAGTATCCATAAATAGCAAGGGATTTTATAGCGGCAGATAGGGGTGGTAATTTCTAACCTGACATGAAACTTGACCTAAAACCAACACGTAAATTTGGAGTCTTTAATAGATTTCGGGGTCAAGTTCGGGTTGTGAATAAATTAAGCGGGTCGACCCCCGCCAACCCGTTTAAGATTTTTACTTAAATTAAAAACTATTATATTTTATTATACAGTTTAAATGGGTTAGACGGGTTGACCCGCAAACCCGTAAACTAATTAATTAGTTTCAACATTTCTTTTATTAGTTTAATTTTTCATATTTTCTTTATTAGTTTAAGTTTTCAACATTTCTTTTTTAGCTTTATCTTTTAATTTTTATTTTTGAGTTTTTCCTTTATAATATACAGTAGATATTTGATAACATAGTTGTATTTGTAATTACAAATGTAAATGACAAAAAGTTGAACATTATCTTAACACTAAATGTTTTTTATGTAGCGCTTAGAAAAGATAAATGATTATTGTCAAGCGAGCTATCAATTCAATCTGGTTAATGTTTGCCAAATATACCATAACTCCAGAAAAATGTACTGTTAAATGTGAAATCCCTATAACTATTATACTTCATTGATCCAATATTTATAGTGGTCATAAAACCCTAGAAACCTTAATGAACTATAAGTCCACGATCGACATAGCCCAAATTAGAACTGGCAAATCGTGTCTTAACAGATTCTGAGCGTGCGAATAACATAAGTTTCAAACATGAAAACGACTCGTTTAACACTTGGTTTTGGTGGTTTGAGTATGACAGATATACGTTTTATGTATCAAAAAAGTTAAATATTAAACCCTAGAATACTAAAAACAATTATTTAAAAAAATAAAAAAATTGCATAGTACATTTTTTCCCTTAACAGGTCCTAACAAATTTGTCAGCTCTAGCACAAATAGTATCTATCATCTCATACTCCTCCAAAGCATGTGACGGAATCGAAAAAGATCTGATAAGGAGTAGAAAACTAAAAAACATTAAAGATATATAAGTAATTAGTTGATGGAGACATGCTACAGTAGCATATACAAGCCTTCAAACATCAACATTGAAACAATAACTAATTCGTTGATAAACACATCTTACAACAAGCGGATACAAATTTTCATACTGCATGGCAACAAAAGCAAACAAAGAAGCAAAAGCAAAGAAGGTCGTTGGCCACCATTTTCTTTTTTGCATCATCCTTCGGCGGTGTGTGACGGTGCATTCGGCCACCGCTGTTGGTGATCTTGGTTAGGTTTTATGCAGAATTTAGAAACAAAAAGAATGACACTAACGACGTCAGTTAACTTCAAATGGTTTAGAAGTTATGAACTAAACATTAATCATATAAGGTTTGGCTGATTTTTTGTGAGAGAATGAGATTGCCTCATGATAGCCGAAAAGCATGTTTTGAAAAATCGTTTGAAGAAGTGACATTGACAATGACTCATTGTGGCCGATTATGTGTAAGATTAGACCGTTCTAAAATCCTATAAACATCAATGTATTATAAACACTATTTATAGATTAAAATATAACATAGCCATAACCTTAATGGACCTAAGCTCAGTGACCGGATTTTAGTCAACTAATCTATTTTATCATATAATATGTACTACTTTTAATACAACAAGGGGGTTGCGAGCCGCCGCGTTCCGGCGGAGCAGTGGTCTCTCGTTTGCAATAAATTTTTCGGCTAACTAACCTGACTGGGTAACAGTTCTGTCGTTGGGTTTGAAGAGTCTTGAAAGTTTGGATGTTTAGTTAACAATTGTTAACAGTATGGTCAAAAAGCTAAGTTTATGGACCAATGTTTGTCAGTGGCTCATGCACCCATTTTTTTGTCTATGGTTAGCAGTAGTATATCTGGTTTAGGCTAACTCCACCTGTAGGAAAACCTTTTGTAAACAAAGCTGAACTACCACGGCAAATATGTTCGAACAGGAAAAATAAACCAAAAGGACGAAACATACTATTAGAACTAAGCAGGATACTACTGTCAACGGGTATTTATCTTACACACATTTATTGTTCGGATAGATTGTTAAACTACACCTGTATATAGCAACTGGGTGTAAGTAGGCCAGTGTATGCTTACGCTTGTTGCTTACTTTTTTTCGCACTCGTGCCCGTTTTCTCTTGCGTTCCGTCCTTCAGTAGCTGTCTTCGAACCGATGTCTTTGTACCTTCAGTTTTTTCGGCCTGCTTGTGCACAGCATGTTGTCCCAAATGTTACTGGATCGATTTATGAATTGCAAAAGTAATATGAATAAGTAAATCTAAAATTTCATTAATTATTGTAAAGTTACATGTAATTACATATATATAAGGTTTCAACCATTGTGTTGAACCATTGTGACTTTTCCATAGAATGGTTGTGACCATTCGATCTAGCCTAACCATTGTGACCATTCGGTTTGGTGTTTGTCCAACCGAAATAACTATAAGTTAGTTATTAACTTTCTACTTAACATAAATGGTCCTTCTAACTTTTAACTAACTAATAATAATACTAAGCATAAGTATGAAGATTATTTCGGGTCACATTCTCCTCCTTAATCTTCATCGTTGCTTCTTGTTAAATCTTGAACTCCGAGCATCTGTCGCATTGTCATGAACTTCAATCTTGGTAGAGCCTTTGTTAGTATATCTGCTCTTTGTAGTTCTCCTCTGACATGTTCTATGTTGATGTGTCCATTCTCTACGCATTCTCGAATGAAATGGTATCGAATGTCGATGTGTTTACTTCTTCCATGAAATACTGGGTTCTTCACTAATGCTATTGCTGAAACGTTATCGATCTTCAACGTTATCTTTTGTTCTTCATTTCCAGTTAATTCACTGAGTAATCTTTTCAACCATAATGCTTGACATGCTGCTGCTGTAGCCGCCATAAATTCTGATTCACATGATGATAGTGCCACTGTCGGTTGTTTCTGAGTGCTCCATGTAATGGGTGACTCTCCAAAATAAAATACTACGCCTGTAGTTCCTTTTCCTTGATCAGTGTTGATTCCATAGCTACTATCACTATATCCTGTAATCTTGCAGCCGCCTTCTTTCTTGTAAATTATGCCATGCTCTCTTGTTCCTTTGATGTATCGGATTACTTGCTTTACTGCTTTCAGGTGATGGTCTTTTGGTTCTTGCATCCATCTGCTGAGTAGTCCGACTGAATAACTAAGATCTGGTCTTGTATGTAGTAAGTACCTGAGACTTCCAATTAAGCTTCTGTAATAAGTTGCGTCAACTGATTCTCCATCTTCCGCCTTGACCAACTTAGTACCGGGATCCATTGGTATCTTCGTATCATTACTATCTTCCATGTTTGTTTCCTTCAAGATCTTGTTAATATAACCTGTTTGCTTGATTGTAATTTCTCCTCCTGTCTGTGTAACTTCTATCCCAAGGTAATAAGCTAACAATCCTAAGTCGCTCATTTCAAACTTCTCTTCCATCTGGGATTTAAATAATTCTACTTCTTTCTTTGGAGTGCCTGTAATTATTAAGTCATCTACATAAACTCCAACTATAATTGTTGAGTTCTTGGTCCTCCTTGTATAAACTGCTTGTTCGAGGTTACACTTCTTGAAATCTAATGATTTTAAGGTTTGATCAAGCTTCACATTCCAAGCTCTCGGTGCTTGTCTTAATCCATATAAAGCTTTAATAAGCTTGTACACTTTTCCTGATTCTCCCGGTTGTACGAATCCTTCTGGTTGTGTAACGTAGACTTCTTCCTTTAAATCTCCATGTAAAAATGCTGATTTTACGTCTAAGTGATGAACTTGCCAACCATGATATGCTGCTAACGCTAATATTAAACGAACTGTTTCTATCCTAGCAACTGGGGCAAATACTTCATCGAAGTCTATTCCTTGTTCTTGTACGTATCCTTTTGCTACTAAACGTGCCTTGTATCTAATGATCTTTCCTTGTGCATCTCTTTTGGTTTTAAATACCCATTTGAGTCCAATTGCCTTTTGATTCTCTGGCAATGTAGTAAGAATCCATGTGTTGTTCTTATTTATTGAATCCAATTCAATCTTCATGGCCTCAATCCATTTATGATCTTTTGATGCTTCCTTATAGTTACGAGGTTCTTCTTCTATGAAGAATAAACTAGGTGTTTCAACGACACTAGCTGTTTCGTAGATTGCTTTCAAATCCTTTAATCCTCGTACTGGTGTATGATCAATTCTTCCAGAGCTTCCTAACGAGCTTCTAAGTGAACTAATAGTATTTTCTATTTCACTTTCTGAGTTAGGTTCGTAATTATATGTTGGTGGTGTGAATGGTGAGTTTGGTTGAGAGGGGGAGTTTGGTTCTGATGATGAATCTGGTTCTGATGTTGGATCTGGTAAAGGATCCGGTATTGGAGCTACATCGTCATCGCTTCCTATGTTGACAGGTATTTGGTTTGCATTGTCAACTTCCTCTACTACAAAACTAGTCCAAGATGTGTCTCGTGTACTTGTATCCTCTCCATTCTTTTCCCAATTCCACGGTTTAGTTTCCATAAATTTAACGTCTCTACTAACATATTTCTTCTTGGCTATTGGATCATATAACCTACATGCTTTTGATCCTTCCTCTACTCCTAAATAGATCATTGGTATGCTTCTATCATCCAGCTTCTTTAAATGAGGTGTTGTTATCTTAGCATAAGCTGTGCATCCGAATATCCTTAGGTTTTCTAGGTTTGGTTTTCTACTGTAGAGTGCCTCATATGGAGTTTTATCTACTAGGGCTCTTGTAGGTACCCTATTTAGTATGTGAATAGCGTGTTTCACTGCTTCCGCCCAAAAAGTTAAAGGTAACTTCATGGCTTTCATCATACTCCTAGTGGTTGATAACACTGTCCTATTTCTTCTCTCCACTACTCCATTCTGTTGTGGTGAGTATGGTGCTGTTAACTGTCTAGCTAACCCATTATCCTTACAGTATTGTGTGAATTCATTTGATGTAAATTCACCACCTCTATCTGTTCTAAACATCCTTATTTTCAATCTCAATTCCATTTCTACCTTATGCTTAAATTCCTTGAATGTACTAAAGGCTTGGTCTTTTGAAGTAAGAAAGTAAGCCCACATAAATCGTGTACAATCGTCTACTAACAAGAATATTAGTTTCTTGCCTGAGTGTGTTGCTGGACTTATAGGACCGCAAAGGTCTCCATATATTAAATCCAACGGGTTCTTAGATCTGAATTTAGCTTGGTTTGGAAATGGTGTTCTACTATGCTTTCCCAATAAACATGCATCACAAATCTGTCCTACATGATTTATTCTAGGTAATCCATCTACTAGACCCTTTCTAGTCATCTTGTTGATATCGTAAAAGTTTAGATGACCTAATCTAGCATGCCATAACCATGCTTGGTTATCTATATTTGCTAATAGACATATAGGTGTGTCTATTCGTAGTTTAATACTGTAAAGTCTGTTCTTAGATCTTTCTACTTTCATCAACAACCTTCTGCTCTTGTCATACAAAGTCAATTTATTCCCGTCCATTATAACTCTACAACCTATTTCTGTAAGTTGTCCTAGACTTAGTATGTTGCTCTTAAGGTTCGGTATATAATACACATCCGTTACTACCTTTTGTTCTTGGTTTATACAACCTAACAATATAGAGCCTTTTCCCTTTATTTCTACATACGACCCATCTCCAAAACGTACTCGTCCTGTTATCTTTTCATCTATATCCTTAAAGTGAGTTTTGGTTCCTGTCATATGGTTACTCGCACCGTTATCTAAATACCATACGCTTTCATCCTTTGAAGCATATTTTCCTGGTTGAATTTGGCCTTCATTTAACAGTACTTCTTCATATTTGGTTTCATGTACGGTCATTAATAGTGATGGTTCTTCATCTTCTAAGATAAGGTTTGAATGTTCCTGAGCTGTTGTGTTTGATCTACAATTGTTCATGAAATGTCCAAGTTTATTGCACTTGTAACATCTTACGGTACTCAAATCCTTCCTATTTGTATTCTTATTAGGGTTTCCCTTATAGTTTGAGTTTCCTTCATGTGAGTTATTTCTATGTCTGTTTTTCCGCCAGTTTTTCTTTGAATAATTTTGTCTACCTCCGCGTTTAATAAATTTCTTTCCTCTATCTGAGTGTTCACCCTGTGTGAATAGTAAATTATCCTGGCTTTCAACTTGATTTCCCTTACGGAGTTTTATTCTTTCCTCAAATGCCTTGAGTTTTCCAGTGATCTCATCTAGGTTAATATCATCTAGATCACTAGTCTGTTCTATGGATGCTACTATCTGAATGAATCTATCTGGTGTGGAGTCTAATAGTTTTCTAACTACGAGTGATTCATCCAATGTTTTGCCTAGTTCTTTTGCCTTAGTAACATAACCGTTTAACTTATCTGAAAATGCATCCACGGTTTCATCATCCTTCATCTGAAGGGCATTAAATCCTATCATTAAAGATTGCAACTTTGCTTGTTGCACTTTCTCTTCTCCTACGTGTCTCCTTTTTAGTGATTCCCATAATTCTTTTGCCTTTTTACAACTTGCTACTTGTAAAATTACATCTTCTGATAATGCTTGATATAGAAGGGCAATAGTTGACTTATCCTTCTTATCATCTACTTCTACGCCTTCCTTAGGTCCTATTGTATCCCATAAACCATGTGCTTCTAATATAACTTTAATTTGTATAGCCCATACCGTATAATTTGTGTTTTTCAACTTAGGGCATTGGTATTGTGCAATAGGTGTTATGGGTTTTAATGTAGTTGTTGCGTTTGTGTCATCGCCCATCTTGAAAGTGTTAATGATCTTCACTTTCTAATTTAATGAGAATTTCTATCCTTTTGTGGTATACTTAATACTATGGGAACAATAATAGTTTTCGGAAATCCTAGTAATAATACGAGTATCTATAATATGAAATGTAACGAAATTCAAAAAGTTTGAATTTTGTTTTTGTGACCTCGTTGTGATAATTCACAGATTTGAATTTCCTTGTGTGTTCCCTTGTTTTGTTTTTGCCTCGTTGTCTTTGGTTCCTTTTCTTTCAATTCGACTTCAATCTCCAACCCAAAATAATTCGGACTGAATTTTTCTTTTCCTTCTTGTCTTCTGCTTCGGACCAGAAATAACAACCAAGTTTCTATCTTTTTCTTTGTGTCGAATTGGTGCTGTCGAACCAAAAGTTTCCAGAAGTTCGATAAGATCAACGAAAAACAATACCACTTTACACGTTCTATGTTACCACGCCTTGGTAACCTTTTGGAACAAATCAAACTCTTCGTTCGTTCCTTTTCTTCTTTGCAACGAAAAAACAAACCACAAGTTTCTGGTCTTCTGTTTGTTTTGTTGCGCTCGTTGTTGTTGTTGTTGTGTTAACTTCGACACAACAAGTAAATCTCCACACAATCTTGAGTACTCCTAGTAAATCTTCTTCGTATACTTTTCTTTTTTTACAACAACGTTTTTGCTTTGTGTTAATCTCCAACCGGTTGTCTCTTGTTCTACACAAAGTCTCCTCTTTTCTTCCTCGACACCAATACGCTTGATGTTGGCGTTTGCAACTCCTTACGTAAACTAGATCGTGCACTATCTTTTCTACGCGTTTCTTATTCAATTTTCTTATGTTTTCTTTGGAAGAATAGAAAGAAAACAGATTGTCTCTCTCGCTCAAGAAGAAAAAACGGATTGTCCTTCTCCTTTTCCTGCGATTTTCTTTGGCTTCGAAGTCTGATGATTCTTGATGATGTTTTCAGAATTTGTTTTTGTTTCGGTGTATTGAATCCTTGCTCTTGATGCCAATTGTTGTCCCAAATGTTACTGGATCGATTTATGAATTGCAAAAGTAATATGAATAAGTAAATCTAAAATTTCATTAATTATTGTAAAGTTACATGTAATTACATATATATAAGGTTTCAACCATTGTGTTGAACCATTGTGACTTTTCCATAGAATGGTTGTGACCATTCGATCTAGCCTAACCATTGTGACCATTCGGTTTGGTGTTTGTCCAACCGAAATAACTATAAGTTAGTTATTAACTTTCTACTTAACATAAATGGTCCTTCTAACTTTTAACTAACTAATAATAATACTAAGCATAAGTATGAAGATTATTTCGGGTCACACAGCAGCCGTGGTTTCAATTGAAACAGGTGTCGAAGTCTCTAAGATGGGACTTGTAGGAGGTGTGCTCATGGTTGCGCTTGTTTCCTCTTGCAAATTAGTGCCTTCAATTATCTGAGGCTGCTCCTGCATAGCAGTGACAGTTTCAACGGTCATGGGTGTCGAGCCTTGTGAGATGTTGCTTGTGGGAGGCGTTGACGATGTTCCATGGGCAGTAGCTGGTGACTGCCTTCCTGTTTGTGTCTCATTTTCGGGCCCTATTAAAAGGAGTATTTCATTTTGTGGCTGTGGGGCTTCGAGGTTGGCGGGTGCGTTTTCCTGCGGCTGTATTACCAGATGCGCGCCACTCTCCATTACTGTGTCAAGAATGTATTCCGCATTCTCCATTGTAGAGTCTGTTGAATAATGCAACTGAAACAGATGAGTGGTTCCTTCCAGTGCAGTCAAAGCTGGTGGTAGTGTATATGGGTCCGTGAAGCCTTTTTCCGAAATGACTTTGTTACATTATGTGACCATCGAGTGGGCTTCATTGCTGAAACCAATGTTGCAAAACAAGGCCTACAAGGCCGATTAATCACTGATTAGGTGCTACAAGGCCACTAACCTTTCCGGTTTTTGTAAATCAGTCAAACAACTTGGTCAACCGTGGTCAACGACGGTCAACGATGGTCAAGCTTGACCGAAACCTTCAAACCTTGCTGGAAAAATACCCAAAACTCGCCATAAAATTGTTTAATTAGTTATACTTGTTGTTTATATCTATTTAAAGATGTTTTTTAAAGAAAAATCTTGCCAGGAATACCTAAAATTTGCCGAAAATACCTAAAACTTGCCGGAAATATAGAAAACTTGTCGAAAGTGTTAATCCGACTAATCACCGATTAATTCCTCCTAGACCGATTACAAGCTATAGGGGGGTCGACCGCCCGACTATCGTTTCACGATTTTTGAAACCATGGCTGAAACATGTTAATGTTAAAGTTCCAGTGTTGTCGGAAATTAGTATCCTGAAAGAGTAGCTGCAGAGGTTAAAAAAAACAATAACAAACGGGTTAGAAGACTTGTAAACAATTTCCAGGTAAATTTCATTTCGTATTTGTGTTGTTCACGTAGCGGGTGTCGGCAGTTGTACCTGTAATCGTTCGGTTCTCCAGGATTAGGCACTTGGCAATGTGTGTGTGGACGTTCGTTGAATATTTTGTGCCTGCAATCACGGCATCTATGAAAGAACCATGGTCTTGTAGTAACAGTTTCCAAGACTGTAGCAATGACTGTAAACCGCACGCTCTGTGGAAGAAAACAAAGTGTCAGTGTTTGTTCCAGTGGTTATGTTTTTGATAACGCATGACCACTTACCGTTTGATTTCGCGGATCTTCTCGCAACAGTTCATCGACTGTAACTCTGTTTCTTAACTTTTCCTATTCGATGTTATCATATCGTTGAGTGCGGACATTTTGTATTACCGGTGGTGCTAGCAGTTCATTATACATGTGGAGTTACTGGAAGTTTGCCTAGCATTTTTAGGACCTGAATGAACATCAATCCTGAATATAGACACTGAAAACGACACTTGCCTATTAGCAATCTGGCTATATAAAATATCAGTATATTTGAATTTATCATATATGTATTATTTTTTGACGACTCACATGCTCAGTATATAGTCTGTTTCCGGAATGGCAGAGTTGTAATAGTAGCAGGTCACAGGCGTGAAGAAGAAGTTGCTTCGAGGGCATGTAACGGGGCTGTCAAGATAGCAGTGTAAGGTAAGTTTATGGTAGAAACAAAAGCCAATGTATGGGACTCTTACAAAGAAAGAGAGCACTTACATTCACGAGTAATTGTTGAGCCGACATGTAGAGGAGCAGACCAGCAATGAGCATCACAACCAATAACCGTTTCTGCAAAAAGAAGACAGCAAAATCAAGCAACCTAAACTAGATGTCATTTTTTTTTTCGTATAAAACTTTCAATGTGGAAAGGTTGTAAGTAATAAAACTTAAGAATTGCACCATTATTGCTTGGGACAATTAAAAGTATGTTGATTTAACCTTTTTTTATTATTATTTTTATTTTTTTATTATTTTTTTGGTTGATGTTAAGTTGGTACTTTTTAGAGTTTTAGGCTACTGGTTGGTTTAATCATTAAATTAGCATACTGATACAATTGTAAGAAGTATGTTTACTTTCTCTTTTTGGAAAAAGTATATATTCTTGTGCTAAAATTTTTAGAGAAGGATGTCTTCTTGTTGATTTGGGTAAATGTTACATTTTTAGGAAGTATGTCTACTTGTTGAACGCCTTGTAAGTACTGCTACTGTGATTTCTTTCTTTTGAAACACCATACTGTAACATCTTTATTTTAGACCGAAATAATTTTTTTTGTTTGGGTATCAATTAGTATAGAGTGTTGTATCTTTTATTTTATTTTTTTGTTTGCAAAGTCTGCTTCTACCGGTTTTGTTGTACACTTTTTTTTACTTACAATAACCCGAATAACCCGATCCGAAATAACACAACCTGATAACTACCCGAACCCGACAACCGGACTCCTTATCGGGTCGGGCTGTGGGTCAAGCATTTCTACTAAAATACCCGAATCAAACAGACCCGAAACACCCCTACATACAGGTAGACAGAAAAAGCAAAGCCCCTACATACAGGTAGACAGAAAAAGCAAAGAGTAACCTGCAAATGCACATACCAATGCTACCACGAACGACTGCAACATCTTCATTCAATCCGAAACTCGTTGAAGTAGACGCGGCTGTAACATAGCATCCTACAAACATAACACAAACCAAGGATAACACAAACATGAATACAATAAGGCTAAAATAAAAGACGATAGAAAAATGTGTGAGCATACTTCCAACCCCAGGATCATCTGCATACGCAACGTTGCTGGAAGAAAGTGAAACCGCAGCAACACCATGTTGGGCAACAAACGAAGTATGAGAAACACATTCATTCATAGGTATCGATTCTGCATACAGAAAGCGGAAGGAAAAGATTGTAAAATCAACAATAGATAGGCACAGAAAGAAACATTACCACACTCCCCAACCGCCGGAATGTCATATAGTTTCCTCTTTCCCATGCCAGCAACATCGTGACAACCCGGAAAGCGATGAGGACGTGAACACCCCACGCCGGCAGACGGATCCGACTCATTAATAGTTATGCCATTGGAGAACCTTGTAGCAACAGGGACCTCAGGCAAGGCATCAGTATAAGGAAATGAAGGCTCGACATCCATGGAAGCACTAACCCGTTCACCTAATCGAATATCCACATCCGACTAACGTATCACTATCTAAACCACCATGAAGATGGAGGGCAGCAAAAGGTGAACCAACATTAACGTCAGCACTAACAGAGCAAGTATCTTGTAAAATTTGGTGGCCACTATTTCCACCTGGGCCTTGACACCTATCAGAATCCGAAAAACTATCGACACCCATCGAAGTATTTAAAGCACCATCAAGATGGACAGCAACAGAAGCTGAACCCACATCAGCCTCCGTAATAACAGGCCGGTCATCTCGCAAGATCTTATAACCACTATTTCTACGGAAAGCCCTACTTTTAGTCCGCATATGTAAAGTCAAAAGGAAACCAACAACAACCTACGTATACTGATGACATAGCAGGACAGGGTTCACAAAAACACATATATAAAATCAATTGATGCACATACAAAGACGATCGCAATAAAACAAACCTACAAACCCAAGAAAAAGCAGGATACAATCTAGTTTTACCTACACCTAAGAAGATTATGGGAAAAAGTAAAGAGAAGTTAGACGAAGAAGATAAGTATAAACCAAGAAGCGGTGGCCTCGTGAATGGGTAAACACCAGAAGAAAAGGACTTAGATTACAGGCCTGGACAACACGAATGGGCCAACCCAAAAAACTTCCTAAACCTAAACGACATGGTGTGCGTCGTTTCATGACAATATATATAGTAATCTGTACATATAATTAGTTAATCAAGAAGCGAACTCGTTGATTATAGCTCTCGGAGAGGAACTATAGTTATGCGGTATTTTATTTATTGTTTGATTGTAGGTTTCGAGTTTTTTTTTTTTTTTTTTTTTTTTTTTATTTATTTATTTATTTTTTTTTTTTAACCCAATTAGAGATGGAAAAAAAATCCGTACCTTACGAGGACCCAATCCCCAAATCCGATTTGACTGGAGTATCCCCGAGTTGACCGGGGATAGGGATGGGGATGGGGATGGGGACGGGGATCTCTGAATTATAAAACCGGGGATGGGGATAGCATAAATCCCCGACCCTGAACTCGAACCCGAACTTTTAATGTATAAGTATATACTGTATAAGTTATATGTATATTAATACTCCATGTACTTGTATATGTATATGTTACTGAGTATTGACAAGTATTATACTTGAAATATATATGTATGTATATGTGATATTTAGTGGATTAAATACTTTTAAAATGTTAAGCACTAACTACATATTATTTTACCAATATTTTGTCCGAATACACACATTCGATGCAATTTATTTTTATGGTATATGTGATGTTTTGGTATTTACGATACTTTAAAGTTGAATAACATTTTAATTAATCCAACTATTTACGATGTATGCTTTTAAGACATTTATAAGTCAATTCCTTATATTTTCAATTACTTATATAATTTTTATGCTCAATTTATAAGGCCAAAAAATCTGTGAATCCCCGTGGGGATCCCCGATCCCCGTTGGGGATGGGGATGTAAAACGATTCCCCGATGGGGATGGGGGCGGGGATGGGGATGGGGATGGGGAGTGAGAAAGGGGGATGGGGATGGTAAATACTGTTGGATATTTTAGTGTAATTGGATTAACTTATTTGACCAATTTAGTCATAATAAGACATCATTTAGGTTTGTAGGTGCGGAGTGCACACCTATTTGAATTTATTATGATCTTAGGGGCGAATCCCCTAAGGGACGGGGGTCCGGGGGCAGTTCCTGGTAGGGTCCAAGTTGTTATGGTAAAAGTTCCTTAGAAACTTCAATTTTCAGAAGTTAAGGGACTAATTTTGACTACTTTTAAACCTTTAGAAAAACTGCATAAAAGCCCTAATCTCTAGAATTGAAAGATATGGTTTTTCTCTTTTGGTCAATCTTCTCTGGTTCATGAAATCTCAAACAAAACATTCAAAACGTTCTCAATCTCTGAATTGTATCCGATTGAATAATTCGGGGAAACCACCGAATTGATTCGATCTGAAAGTGTTCACACGCCTTTCAGAGATTCAAACATATCTGGTTGTGTTCGTTAATTCTGTTTATCCCCTACAAAGATCGAATCAATTATCTCAGTTGTAGTCAAGATTGGTGAATCGGTGTAAAGTTTGAATTGGTAAAGTGGAAATCGATGCAAATTGTGGAACAAGGAATTGATTCTGTTATACATACAAGTAAGCAATTCTTTTTTCATCTTTGTTTATATGTGATGCATGTACATATATAAAGCGCATGAGTGCATGTCACTGAGTTAGAATATCATCACTCCATATAAAGGAGGGTTTGTTCAAATGAGATCTCCCCCAATTTAATTAGAATAAAACACGTGTCCAATTTGTCTCCCAAAAATCAGTGGACCGTCGGATCATATTGTTTATCCCGCCCAAAATAATAACCTTAGACAAACCCACCCTTAACCCAACCATAATTAATACTCCTTCTCCCCACATTAATTTCCCCAAATTTTCGGTGAATAATTGTAACATATTCATTGAAACATTGAAATCGCTACCTCGATAATTAATCATATCCACAATTTTTCACACAATTTTCATCCCCAATTTTTTCCCAAATTAATAATAATCCGATAACCCTAAATTGAAATCAATAAAATCAATCCGAAACCCTACAATCGATTGATTATTCACAATAATATTTCCGATTATTTATTTACTCATGGAAAAAAAGGTTTCATAGTTGGATTATTGATTATGTTTCTTATCATTGATAAAAAAATATATAAGGATTGGTTCTTTATCATTTATCCAGGTTAGTTATTCAATTTAATTGTATATTAATATTGTTTTAGTGTATAGATTTAGGCATGTTTTGGTTGTTTTTCAATTTTTAGGTGTTTTACCACTTCCTGAGTTTGTTAGCAAATGTTTGAGTTTTGGGCCATAATCGGTATTTTAGGTGTATCTGATTTTATTTAGATACAAACATTAGTGGAAAGTTTGAATTTTATAACAAATAATGGAAATACATTAACAAATAATCATTTGGCTTATGATTTTTCTCTAAATAGATCAAATGGGTAAAAATTATATGTCTAAAACGGAAGCTTTGAAAGCATCCACCTTGGTTTTTGTTCAAGGATGAGGACATAATGGAAATTCATGCACCCAAAAAGAAACTCGCAAAATGGAAATGTTGCTTAATGTACGATGTTGAACTTCTTTTTTTTCCAGGTAGATGAGGAGGAAGAACCTAATGAGGGAGAATAAACACCACCAGAGGTAAAAGAAAAAGGTCCAATTCTGGTTGTTTTTATATCTAATAGCTCAAATGAATCCAATATAATTTTTGTAATCACACGACATAATGGTTTTTTAAAAAAGAGACAAATACTAGACAACTAATGTTTTCTACTTTGTGTTTTTCAGGGTGAGAAGAAGAAAAAGACTAAATACGAAAAACTGTGATTCGGAACTGGTCAACGAGACAAAACCTATATGGGTAAGTGAATGTACATGCATGTAATCATTTTTCGCAAATGTTGTAGGGCAAAGAACATCTTAAAATTGATACTTATTTATTGTGGTGGATGGCATATGTTGTAGTTAACAAATACTATTTGGCTTTCTCTACATTGTGAATCTTGGAATGATGCTATTCATTTATGTGAAGACTCATGTGGTATGAACAATTTTTTATTATTTACAAACTATAGATACTTAAGCAAGCATTTTGATGTAGATTTCTGACTCCGTACGATCAGTGGGTGTTTACTAAGAGTTGTGATGGTTTTTCGTGCAGCTACCTTGGTGGGCCCTTGCTTTTCTTTCTTTATCGAAAAGATTGCAAGAAATCTTTGTGTTGCGTCTCTTCAACGATTGTTTTGCCATGACTTTTCCATGCTTCGTTGGTTCCACTCCTTTACCAGAAATGGAATTTAAGTTTTGTTATTTTCAGGTTTCCCTATTTTTAGCCAATAAAAAAAAAAAAAATTCATTCCAATGTTTTGAGATTAAAAAACAATGAAAGGATTGAAAGCCTTCAACTCGGTTTTGCTTTTTTCATTTGCAGCGCAACTGTTTTAGTGAACATGAATGTGCTTTTTTAAGGTACAGTTAAGACGCTCTTTGGGATTGTTAAAGTTTTTGTATTTCCTGCATGCACGCATTTAATCATTTACTCAGCCTATAATTTATCTATTTCAGTGTATCACTTTTAATACAGGTCATGGACATAATTGGGGTGATAACAACTCTAACAGGTGCTGCATTAGTACAGGTCTTTAGTCTCTCCTTAAAACATTATGTATCCATTACGTATGACTATAAAACTATTTAATAGATTATTTTGAGGTACGTAAACACTTTAAAAGCAAGTTGGTATGTGTTTATTTTTTAAGCAGTTTAAAATAAGCAACCCCAAACAAAACCCCCAAGGACTTGCAAAATAATGTGGCACATAGCAAGGTCTGTTCAGGCACTTCAAACAACATGATACATTGATACGATAGTTTGTGTCATATAATTGTTATTGTTGATAAATGGCATATAAGCTTTGTTATTTTCAGGTTCCCAATTTTTAGCCAATATAAAGAAATTCATTCTGATGTTTTGAGATTAACAAAACAATGAAAGGATTGAAAGCCTTCAACTCGGTTTTGCTTTTTCATTTGCAGCGCAGCTGTTTTAGTGAAGATAAATGGGCTTCTTTATGCTCCGCCTTCACTTCTTCTAATAATTAAGGTACACTTAAGATGCTCTTTGGGATTGTTAAGTTTTGTGGATTGTCCTGTTTACATTTAATCATTTACTCAACCTACAATTTATCTATTTAAGTGTATCGCTTTTAATATAGGCCTTGGACATAATTGGGGTGATAACACCTCTAACAGATGCTGCATTAGTACTGGTGTTTATTCTCTCCTTAGTTGCTTTGACAGGTGCTGCATTTGTACATTTGTTTTATGATGTGAATTTATTAAGTACTACAACATATATATGAGCAGAACGTGCGGGCTTTACATTGTCATATCAGAAGGCCTCTTGAGCATGTATACTACTTACAGAATATTCATCATTTCATTTAATTAAAAATAAAAGCGATAATTAAACACTCTTAAAGATAATTAACAGGGTATGCCACTTTTTCCACTATCTCAAACATCAGTTTTAGGTTTGGTGCGTGACGATCATATTACCTTACTTTTTTCCTTACCCCATGGTTTTTATGTCTCTGCAGGCACATCAAGGTCAGGCTTGCAACTCATGATCCGCACAGTCATGAGTAATTTGGGTTCAGTGAAGTATTTCTTCCTCAACTCATCCATACAATAGAGTTTGTACTTGGGGCAGTATCAAAAACAGCTTCATACCTTTATTTATGGGCACTCAGGTATTCAGCCAAAACATTTAATCTTCTCTTAAAACATGTCAATATAGTTAGTATTTTTGGGAAGTCTGATATGGTTTATGTTTGGTGTTGCTACATATTCAGGAGCATGCTGAACTAAGGAACCGTAAGGTGTGGTCATTTTGGAGAATGCATAATGGCAGTTATTTATGGGTAGCTAACGGTTTTATTGCATGCGTTGTGTATCAAGTGATGCTTCATAGATTATGAAGTTTGTTTATATATATGGTTTCAATTTTTTTCAATAATATTTTTATTGCGAGACGTGACATTGCAATTATTATTTATAAGAGTTTTGTTTTATGTTTTTTGTACCGACATCTTAAAAACTCTACTACTAATTTTTTTCTTGAAGACATCTAAAAGGTAGCCGCCCAGCGGGCGGGCCTGGAGCTAGTTAAATATATGGTAAATTTTACATGACTAAATTGTGGGTCTAATTGAAAGGTCATGATATATATGAATGAATAAATTTAAAAAGTTCATTGTTATGTGAATGGAACTACAGAGCCGTAGTATTAAATTTGATCATGCGTGTTAAGAGAATTAAAAATCTAATTGGAACTTCTTACTGTGTTCATGAATTAGATCTCTTAATGAAAGATGAGTGTAACAATCTCATATATGTCAATCATGGAAATATGGGTTACTTGTTAATCGTTACTGTGTAAGCATGCATGTGGAATAGAAGAAAATATATGAAGTAATTTTCTTGGTTTATTTTATCGGTAACAGTGAAACGATAAGTAGCCATTATTTGATAGATTGGAACAATAACATAATATATTTGATTGAATAAACTTGTGCAAAATGGGTAACCACAATCGTGGATTACAGGAATTTTCTGTATATAGTGAAATTCTATGTAATGTAAGTACTACTTGCATGGCACTTATGTTATTATGACATGCAACTGGGCAAATAATATTTGGTGGCAAACTGGCAACCATGAATGTTTAAGTTTCCTTTAATTTCTTGTTGAGACTAAGATCTTTAAATGGAAATTTTGATGGTAACCGTAATTTAGCGGTTTGTTTTTTGCCGTAAAAGAATTCCCAGAAAAGTCTTAAGTTGGCCAACTGTGATTATGGATAAAGTATTAATCTTTGCATTACAAAATCAAGGACAAATTGATGAATTTCAATTTATGTTTTGTATGTTAACCTATTGGAAATAAACATGTTATGTTATACAAATTTATAACACGTGTAAAGTAAACATGTTATGTTATGCAAATTTATAACACGTGTAAAGTAAGTTGCTTGATTTGTGCTCATTTGTTGGCAACTGGGCAATAACAAATGTGTTGGGGGGCTAGTACATGTTGATTATGTTGGACTAATGTGTTTAAATGCCAAATTGTGAAAAGTTAATTGGTTCCTGTGTTTTCAGAAATCTAATGAAAACATGATAAGGATTGCATTTGGTTGTGTAAATAAAAGTTTCTGGTAATACAATAGTGGCTCGTGATATTGTAATTCAAGTAATTACTTACTTGATTAAGCCAAAAGGTAGTTACTCAAAATCTGTTCGACTCGACTATTTGTCTAATTGATACATGATACTTGTATATTTAGGCTAACTTTTAGTGGTCGATGATTATACATGCAATTGCCCCTTAAATGAATTTCAAGGATGTGTTGTTGCATGATTACTTGTAAATGGAAGTGTACATGGAACTGTCTAAATTAATGTTTCATAATACAAGAACAAGGGAGTAAGTTCTGTTATTAAACTTGGTAACTCCTTGTATTGCATAGATACGGATGTAATTAGTTACATAGCATGTTACTGATAATATGTTGGGATGCTATATACGAAGTATTTAGTTACTTGATGAAAACCATGGCTTATGGTTTAGAAAAATAAGATCCTTTGAGTAATATAAAGATAAATTGATGCAAGTTGGATAATTGATCAAGAAGATTATGCATTAGTGAGTGTTGATTTTACACTTGGTGTAAATGTAGTATCTTGTGATCAAAGGAAAATGTTGCAATGTATTCAACTATGGCATTGTAATTTGTTGATTTCTTGTTCTAGAGAATCATAATGGTTAAATGACTTGATAATAAACATATGGTATTATGTCTTAAAGTCAATGCTACCGTGTTTAATGCTTGTTATAGCAAAAGATATCAATAGCTTACCACTTGATAAAGTGGTTTGCAAGAGACTTAGCGCACAAAGTCAGAATAGGGATGAAATAAAGTCCGTTTAAATTCTCTAATGGTGAGACACCCAATTCCCTTCTAATACAATGTTAGAAGCTGAATTCAATGTGGAAAGCTCACACTTAGAGATTGGAACACATGTTATACTATCCCAAGGTATGTGTTCAGACCTGCAAGATAAAAGGTTGAAATTTATTTTCTTAATAGTTCTTTTGAAAAAGTGCAAGCAGGGCATGATTGAAAGGAACTACCTATATGAGCATGAAGTTTAGCCGCTTCAAGAAGCTGGGACTTGGCTTTGACATGCTTATGAAGGATAAGGACATAGGCTAGTAAAACATGTGTCAAGATAGAACTACTATGTATGTAAACTTTTGTGTACATTATCTTTGTGTATTCAAAATGAATTCCCAGGGTTCAATCCTTAGCGACACCCTGGTATTCGAATATTCGGAATGTGTAATGTACTAATGTGAAATTCAATCGTCACGACATTTCATTTATGCAAAAGTTTGATTGTTTGAGATTACTTGTTTTAGTTAATCAAGGATTGCACTAAAATGGGGGAGGATTGTTGGATATTTTAGTGTAATTGGATTAACTTGTTTGACCAATTTAGTCATAATAAGACATCATTTAGGTTTGTAGGTGCAGAGTGCACACCTATTTATATTTATTATGATCTTAGGGGCGAATCCCCTAAGGGACGGGGGTCCGGGGGCAGTTCCTGGCAGGGTCCAAGTTGTTATGGTAAAAGTTCCTTAGAAACTCCAATTTTCAGAAGTTTAGGGACTAATTTTGACAACTTTTAAACCTTTGGAAAAACTGCATAAAAGCCCTAATCCCTAGAATTGAAAGATACAATTTTTCTCTTTTGGTCAATCTTCTCTGGTTCATGAAATCTCAAAGAAAACATTCAAAACGTTCTCAATCTCGAAATTGTATCCGATTGAATAATTCGGGGGAACCACCAAATTGATTCGATCTGAAAGTGTTCACACGCCTTTCAGAGATTCAAACATATCCGGTTGTGTTCGTTAATTCTATTTATCCCCTACAAATACGATCCCTGATATTCTCCACCCCGTTGCCATCCTTGAACCCAATCATACATAGCCTGGGAAGGACCTATGATTTTTGGAATGATGTTGCATAAAATTTTTTCTATCGTAAGTACCAAAATTCGCATCATTGAATATTTTTTTAGCTAATCTAAAGTTGCACAATTAAAAAAAATAGCGTTGGGGTTGCACATATTAAAAAACGACATTTTTCTGAAAAAAATATATTTGGCGATTCAAAATCGAGTGTGGCCCATGCTACACCTATCATCCATGTAGGTACGTACATGCACATAGAGGGTTGGTATTTTTTTTTTTTTTTTTTTTTTTTTTTTTTTTTTTTTTTTTTAATCAATAGTACATGCACATAGCTAACTAACTTGTTTTGTAAAATTTTGATAAGTAAGTACGAGACGCTTATTTTGGGAAATAGAATTGTAATTATGTCGGTTTTAGTGCTCTGTGCCTCCGTCGTCTACTATGCATTTGTAGCAGAAGGAGGGCTTAGTGTTTGGGAAAGGTACATAAATGGTCTCTGTGGTATAGATCTATATTTGGACAAGTTCTAGATAGATATTTATAATTGACCACCAATCAAATCAACATAAAGGGGATAATGCTTTGTAAGCAAGCCATAAACGAAATCTTGTGGGTGATGCAATATTGCAATGAACCAAAGATTGTTATTAGAATAACTTTAACCGCTCAAGTTTGTTAGAACAACTTGTTTGCTTTTTTCCCTTTTCTAGTTTTGTAGTAGAGTATCGAACATATTTTTCTCATTTTTGTAGATTTTAATATATTTCTTGCTCTTTTGGTATATTTTAGTTTTGTATTTGTATATTGTTTCATTCAAATTAGAGTAACTTGCAAAATCTGTCGACGTGGCTTGATTATCCTAGCTGAAACCATCTATATCGCACCTAGCTTGAATCAATTTTAGAGGAAAAAGGAAATTGGAAATCATCTTTGAGAGAGTATTAGGGACGTTTTAGTTGGTGAATTTTTATTTATTTATTTATTATTTTTTTCATTTTTAAATTCCTAGAGAAAGGATTGGTTTTTCTTCTTTAAAGAAGAAGAGTTGACAATTTTGAAACCAGTTAAGATGAAATTATATTTTTCTTTTTAAAAGGTGAAAAAAATGTTTGGATGAATACTCTTTATAACCATTTTTTTATGTCGGATCTTTGTATGTTTTCATACGTTTTTATCCAGTTTCATATGCTTTTGCATGGTTTATACGTTTTCATCCATTTTTTCGTTTTTACATGCTTTTATTCGTTTTTAACCATTGTTTATATGTTTCAATCCGTTTTTATCTATTTTAGCACGGTTTTATACTTTTTCATCCGTTATCGTCCGGTTTCATCCATTTTTATATCTTTTGTATGCTTGTATACGTTTTCATCCATTTTTTTTACCGTTTTTATACGTTTTCACATGTTTTCATCCGTTTTCGTCGATTTTTATATACTTTTAGATGTTTTATATGTTTGCATTCGTTTTCATCCGTTTTTATACGTTTTCGTCCGTTTTCATCCGTTTTTATCCATTTTTATACATTTTCAGCCGGTTATGCACATTTTATACTTTTTCATTTGTTCTCGTCCGGTTTCATCATTTTTTATCCGTTTTGTACGTTTTTATACGTTTTCATCCATTTTGACCATTTTTATACATTTGTGTACGTTTTTGTATATCTTATACCTTTTTGTATGTTTTCATCCGTTTATATCTGTTTTTGTACGTTTGTGAACGCTTTTGTACGTTTTTAAACATTTTCATATATTTTCATCCATTTTTGTATTTGTTTTTGTACGTTTTTGTACATTGTTGTATGTATTAAACATATTTGTACATTTTTTGACGGATAAAAACGTACAATACCGTACAGAAACATATAAAAACGTCAAAAAATGTATAAGAATGTACAAAAACGCATAAAAACGGATAGACGTATGAAAACATACAACCGTATAAAATGCAAAAAAAAAAAATAAAATAAAAATAACATAAAAAATGAAACAGATGAGAATGGACGAAAACATACAACAACACATAAGATGGATGAAAGCGGACGAAAGAAAATTGACGAAAACAGATGAAAACGTACAAAATGGATGTTTGTAAAATTCTTGCAAGATTCACCCCTATGGTTGCAAAATCTTGTAAGATTTGCCCCTATGATTGCAAAATCTTGCAACATTCGTCCTTTTCACCAACGGATGTTACATTTTTTTTTTTTTTTTGGGTTAAGTCCTTAATGTGCATAAATGTGAGGGCATATTAGTCTTTTTGTTTCTCACCGAACAAAAAATTACTGATCGTCAATATTAGAGACAAAAGATGCAATTTGCAAAAACAGAAAGGAGAAACTTTTAATTAACTAAAAAATAAATTAAGATATTAGCCTCGAGACCAGAGGGTGAGCAGAAACTGAATCAAAAACATAAAAAAGCCAAATGACCGAAAAAACCAATCCAAAAAAAAAAATGAAATTTCAGTTATACAATAATGGGAACCGACCTCTTCTGTCCGGTTTTTGTTTTCATTGAAAATCAAACGGAAATGACTGCACAAAACTGATCTGCCATATTATAAAAAAATATATATTTTTTAATTAAATTAAACTTATTAAAATTCGTAATTTTGTGTTTTAAATATATATTTTTATGCTTTTCAAATTAATCATTTCAAACACGTATTATTGTCATGTTATAAATTATACTAACAAACAAGGTTTGTATATTTGTTTCTAACACTTCATAATATTGTAGTATATTTTCTATATGATGAATATACTAAAAGTAATAATTTAAAAAAAGTATTAGAAAATTAAACAAAAAGTAAAGGAACGAAACCAAAAATTCTATAAAATTGAAAAACATTAAATAAACAGATAATTTAAAAAATAATTAAAAAAAAAGAAAAAAGAAAAAAAGTGTTAAAAAAACAAACCAAAATATAATGTGAGGAACAATATTTTTCAAAGTACTCTCAGTCTTAAGACAAACATCTTTTAAACTGCCACTTTAATTTATTTTTGAGTTAATTACAAAAGTTGTTCTTTTGGTTTATACAAATTGCATCTTTCGTTTTTTAAAATTAACAGTCGTTACTTTTTTTTTGAGAAGCGAGAAGACTAATATTCCCTCACTTTTTATGCATGTGAGGGACTTAACCAAAATAGTAATGACCGTTCGTGAAAAGGACAAACGTTGCAATATATTGCAACCATAAGAATGGATCTTGCAAGAGTTTGAAAAAAGGACGAAGAAATGTGTGAATGTGCGTAAACCGCATAAACAAAATTTGTAAGTAACACTTATTTTGTTTTACAATTATGACGAATTCATGAAGTAGTTCATGCACAAGGAAGTCACAAATATCCAAAGAATTGATTCATGTAATAGCAAATTAGCTTATTCTAGAAGCTCAAACTCTCATAGGCTTTCATATGCTTTATACCAAGCATACCTGACTTAAAACAAAATATATGTAACTTTCAATTTTTTTAACTCTTGAATTCTCGATTACTATCACCTGTGTCCTTAGTCTTGTGATTCTATCACACACACGACTGGTATTTTAAGGCTATATGTTTTTGTGTCGATTTGCATTAATTGTATGAATAAAAACATTAAATTATTGAACTTGATAGTTAATCAGTTATTATCCACTTTAAAGACTCATAGTTGTCAAAATCGCGATCCTGATCGTAGGATCGTACGATCCTACGATCCTACACACAAAAAACGATCAAGATCTTAACAAGATCGTAATTCGAGTAGGATCGTATCAGGATCGTAGGATCGCACGTAGGATCGTGGGATCGGATCGTAGGATCGCCGAGTTATTTATTTTTTTGTTTTTTAATTTTTTTTTCTATATTAACTTATTAAGCATAAGTCCATGTCTTAAAGCCCAATGACTAAGAATTCTTCATGAAAGCTATTATTTTGATGTTGTTAATTGACTATCTTTTTGCAAGATTAATGAGTGACAAATCATTATGTTTTTACGGATTATTTAGAAATATTTTACATGTGTCTTTTTTGGTTTCGTGCTTTATAACATGTCAGAAACTTGTTATCGAAGTAAACCATATGGATACTTGGTCCAATTTTGTTCATAATTTATTTTATGTTTCATATAAAAGCATGAACTATATGTTAAAATTTTTCAGTAATATTATCAGAATATCCTAATTTAATTTATTTGATTATCAAAAAAAAATATTGTGTTGTCCACTGTTATAAAATTATGTGGCTTCATTTTCAGATATAATCCATTTATCTTTTTGCACATTCTATATACTGTAATAAAAAAGTCACAGAATCACGTACCAATAAATTAACACTATATTTTTGCATTAATCTAAATGTTATTACAAAAAACTTATAATAAAAAACATTAAATAAGAAGTAGGTGCACTTATGTTGTAACTTTGTGCAAGTGAGCATTGCAATATATCTAATATTCTACTACTACGGTACTTAAACATATAACTTTTTCTTTTATCTCCAATTAGATTCGTTTATCATATGAAATATTATATAGGAATATAAAACTACAACCTCAACACAAAAATATATACATTTTCATAGGATCTTATGATCCCGATCCGATCCTACGATCCCGATCTTGCAAAGCCGAAAACGATCTTAGGTAGGATCCCGATCCTGACAACCAGTTGAAGCGTACATATATTCTTTGTCACACACTTTTATTTTGGTAGGTAATTGTGGTTCTCACATAATTTACATGTATGTTGTTGGCTTTGCTACTTTTGTCTTTTCTTTTCTTTCCTATATAGCGTATAATGTTTGTTCAGTAACATGTGTGTCGCATATGACCATTAAATATGTTAACTACTAAGAAACATTTTAACTAACGTTTGATTATAAAAATCTTCATAATTCTCAATAAAGAAATTTTTAGGTTTAATAATAACATAAATAGTGATTGAAGGTTTATTTTTTGAGCGATAGGTATTTGTGAAGCACTTGGTTGTAGAAACATATCCAGATAGGTGGCGAGTTGTAACAACCCCTAAAATCGTTTAACGACAGTGATGAGGCGAAAAATGATCCGTTTTTAGGAGGTCATTTAAGCCCGGAATTGAATTTATTTGATCAAATATCGCCTTAAATCGTTCATTTTGTGATTTTAGGTACTTTTGGAGTGAATTCTGGAAAAGGAAGCATTTTTGGAGCATAAAAGTGAAGAAAACGGCAAAGTCTTAATTTTTCTTGCTGGGAACAGTACTTGACGGCGTCACCAAGTTCTACATGACGGCGTCACCAAGTTTTACAAGAGGTGAAGTGGATAGAGTCCGTGACGGTCCAGAGAGTTTTACACTAAGGGGCATGACGGCGTCACCATAGGCCGTCATGGTCCCATTACACGTGACGGCCAGAGGAAATTTGCTCTTGACGGCCTCAGATCAGGATCTAGGCAATCCGATATTACTATGGGCGGCGGGTTGACGGCGTCAGATTTCTCTTCTTGACGCCGTCACGTTGGAAAATCTATATATAGTTTTGTAATTTTCATTCATTAAGAGAGGACAATTAGAGGGATAACTTGGAGAAACCCTAGCACGATTTTATCAGTATTTTCAAGGGTTTTTACTCTTTGAAACATTTCATGTTCAATTAAGATAAGTATCCTTTCAATTCATTCAATATGTCTATGTGTTGTTTGAATATATCTTACGCTTGTCTTGATTTTAACATGCTAGGCTATATCTCTTGTGTGTTTGCTTAGATGTAGTGAAACCTAGATGTTGATTATGGGTTGATTGCTTGTTTATAGTTGTTACGGATGAATAATTTCGATGTTAGGCTTAAGAAAACTGGCAGACTTCCATAGTGTAACTTGCTTGAACGTCTTAAGAAACATGAAACAATGCGTACTAGGTTTTTATGGTTGTATTTAATGCATGAGCGAATTCTAATGATCCCATGTTAGGAGCTTCTTGCAGGCTCGACATAGGAGTGAAGTAGGAGCTTATAGAGTTGGGGAAGTACGTACGCCACCCCACGAATTGTATTAAGGAATATAATCCGTCATCCACGCAACTGTAACAAACTATCAACCTGTAAAAGATATCTAGGCAGTAATGAAATCTAAGTAAACACAATTTTCTCATTTATTGTTCACACCATATTAGTAATTAGATTTATTTACATTTTTGTTATTTTATTTTGATTGCATCTTAGTTATTGGGTTAGTTGACTAGCAACTAATTCCGCCCACTCTTCCAATACCCGATATTTTTAATTGTTTTCATAAAATATAAAAATACAAAAAGAATCATCCCTCATATCTAGACCTAGTTTTTAGGCTTTCTAATCCTAGCGACACTATTCCTGAGTTGAACGATCAATCCCCCGGTACTTGTCACTATACTATACTACAACGATATGGTACACTGCCTGGTGGGGGTTGTAAGTTTCTCGAGATCCCTCGAGAGGTAAAGCCTGGTGCAATTCCCACACATCAAGTTTTTGGTGCCGTTGCCGGGGAATAGTTATTTTCTAGGTTAGAATTTCTTTTTATTAGGTCTACTTGCTAGATTCCTTTCTAGTAAGATTTTATTTTTTATTTTTAGGTTTTCTTTAGTCTATCTATTTCTTTGTGTCTTTGTTCGTAATCTTTACCATCCGACATCATGGAAGGTGGTAACGTCTTTGAACCCATCAACCCACCACAACAAAACCCACCACTAGCAAACCAACCTCTTAGGCCCCGAACCCTAGGAGAGTATTCTCGTCCTAGCCACCAAGGCTAGCGAAACACTATTGAGCTCACCCAAGGAGCCAACGTGTCCCCCTTGCGATCCGACACCATCCGGTTGGTGCAAAGCGGATGTGCATTCCATGGACTTCGTTCCGAAGATCCTAACCAATATCTCAAGGACTTCCTTAAAATCGTAGATTCTATAGACCTTGATGTTACAACTAGAGAGTCGACCCGATTACGCCTATTCCAATTCTCTCTACGTGATCAAGCTAGTCAATGGCTTGAACGTTCACCCGCGGGATCCATCACCTCATGGGATGATCTCACCACTCGTTTCCTTGCTCAATTTTTCCCACCGGGGAGAACTACCAAACTTAGAAATGATATCTTGATGTTCCAACAACGTCAAGGTGAAACTCTATATGAAGCATGGACTCGTTTCAAGGACTTACTCCAAAAAGTCCCTCATCATGGCATAGATCTTTGGCTCCAAGTCCAAATCTTCTATGACCATATCGATCTCTCCACAAGGCGAACCATTGACCAATCGGCCGGTGGTAAGCTACGTGATCTAAGTGCGGAAGAATCATGTGAACTCATAGAAGATCTTGCTCTCTATGACAACGAAAGTTGGAATGATCCCCGTGATTTGAACAAAACGGTCAAGGCAATATTTTTGCCTTCGAACAAATCTAGCACTCCCGACCGTAGGATCATGGAACTTGAGACAAAGTCAAGTTCCTCATGAAATCTTACGAAGCTCTTAAGCCTTCAAGACAAGTGAACAAAATCACTTCTTCATGCGAATTATGTAGTGGTCTCTATGACACTCGTGATTGCGTGGAACTCCCCAGAACAGCTTTTGCGAACTACGCATCTTCGCGTACCGACGAAGCGGGAGATAAGTGGTACACTTTCAAACCCGAGCCAAACCCTTACAGTGATTCCTACAACCCTTCTTGGAAAAATTACCCGAACCTTAGGTGGAAACAAAACTAAAACAATTCTTCCAATCCGCCTAATCGTTACCAACCAAACGGTCCACCCTCCAACCGCACTTTCAACAACAATCCTTCTAATAACTATGGTAGTACCAACAATCTTGAAGGATTGATGTCCAAGTTTATGGCATCTCAAGAAGCTCGCATAGCTAAGTTTGAAACCGAATTCAATCAACAACAAACGGAGATGACCAATAAGATTGACAACTTGTTGAAAGCCCTCAACAACTAAGCGTTAACTACACCTAGGAAGGACACTAAGGACGCCAATAGCGGAATCCAAATTAAGGACCCCTCGTCATCCAAACACGTCCACTTTGTCAATGTTGTCACTATTAAGCCAAAAGATAAAGATATAGAAGAAAGTGACAAGGATGAAGTTGGAGTAGAAACCGTGACTAGGGATGAAATTAAAGAAGTTGAGGTTAATAAGGGAGAAAATTTAGAGGAAGTAGAAAGCGTAGAAGAGTACTTTGATAAGTTGCCCACCAAGGAAGAAAGGGAATATCACAAAGATTTATTCGATGATCCCGAGACACCATATATCCTTGGTTCACCCCTTATTAAAGTAGGTGACCCCTCTAACATCAACATACCATGCAAAATTGGGCATATGCATGTATGGAAAGCTTATATCGATCCTAGGTCTCCTATAAACATCATGACTAGGACTTATTATAATTGGGTAATGAAGAAGCAACTTGGTTATAGGATGATGCCCAACAAGAATTTGATAAGTAATTTTGTAGGAAGAGTGAAAGGATTGCATGTGATTGTTGGAAACTTCACTTATGAGACCGACTTTGTGATAGTGAAGGATACTCATCCGGTGATAGATGATTGCCTAAGTCAAGTAGTGTTCGGAAAACCACACTACTACAAAAAAGTTCATAAACACCTGTTAATTGAAACCGGTTTAAAAAAAAAACTAGTTTCTATAGTTAAAACATAGGGAGCATGGGGAGCATACAAACCAGTTTTTTCAAACAAACCAGTCTCTTTAATCCAAATCACACTAAAACTAGTTCTATTATAAAAAAATCAGTCTCTGCACAAAATGAAAGACACTGGTTGTTTCGATGAGACCAATCTCTACGTTTTTCTATGATAGACACCGGTTGTTTAGATAGAAATCGATATTTTTTCCAAATTCGTAATGCCTCTTTTTTCCTTGTACATCTATAATTACCAAGGACGCCATCAGTTTACTCATATAAACAAAAGTAAAATCCATCATGAATACTTAAAAATAGAGATCCAATATTATGTTATTCAAATAATTACTTGATAATTGCTTCACACTCTATATATAGATTTATGTTTAAGAACAAATTTAGTTAAATTTTGATACTTCTACGTTCTACCCCGATGATAAAAGCTATCAAATTCAGCGGGATGTCGCATGATCTAATCCCACAATGACACTTTTCTTTTCTTTTTTCTTTCGTTTTTTTGACTCATTAATAAAACAAAGTGATGCCAATTTATTCAAAAAAGTATCATTTTGATCCATCGACAAGGATTATTGTAATTAAGCTTTTTTGAGTTTGATTCTTTCTTCTTCTCTTTTTATGTTTATTGTGAGCATTGTAATTAAGCTTACTTGAGTTCGAATTCTTTCTTCTTATTCTTTTTTGGTGCAGGTATTTTTTTTATTGTATGACTTATTCTTATTAAATAAGTGTTATGCAAAATTATTAACAAAGTATCAACTTCATCCTGTGGTAAAGAGTATTGTACATAAGATTTTTTGAATTAGATTTTAAGTTCGGCTCTCACAAGAGATATTCTGAAACTTTTTCTAACTTGATCATAGTTCAGTACATTATAAATAATTAACATTATGTTTATTGTATCGGCATAGAAAAACAATGTTTACTAAATGTGTCGCATATGTATAAGTTGGATATTTTTACTCATTTTGGTGTGAATGCGTAGATTCAATATCATTAACAAAACTTTTTTAAAGTTTCTTCCGGTCGTTAAAAGTTAGGGGCCGTTTATTCGGTGAAAATTTTCCAATTTTTCATATGAAAAGGGAAGAATTAAAAATTCGTTTAGTTACACTTTTTTTTTCAACATTTATAAAAAATGAAATTATGATCATTCTCTAAATTTAAACTAAAAATTTGAAAAACTTATTCAACTATGTTTAGTTTTTTCATTCTCATTTTTTTATTTGTCCGTTTTTATACGTTTTTATGTTTTTTTTGGTTACACTTTTAACTGTTTTCATCTATTTTTATTTTTATGATACGTTTTTATCCATTTTTATACGTTTTATCCGTTTTCGTTTATTTCATACGTTTTACACGCTTTCGTCTGTTTTTATATGTCTTTATATGTTTTCGACCGTTTTTGTGCTTTTTGTACGTTTTTATACGTTTTCGTCTCTTTAAACGTTTTCATCCATTTTTGACCGTTTTCATCCGTTTTTATACGTTTTCGTCCGTTTTTATACTTTTAATGCACTTTCATACGTTTTTGTCCATTTTTTACGTTTTCATCCAAGTTTATACGTTTTCGTCTTTTTTCATACGTTTTCATCCGTTTTAAATGTTTTCATCCGTTTTTGTAGGTTTTTATAAGTTTTCATTCGTTTTATACTTTTTCGTCCGTTCTTATACATTTTTGTCCGTTTTTATACGTTTTCATCCGTTTTCGACCGTTTTATCCGTCTTTATACGTTTTTATGCATTTTCATCCGATTTCGTCCATTTTATACGTTTTCATCTGTTTTTATATGTTTTCATCCGTTTATTATATGTTTTCGTCTGTTTATAGGTTTTTATAAGTTTTCATATGTTTTATACGTTTTCATCCGTTTTTGTCTGTCTTTATACATTTATACTTTTTTGTCCGTCTTTATACATTTTATACATTTTTATACGTTTGCGTCAGTCTTTGTAGGTTTTTATAAGTTTTCGTTTATTTTATACGTTTCGTCTGTTTTTATAGATTTTCATTTGTTTTTATACGTTTCATCAATTTTTATACATTTTCGTCCGTTTTTTTATACGTTTCATTCGTTTTTATAGGTTTTCATCTGTTTTTATTAGTTTTCATCTGTTTTATACGTTTTCATCCGATTTTATTCGTTGCCTTTCGTTTTTAAACGTTTTCATCCAATTTCGTTCGTCTAAATACGTTTTCATCCGTTTGATACGTTTTCGTCCGTTTGTATACGTTTTCGTCCGTTTTAACCGTTTACATTCGTTTTGTACGTTTTCGTCTGTTTTTATCTATTTCCATTCATTTTCGTCCACTTTCGTCCATTTTACGCATTTTTTTTATGTTTTGGTCCATTTTCATCGGTTTTTGCTTGTGTTTTTGACTCTACATTTTATACGTTTTTTTATGTTTTAATACATTTATCCGTTTAATGCGTTTTTGTACCTTGTATTCGTTTTTTTGACGTTTTAATACGTGTGTCACTATAATTATAATAAGCAAAATGACGTATAATAAGTCGTTGGGTAAAATAACGTAAAATAATATATATATATATATATATATATATATATATATATATATATATATATATACATATTTAAATAGAACGATTATATGTGTAAAATAGTCGTGTGTTACTTACAACAACATTGTTATATGCAACCTTCATGTGTGGCCAAATAACTATGATATATGCATTTATTGATGCATCCATTGCAAGATAACACAGAGAAACACTAAACTAAGGCCGAGCATCGGTCCCGAACCAGACCGGACCGACCAAGATCGAAAACGAATAAGCCCAAAAGCCGAGACCGAGAACTGGATCGAATGTGGTCGATCTGGTCCGGTCTCGATCGGTCCGTCTGTCAGTCCGGTCCAACAAGGCAAAATAGTCGGTTTGTGGTCCGGACCGGACCGGACCGACCAAGACCGAGACCGAATTAGCCCAAAAGCCGAGACTGAGGACGAATGGTTTGCACAGCCCTACACTAAACTGTACTGCTCATTTGCCACAGCTCTCTTAAACAATGTTCGCCTCTCCTTTGCCAAAAGATCACTCAAAATCAAAATTCTCATTGTTGGCGGCTCTCCCTCAAAAAGCTTCTCCGCTCTAAAATATCATATCATTTATATACTTTCACCCCAGAAGAAATTATTACCATGCTAAATACACCGCTCCGCTCGTTCTCTATATACTCTCCGTCTAAGGAATGATCCACCATTAATGGAGGTTTCTCAGCCCATTTTTTATGAATTTCATCAAATACGTAACCCTAAGGTAATTATTTTGACATGATTATGTCATAATTAGGGGTTATTCATGTCTAATTTTGTCATTAAATGTTGATTTTTTGTTAAATACATTTTGATTTTGATTTTGTGTCGTGACTTTTAGGGTGACAAGTGTAGATAATACTTTTTTTTGAAATGTTATGAAGTAATTAGGATATGAGTTTGGATATGCTGTAATGTGTTAAAATTGTTCCGAATTTGATGTGTAGACAAAGCGTTCGATGAAATCCCTAACTAAGTTGTGTGGCATTTTTGTTTAAACTGTTTTGGATGGCATGCGTAGACCAAGTGTTCGACAAAATTCTGGACTTAGTTGTTTGTATTTTTTTGTCGAAAATGGCGTGGATTGTAATTGTAGACAAAGTGTTTAACGAAATGCCAGGCTCAGTCGTGTGTAATTTTTGATAAAAATGTTGTGAATGCATGTGTAGAACAAGTGTTTAACAAAAGGTATGATTGAGTTTTGTGCTTTTTTGATAAAACATGTCATGGATTGTACGTGTAAAGTTTTCTTCTATTATCTAGTCATGTAATGTAATGATATATAAAAGCCTAAAAAGTATCATGTTGAACCAGCTAGTGATTCGTCTTAAGTGTGACCTATCGATGATATATTGCTTACGTCACATATATGAGACTTTTTTTTGCATTACATCCAATTACGGTCTTGTCATGAGAATTCTTAAGTAATTTAGTGTTCAAAATTTTTTGCTTTTTCTCTTAATATTTGATACTGAAATATATGCCTTATTATAACTGTATACTTTTATATTTTTTAATCCTTTTGTTACATCAGTTTGTTGAGCTAAGTAAACGATTAGGCATCAAGTAAGTTTATGTGTTTGGTTGTTGTAGGCTTTAATTGTACTAATTTTGTTTATGTACTAAACAATATGATCCACGTTCTTATTTATATGCTTCTATATTGCAAGTGAAGTTCAGATTGTTTTGTGGAGCAGTGATCAATGTTATGCACATGCCCACATATCTGCTAACTATTGGTAGTTGCTTACATTGTAATAACTTGCTTTCTTTTTTATGTAGTACAAATTAAATAATTAATATGCAGCCATGATTATGTTACTTTGTAGATTGGGTGTGTCAACTCCCTTGGAACTTATTGTCTTGTTAGTTTCTTTCTAGTATTTTCTGCATTACACAAGTTTACTATTTCTCAGGGAGACCAGCCACACTGTGGATTACCATAAAAGAAATTTGAATAACATGTGGAGAAATTGGCATGCAAGGCTTCTTTGATGTGAGGATCACAACAATATTTAGCAAAAAAAATAGAGGTAAAGATGCCCGACAATCTAATAAGTGTTAATGTAATCTAGGTGCGGAAGCCCTTTTGGTGGCTAACCAGCTCGATCTATACAGAAGTAGGTGGAAAGATACGCCAATATAACTTGTAGTTTGAGATACGAGTTAAATGTACATGTAGCTTGTTCAATTGTTGTAGTACTATTTTAACTTCGTATTATTCTATATCCAGAAAATTGGTGTGGTTCATAGAAGATTGCATCATGGAGGAGGATATATGATTTGTACTCGGGAGTAAATTTTTTGATTCAGGCTATTTTTAATAATAACTTGGTTTATTTATTACTGTTATTGTTACATTATTATTATTATTATTATCATCATGATCATTATCATTATCATTATCATTATTTTTTCTTTTTTTTTTGGTGCAGAAAAGAACAGTTTGCAGCAGTTGAGAATCCTGGCTTCAGGAATTGGACATTTACTTTGAAGGGCAGTGAGGGTGAGGTGCTGGCTGAGATAGATTGTGACTGGCGAGGTTTTGGTTTTGAGGTTAGTTCGAATATTTTATACACACATGTAGTCATTTTGATGCTAAGTTGCCTATAAGATCTGTAGAGGCTTATTTCCATATCTATCTCGTCCAAAATTGACTATAAAGTATTCCAGAAATCTTTAATAAAATTTAATGAATATATACAACCCTCTATTTTAATCACTTTTGGCTAAACATCAAATATGAATTTACTGGGCTTGAATGTGTGGCAAATGTCTAAAGATCATTGATATACATTAAAAATTCTCTCTAATTACATTCGTAGAACATAGGTGAACTTATTACATTATTTCTTGAGGTAGAGGATGCATCTGTAGGTTTGCTCTAACTTATAGTTTCATCTTATAGCTTTGCAATTTGTGTGGGTTAAAGTATCAAAACGACAATTTCCCCAACATAGTAAGTGCTTGTTATATAACTATGCAATTTGTTTATGTTATGAAATGGATGCATGACTTCGTAAATAGCCACATTTGTTGTGCGTATGCTTATTTAGTATGTTTCTGCTTGTGTGATTAGTTAGCATATCTGATAGTACAATAAAAACTTTGTAATTTGTGTGTTTGGTACTGATATGTTTGGTGCTGCTGTGAATATATCAGATAATATTCACTGACCACATAGACGGACACACGCTAAATCAGCATACACACAAATTGTTTAGCCCCTTTGATCGATCAGACCAAAGTATTACTTTTTTCATCATTATAATATTCCAATCTCAATAACTTTCATAGTGTATTGTATTAATTTAGTGTTTACTCCTTGTTTATGCTCTCTTCGGGGGTAACTATCGCTCTTCCAGGGTGTTCAGTATTACTGCATCAGTATATCATATAGTTAGCAACTGACGAATTTCTTAGTGGACAACATCATTCTTTAGTAACTTTCTCTTGTCACATGATTTAAACATACAAAGATTTCTGATGTGTTTATTTCATTAATTTATATATAGGTACCTTGGAGTGACGAGCGTCCGTTAGAGAACGAAGAGTTGAACGCCATCATTGGTGCATGCTTTACATTGTGGCGTGATCGATCCCAAATAATTTGGCTAGTTATGTTGAATTCTAGTGTTTCCATTTTGTTTTTGTCTAGGATTTATTTTTGGCTGAATTGAAGTATTATCTTAATTTAATTTATTGATTTCAACATTGTTGCATTTATATTTCGTTATTATAGTGAGTCAAATTGTAAATTATGGAATTTCAAGAAATTGGAATTTCAAAAACATTTTTTTTTAATAAAAGAGATTTACAAAAAGACAGGTTTTGATATAAAAATATATCTTTTTACTCTATATAAAGACAGGTTGGAAATTTCTATAAAGACAGGTTATGGGAGAACCAATGCCATTGTTCAATAAAAACATGTGTGTTTACTCTAATATGGAGACTAATTTTTAGGAGAAAACCAGTGTCGATGCTTATAACAGAGACAGGTTGTGCAACCGGTTTCTATATGTTTCGATCATAGAGATACCCCCCTTCAGAGAGTGGTCTAAAAACCACCCTTCATGGGCTATTTTGACCGGTTTCTGTGAGATTTTTTGTAGTAGTGCCATTCGTTGAGGCTTCTAAGATGAGTTATGATCCGACTCTAGGGATAGTTAGATTCAAGGAAGAGAATGATGAGATTGCTTACCAAATGCCCTACAAGATTGAACAATACCGCCTCCTATCAAACATAAAAAAAGAACACAAACAAGCGGTTTACTATAGGAATGATGAGGATAGACGTAGAGGAGTAGAGTATGTTATGAATAGAATACTTGGATTCTACAAAGAATGCTTGCAACTAGGTCCGGAATACAAAACTAATATAGGAGATGACCTAGAAAGTGAGACCAACGATGAGGTCACGTAATTACCCATGACCTTGAGTCTAGCTACAAGACTCGTAAATAAAGAAAAGCGCTTCTTGGGAGGCAACCCATGCTTTGTGTGATTTTTTTTGTTTGATTGTTATTTGTTTCCGTAGGCATGCTTTATTTTTATTGTTGGTAGATCATGTTTCAAAAATAAAATGGTGAAAATACTTTATTTTGTCGTTTGACTTAGTCTTAACTTCATCCAAGGGTATTTCACAAAAGATAAGTGTAAGGGGAAACCCCAAATATGTTTTTAAGAAACAAAATTGATCATGATTTCCCACAATATTAAATGGACATGTATATTCGTATTTGTTAGAGTCAAATGCTTGTATCGAGTCATAATGATGTTTTGTAGGATTTTCCAGGAAGTAGGACATAAGTTTTTCCAGAAATTTTCCGGAAACTTAACGTAAAGATTTCTGCAGGTCACTTTTGACGTCGTCAGGAATTAATTCCTGACGGCGTAATGTGTAAAATTCTGGAAATTTTGCTAGTTTTGTTTTTCTAACGGAATCTTAAAGTTTTTGTTAATTCTTTAGTTTTATAAACTCCAGGAAATATGCAAACATTCATTCCACAAGCATTATATCTTACATTGTTTTCTAGGATTTGTTAATATATATAGATTGCCGCCGATTTTACGCGAGGTTGCCTTGTTTGTTTTCTCAGGTTTAACAGGTTATGTATGACAAGAAGATGATTTATATTTCTGGAAGGGAAGCTTTGATTGTTCATTTTCTTGGAGGAAGATCTAACCTTGTTAACACACTATCCACACCGAACGAATCAGGGGTGTATTTGATTTCATTCTTTTACCTGTTTCACTTTTACATTCTTTAATTGAACATTGGGGACAATGTTCATCCTAAGTGTAAGGGGAGGGTAAATGATGATACCTTATAGGATACACTTTCACTTGAGTTTGTTTGTTTGATGGTAGATGTGTAATAAAACTAAGAGAAATACTTGTTAGTGTAATTTTAGCGCCAAATTTAAATTTTTTTACAACATTTAGGAGTGAAACTTTAGTCTTAGCAAGCGTCTCATGGATAGGAGATTGTATGACTAGCACAAAACCATACCATTCAGAAAAATTTTCCACCCAAATATGTGAGGTTCACCTTTAGATTTGATAGGGAAAGCATTTACTATTAGTGCTTATGAGTGTACCGGTAGCATTTAGATTCTAGAACTTGCGTTAGTGATGCATCCCGAGACCGCTAGTGAGACTACATTCGTGTAGTAGGATTTACTACATGATAAGAGGCATTAGGATCACCCTTGTGTTTAAACCCGTATCATAATTACTTGACCATTTAAGTCATATTACTTGGCTAGTAAAGTCAATTAATTTTTCCCACACCCTTAGCGTTGTACTCATTTTTAGTACACGAAACCCCTAGTACACCCGTCCGAGCCTATCTTTTCGTTTCTAACTTTAAGCATCTTACTTAAAGGAAGAATTTGTTACAACCCACTTAAATGTACACCCAAATCGCCTTAGCCTTCCGTGTATGCACTCATCTTTAGTGCAATATTGTTTTATGTTTAAACCCTTAGTTAATTATCTAATTGATTACTTGGTTGCTAAGTCGAGTCATATCCTTGTACATATTGTTTTGGGACGATTGGGACTTGTTATGACCAAGAAACACCTTCAGGAGGTCGAGGTTGATGGGAATACACCATTGTTCTAGAGAGAGAAAGTAGAGAGAGAAAGGTGGAGAAAAGGGTTTATATTAAAATGAAATAAATGAAACAACACACACACTTTCCCACACCCCTCATGGAGAGTCATGAGGGGTATTTATAGGCTCCTAACATTACTAGTTTGCCTATATTACAATAATAGTCCCTAAAGAACTATTTGTATGATATCTAGTCCATTTCTTTATGTGTGACGTTATCTTTTATAAAATAGCAAGGCTAACAATCTCCCTCCAAGATATCGTCACACATGAATGGATACAATGAGACCTATAAACACATAAACATATAAATTACAACAATAGTAAACTATGTTGACGTTGTTGAAGTGCAGAGTCTCTGTAGTCTAGATATGTGGCAGACTTGAAGTTCTCTCTTCCGACGATCTCGGCGTATGATCTTTGACACTAACGGCAAAGGTCTTTGTAGCTCTGAACTTCAACCGTAATGGTCTAGTTAGGTTATTACTCCCTAGTCCCTCCTAACTAGTGAGCCTTTATTCTTTTTCTTCTGCTCCCTCCTGAACAGACAACTCTCTTCTCATCTCGCAGCGGATAAGGTAGATACTAATGAGTTTGCACCATGGTTGTTGTTCTGGGAGCATCATAGCATAACTCACATAGTATTGCACAGAAGGTTGGTAATACGCTCCGATGTACACATCATTAGTACTTCTTCGGTTCTAGTGTAAGCACAATTCCCTCGATCAACCAACGTACTAGAGATGAAACACTACTTCTTTTGGCATGTTCTTCTCCCTCCTGATGGTTGCGATGTATCGAAATCATCATACTATTGTGTGTACATGCCAAAATTACCCGTACTTTACACTTCTGATGCAATGTAGATAGACCATGGAAGCATAATTAGTGAGTATATGCTGATAGGATATGACTCTCTTTATTCTACAATCTCTTCTCTTCTCTTTAACCTTTAAGCGACCTCTTCAAATTCCAACCAGCTAGTAAATGACCAATGACTATATAAACAACCCAGTATATCCAATCTGAAAATGAAGTAAACATCCCTTAGATATGTGACTTAATCTTGTACGATGGTGTGACTAAGAACCTATACTGAGTACTACAACGTAACTCCTTTAAGCATAGGTAGTGCCATATACCCAAACCAACAAACAGTATATGAAATAACCACCTCTTGAACTATCCACAACTTCGTGCGACACTGAGTACTGGAATGTAACTCCTTAAAGTGATAGCTATAACCCGTGAGCACTACAATGTAACTCCTTACATCGGGTATAACTAGATAGTCCAAGTCTTAATCACTATCTCTACCAGAGTTTGCCCAAACAAGTATCTTCGAAAGTCATGCATCCATCCACCCCTAGACTTTTAGATAAATAAGTACACATGCCCTTGAAATGAACTTTAAACCCCGAAAGGTGATAAAGAATTATCCCATGATCACAAAAATCCAATACTAGCCGTTGTCATTTGAATGTGATTCTTGATCAGGATCGTTTAAGCAATTCATGGTGTGTTTTGAGGTGATTTGAGATATATTGGTGTTGATGATAATTAAACAAGGAAATGAATCATGATCTATAAGATTGATTTACCAATAATCTCATGTGTTTAGGTAAGGTGAAAGTTAGGGTTTAGGGTATATAGACATTAGGTTATTCGATGAGGTAAGGGTTTTGTTTTTATAATAATCCTTTGATATGTCCTTGCTCAAAATCCCATCGCGTTACTCGATATCCTAAGTCAATTTCGGCAGAGTTTCGGTTAGATTAGTCCAAAAGAAATCCTTACTCGATAAACGATAAGGTTGGACCAGCCTAACTCGGCAAACTATATGAAGCATACTCAACTCATGAAACTGTTGCACGAAAAATCAACCCAAACTCGGTATGACTGACCAAACTCGGTAATACCATCAAACTCGATAGTACCCTAACTCGCAAACTTTTCAAACTCGGTGAGAGTTTCAAACTCGGTAAGAGTTTTCAAACTCGGTAAGAATTTTCAAACTCGGTTAAAAAGTTTCAAACTCGGTAAGAATTTCTCTAACTCGATAAACTTTTCAAACTCGAAAAAATTTTCAAACTCGGTAAGAAATTTCAAACCCGGTAATAAAAAATTTCAAACTCGAAAAAATTTTTTAAACTCGGTAAGAATTTTTCGAACTCGCTAAAAAACGTAATTTTTCCGAGAAAAAACACCAAAAAACATGATTTTTCACTAAAAAACACCACGATTCCCCCCCCCCCCCACCCGGTTAGCTCTGATGCCACTTGTTATGACCAAGAAACACCTTCAGGAGGTCGAGGTTGATGGAAATACACCATTGTTCTAGAGAGAGAAAGTAGAGAGAGAAAGGTGGAGAAAAGGGTTTATATTAAAATGAAATAAATGAAACAATACACACACTTTCCCACACCCCTCATGGAGAGTCATGAGGGGTATTTATAGGCTCCTAACATTACTAGTTTGCTTATATTACAATAATAGTCCCTAAAGAACTATTTGTATGATATCTAGTCCATTTCTTTATGTGTGACGTTATTTTTTATAAAATAACAAGGCTAACAGGACTCATGGGTAAAGTACTTGTGTTGTGGAGTAATGGGGAAGAACAGCATATTATTACCCCCATATGTGCGTTAATCTTAAAAGTACTCCAAGTGTTTTGATTACCTTAATTCAAGTCGTTAGATTAGTTTATTGTAAAGTATGTAAAAAGTCAAGTGTACGGGGAATTTACATTCCCTATGATGTATTATTTTGGATGGTAGGGTAAGAGTGTATTAAAAAAAAAATAATAAAAAAAATAGAAAAAAGAAAAGAGAGAAAAAACATACGGACTACCATCCCATTTCATTCTATGTTTATTTTATGTTTTTGTTGTTTTTCATTTATTAGCTTAAGTTGAGCAACGCCATATTGTACATGTAATTAACCAAGATGATTAACTCGCCACCAGTAAAAATTGCCTTTATCCAACAAAACCGTGTATTCCATATCCCTACACCTAACGTTATAACCCTTTGAAAGACCTCTTTGATAGTTTATCCTAGGTGCTTACGCGATGTGGTGGAGGTTTGATCCTTTCCCAAGCCTATGGTAATCTATTTTGTTATGACAGGTAGTGAGAGATGTTTTCCATTTCCATATTGTGATATATATACTTTATTACACCTGAGAGATGTGAGTATCTAAACACTATTTGTGAGGTGCTAGTGTATGACCTCCGTGCTTGTCTTTGGTCTTTAGTGGAACTATTATTTGTTGTAATTACTTTTATATTAGTGTTAAATGACCCCTTACTTGTATTTTGATTAGAATAAAAGCGCATTTGCTTGAGGACAAGCAAATCTCAAGTGTAAGGGTATATGATGAGGCAAAAAATGATCCGTTTTTAGGGGGTCATTTAAGCCCGGAATTGAATTTATTTGATCAAATATTGCCCTAAATCGTTCCTTTTGTGATTTTAGGTACTTTTGGAGTGAATTCTGGAAAAGGAAGCATTTTGGACGTTTTTGGAGCATAAAAGTGAAGAAAACGGCAAAGTCTTAATTTTCCTTGCTGGGAACAGTACTTGACGGCGTCATCAAGTTCTACATGATGGCATCAAGAGTATTACAAGAGGTGAAGTGGATAGAGTCCATGACGGTCCAGAGAGTTTTACACTAAGGGGCATGATGGCGTCACCATAGGCCATCATGGTCCCATTACACGTGACGGCCAAAGGAAATTTTCTCTTGACGGCGTCAGATCTGGATCTAGGCAATCCGATATTACTATGGGCGGTGGGTTGACGGAGTCAGATTTCCCTTCTTGATGCCGTCACGTTGGAAAATCTATATATAGTTTTGTAATTTTCATTCATTAAGAGAGGACAATTAGAGGGATAACTTGGAGAAACCCTAGCACGATTTTATCAGTATTTTCAAGGCTTTTTACCCTTTGAAACCTTTCATGTTCAATTAAGATAAGTATCCTTTCAATTCATTCAATATGTCTATGTGTTGTTTGAATATATCTTACGCTTGTCTTGATTTTAACATGCTAGGCTAGATCTATTGTGTGTTTGCTTAGATGTAGTAAAACCTAGATGTTGATTATGGGTTGATTGCTTGTTTATAGTTGTTATGGGTGAATGATTTCGATGTTAGGCTTAAGAAATCTGGCAGACTTCCATAGTGTAACTTGCTTGAACGTCTTAAGAAACATGAACCAATGCGTACTAAGTTTTTATGGTTGTATTTAATGCATGAGCGAATTCTAATGATCCCATGTTAGGAGCTTCTTACAGGCTCGACATAGGAGTGAAGTAGGAGCTTATAGAGTTGGTAAGTACATACGCCACCCCACGATTGGTATTAAGGAATATAATCTGTCATCCACACAACTGTAACAAACTATCAACCTGTAAAAGATATCTAGGGAGTAATGAAATCTAAGTAAACACAATTTTCTCATTTATTGTTCACACTATATTAGTAATTAGATTTATTTACATTTTTGTTATTTTATTTTGATTGCATCTTAGTTATTGGGTTAGTTGACTAGCAACTAATTCCGCCCACTCTTCCAATACCCGAGATTTTTAATTGTTTTCATAAAATATAAAAATACAAAAAGAATCATCCCTCACCTCTAGACCTAGTTTTTAGGCTTTCTAATCCTAGCAACACTATTCCTGAGTTGAACGATCAATCCCCCGGTACTTGTCACTATACTATACTACAACGATCAGGTACATTGCCTGGTGGGGGTTGTAAGCTTCTCGAGATCCCTCGAGAGGTAAAGCCTGGTGCAATTCCCACGCATCAAGTTTTTGGCACCGTTGCCGGGGAATAGTTATTTTCTAGGTTAGAATTTCTTTTTATTAGGTCTACTTGCTAGATTCCTTTCTAGTAAGATTTTATTTTTTATTTTTAGGTTTTCTTTAGTCTATCTATTTCTTCGTGTCTTTGTTCGTAATCTTTACCATCCGACATCATGGAAGGTGGTAACGTCTTTGAACCCATCAACCCACCACAACAAAACCCACCACTAGCAAACCAACCTCTTAGGCCCCGAACCCTAGGAGAGTATTCCCGTCCTAGCCACCAAGGCTATCAAAACACTATTGAGCTCACCCAAGGAGCCAATGTGTCCCCCTTGCGATCCGACTCCATCCGGTTGGTGCAAAACGAATGTGCATTCCATGGACTTCGTTCCGAAGATCCTAACCAACATCTCAAGGAGTTCCTTAAAATCGTAGATTCTATAGACCTTGATGTTACAACTAGAGAGTCGACGCGATTACACCTATTCCAATTCTCTGTACGTGATCAAGCTAGTCAATGGCTTGAATGTTCACCCGCAGGATCCATCACCTCATGGGATGATCTCACCACTCGTTTCCTTGCTCAATTTTTCCCACCGGGGAGAACTACCAAGCTTAGAAATGATATCTTGATGTTCTAACAACGTTAAGGTGAAACTCTATATGAAGCATGGACTCTGATGCGTGGGGTTTGCACCAGGCTTTACCTCTCAAGGGATCTCGAGAAGCTTACAACCCCCACCAGGCAGTGTACCTGATCGATGTAGTATAGTATAATGACAAGTACCGGGGGATTGATCGTTCAGATAGGAATAGTGTCGCTAGGATTAGAAAACCTAAAGACTAAGTCTAGAGATGAGGGATGATTCTTTTTTGTATTTTTTTTATATTTTTATGAAAGCAAATTAAAATCTCGGATTTTAAGGATTTGGGGCGGAATTAGTTGCTAGTCAACTAACCCAATACTAAGATGCAATCAAAATAAAATACTAAAATGACAATAAAACTAAATTAAACTAAGGTTGTGAGCAATATATGGGAGAAATGTGTTTACTTAGATTTCACTACTCCCTAGATATCTTTTACACGTTAATTACTTGTTATAGTTGCGTGGATGACGGATTGTATTCCTTAATACCATTCATGGGGTGGCGTACTTACTTCCCCAATCCTATGAGTGCCTCTTCACTCCTATGTCGAGCCGGCTAAGAAGCTCCTAACATGGGATCATTAGAATTTACTCATGCATTAAATACAACCAATAAAACCTAGTACACATCGGTTCATGTTTCCTAAGACGTTCAAGCATGTTACACAATGGAGATCTGCCAGTTTTCTTAAGCCTAACATTGAAATCATTCATCCAATACAACCATAAAAAAGTAATCAACACATAATTAACATCTAGGTTTCATTAGATCTAAGCAAACACAAGATAGATCTAGCCTAGCATGTTGAAATTAAGACAAGCACAAGATATAGACAACCAACACATAGACATATTGATTGAATTAAAGAGAAGACTTATCTTAATAGCACATGAAAGGATTCAAGGGGTGAAAACCCTTGAATTTACTGTAAAATACGAGCTAGGGTTCACAAAGTTCGGCCCTAGGGTTTCTCCACACAAGCTCCTCTTAATGAATGAAAATTAGAAAACTATATATAGATTTTAGAAGGTGACGGCGTCAAGAACAAATGTCTGACGCCGTCATCTCGCCGCCAAATAGTTCCTCGGACTGCCTAGATCTGGGTCTGACGCCGTCATGTGTACACCTTATGCAGGCCGTCATACAATTAACTCTTGACGCTCTAGTTGTGACGCCGTCAGGTTTGTACTGGGTCGTCACCAAATTAACTCTTGACGCCGTCATGCTTTTCCTCTTGACGCCCAAATTTTGATTGGCTCCAAACAGTTAACATAAATTGACCAAGTGAATGGTCAACAAGGTCAAACAGCTTAGAGTCCATGCTCCGCGGAATATAGGGTTTCCCCGGGTCGTTATGTCCCGACGAGGTGTGATGGTTAACAAACGGATTTGTGAGCGGGTGAATTTGGGCAGGAAAAGGTTTGTGAGTGATTAAACAAAGGAATATACGAAGAAATAGCTTAAATAAGCTATATGAACAAGACTGGAAAGTTTGAAATACCATAAACGTTTAAAATCTAAAAACGCGTATGTTCACGTTTTAAATAACGTAAACGTACAAAATAAAACGTGAAAACTGAAATCTGAAAACCCCCAGGGGGTGAAAATGACTTTTTTACAAACCTAAGGATAAAAGAAAATTTTTAGAAAATTAAAATGAATTTTTACACTAATTAATTATTTATTATTAATTAATTACTAATTAATACTTATTACTAATATTTAAATAACTTAAATACAATATAATATTAATTAAATACTAAAAAAGTGAAAATTAATTTTATAAAATTATAAAATAACTGAAAACAAGTTTTAAAATTAAAAATATGTATTTTTGTCTTTTTGTGGTTTTTCTATTAATTAATTACTAATTAAATATTAATTACCTAATTAAACTATTATAAATTAAGAAAAATAGAAAATGAACAGTAAAAATTATAAAAAAATTCCAAAAATTATTTTACATTGTATAAAAGCTAGGAAAAATATAAAAACTAGGTCTTACTTAATAAAAACTAATTTTGCTATTTAAAACTTAATTATTAATTAATTACTAATAAAACTAATGTTAAATCTAATAAATACTAAATGACAAAATAAAAATCTGAGAAAATTACTAAAATTACTTTAATATAAAAGGTAATTAATAAAAATATAAAAATACCAAGTGCTTAATAAAAATCTAAAAATGAAAATTAAAATTTAAATTAGATTAAATAGAAACTATCACTTATTATTAAATTGGTTTTTCTTGATTTTTCTTTTTGAAAACTATTTTATACTTAAAAACAACTAACTTTTGTAAAAACAAATTTTTTATAAATAAAAAATAAGCACTTGAGAAGCTTATTGGTGTGACAGTTGACTTTATTTGACCAAGACAAGAAATAAGCTAAAATGGGCTTAAGTGGGACCCACTATGGGTGATTCTGGTTCAAACTAGTGTGTTGGACATGTATGAGCAAGAATCAACCAAAAAGATCCACAGAATAAGCCAATAAGCTCAAAATAAGCACTTGGCCACTTAACTCAACTTAGAAAATGGGACAAACTTAAGGGTGGTTCCAGGTGGGTCCCAGGGGGTTTGAGGTCAAAACTTTGGTCAAACCATGAAGAGGGGTAGGAGGGGGGTTGAAAGGAACAAAGTTGTGGATGTAGGGCCCACTGTGGTGGCCAGAAACCACCACCAAAGTGGGTGGTGTGGCTGTGGTGCTGCTGATGCAGGGGAACTATCTCCCCCTGCAGGTGACTTTGGGTGAGGGTGGGGCCCACAGCAAAATTCCTAAAAATGAAAGCAAGGTAGGAACTTGAAGAATAGTTGAGGGGTTATAATTAGGAACAAGTTTCACCCCCTGAAAGCAAACACAAAAATCAATAAAATTCTTTGAACTTTTGGTTTTTTTCTGCACAAACTAACTTTGACTTTTTGAAATAAACTTGAACCTTGACTTTTGTGAACTTCTGATGATTCTTACAAACTAATTAAGTAATATTATGCTATATTGAGGCTAAGTAAAGCTACTTTAACCAATTATGAATGGAATTGATGGAATGTGGGAACCTAAAACACAACAGATGACAGATAATGGGGATTTGGGTGGGATTTTGACTTTTGGTTGTTTAAGGTACCATTTTTATGATTCCTAGGGCCTAACTAAACCTAATACAGATTATCTACACCAAAACAACAATACAACAACAACAAAAATACACCAATCAAGCTATATCCAAACACCCCTATACTAAACTGATATGACAGATTATCAAAGCAAACCCATGAATTTCACCATGAAACTGAAAACAAGATTTCACTAATCCAATATGAACCTAAACAAGCAGGATTAAGCAACAAAGAACAACTTTAACTAAAAATTACCAAATGTGAGTGATGATGGTGAAATAATTGAAATTGGACTTACAATGATTCATTTACTCAGAGCAAAGAACAGAATATGTACCCTGATCCTAATGTCTCCCTGAGACAACTAAACCATGGCAGTCACCATCTCTTTCTACCTTCTTTCTTGGATTTTTGTTTTCTTACTAACTTAATGGAATTTTGAGCTTATTTAGGGAACTGGGTAAAAATTGATCCCCAAACCCTGATGAACTTTGAGAAAGCTTATCATTAAGCCAAAATGAGCTTGTCAAACAGTTAACAACCAGTTTTCAAAAGATTACATCTAAGTGAGATTTCAAAGTAAAAATGGCAATAACTGAGTTTGCAAAGATAACTGAAATTGATCTTAAATAAAGATGGAATTACATTAATGAAACTGAGTACAAACCTTTTTAAACTAATTTCAACAACTATAAACTTAAATTACATTAAATCGACCTAAAAACTACACTAGGAATTATTCTACACTAAATAATACTTGTTTCTTCTTTCCACTTGATTTTTATATGCCCTGGAGTCAATCTTTGACTTTTCCACCATCAATTGGAGCCGTTGGATGGCTTGAAATCATCATGGCCGTTCAAAAGTGTTTTGGCGCCAAAAAGGGTCTTGGGACAGTTGGGGATTACTTGGAGGATTTCAAGGGCATTAATTGGATTTGGATGGTATTGGAGGCTAGGGGAACAATGTATGGGTGAGTGAGAAGAGTTGGTGAAGGTGGGGGAGGGGGTATACAGTAACAGGTTCAAGTGGGGGTGAAGGAGATGGTGGGTTTGACCTGGTCAAACGACCATGTATAATATTAGAGATGGGGTGGTTTTGTGTTTGGGCTTGGGGTGTTATTTTGGGCCAAGGGGTTTGGCAGGTTTGTATTAAAGGCTAAAAGTCCATTCTGGTTTCAATATTTAACACACGGACCAATATTGTAATTTTTGGAAAGTTTAGGGCCTGAAATGTAATTTTTCAAAAGATGTAATAAGGACCAAATTTGCCAACTTGTACTTTCCCAAGGATTTGAAATTTAATTTTTCACATATAAACACCCAGGGACCATTTTTGCAAATTTCCAAACCCTAGGGACTAAACTTGCAATTTCACTAAACTTTCAATCCAAGGACTAAACTTGCCAAAATAAGTAACCACAAGACCAAAATTGATTTTTCTTTCAAAAATATCCCACCAGGGACCAAATCTGCCAAAGTTTGAAACTCCAGGGACCAAAATTGTAAATTTCCAAAACTTTTGAGATTTTTCACCAAAGGACTAAATATGACAACTTATGATTTTAAAAGGACCTTTGGTGACTTTTCTTTCCAAATAAGTGCTCAGGGACTATTTTTGCCAAATTTTGAAAGTTGGGGGACTGAAACTGCCAATTTTGTAAACTTTGTACGTTTTTCATTTGTTTTTACTCATTTTGCATCTAAAACATATAAAACACAATTTTGAAATATTTTCAGTATTTTGATGCATTACTGAGTGTTTTTGTATGTTTTGCAGTTCAGATTTGACCAAAAATGATGAGTGTTTGAGCACTCATCACTGTCATACACTGTTCCCAGCAAGGAAAATTAAGTCTTTGGCGTTTTCTTCACTTTTATGCTCCAAAAACGTCCGAATTGCTTCCTTTTCCAGATTTCCCTCCCAAAGTACCTAAAATCACAAAAAGAACGATTTAGGGTAATATTTGATCAAATAAATTCAATTCCGGGCTTAAATGACCCCCTAAAAGTGGTTCATTTTTCGCCTCATCATACACTCTTACACTTGAGATTTGCTTGTCCTCAAGAAAATGCACTTTTATTCTAGTCAAAATACAAGTTAGGGGTCATTTAACACTAATATAAAAGTAATTACAACAAATAATCGTTCTACTAAAGACCAAAGACAAGCACGGAGGTCATATACTAGCACCTCACAAATAATGTTTAGATACTCACATCTCTCGGGTGTAATAAAGTTATATCACAATATGGAAACGGAAAATATCTCTCACTACCTGTCATAGCAAAATAGATTACCATAGGCTTGGGAAAGGATCAAACCTCCACCACATGGCGTAAGCACCTAGGATAAACTATCAAAGAGGTCTTTTAAAGGGTTGTAAAGTTAGGTGTAGGGATATGAAATACACGGTTTTGTTGGATATAGGCAGTCTTTACTGGTGGCGAGTTAACAATCTTGGTTAATTACATGTACAATATGGCGATGCTAAGCCAAGACTAGACTCGACTTAAGCTAATAAATGAAAAATAACAAAAATATAAAATAAACATAGAATGAAAAGGGATGGTAGTCCGTTTTTACATACTTTACAATAAACTAATCTAATGACTCGAATTAAGAAAATCAAAACACTTGGAGTACTTTTAAGATTAACGTACATATGGGGGTAATAATATGATGTTCTTCCCCATTACTCCATAAAATAAGTACTTTACCCATGAGTCCCAATCGTCCCAAAACAATATGTACAAGGATATGACTCGACTTAGCAACCATGTAATCAATTAGATAGTTAACTTAGGGTTTAACAAATAACAATAATGCACTAAAGATGAGTGCATACACGGAAGGCTAAGACGATTTGGGTGTACATTTAAGTGGGGTGTAACAAATTCTTCCTTTAAGTAAGATGCTTAAAATTAGAAACGAAAAGATAGGCTCGGAGGGGTGTACTAGGGGTTTCGTGTACTAAAAATGAGTACAACCCTAAGGTGTGGGAAAAATTAATTGACTTAACTAGCCAAGTAATATGACTTAAATGGTCAAATAATTATGATACGGGTTTAACACAAGGGTGATCCTAATGCCTCTTATCATGTAGTAAATCCTATTACACGAATGTAGTCTCACTAGCGGTCTCGGGATGCATCACTAACGCAAGTTCTAGAATCTAAATGCCACCGGTACACTCATAAGCACTAATAGTAAATGCTTTTCCTATCAAATCTAAAGGTGAACCTCACATATTTGGGTGGAAAGTTTTTCTGAATGATATGGTTATGTGCTAGTCATACAATCTCCTATCCATGAGACGCTTGCTATGGCTAAAGTTTCACTCCTAAATGTTGTAAAAAATTTTAAATTTGGCGCTAAAATTACACTAACAAGTATTTCTCATAGTTTTATTACACATCTACTATTAAACAAACAAACTCAAGCAAAAGTGTATTTGTAAGGTATCATCATTTTACCCTCCCCTTACACTTAGGATGAACATTGTCCCCAATGTTCAAGTAAAGAATGTGTTAGCATTAAAAATATGTATTATGAAGTGATGGTCATTCTCATATTGTAACTTTGTGTCGTTTGTTAAGATTAGTAATAGTTTAGTCATTGGGCCTTGGACTTGGCAAGCTAATATGTTATGTGCTATGTTTCATAAGCCTAGTTATCCAACCATGTAACCAAGTCCAAGTCCAAGCCCATAGAAAGCCTATAGGGCATCTCATGTTAAGAACTATTTAAACACCTCAAAGGCTCATTTAAGGTGTGTGCTTGTGTGTGTATTTGTGTGTGTTTTATTAATCAAAGCTCTCATCTTTTCCATCTCTCTCTTATATATACGATATATACTATACTACATCAAGTCACCATCTTTCCATCTTTCCTTCTTATTGTGCTTATATTGTGTGTGATAAAGTTGTGTTATTTATGGTCCAACAAGTGGTATCAATCGCCTAACAATGATTTAGGAGTGTTGGGTGTTTGTGTTTTTCGTTTTTTTAGCTCTAAACACGTTATTTTCATAAAAAATTCTCACTTCTCTTGTTTTTCTTGGTTTTTAACAGTTTTTTTATTACAAACTAGTGTTATAAACCTTATCTAACAAGAAAGTCTTAATCTTTTTGAAAATTTCTAGCTTAAAAATTCGAACTTGGTTTTTGTACTTGTTTTCTAGAACATAAAAAAGTTTCATAAAAATCATCAAGTTTGGAACTTTCTTCATGTTTTGGTGTTTTTATGCATAGAAGTACAAGTATCTTGGAACACAGACTTGTTTTCGGAGTGCTTTAGTCAACCGATTGTTTTTGCCATATATCGAGAACCTAAAACCCTCTCCTATCGAGAACCGTGTTTAAGAAATCTTCAATCGATTCCGTGGTTTACTCGGTGTTTTTCTTACTTGTATAAGTTAGTAAAAACACTTCGACTTGGGATAACTTTCTAAATTGTATAATTTAAATAAGTTTTGAAATTCTCGATAAGTGAAAATTTTCGAGAAGTTTTGCAAACAATTTTCGAGAAACTTGAAAAATTTTCGCAAACTTGGAAAATTTCGAGAACTTGAAAATTTTTCGCAAACTTGGAAAATTTCGAGAACTTGGACAAATTTTTGCAAACTTGAGAATTTTCGAAAACTTTGACAATTTATCGAAAACTTGAAAACTTTCGAGAACTTGGACAAATTTTCGCAAACTTAAAATTTTTTTTTGAGAACTTGGACAAACTTTCGAGATTCTATAGTTTCGAGAACACAGCAAAGTTTCGAGAAATTTTGACAAAAGTGAGGTTTTTGACGACCAAACTTCAAACGGCCATAACTTTTGAACCGTAACTCCGTTTTCGACGAATCAGCTGTCAAAACGACCGTGAGACAAAGAAGAACGACACGCTAAATGACTTATCAATTTAGGCGAAGTTTCGAGGCCTAAAAACGCTCCGAGAAGAAGTTATTGAGGTTTTAAGGTTTTTAGTCAAAATTTTTACCATAAAAACTTGCATCAACTCACTCTAAACTCTACTCCTATTTCGTTGGAACGATCCAAAACTCAACTTTATCCATCTACACTTCATCAATGGCAACTCAGGAAGACATTCATGCAGCCGGTGCGGAAAACCGACCTCCAATGCTTGAAAAAGGTGGATATCTCCCATGGACAAGCCGCATGCTTCGTTACATCATAACAAAGCCTGATGGTAAATTAATGATCAACTCCATTACAAATGGTCCATTCAAGCCACGACAAGTTCAAATTGAAGGTAATCCAAATACAACACCTCCTACTCAACCATTCGTGCGTGAACAAACAAAAGCAGATTACACAGAGGAAGACAAGAAGCAGATCGCCGCTGATGATATGGCAATGCATTTAATCCAACTTGGATTACCACGTGAGATCTTTGCTGCGGTCGACAGCTGTGAAACTGCTTATGCTATGTGGGAATGTGTTAGAAGGATATGTCATGGAACAGAGATTGGACAACAAGACGTTGAGAACAAACTTCTTACTGAATGGGAGAACTTTACATCCACTAAAGGTGAACAGATTGAATCTTACTACACCAGGTTTTGCACTTTGATGAATGAGTTAATCAGAAACAAGTTGACACCTCGAACAATTGCAACAAACATCAAATTCATCAATAACCTTCCAGAAGAATGGGGTCGTTATGTTACAATTGTCAATCAAACAAAGGATTTACATAAGGTGAATTATGATCAACTCTATGACTTTTTGAAGCAAAACCAAGCTGAGGCTAATGAAGTAAGAAAAGAAAGATTGGCAAAGAATCATGATCCTCTCGCATTAATTGCTACTACACCAACACCGCTACCAGTGAACACACAACAACCATCATCATCTTCCACTCACAACTACATGCAACCATCATACATTCAACAACCAACACCGGTCTACCAACAACAGTTCTACTCACAGCAACAACCACATGTCATTCCACAACAGCAATACCCACAATTCCAAGAACCAGAATTCACTGAAAATGATGAAGCTACTGCAGCATTGACCCAAGCGTTTGCTTTTCTGTCAAAGGCATTCCAAGGACGCTATTCTACACCAACAAACAACAACCAAAGGATTTCATCGAATACTCATAACAAGCAGATCGCTCAGCCAAGTTTCAATATGGGCAACGGAGGCCAAATGGTTGGAGTTTATGGGAATCAGCAAGGATATGCTACTGGAATTTACATGGGGAATCAGAATATGCAGAATGCAGGGAATCAGAATGCAGGAAATCAGTATGGTCAGTATGCAGGGAATCAGATGGGTCAGTTTGTTGGAAATCAAAGGGGTCAGAGTGTTGGTAATCAGGCAATGGGTAATCAGAATAGAAATGTTGCAGCTCCAGTAGTTGGGAATTTGGGAAATGTGAATCAGGGTAATCCGGTAAAGTGTTTCAACTGTCAGGGTGTAGGTCATATGGCAAGGAACTGTCCTACTAAGCCAAACAAGAAAGATCTAGCGTACTTACAGAAAGCAGTGATGTTGGCACAAAAGGCAGAGGCAGGATGTCAGTTGAACGCAGAGGAGAATGACTTTATGGCTCTTATGGATGACATGGAAGATAGAGAGGATATCGATGCGAACTGCATATTCATGGCGAATCTTCAGGAAGCTAAGTATGACACGGATTCTGACACACTTCCTGTTTATGACACCAATGCACCACCTGAGGTATCAAATTTCAACACATGTCACAATAATGATATATTTGATATGTCTCCTCATGAGGAACAGCATTTTGAGAAGCAAGCATCCACTTATGATACATACCTGGACACGCCAAGTAGTAGCAATACTTCTTTAGCAACTCCAGATGTGAATCATAATGGAGGCTTCGTTTCACAGCATGCTGAGAATGATGAGGAAACACGTGCTTTGTTTGAATCATTATTGAATAATTGTCGTATGGAAATTGAGAATGTGAAATAGGTCAATCGCGATGTTAAGGCCGCGAATGTTAAATTGACCGCTGAGCTTGAGAGTTACAAAGATAACGTTAAAGCTTTTGAATTTCATAACAAAAGATTGTCTGAATTAGAAACTGGTTATCAAAATTCCGTTTCAAGGGAAAAACAATTGCAACTCAAGTTTGATACACTTGATGTTAATTCTTTCAAAAAGATAAAATCTTTAAACGCGGAAATTTATGATTTACAAAACCAACTTTCTAAACAAAAATCAGCTTATACCAATCTTGAAAAAGAAAGGGACGAGCTAAAAAAGGACTTTGCAAAGAAAGAAGACAAACTTTTGGCCGAAATCGTAGAGTCAGAACACATGATTGCACACTTAGAAGAATTAGTGGTTAAATCGGGTCAGTCAAGTCAAACAATGAAAATGATTTCAAATAAAACTAATCCGATTTACCATACGAAACATAAAGTGGCTCTCGGTAACAACACCCCCAGTAATCTCAAGAAAGCTCAGCAAGAACAGAATGTTTTGTATAATGGGAATGTGATTTACACTAAACATGCTCCTCCCGTCGTTCGGGATTCTGTGCAAACGATAGAACATGTCGAAGAGAGCATAAATAAAATGAAACAAAAGGATTTGAAACCCATTGATTACAACAAATTGAACAAACTTTCGGGAATTACTTTTGTTCCACAAAAAGAACCATCTGTGTTTTCCATAAAACGCCCATTTTCAAAAATGTTTTCTAAGAAAGTAATTGTTTCCAAATCTCTTTCAAAAATGGAACAAATGTCCTCTAACAACACTTTTAATACAAGTGAGGCTAGAGAAATTTTGGATGACGTTAAAAAGAGAATTCAAGAACTTCAAAATATTGTTGCTTCTAAAACTACAATCAATATTAACAACTGGCATTCCAGTTTTCATATTGAGCAGAAAAAAGTTTTTGAAAATGAAATTACTATCCCACTGAATAACATCAGTGCGAGGGTAATCCATTTTGAACAAGTTTTCTTAAAAGAAATGGCCGAATTTGTCAAGGATCACAAATCCCTGGTAAACGAAGCTAATGATACTCGTGTAAACATGAATGTTTTGGAAAACCTAAATGATTCTCTCTTCGAAGCTGTTATGACCACTGATATTATGTCCATCATTTTACAAACATATTCTGTTCAAGACGATGAAAGACTGAGAGCTGAGACCTCCCAAATTGTTTCAAAATATGAAAATACTCTTATAAAGCTTGAAAAAGAAAATGTGTCATATTTTAAACAACTTGATCGGAAAAAGGAAGAATGCAAGTATGACAAATTGTCATATGAGCGTGCCTTAAAGAACATGAAAGAGCAAAATGATCTTTTAAAGGCTCAGCTTGAAAGTCAAAAAGGAAAGGGTGAGGAAACCAAGTTTGCAAAACCATTGACTTCGGAGAAACCAAATGTTTTAAACACGGTTCAAAAACCTAAAATGTCAATTTCACGGTTTGCTCCAAAAGTCGATGAGAAAAAGGATTTGACAAAACCAGTCACTCCAACACCCTTGCCCAAGATAAGTGAAAATGAAAAGATTGTTGATAAAGGAAAAACGGTTGTCGAAACACCAAAAGTGATAGCACCTGGCCTTTTTAGGATTAGCCCCACTAATGCGTCTGCCTCCACATCTAATGCATGCAAAAAGGATAATTCTAAAGAGTCTAGTGATGCTAAAAAGGACAACAATATAAATCCTAATGTGTGTGCCTTACCTTCTACAGGATTAGAAAGCACCTCTAGGAGCAGCAGACTAAAGCCTAGGAGCAATACAAGGAACAATAGAGTCTTGCCTGTTTCTAAGAGTAGTAGCAAGAATAAAGCTGAAGAAGTAGAAGAACACCCTAGGAATTTATCGCTTTGTAATAAGAGACATGTTTCATCTGAATGTAATGTCGAGCGTAATGTTTTTAATGCATGTAATGACTCTGTTTGCTTAATATGCAAGAAATGTTTAATTAATGTTGTTCATGATGAATGTGTTTCTAAGAATGTGAATGTTACGCCTGAACAGAAGAATGTTCCAAAAAGACCTAGTGCTAGATCCAGATCTATAAAAAGATTAGTTGCACGATTTAGGACTACCACTATTAGTCGAATGCCTAGGAACTATCTTAAGTTTTGTATGTGGATTCCGACGGGTAGAGAGTTCACTCTTAAGGACGGCAAATTAGAAATAACCCAAGCTAAACAAATAGCAACTGTCTATGAGTGTGATTCTGCTTTCACTCCTAACCCCATGGAACCAAATTCAAAACGGTTTCCAAATACAAACTCTTCTGTTCTTGGCAGGTTATCGAAATATGTCTTTGGATCGTCGACTCGGGTTGCTACAAGCACATGACCGGGAATTTAAAGCTGCTGATCAATTTTGTCTGGAAATTCATGGGAACTGTACGCTTTGGAAATGATCATGTAGCAGCTATTCAGGGTTATGGAGATCTTCGGTTTGAGAATTTTTTAATCACTCAAATTTACTACGTCGAAGGGTTGGGACACAACTTGTTTTCAGTCGGGCAGTTTTGTGATGCAGATTTAGAAGTGGCTTTCAGAAGAAACACGGTTTTTATTAGAAATTTGGTTGGTGATGATCTCTTAACTGGTAATCGTGGTACAAATTTGTATGCTATCGACATCAACCAAATGGCTTCTACATCACCAATTTGTCTTATGACAAGGGCAACCGAAACTAAGTCCTGGCTGTGGCATAGAAGATTATCCCATCTCAATTTCGACACGATCAACAAGTTAGCCAAAGACAACATCGTCACCGGACTTCCTAAGTTCAAATACACCAAGGAACACCTATGTCCATCATGCGAACAAGGAAAAAGTAAAAGAGCATCATATAAACCCAAAACCGTACCTAGTTCAGAAGCAAGGTTACATATGTTGCACATGGACTTATGTGGCCCAATGAGAGTTGAAAGCATTAATGGGAAGAAGTATATTCTTGTTATTGTTGATGATTATTCAAGATACACTTGGGTAAAGTTTCTGATATCAAAAGACGAAGCACCAGGCATCATCATCACCTTTCTGAAGCGTATTCAAGTTCTACTTCAAGCTCCAGTAAGGATTATAAGAACAGACAATGGCACAGAATTTACAAACCAGGAGTTAAGAACTTACCTTGAAGATGTTGGAATCACACACCAAACATCAGTTGTTAGAACTCCACAGCAGAATGGGGTAGTTGAAAGAAGAAATAGAACTCTTGTGGAAGCTGCTCGCACAATGCTAATTTTTTCTAGTGCACCATTATTCTTATGGGCTGATGCTGTAGCCACTGCTTGTTTTACTCAAAACCGATCCCTAGTCCATCCGAGATTCAATAAAACCCCATATGAGCTAGTGAACAACCGTAAACCTGACATCTCTTACCTTCACGTATTTGGCGCTTTGTGCTATCCGACGAATGACAGAGAAGATCTAGGGAAGTTAAAAGCTAAGGGTGATATTGGAATCTTAATTGGATATTCAGAAAACTCGAGGGCATTCAGGGTGTATAATAGACGAACGAAAAGGATAATGGAGACGATGAATGTGAAGTTTGAAGAAATTTCACAGATGGCTTCTGAGAGATACGCTCTAGAACCCGCGCTTAATCCGATGGCTTCTAATCAAACCAGATTAGGACCCGCACCAAACAGTCAGACTTCTGGACACATCAGTTCAGGACTCGTGCCTAATGGAGCTCATTCAACAAACACGGACAAACCTTCAGAACAAGAACTGGAAAATTTCTTCGAGTTAATGTTTGATGAATATTATGGTGGAACTTCGACAAATGCATCTCAACAACATTCCGCTGCACCCGCTCAAAATCAACCACCACCACCACTGGATGCATCTACAACAATCGAAGCTGAAGCACCAACTACCTCAACATCATCTACATCTACTCAAGCCACTCCAGTACTTGAAACTGAACTACCAAGAGTTGATGAGCAAAATCAAAACACAAATTTTCAAGAAGAACCAACAAATAATTCAAACGATGTTGCGTTAGAAGAAGGAGAAGAAGTATTTGAAAACCCGTTTGCAACAGACTCTGCTGAATCTTCTTCAAGGTTACATGAACCGTCTAACACACATACGTTAAACCCAAGGTACCCTTCTACGTTTCAATGGACAAAAGACCATCCAATAGAACAAGTTATTGGTGAACCTTCAAAGCCAGTTCAGACAAGGAGACAACTAGCCACCGATCTCAAATTGTGCATTTACGTTTGCTCAATCAGCCTCAAAGAACCAAAGAACATTCGGGAAGCAATGGCAGAAAACCCTTGGATTGAAGCGATGCAGGAGGAATTTCTTCAATACCTGTTACATGATAGTTGGGAACTTGTTGAACGACCACTTGATTAACGTGTTCTTGACCTCAAGTGGTTGTGGAAGAACAAACTGGATGAGGAAATGACTGTTATTCGCAACAAAGCTCGTCTCGTGGCTAAAGGTTATCCACAAGAAGAAGGGATAGATTTCGAAGAATCATTCGCGCCGGTAGCTAGACTTGAAGCAGTTCGGATTTTCTTAGCCTATGCAGCTCACAAAAACATCACAGTCTATCAGATGGACATTAAGACTGCATTCTTGAATGGAACTCTGAAAGAAGAAGTGTATGTGAGTCAGCCAGAGGGATTCATCGACAGAGATCATCCAGACTACGTCTACAAGCTTAAGAAAGCAATTTATGGTTTAAAACAAGCTCCAAGAGCGTGGTATGACGAACTATCATCTTTCTTGCTCAAAAACAATTTCACAAAAGGAACGGTTGATGACACCTTGTTTATCAAAAAATTCAAAGATGATATTTTGATCGTTCAAATCTACGTGGACGACATTATTTTTGGATCAACCAATCCTAACCATTCAAAACATTTTGAAAATCTCATGAAAAGTAAATTTGAAATGTCCATGATGGGGGAACTAAAATTCTTTCTTGGTTTACAAATACATCAATCCCCACGTGGTATTTTTATCAATCAAGCTAAATATACAATAGAGATTTTGAAAAAACATGGAATGGAAAATTGTGATTCTGTTGGTACACCAATGGTCACTTCACCAAAAATAGGTGCTGACTTGTTTGGGAAACCTATCGATCCGAAAAAATATCGGAGCATGATCGGTTCTCTCATGTACCTAACTGCTAGTCGACCTGATATTCAATTTGCTGTTTGTTTGTTAGCACGGTTTCAGGCAAAGCCTACCGAACTTCACCTCAAAGAGGTTAAACGGATCTTTCGATACCTACGAAGTACCATTAACATGGGACTTTGGTATTCGAAGGATTCGGGGTTTCATCTAACAGCATTTTCAGATGCAGACCATGCTGGTGATCAAGTTACAGCAAAGAGTACATCAGGTGGAGCACAATTTTTGGGTGAAAAGCTAGTAAGCTGGTCTTCAAAGAAACAGGATTGTACTGTGCTATCAACCGCCGAAGCCGAGTATGTGTCTCTATCTGCGTGTTGTGCCCAAGTTCTTTGGATGAGGACACAGCTCACAGATTATGGCTTTACTTTTGACAAAATACCTATGTATTGTGACTCAAAAAGTGCCATAGCCATCTCGTGCAATCCCGTACATCACTCTAAGACGAAGCATATCAAAGTCCGCTACCATTTCATCAAAGAACACGTGGAAGAGGGTACTGTTGAATTATTTTTCGTTAAGACAGATTACCAACTCGCCGATCTCTTTACCAAAGCCCTTCCAAAAGAACGGTTTGACTATTTAGTTCGACGAATTGGCATGCGAAGCCTAACTCCTGAGGAGCTAGAACGTCTTCTCGAATCTTCTTGAAAAATGTTTTCAAAACCGCTTCGCTGTAAATATTTTTGAAAAAAAAAACAAAATACAAAATTTGAAAAACCAACAAAAATAAAATACAAAAATATAAAACTTTAAAAAAAATACAAAAACAATATAAAATCAAAAAAATATTCTTCTTACGACATGTCTCTCGTATAAATCAATATTCTGTACGTCTCTAGAAATGTCATTCAACAATGATACGGACATGTACAGATGCTTGAGCGGGAGTTCTTCTTTTTTTTTTTTGTTTTTCTAAAACATGTCGTTTCTCAAAATTTTCTTCACAATGGCTTTCGTATACTTTAGTACGAAACCCGTACTTAAACGATGACTTCTGATTATTTTCAAATCAAGGACTCGTACGTTCAATGACGAACTCTTTTTCAAAAAGTTCGAGTCTAAACAAACGAAAAAGATTTCAAGCATAAACTCGTTTTCAAACAAAATTCTTGAGCACTCTTTCAAGATTGTTCAAAAGATTTCTCAAAATCTCTCAAAATTAGTGCTCAAGATAACTCCCTCAAAACCCTTAAAATTGATTTTAAATGTGCTATCATTAAGGGGGAGTATAAAAAACTGAAATGTTCCAAATTCATGCAAAATCTGTCTTTCTCTCCAAAAGCTTTTTCTTAATCAGTTGATATCAAAAATATCACATTATGCTATTTTTGAGGGGGAGAAGACATGATTAAAATGTGATCAAAGATATTTAAAGATTGTGGTTGAAACTCAAAAGAGCTCGACTCAGATATTACCAATGAATTGACGAAGCTTAAAATATCATTAATCGAAAAGACTTGTCCTGGACGGGTAATAATTTCAAGCTAGTCTAACTAGTGATGTATGCGTGTCTCGAATAGGACTTGTCTGAGTAGAATGTACCGTATCGAGAGACTTTCTTTGGACTTGACCAGGACGGGTAATAACTTCAAGCTAGTCTAACTAGTGATGTAAGCGTGTCTCGAATCGGTCATGTTCACTGAAAGTGGATCAATTCAAAAAGTGCAAACTCCTCCCGCATGTGAAAATTTCTTAAAAATTACGTGAGCACATGTGAAGGGGGAGTCCTTCAAAGAAATGCAAAACTCTCAAAGTGGTAACTACAATGTGTTTTATTATCATAAACACTTTGAGAGATTTTCTATAAATGGTTTTATGGCAATGATAGGATAGTCATGGAGTTATAAGGTGACTAAGGTTAGGAAAAACCGTCCTATGATCCGCCAGAGCCGGAGGGATCTACCCAAGGACAATTCCAATAGATTAGAATTAGAAGTCCTTAGGTATGATTGAAAAAAGGAGAAAATGAGAAAGGAGAAAGAAGGGGTTGAAGAATTAAAAAGAAAAGTTATGAAAAAGGGTGAAAAGAAATAGCCCTCCAAATGTTCAACCTTAGGGCAGACACCGGGTACAATTCATATGCTACTGGTTGTTACTAAGGTGACACCGGTATTGAAGACAAAGACGTCATGGACCCAGTGACGCATTGCACTAAACCTTCTTAACCACTCAAGTTCTCTTAAAAGAGCTTGTTTCATTCTCACGGGGAACCGGTGTAATCTATCGACCTGTCTCTTAGAGATGGTTGATATTGAAGCAGGAGACCTCTCCCTAATCTCCGCATAGGAAACCAAATGTGCACTTATCGAGTCTAGAGCCCCGAGATTGATCAAAAGATCTCATAGGAACACATGATATTTCTACACTGGTTGTTCATCATTAAGGACGCCAGATGTAAACTTAAGAGTCCTACGCAGATCTTAGCAATTTGCCAGAACATTTATGAGAGGATTCACTTTTGTGATTCTCAATGATTGAATGGAAATTCCTGACAGGGTCAACATCAAGCAGCCCTGACAGCAGGTCACTTCGGTAATTCTTTATTGGTTACGCTTAGTGTTCACGGTGGTTTCAAACGGTCTACAGTCGTGGAGTGATCCCCAGCGACTCACCCAGTCATTGAGCTACTTAGTAGGTCTTGTAAGCTCTCTCGAGAGTATCTGACATGGGAACGGCCTTGGTAAGGGATAGAAGGAGTCTTCACACTATGTTGTTGACGATCTATAATTCTTATCTGTAAGTACTAGATGTTTTATTGCTAATTGTTTATATGCAGGGACACTTCATCTCCATGGCAACAGATTCCACGTGCTCATACATACATCTGGAAGTTAAAGAAAGCTCCCTCAAAGATCTATACAACACAAAGTTCAAAGAAAGATTCTACTCCAAAAAGAAGAATCTACAAAGTATAAAGACTAAAGATCAAAGTGAAAGAAAGGGAACTACGTGCATATGAATATCAAAGTCCAAAGATGTATGAGCATGTTGGAATGGCATACAACCACCACAGACCCAGAAGTGACGAATGGTAGATAACTCCACATCACAAAGGAACAAAGAACGATGAAAAATCAGTTATCGAAGATCACAAAGCATGAAGGAACAAAGACTAAAGACTATTCTACAACGACACACAAAGTTAAAGACAAAGAACACGGAAGTCCCACTCACGTGGAGCATCATTCGAATGACCACCCCTTAGGGGGAGATTGTTAGCATTAAAAATATGTATTATGAAGTGATGGTCATTCTCATATCGTAACTTTGTGTCGTTTGTTAAGATTAGTAATAGTTTAGTCATTGGGCCTTGGACTTGGCAAGCTAATATGTTATGTGCTATGTTTCATAAGCCTAGTTATCCAACCATGTAACCAAGTCCAAGCCCAAGCCCATAGAAAGCCCATAGGGCATCTCATGTTAAGAACTATTTAAACACCTCAAAGGCTCATTTGAGGTGTGTGCTTGTGTGTGTATTTGTGTGTGTTTTATTAATCAAAGCTCTCATCTTTTCCATCTCTCTCTCATATATATGATACATACTATACTACATCAAGTCACCATCTTTCCTTCTTATTGTGCTTATATTGTGTGTGATAAAGTTGTGTTATTTATGGTCCAACAGAATGTAAAAGTGAAATAAGTAAAACAAATGAAATCAAATACTCCCCTGATTCGCTCGGTATGGATAATAAGGTGGCCAGGTTAAATCTTCCTCCAAGAAAATGAACAATCAAAGCTTCCCTTCCAGAATAATAATCATCTTCTTGTCATACATAACCTGTAAATCCTGAGAAAACAGACAAGGCAACCTCGCATAAAATCGGCGGCAATCTACATATGTTACTAAATCCTAGAAAACAAAATAAGATATAATGCTTGTGGAATGATGTTTGCAGATTTCCTGGAGATTATAAAACTAATAATTCAACAAAAACTTTAAGACTCCGTTAGAAAAACAAAACTGGTAAAATTTCCAGATTTTTACACGTGACGCCATCAAGAGTAGACTCATGACGCCGTCAGAAGTGACCTGCAGAAATTCTTATGTTAAGTTTCCGGAAAATTTCTGGAAAAACTTGGTTCTACTTCCCGTAAAATCCTGCAAAACTTCATTATGACTCGATACGAGCATTTGACTCTAACAAATACGAATATACATGTTCATTTAATATTGTGGAGAATCATGATCGGTTTGTTTCTTAAAAACATATTTGGGGTTTCCCCTTACACTTATCTTTTGCAAAAATACCTTTTGGGTGAAGTTAAGACTAGGCCAAAACAACAAAGTAAAGTATTTCCACTTTTTAGTTTAGAAACATGATCTACCAACAATAAAAATAAAGCATGCATACGGAAGCAAATAACAAACAAACAAAATAAAATCACACAAAGCATGGGTTGCCTCCCAAGAAGAGCTTTTCTTTATTTACGAGTCTTGTAGCTAGACTCAAGGTCATGGGTTACTACGTGACCTCATCCCTTGAGATGATGTACCCCATGTAGTTGTGATCATTACTATTGTGGTGGTAGTGCCTCAATCTGTCGATACTTGCAATCACCTCTCCACCTACTTTACTTCTCAGGTTAGCCATCCCATCTTGGCTCATGCTCTCAATTGTGAAAGGCCCATACCACCAAGGACTCGGTTTATCGGGTGGTATCGTTATTTCCAAGTGTCTTAAGAGTACCAAGTTCCCTTCCTCGAATGGTACATGGCTTTCTGCTGGTCGATTATGTTCGAACTCGACATGAACTTTATTGCTTTTGCTTCTTTCCTATTTAGCCTCCTTGTAGCTTTTGATTCTTGCCTCCCATGCAAGAATTTTATTCTGAACACGAATGGGTGTCGTGTCAATGTTGTTTTTGAGCTTTCTCCAACTCAAATTCTCATGCCCACTTCGCGGGGTCATGGGGAAGCTAATCTTTCTTTTTCCAGATTTAAGCTCAATTTTCCTGCCTTCATACTTAATGACTGCCCTAGCGGTGGTGAGGAATGGTGCCTCAAGGATTATTGGCATGCATCCATCTCCCTTATCATCGATGATCATAAAATCAACGGGGTACATGAGTCCTGCGACATTAACTAATACATCTTCTGCGATTCCTAGGGGGTATACGTAAGAGTGTCCAGCGAGGGATAACCTAACACGAGTGGGGGCTGGCATTTTTGATGTTAGTTGGATGTAAATAGTTAGGGGCATAAGATTTACTTCCGATCCTTGGTCGGCGAAAGCACTAAGACATTTCAAATCCCCATGTCAGCTGCTTAGTAGCCACTTTTTGTACCAATAGTTTCTCAAATATTGGCCCCCCAGGTAACGTATCATACTCATCTTTTCCCCCTTCCTCTTTCTCAGAACCCTGTTTGGAAGGTTGGTTACGCCCATCACCCTTTATCCAATTTGTTATAGTGTTTTCGTTTATATCATGTTTCAGGTAGTAACTCAAAGGTTGGGATTTTGGTGGATCTTCTAAGGTTTGTTTAGTAGGGGTTTCTACCTTCTCATTATCCTTATGGATAATTGTGATGGAATTAACAAATCGGGTAGTGGGGACAACACTTTCTTTCCTTAGTAACATCCTCTCGGGGGTTCTCTAGTTGGTATATTCTTCCAGTAGGCTCGTCATCTCATTCATTTTCTCTTGCATCTCCTCTTTTTGCTTATAAGCTGCTTCCTCGAATCTAGCGAGCCGATCTGAATGAGTTGCCATGTATTCTCTCATTCTAGCTTCAAATTCTGGGCTGAGTTTCTCGGGAGGGGAATAAGGTGGGGCATAGTTTTGAAAAGTTTCGACATTCTCTCTAGAGGGTGACTCTGATAACGGTGTTGAAGTCATTTTCGAGACAGAATTGACAGCAGCCCGTCTAGGACTTAAGGGTCTCCTTTGCCTTTCCTCAAAATAGTCAACTTTTGCCTCGAGTTTGCATAGGATTCATCAGGGATTTCGGTAGTCCCTTCAGGTGTTGAGATTGCGTTGATGGCCGCTTTTATAGTAAGATTAAACTCCCACATCTCTTGATTATCGGCGACAAGCTCTTTAATAATTGCCCTGGACTCCTCGGCGGTCTTATCACGCAATTGACCTCCTGCGGCCCTATCGATTGTATGTTTAGTGTGATAGTCAACATGGTCGTAGAAAATCTGAACTAATAACCAAAGGTTTATACCATGATGAGGGACCTTATGGAGGAGGTCCTTGAAACGAGCCCATGCTTCGTAGAAAGTTTCACCCTGATGTTGTTCAAACATCAAAATGTCATTTCTAAGCATCGCAGTCTTTCCCGGTGGGAAGAATTGGGTAAGGAAGCGAGTGGTGAGATCATCCCATGTGGTGATGGATCTCGCGGGTAAACGCTCAAGCCATTGACTAGCTTGATCACGTAGAGAGAATTGGAATAGGCGTAGTCAGGTTGTCTCTCTAGTTGCAACATCTAGGTCTATGGAATCTATGATTTTAAGGAAGTCCTTGAGATGTTGATTTGGATCTTCGGAACGAAGTCCATGGAATGCACATCCGCTTTGCACCAACCGGATGGTGTCGGATCGCAAGGGGGTCACATTGGCTCCGGTGAGCTCAATGGTGTTTCGATAGCCTTGGTGGCTAGGTCGGGAATACTCTCCTAAGGTTCGGGGCCTAAGAGGTTCTAGTGGTGGGTTTTGTTGTGGTGGGATGACGGGTTCAAAGATGTTCCCATCGTCCATGATGTCGGGTGGTGAAAAGTTACGAACAAAAACACAAAGAAATAAGATAGACTAAAGGGAACCTAAAAATAAAAATAAAATGTTACTAGAAAGGAATCTAGCAAGTAGACCTAATAAAAAGAGATTCTAACCTAGGCAATAACTATTCCCCAGGCTGCGGCGCCAAAAACTTGATGCGTGGGGTTTGCACCAGGCTTTACCTCTCAAGGGATCTCGAGAAGCTTACAACCCCCACCAGGCAGTGTACCTGATCGATGTAGTATAGTATAATGACAAGTACCGGGGGATTGATCGTTCAGATAGGAATAGTGTCGCTAGGATTAGAAAACCTAAAGACTAAGTCTAGAGATGAGGGATGATTCTTTTTTGTATTTTTTTATATTTTTATGAAAGCAAATTAAAATCTCGGATTTTAAGGATTTGGGGCGGAATTAGTTGCTAGTCAACTAACCCAATACTAAGATGCAATCAAAATAAAATACTAAAATGACAATAAAACTAAATTAAACTAAGGTTGTGAGCAATATATGGGAGAAATGTGTTTACTTAGATTTCACTACTCCCTAGATATCTTTTACACGTTAATTACTTGTTATAGTTGCGTGGATGACGGATTGTATTCCTTAATACCATTCATGGGGTGGCGTACTTACTTCCCCAATCCTATGAGTGCCTCTTCACTCCTATGTCGAGCCGGCTAAGAAGCTCCTAACATGGGATCATTAGAATTTACTCATGCATTAAATACAACCAATAAAACCTAGTACACATCGGTTCATGTTTCCTAAGACGTTCAAGCATGTTACACAATGGAGATCTGCCAATCATTCATCCAATACAACCATAAAAAAGTAATCAACACATAATTAACATCTAGGTTTCATTAGATCTAAGCAAACACAAGATAGATCTATCCTAGCATGTTGAAATCAAGACAAGCACAAGATATAGACAACCAACACATAGACATATTGATTGAATTAAAGAGAAGACTTATCTTAATAGCACATGAAAGGACTCAAGGGGTGAAAACCCTTGAATTTACTATAAAATACGAGCTAGGGTTCACAAAGTTTGGCCCTAGGGCTTCTCCACATAAGCTCCTCTTAATGAATGAAAATTAGAAAACTATATATAGATTTTAGAAGGTGACGGCGTCAAGAACAAATGTCTGACGCCGTCATCTCGCCGCCGAATAGTTCCTCGAACTGCCTAGATCTGGGTCTGACGCCGTTATGTGTACACCTTATGCAGGCCGTCATACAATTAACTCTTGACGCTCTAGTTGTGACGCCTTCAGGTTTGTACTGGATCGTCACCAAATTAACTCTTAACGCCGTCATGCTTTTCTCTTGACGCCGTCATACACTGTTCCCAGCAAGGAAAATTAAGTCTTTGGCGTTTTCTTCACTTTTATGCTCCAAAAACGTCCGAATTGCTTCCTTTTCCAGATTTCTCTCCTAAAGTACCTAAAATCACAAAAGAAACGATTTAGGGTAATATTTGATCAAATAAATTCAATTTCAGGCTTAAATGACGCCCTAAAAGTGGTTCATTTTTCGCCTCATCAGACTCGTTTCAAGGACTTACTCCAAAAAGTCCCTCATCATGGCATAGATCTTTGGCTCCAAATCCAAATATTCTATGACCATATCGATCTCTTCACAAGGCGAACCATTGACCAATCGGCCGGTGGTAAGCTACGTCATCTAAGTGCGGAAGAATCATGGGAACTCATAGAAGATCTTGCTTTCTATGACAACGAAAGTTGGAATGATCCCCGTGATTTGAACAAAACGGTCAAGGCAATATTTTTGCCTTCGAACAAATCTAGCACTCCCGACCGTAGGATCATGGAACTTGAGGACCAAGTCAAGTTCCTCATGAAATCTTACGAAGCTCCTAAGCCTTCAAGACAAGTGAACAAAATCACTTATTCATGCGAATTATGTAGTGGTCCCCATGACACTCGTGATTGCGTGGAACTCCCCGGAACAGCTTTTGCGGACTACGCATCTTAGCGTACCGACGAAGCGGGAGATAAGTGGTACACTTTCAAACCTGAGCCAAACCCTTACGGTGATTCCTACAACCCTTCTTGGAAAAATCACCCGAACCTTAGGTGGAAACAAAACCAAAACAATTCTTCCAATCCGCCTAATCGTTACCAACCAAACGGTCCACCCTCCAACCGCACTTTCAACAACAATCCTTCTAATAACTATGGTAGTACCAACAATCTTGAAGGATTGATGTCCAAGTTTATGGCATCTCAAGAAGCTCGCATAGCTAAGTTTGAAACTGAATTCAATCAACAACAAACGGAGATGACCAATAAGATTGACAACTTGTTGAAAGCCCTCAACAACCAAGCGTTAACTACACCTAGGAAGGACACTAGGGATGCCAATAGCGGAATCCAAATTAAGGACCCCTCATCATCCAAACACGTCCACTTTGTCAATGTTGTCACTATTAAGCCAAAAGATAAAGATATAGAAGAAAGTGACAAGGATGAAGTTGGAGTAGAAACCGAGACTATGGATGAAATTAAAGAAGTTGAGGTTAATAAGGGAGAAAAGTTAGAGGAAGTAGAAAGCGTAGAAGAGTACTTTGATAAGTTGCCCACCAAGGAAGAACGGGAATATCACAAAGATTTATTCGATGATCCCGAGACACCATATATCCTTGGTTCACCCCTTATTAAAATAGGTGACCCCTCTAACATCAACATACCATGCAACATTGGGCATATGCATGTATGGAAAGCTTATATCGATCCTAGGTCTCCTATAAACATCATGACTAGGACTTATTATAATTAGGTAATGAAGAATCAACTTGGTTATATGATGATGCCTAACAAGAATTTGATAAGTAATTTTGTAGGAAGAGTGAAAGGATTGCATGTGATTGTTGGAAACTTCACTTATGAGACCGACTTTGTGATAGTGAAGGATACTCGTCCGGTGATAGATGATTGCCCAAGTCAAGTAGTGTTCGGAAAACCGTTCGTTGAGGCTTCTAAGATGAGTTATGATCCGACTCTAGGGATAGTTAGATTCAAGGAAGAGAATAATGAGATTGCTTACCAAATGCCCTACAAGATTGAACAATACCGCCTCCTATCAAACATAGAAAAAGAACACAAACAAGCGGTTTACTATAGGAATGATGAGGATAGACGTAGAGGAGTAGAATATGTTATGAATAGAATACTTGGTTTCTACAAAGAATGCTTGCAACTAGGTCCGGAATACAAAACTAATATAGGAGATGACCTAGAAAGTGAGACCAACGATGAGGTCACGTAATTACCCATGACCTTGAGTCTAGCTACACGACTCGTAAATAAAGAAAAGCGCTTCTTGGGAGGCAACCCATGCTTTGTGTGATTTTTTTTATTTGTTTGATTGTTATTTGTTTCCGTATGCATGCTTTATTTTTATTGTTGGTAGATCATGTTTCAAAAATAAAATGGTGAAAATACTTTATTTTATCATTTGACTTAGTCTTAACTTCATCCAAGAGTATTTCGCAAAAGATAAGTGTAAGAGGAAACCCCAAATATGTTTTTAAGAAACAAAATTGATCATGATTTCCCACAATATTAAATGGACATGTATATTCGTATTTGTCAGAGTCAAATGCTTGTATCGAGTCATAATGATGTTTTGCAGGATTTTCCAAGAAGTAGGACATAAGTTTTTCCAGAAATTTTTCGGAAACTTAATGTAAAGATTTTTGCAGGTCACTTCTGACGGCGTCAGGAATTAATTCCTGACGGCGTAATGTGTAAAATTCTGGAAATTTTGCTAGTTTTATTTTTCTAACGGAATCTTAAAGTTTTTGTTAATTCTTTAGTTTTATAAACTCCAGGAAATCTGCAAACATTCATTCCACAAGCATTATATCTTACATTGTTTTCTAGGATTTGTTAGTATATATAGATTGCCGCCGATTTTACGCGAGGTTGCCTTGTTTGTTTTCTCAGGTTTAACAGGTTATGTATGACAAGAAGATGATTTATATTTCTGGAAGGGAAGCTTTGATTGTTCATTTTCTTGGAGGAAGATCTAACCTTGTTAACACACTATCCACACCGAACGAATCAGGGGAGTATTTGATTTCATTCTTTTACCTGTTTCACTTTTACATTCTTTAATTGAACATTGGGGACAATGTTCATCCTAAGTGTAAGGGGAGGGTAAATGATGATACCTTATAGGATACACTTTCACTTGAGTTTGTTTGTTTGATGGTAGATGTGTAATAAAACTAAGAGAAATACTTGTTAGTGTAATTTTAGTGCCAAATTTAAATTTTTTTACAACATTTAGGAGTGAAACTTTAGCCTTAGCAAGCGTCTCATGGATAGGAGATTGTATGACTAGCACAAAACCGTACCATTCAGAAAAATTTTCCACCCAAATATGTGAGGTTCGCCTTTAGATTTGATAGGGAAAGCATTTACTATGAGTGCTTATGAGTGTACCGGTAGCATTTAGATTCTAGAACTTGCGTTAGTGATGCATCTCGAGACCGCTAGTGAGACTACATTCGTGTAGTAGGATTTACTACATGATAAGAGGCATTAGGATCACCCTTGTGTTTAAACCCGTATCATAATTACTTGACCATTTAAGTCATATTACTTGGCTAGTAAAGTCAATTAATTTTTCCCACACCCTTAGCGTTGTACTCATTTTTAGTACACGAAACCCCTAGTACACCCCTCCGAGCCTTTCTTTTCGTTTCTAACTTTAAGCATCTTACTTAAAGGAAGAATTTGTTACAACCCACTTAAATGTACACCTAAATCGCCTTAGCCTTCCGTGTATGCACTCATCTTTAGTGCAATATTGTTTTATGTTTAAACCCTTAGTTAATTATCTAATTGATTACATGGTTGCTAAGTCGAGTCATATCCTTGTACATATTGTTTTGGGACGATTGGGACTCATGGGTAAAGTACTTGTGTTGTGGAGTAATGGGGAAGAACATCATATTATTACCCCCATATGTGCGTTAATCTTAAAAGTACTCCAAGTGTTTTGATTATCTTAATTCGAGTTGTTAGATTAGTTTATTGTAAAGTATGTAAAAATTCAAGTGTGAGGGGAATTTACATTCCCTATGATGTATTATTTTGGATGGTAGGGTAAGAGTGTATTCAAAAAAGAAATAATAAAAAAAAAATAGAAAAAAGAAAAGAGAGAAAAAACATACGGACTACCATCCCGTTTCATTCTATGTTTATTTTATGTTTTTGTTATTTTTCATTTGTTAGCTTAAGTCGAGTCTAGTCTTGGCTTAGCAATGCCATATTGTACATGTAATTAACCAAGATGATTAACTCGTCACCAGTAAAGATTGCCTTTATCCAACAAAACCGTGTATTCCATATCCCTACACCCAACGTTATAACCCTTTGAAAGACCTCTTTGATAGTTTATCCTAGGTGCTTACGCCATGTGGTGGAGGTTTGAACATTTCCCAAGCCTATGGTAATCTATTTTGCTATGACAGGTAGTGAGAGATGTTTTCCATTTCCATATTGTGATATATACTTTATTACACCCGAGAGATGTGAGTATCTAAACACTATTTGTGAGGTGCTAGTGTATGACCTCCGTGCTTGTCTTTGGTCTTTAGTGGAACGATTATTTGTTGTAATTACTTTTATATTAGTGTTAAATGACCCCTAACTTGTATTTTGATTAGAATAAAAGCGCATTTGCTTGAGGACAAGCAAATCTCAAGTGTCAGGGTATATGATGAGGCGAAAAATGATCTATTTTTAGGGGGTTATTTAAGCCCGGAATTGAATTTATTTGATCAAATATTGCCCTAAATTGTTCCTTTTGTGATTTTAGGTACTTTTGAAGTGAATTCTGGAAAAGGAAGCATTTTGGACGTTTTTGGAGTATAAAAGTGAAGAAAACGGCAAAGTCTTAATTTTCCTTGCTGGGAACAGTACTTGACGGCGTCACCAAGTTCTACATGACGGCATCAGGAGTATTACAAGAGGTGAAGTGGATAGAGTCCGTGACGGTCCAGAGAGTTTTACACTAAGGGGCATGACGGCGTCACCATAGGCCGTCATGGTCCCATTACACGTGACGGCCAGAGGAAATTTGCTCTTGACGGCGTCAGATCTGGATCTAGGCAATCCGATATTACTATGGGCGGCGGGTTGACGGCATCAGATTTCTCTTCTTGACGCCGTCACGTTGGAAAATCTATATATAGTTTTGTAATTTTCATTCATTAAGAGAGGACAATTAGAGGGATAACTTGGAGAAACCCTAGCACGATTTTATCAGTATTTTCAAGGGTTTTTACCCTTTGAAACCTTTCATGTTAAATTAAGATAAGTATCCTTTCAATTCATTCAATATGTCTATGTGTTGTTTGAATATATCTTACGCTTGTCTTGATTTTAACATGCTAGGCTAGATCTCTTGTGTGTTTGCTTAGATGTAATGAAACCTAGATGTTGATTATGGGTTGATTGCTTGTTTATAGTTGTTACGGATGAATGATTTCGATTTTAGGCTTAAGAAAACTGGCAGACTTCCATAGTGTGACTTGCTTGAACGTCTTAAGAAACATGAACCAATGCGTACTAGGTTTTTATGGTTGTATTTAATGCAGGAGCGAATTCTAATGATCCCATGTTAGGAGCTTCTTGCAGGCTCGACATGGGAGTGAAGTAGGAGCTTATAGAGTTGGGGAAGTATGTACGCCACCCCACGATTGGTATTAAGGAATATAACCCGTCATCCACGCAACTGTAACAAACTATCAACCTGTAAAAGATATCTAGGGAGTAATGAAATCTAAGTAAACACAATTTTCTCATTTATTGTTCACACCATATTAGTAATTAGATTTATCTACATTTTTGTTATTTTATTTTGATTGCATCTTAGTTATTGGGTTAGTTGACTAGCAACTAATTCCGCCCACTCTTCCAATACCCGAGATTTTTAATTGTTTTCATAAAATATAAAAATACAAAAAGAATCATCCATCACCTCTAGGCCTAGTTTTTAGGCTTTCTAATCCTAGCGACACTATTCCTGAGTTGAACGATCAATCCCCCGGTACTTGTCACTATACTATACTACAACAATCAGGTACACTGCCTGGTGGGGGTTGTAAGCTTCTCGAGATCCCTCGAGAGGTAAAGCCTGGTGCAATTCCCATGCATCAGACAGCGCAAGAGTTAACGGGGTATTACGTAGTGGATCTTTGTCACAATTATAGCAAACGTTTTGAAAACACATCATATCATTCATTTAAAATATCTAAATACAGAAATGGTTTTTAGAAAGACAATTCATATCTTCGCAGATATGTTTTATTTAGTTTAATGATAAGAAAACGTTTATTTTAGAGAACCCGTGCCCGGGTTGATGCCCTTCTCCGTGCCTTGATAATCCATGCCTTAGTTACCTGAGATAACATGCTAAAAGTCAACAAAAGTTGAGTGATGTCCATAGGTTTAAGTTTAAAGTTTGAACACAAGTAAGAGTATTAATTGCATCGGTAAACAATTAACAAGTTTAAAAATCAAGTTTGTTATTGCATTAAGCTCATGACACGCAATGATTAGACAGGCATCAATGTGTGATGTAAACTAATATAATAGGGGTGCCCTCAAGATAGGTCTTTGCCAGTAACCTATGAGTTGTTAAATACTGTGCGCCTAGTCGCTCATCCTAGCTAAACTAAACGGGGATTGTCAGTCCCAAATAGATCTATTCCCATGTATTCACGTTCACTCGCAAGTGATTAAGGTTCATGATCGAGGGGCTTTTGGCAATAGCTACTTAAGCAATAAAAACATCAGGCATAGCATACTAAAAAGCTTGTGTTCGGTTTTGAAGCATGTATCTCCCCACAAAAGAGTTTAAAAGTTTAAAGAGTGGGCTATGACCACACACCTGGATGGCTCAGTATATCTAGTATCGTTATTCAAACGATAGGTGGAAACGGATTCAACACACAACCTATGTAAAATATATGGAAAGTTTTCAGAGTTTGATAGTCTAAGTTCAGTTTATCGCGAAAGTTGTTTATTATATTGTTCTGTTAGTTTGACTCATAGCAATTTAAACGTGCGTGTTTAAATGCCTGAAGTTCAAGAACAAAAGTTATATTTAAAAATATAACTTGTGAGCATGTTCTTGTTGACGTAGCGTAGAGATTTTACGAAAGAAAACGAGATCGGTGGTTCAACGATAGATGGGTATCGAAGAGTGGAATAGATTCGAGAGAATGTATTAATTGTTAAAAGTTATATATTTATTATTTTTGTTAGTACGTTATATATATATATATATATATATATATATATATATATATATATATATATATATATATATAGTTAGGATCAAATAGGAAGAATAATTAAAATAGGAATGATAAGAAGTAACCACAACTACACATTTTAGATTCACCTACAAAAGTGGATGCATCTTCCTTCAAATTTTCCCTCCTAATTTGAAATGTGTGGCTATAATTACTTCTTATCTTTCTTATTTTAATTATTCTTCTTACTTGATCCCTTCCCTATATATATATATATATATATATATATATATATATATATATATATATATATATATATATATATATATATATATATATATATCTCCTAATTTGAATGTGTGGCTATAATTACTTCTTATCTTTCTTATTTTAATTATTCTTCTTACTTGATCTCTTCCCTATATATATATATATATATATATATACTAGACGAGTACCCGTGCATAGCAACGGGATTTTATAGCGACAAATAGTTTATTGATAAAAAAAAGTTTATAGGTTATAAATGAAAAATAATAAAAGTTTGAAGATTTGGGAATTAAACATAATATTATGAAACCCGGTTCGACCCGGGTGCTTCAACCGGTTGAACCGTTCTGGTCGAAACATTGGTCGATTTAAACCAGGTCAACTTGCTAGGTTGGGTCGAAAATGGGTCAAATTAAACCGGTTCAACCCGTCGGGTTTGAAGCGTCCCGGGTCAACCCGGTTTGTGATTTGTATTAATTGGTTATAAATGAAAAATAATAAAAGTTTGAAGATTTGGGAATTAAACATAATGTTTTGAAACCCGGTTCGACCCGGGTGGTTCAATCGGTTGAACCGTTCAGGTCGAAAATTTGGTCGATTTAAACCGGGTCAGCTTGCTAGGTTAGGTCGAAAACGGGTCAAGTTAAACCGGTTCAACCCGTCGGGTTTGAAGCATCCCGGGTCAACCCGGTTTGTGATTTGTATTAATTGTTTTAATTGGTTGTACAATGTGTATAAATCATTGTACTTTTAAGTAATGAGGTGCTTTAATAAGAGTATTAATTATATTTCATAATTTCCTTTAATAAATTTTTTCAACATTTCACATTCCTTGACTTTTCACTTTTCCGCTTTGACCATTTTTGCTTTATAGGTAGTATATATATATATATATATATATATATATATATATATATATATATATATATATATATATATATATATAGTTAACGAAAAGTGCTTGATCGAATCGGTTTTAACTAAAATACTTATATATATAAAATATAAATTATAACATTTATATTTTATTAAAAACGTTTAAGTTTTGAAAAGTTTCCATTTTAACCCCTTAACGACATAACTTTACATCGTTAGTTCAAAACGTTATTTATTTTCATTTATAGTCCAAAATTATTTTATAGTTACAATTTCTACCCAAAACATTTCTAGATTCACAGTTTTCATCACAAGACGTCAAAATGACAGTTTTTACCCTAAGTTTCCATTTTTGACAGTTTTAGTCCCTCGACTACAAAACTTTTGCAAATTTCGTCCAAATTTTACCAACTTCAAAACTTGACATTTTTATTTTCACAATAAGTTTAAAATAGCTTATTTAAGTTGTGAAAACAGCTTACTTAGCCTAAAGAGCTTATTTTGAGCTTATGGGCCTTTAACGAGCTAAATGTTAAGCCTGTTAAGGTTTTTAAAATCTTTGGGCTTGGGAAACTATTGGGCTTAGCTTTGGGCTTATATTTAGACACTAAAAAGTTTAGAAAACTGCTTATACCATCAGCTTATCTCAATTGCTTATTTTTAGCTTAATGGGCTTTTAGGTACTTATAAGCTTCAATAAAAACGCGACATGCTTTAGGACTAAACGAGGGATAAAAAGGGTTTGTAAGAGTGAGTTTAAGGCCTAGATTATTAGTTTACCAAGTGGTCTATTAGTTCAAGCCATAAAAAGGATGTGTCGTGTTTATAATTTAGAAAATACGAGGCTAAAGTAAATCGACTCTAGCTAAGTCTATACAGTTTTGTATCTCAAAAAAAATATTCTAAGTGTTTTACGTATGGGTCATGTAACTTAGGAATGTGTTATATATTATGTTTATAAGTGGTTATAAACGAAAAGGGCCTTACTCAACTTGGTTTGTATGGTGATAAACTTATAGTTTAACTCTTAATATGCGTACGTTATATTTTAATAATAACGAGAAAATAAGCAAAGTAAATGCGTAGTAAAAAAAATAAAACGGTAGGAAATTGAGAAGGGAGGGTTTGCTCACCTCACCAAGGATTGGTGGAGTAGAAAATGAATCGTGGAGAGGAGAACGACCAAGGAAAGGCTAGAGCTTGACTCCTACGTACACACAAGCCACCAATTGCCTGATATAGCTTGGTACAAGACTCCCAAAGCTTTCCAAAGTTAAACATTACTTCGAAGACTTTAGTAGTGAGTTTGTGAGTGGAAAATGATTAAGGTGATGTGTATGGTTCGTGTGCATGCATGAATGCATGTATATATATACGAGATTTTTAAGAACGTGGGAAACATGAAACGTGGTGACCAAAGGGTATGGGTACGAGGAATAGGGATCAATAGTGAAGTGATGATGAGGTTTGTTGCTGGATCGTCCTTGTGCACAAGCGAGTAACAAGAAAACAACAACGAGGTTCATGTTTGCGTTTGGATGTGATGAAACGTGGTCAACAAAGGTTTTTGTGGATTCTTAGGCTAATAGTATGGTTGGTGCAAACTTTCGTCCTTGTGAAGGTGTTTGCCGAGAAGAAAACAAAAGAAAACATAGAAGAATAGTTTAAAGGAAGGTCAATTCCTTTTAAACTATGTGTGACACAACTAGGAGGTCTCATTGCTGCCTCTCAAGTTCAAAACATGTGAAATATGGAAGAGGATACACGTATTCGTCCTTGTGGCATGTTAATGAGAGGTAAAACACAAGAAAGCATCATTGAAGTTTGTTTTGACTCATTTGTGGGTTTGTAGAAGGTCAAGGCACCATAAAAACGTGTCTAAAGGTTTTTAAGAAACTTTGGTGCAAAGTCTAGGAGGGTACGAGGCTTTGTAAAGTCAAAATGGATTTTTAGTTTTTGTGGACATTCAAAAATGAGGCTAAGCTTTGATTGATTTTCAATAACCAAACATTCACGTTAGGGAAAACAATTTGTTACGTATGATTCTTGGGTAGGAGTAGTAACGAGAGGTGTAAAAATATATGAGTGTCGTTTGTAAAAATCGTGAATAAACGGGGCATAGTAAACGAGTTTGGTTCGAAAATAAATAAAGGGAGTTGGGCTTGGAATGGTTTGTTGAGCTTACGGGGTGGACTAGGCCCAAAAGAAAAGAAAGAAAGATTAGAAAGGGTCCGTTTCGCTGTTTAGTCTCGGCCCAATGTGGCTTACAGGCCCAATTGGCTTGTCTCAAAAATCGTGTCGAAGTTAGGAGTAGTTACTGAGCGTTCGTGGAAATTTTTGTGAGCTCGGGAGTTTATTAGAACGTATTCGGTTAATTACCGGGTGATATATATATATATATATATATATATATATATATATATATATGTGTGTGTGTGTGTGTGTGTGTGTGTGTGTGTGTGTGTGTGTGTGTGTGTGTGTGTATTACGTTACTTAATAAACGTTTAGTTACAAAAATTAATTCGCGATACTTAGACTATCTAGGTTCGTGTGTAAGCGCGTTTCAAGGTAAACGGTAATCACAAACGTCGTTGTGATCATAAAAATGTAACTCGACTAACAAACAAAAATTTTTGTTATCGGTAAAAACGGTTTTTAATTATCATAATGATTCGTAAATCATAAGTTAGCATTTACTATTCATAAGGGAAAATTACAGGTGGTTACAGTACATACCCCTTATAGTGAATTCCGTCCCGGAATTTAGGCTGAAACAGTCGTCGGTGATGCCTAGGAGAAGAGGTGTGGGTATTTGTTGCGGATTTGGTCTTCGCATTCCCATGTGTACTCCGGTCCTCGCTTAGAGTCCTAACAAACTTTAACAATGGGGATGCGGTGGTGTTTTAGTTGTTTGACCTCCCTATCCATGATCTCCACGGGTTCTTCCGTAAAGACAAGATTGTCGTCGAGCTGAATCTCTTTCCAAGGGATAAAAGAGATTCATCGGACAAGCATTTCTTTAGGTTCGATACATGGAAGGTGTCGTGCACTAGGTTATATTCTAGGGGTAGCTCTAGTTTGTAAGCAACTGGTCCTATCCTTTCTAGGATCCTAAAGGGACCAATATACCTAGGGTTTAGTTTTCCACATTTTCCAAAACATATCATTCCTTTCCAAGGACATACCTTTAACATGACCTTGTCTCCTCTTTGGAATGAGTTTTCGTCTTACGTCAGCATAACTCTTCTGCCTGTCTCTGGAAGCATGCAGACATTGTTTGATCTTCACTATCTTTTCCGTTGTCTCATGAACGAGATCGGGCCCGGTAAGTTGTGTCTCTTCAACTTCAGCCCAACAGATAGGTGATCTGCACTTACGACCGTAAAGTGCTTCAAAGGGTGCTGCCTTAATACTGGCATGGAAACTATTGTTGTAGGAAAACTCGGCCAAAGGTAGGTGTCTATCCCAACCTTTTCCGAAGTCCATGGCGCATGCTCTAAGCATGTCCTCTAAGGTTTGGATGGTTCTCTCACTCTGTCCATCGGTTTGGGGGTGATAAGCCGTGCTCATATCTAGTTTGGTTCCCAAGGCTTTTTGCAAAGTCTTCCAAAAATGAGAGGTGAAACGGCTATCTCGGTCGGAGATGATTGAAATAGGTACTCCATGTCGTGACACTATTTCTTTGAGGTATAACTGCGCGAGCGTACTCATCTCGTCAGTTTCTTTGATCGGTAGGAAGTGAGCGAATTTGGTTAGACGATCTACTATGACCCAGATGGTATCTAAACCGGTGGAGGTTTTGGGTAGTTTAGTGATGAAGTCCATGGTAATACGTTCCCATTTCCATTCGGGTATCTCGGGTTGGGTTAATAATCCTGAAGTTTTTTGGTATTTTGCCTTTACTCGTGAACAAGTCAAACATTTCCCGACAAACTCAGGAATGTCGGCTTTCATGTTTGGCCACCAGTAAAGTCTCTTTAGGTCGTGGTACATTTTTTCAAAACCAGGGTGGATGGAGTATTTTGACTTGTGAGATTCATGCATGATGAGGTCTCTTATACCTCCATAGAGAGGAATCCAACTTCTCTCTTTGAAACAGACCGTTCCATTAGCTCGTTTCACAAAACCGTTGGGGTTTTCTGGCATGCCATAAATCTTTTTCTTAGGTCGGTTGGTTTCCTTAAGGGCTTCGGTTTGTGCATTGAGTATTTGGGAAGGAAGGGGTGAAGAGATGGTTATTCCTAATGATCTAACCCTAAGAGGTTTAAGTCGTTCCTTCCGACTTAAGGCATCTGCCACAACGTTGGCTTTACCGGGGTGATAACGGATTTCACAATTTTAGTCACTAAGTAACTCTAACTATCTACGTTGTCTCGTGTTTAGTTCCTTCTGGTCTATGATGTGTTGGAGGCTTTTATGGTCGGTGTATACGGTGCATTGGGTGCCATAAAGGTAGTGTCTCCATAACTTAAGGGCGAATACTACGGCTCCTAATTCTAGGTCATGGGTCGTATAGTTCTCCTCGTGTTTCTTAAGTTTTCGTGAGGCGTAAGCTATCACCTTGTTTCGCTGCATTAATACGGCTCCTAATCCATGATACGAAGCATCACATTATACCACGAAGTCCTCACTTCCTTCGGGTAATGCCAATATTGGAGCTTCACAAAGCTTTCACTTCAGGAGACGGAAGGCTGAGTCGTGTTTTTCTTCCCAAACAAATTTATTGTTCTTCTGAGTCAGTTCGGTAAAAGGCTTCGAGATTTTTGAAAATCCTTCAATGAATCTTCTGTAGTAACCGGCAAGACCCAAGAATTGGCGAATCTCGGTGGGGTTGGTTGGAGATGCCCAATCTTTCACAGCTTCGATTTTGGCGGGGTCTACATGAATACCTTAACTATTGACAATATGACCAAGAAATTGTACGGTACGGATCCAAAAATTGCATTTCGAGAATTTGGCATACAATCGCTCTCTTCTGAGTAATTCCATGATTGTCCTCAGATGGATTGCATGTTCGTTCTCAGTGCGGGAGTAGATTAGGATGTCGTCGATGAACACAATTACAAATTTGTCCAAGTAGGGCTTGCATACTCGGTTCATGAGATCCATGAACACAGCAGGTGCATTGGTTAAACCAAATAGCATTACTTGGAACTCGTAGTGTCCGTAACGGGTTCTGAAGGCAGTTTTGGGAAAATCCTCTTCCCGGACTCTAAGTTGGTGGTAACCTAAACACAGGTAGATCTTTGAGTATACACTCGATCCTTGCAACTGATCAAACAAGTCGTCGATCCTGGGTAATGGATACCGATTCTTTACCGTGAGTTTGTTCAATTCCCGGTAATCGATACACATTCTGAACGATCCATCTTTCTTCTTAACGAATAAGACAGGAGCTCCCCAAGGTGATGAACTTGGTTGGATAAAACCTTTATCTGAAAATTCTTTCAGTTGCTCAGATAGTTCCTTAAGTTCAGGAGGCGCTAGTCTGTAGGGCGATTCCGCAACAGGTGCCGCTCCAGGCACGAGTTCGATTTGGAATTCTACTTGCCGCTCAGGTGGAAGACCGGGCAAGTCTTCGGGGTATACATCGGGAAATTCATTGACGACTAGAACGTCTTCAAGTCATATCTCTTTCGACTTGTCTTCCATTACATGATCCATGAATGCTTGACATCCTTCGTTCATGTACTTGACTACTCGGACATACGAGATGATTCCGTATCGAGTCTTATTCAGGTCGCCGTGAACGATGAGGGTTTCGTCATGGAGAGGGATATGGATGGTTTTATCGTCACAGAGAATCCTCGCATGATGTCTGGACAACTAGTCCATACCAATGATGCCGTCGAAGCTACCGAGGGGGATAGGCATGAGGTCGATGGGGAAAGGCTTGTCTTGCAAGATTATAGTGCAATTTCGTAGGACGACGTCAGTGTTGATTAGGTTTCCGTGGGCAATTTCAACTTCAAAGGCGGTGTTTAGCTTAGAGGGCTCTACGTTAAGTAAGGGGGCTAATCTAGTGGACACAAAACTCCTATCTGCTCCAGAATCGAATAAAATCCTAGCACTATGTTGGTTTATTAAGAACGTACCCGTAACAACGTCGGGGTTTGACGGAGCATCTTCTTCTTTGATCACGTAAGCTCTTCCTCGAGCCACGTTCTGCTGGCCATTTCCTTTTGGGCTGCGGTTCCTAAAATGTCCTATTTCTCCACAAGTGTAACAGGCTGGGACTATGGGTTGAAGATTGCTTCCAGTAGCTGGACTCCTGCAATCCTTGGCTTGGTGTCCTATTTTCTGGCATCTCATGCACTTGGTGGTGCATGGTCCATTGTGGTGTAGTTTACATCTATTACAATGAGGTTTTAGGCCTTGGTATTCTTTGCTATCCGTAGCAGTGTAAGCTTTGATGGCTTCTTGTTTTTGGTTTTTCCGGTTGTGGCGGTTGTTTCGGTTGTGGTGGTAAGGGTTACTATTCTTGTTGCTAGGGTTGTTGGTGTTGGAGTTAGGGCTGGAGTTAGGGTTGGAGTTGGAATGAGTAGTCCTCTTGTCATCGAGTTTCCTCTTGAGTTCATTACTACACTTGACCTCTCGGTCAAGGGGTTTCTGGGCAAGTTCGATTGCAGCTTCGAGAGAAATGGGGTTGGATGAGGTTACATCACCCTCAATACTCCGAGGAAGTCCTTCAACGTACTTCACCAGAGTCTTTTCGAGGTCGGGTACAACCGTAGGACATAATACCATGAGTTTTTGGAATCGGCGGTTATAGGTTTTGAGATCAACACCCTTGACTTTAAGGTGGTGGAATTCATCTTCCAATTTCCTCAGTTCAGAACGGGGGCTATACTTCTTCAGTATTTTGGCCTTGAATTCCGCCTATGTGAGCTGATAGGCTGTCGTGGTTCCCATAATCTGGACTGTGGCATTCCACCAGGATAAGGCATCTTGCATGAGTGTTCCTGTGGCGAAGGTGACTTTCGTGTTGTCGGTACAACCGCTCCTTTGAAAGACTGTCTCAATTCGCTCAAACTAGTGGGCCAGTTCGGTAACACCTTCAGTTCCTTTGTAGAAGGTAGGTTGGCAACTCATGAAGTCTTTGTAAGTGCATCGGCGATGGGTGGCTGCCACACTCTCTCCATTGGGCATGCTAGTAACGCTGTTGCGGGCACTAGCTGCTGCTTGCTCTGCCAAGACTGCATTCACACCATCGGTGATCGCCTTCCGAATATCTTCCGGAGTCATTACGGATGTGGTGGTTGCGATTTCAGGGGTAGCTGTTGCTCTTCGGGTTCGTGCCATGTTTCTATAAACATGCAAGGAACATAGGTTTAGAGATCTTATATCGCTAGAGTAGAATTATACGAAGAGTGGAGGAATCGAATATAGTCATCATGTTAAATACAACAATCCGAGTCTATGGAGTATCCTAAGGGGCTCTAAGTGGATTTTATATAACACTACGACATGTCTGAATCAAATCACAACATACATGAGAAATATAAAAGATCTAATTATCCTACATACATCAACAACATGAGACAACATATAAGATAAAAATGCAATATGAATATGAGAAACAACCATAGAGAAACATAAATCAATATTAATATAGTACATCCACACAATAGAAGATTAATAACTTGTTCGATAGTTTGTTACAACATATGGATACAAGATTCCTTATTAATACAACATTGGTAGTCTAAGAGAACTCTTAGCTATATTAATACATCTCTGATCTATGGTCCTCTAGGTGTACCATCCAGACGTCGCTGAAGGCTCATAACCATATCCATCAAGATCTCTGCTGTCTGATCTCGGGCTCTATCTTTGGCGCGGAGATCATCAATCATGAGTCGGTAAATCAGGACCTGAGAGCTGAGCTGGTCAACTACAGAGTCAAGTGCCTCTAACGCTGTCTGCATCGAAGAAACATCATCGCGCAACACAGTCATAGTCTCTCTGACCTCCTCATGCTGAGTACCCAAGTGGTCGAAAGCTATCTCCATATCTAGCTGGCCTATGACAAGGTTCTCTACCTCATCTCCAAGAATCTCGACTTGCTCTGAGGGCAAATCATTTAGGATGCCAACGATGTAGTCTAGTCGATCCTCGTGTCGAGCTAGGCGGGCGGCGAGTAGGGGTACGGTGTGGTGAAGGGGTTCTCCGGTGACAGGAAGACTCCTCGAGACGACGGCGGATGAGCTCTCTCCTAGTTCAGCTGTGCTAGGGGCTCCTTCCTGGAATCTCCATCGGCGGATGATCGGAAGCAAGAAAGACCATCGGCGAGCATCGACTCTCTTGTGAGTCTTGCGACGAGATGTTGCCTCTGCTGCAACCTGGGCGTAAAGATCTGAGGAAGAAGGGATCAAGTGGCATTCCTTACCACGGGTCGGTAAAGGGTCGCTGTGAGTGGTTGGGGACATAGGCAGGGTAGAGGATGGTAGTGGCACGGTAGTGGTCTGTCGGTAGAAGATAGTAGGGGATGGAATAGAAGACGGCGGTGCAAGTGATGGTGTCCTGGAGTGCTCAGGGGTTGGGAGAGGTATAGTGGAGTCTGCAGGTGCACATACCCTCTTCTGGGCAGTGATCTTTTAGACAGGGCCTCCCTCGTGTCGGCGGAATAGACGACCAAAGGGTTCGGGTTCATATGGTTGAAGTCTTCGAACACGTCTTCGTCGGCGGATCAGACCAGTCAGAGAAGTTTGAGAAGGGGAAGATGCGGGAGAAGGATTTTCTGAGTTGGATGCAGGTAACCACTGTTGATGCTGCATGTGTCGATCAGTAGTAGGTAACATAGGCATCACTGTAAGAGCAAAGTCTGAAGTAGGAGACACAGGGTCTTCACTTTCTGAGTCAGACGATACTGCGATGGGGTGTGGAGACATAGTACTGTAACAATCCGAATAGTAAATGTAAGTTAAAATTATAAACGTGTTAGCCTTGCTAAAACTCATATAATAGGCAACATTCTTAAATTTTGGAAGTACGTCGGCACGGAGGGCATGAGAAATTTATGTTTTTGAAAACGGTCCTTTTTAAAAAGTAGTTATAGTCCAGTGTTTTTTTAAAATACATCTGGTTCGCTATAACCATGGCTCTGATGCCAATTTGTAACACCCCCTAAAATCGTTTAACGACAGCGGAAGACTTAACGGGGTATTACATAGTGGATCTTTGTCACAATCATAGTAAACGTTTTGAAAAAACATTTTATCATTCATTTAAAATATCTGAGTACAGAAATGGTTTTTAGAAAGACAAGTCATATCTTCGCAGATATGTTTTATTTAGTTGAATGATAAGAAAACGTTTATTTTAGAGAACCCGTGCCCGGGTTGATGCCCTTCTCCGTGCCATGATAATCCATGCCTTAGTTACCTGAGATAACATGCTAAAAGTCAACAAAAGTTGAGTGATGTCCATAGGTTTAAGTCTAAAATTTGAACACAAGTAAGAGTGTTAATTGCACCTGTAAACAATTAACAAGTTTAAAATCAAGTTTATTATTGCATTAAGCTCATGACACACAACGATTAGACAGGCATCAATGTGTGATGTAAACTAATATAATAGGGGTGCCCTCAAGATAGGTCTTTGCCAGTAACCTGTGAGTTGTTAAATATTGTGCGCCTAGTCGCTCATCCTAGCTAAACTAAACGGGGATTGTCAGTCCCAAATAGATCTATTCCCAGGTATTCACGTTCACTCGCAAGTGATTAAGGTTCATGATCGAGGGGCTTTTGACAATAGCTACTTAAGCAATAAAAACGTCAGGCATAGCATACTAAAAAGCTTGTGTTCGGGTTTGAAGCATGTATCTCCCCACAAAAGAGTTTAAAAGTTTAAAGAGTGGGCTATGAACACACACCTGGATGGCTCGGTAGTACTAGTATCGTTATTCAAACGATAGGTGGAAATGGCTTCAAAACACAACCTAAGTAAAATATATGGGAAGTTTTCAGAGTTTGATAGTCTAAGTTCAGTTTATTGCGAAAGTTGTTTATTATATTGTTCTGTTAGTTTGACTCGTAGCAATTTAAACGTGCGTATTTAAATGCCTGAAGTTCAAGAACAAAAGTTATATTTAAAAATATAAATTGTGAGCATGTTCTTGTTGACGTAGCGTAGAGATTTTACGAAAGAAAACGAGATCGGTGGTTCAACGATAGATGGGTGTCGAAGAGTGGAATAGATTCGAGAGAATGTGTTAATTGTTAAAAGTTATGTATTTATTATTTTCGTTAGTACGTTATATATATATATATATATATATATATATATATATATATATATATATATATATATATATATATATATATTATTTAGTTAACGAAAAGTGCTTGATCGAATCGGTTTTAACTAAAATACTTATATATATAAAATATAAATTAGAACATTTATATTTTATTAAAAACCTTTAAGTTTTGAAAATTTTCCATTTTAACCCCTTAACGGCATAACTTTACACCGTTAGTCCAAAACGTTATTTATTTTCATTTATAGTCCAAAACTATTTTATATTTACAATTTCTACCCAAAACTTTTCTAGATTTACAGTTTTCATCACAAGACGTCAAAATGATAGTTTTTACCCTAAGTTTCCATTTTTGACAATTTTAGTCCCTTGACTACAAAACTTTTGCAAATTTCGTCCAAATTTTACCAACTTCAAAACTTGACATTTTTATTTTCACAATAAGTTTAAAATAGCTTATTTAAGTTGTGAAAATAGCTTATTTTGCCTAAAGAGCTTATTTTGAGCTTATAGGCCTTTAACGAACTAAATATTAGGCCCGTTAAGGTTTTTAAAATCTTTGGACTTGGGAAACTATTGGGCTTATATTTAGACACTAAAAAGTTTAGAAAACTGCTTATACCATCAGCTTATCTCAATTTCTTATTTTTAGCTTAATGGGCTTTTAGGTACTTATAAGCTTTAATAAAAATGCGACATGCTTTAGGACTAAACGAGGGATAAAAAGGGTTTGTAAGAGTGAGTTTAAAACCTAGATTATTAGTTTACCAAGTGGTCTATCAGTTCAAGCCATAAAAAGGATGTGTCGTGTTTATAATTTAGAAAATACGAGGCTAAAGTAAATCGATTCTAGCCAAGGCTATACAGTTTTGTAACTCAAAAAAATATTTTAAGTGTTTTACGTATGGGTCATGTAACTTAGGAATGTGTTATATATTATGTTTATAAGTGGTTATAAACGAAAAGGGCCTTACTAAACTTGGTTTGTATGGTGATAAACTTATAGTTTAACTCTTAATATGCATACGCTATATCTTAATAATAACGAGAAAATAAGCAAAGTAAATGCGTAGCAAAAAAAATAAAATGGGTAGGAAATTGAGAAGTGAGGGTTTGCTTACCTCACCAAGGATTGTTGGAGTAGAAAACGACTCGTGGAGAGGAGAACGACCAAGGAAAGGCTAGAGCTTGACTCCTACATACACACAAGCCACCAATTGCCTGATATAGCTTGGTATGAGACTCCCAAAGCTTTCCAAAGTTAAACATGAAACATGGTGACCAAGGGGTATGGGTACGAGGAATAGGGATCAATAGTGAAGTGATGATGAGGTTTGTTGGTGGATCGTCCTTGTGCATAAGCGAGTAACAAGAAAACAACAACGAGGTTCATGTTTGCGTTTGCATGTGATGAAATGTGGTCAACAAAGGTTTTTGTGGATTCTTAGGCAAATAGTATGGTTGGTGCAAACTTTCGTCCTTGTGAAGGTGTTTGCCGAGAAGAAAACAAAAGAAAACATAGAAGAATAGTTTAAAGGAAGGTCAATTCCTTTTAAACTATGTGTGACACAACTAGGAGGTCTCATTGCTGCCTCTCAAGTTCAAAACGTGTGAAATATGGAAGAGGATACATGTATTCGTCCTTGTGGCATATTAATGAGAGGTAAAACACAAGAAAACATCATTGAAGTTTGTTTTGACTCATTTGTGGGTTTGTAGAAGGTCAAGGCACCATAAAAATGTGTCTAAAGGTTTTTTAAGAAACTTTGGTGCCAAGTCTAGGAGGGTACGAGGCTTTGTAAATTCAAAATGGATTTTTAGTTTTTGTGGACATGCAAAAATGAGGCTAAGCTTTGATTGATTTTCAATAACCAAACGTTCACGTTAGGGAAAACAATTTGTTACGTATGATTCTTGGGTAGGAGTAGTAACAAGAGGTGTAAAAATATATGAGTGTCGTTTGTAAAAATCGTGAATAAACGGGGCATAGTAAACGAGTTTGGTTCGAAAATAAATAAAGGGAGTTGGGCTTGGAATGGTTTGTTGGGCTTACGGGGTGGACTAGGCCCAAAAGAAAAGAAAGAAAGATTAGAAAGGGTCCGTTTCGCTTGTCTCGAAAATCGTGTCGAAGTTAGGAGTAGTTTCTGAGCATTTGTGGAAATTTTCGTTAGCTTGGGAGTTTATTAGAACGTATTCGGTTAATCATTGGATGATATATATATATATATATATATATATATATATATATATATATATATATATATATATATATATATATATAGGGGTGAGTTAAAATACAAAGAGGTTTTTTGGTAAAAAGAATAAGAAGAATTTTAAACCATTAGATTTAAAATCGATGGATGAGATTAAATTATAAACTTAATTAAAGCTGGAAGGGCAAAAACGTCTTTTAATCAAACACAAAAACAAACATTTAAAATTCATATTCGTCCTTTTTCTGATCATTCTACACCTACTTACTCTCTCTCCTCCACCTACTTTCTCCCTCTCAATTATATAACTTTCATCAAATCATCAAATCCTTGTTCCGATCATAAAATCAACTACAAATCAAACAGATAACAATGATCTAAAGCTACTCGAAGATAAAAATAGATGAAGATGGCGTTGAAAGCAAGGGTAAGTCAACTAAAAACTGATTTTTATCATATTATGATCCAGTAGCCAAATTATAATGCATTTTGTTCATTTTGTTTGGGCTACACTATTTGTGATGGAAGTTTATTGTCTCATTCCGAAAAACTAATTTTATTCAATTTCTTGAGAATTGTTATATAGATTTTTAATTTGCAATAAATAAGCACTCCTTAATTAAGTAAATATGATAGGGATCTGGGCAATGAAATGAATGACCCTATAATAGGATATGCAGGTAACTAGTAAAAAGATATGAATGCTCAATATACTTGATAATAATTGAACATGTTTTGTGCATTAGTTAAGAGCAAAATGTGCATCAATTTTGTAGGAAGATAGTAAAAGTTTAATATGATTAGATGATCAGAAGTTGTGTGAAATCCAGTGTCTTGTGCATTAAAATGGTCTAAAATAAGCATTAATTTTGTAAAAAATAAGTAAAATATGAAACGATTGAAGAAATGTGAGTTGTGTGGAATAACACTATTTTATGCATTTAAAAGTGGTCTAAATGTGTAACTGTGCATTCATTTTCATATGAAGTTAGTAAAGGTGACATACTTAGGTAGTCAACACTTGTGTGAATTAACACTATTTTGTGCATTAAAATGGTCTAATTGTGCATCTATTTTCATAGGAATTTATAAAAGGTGACATTCTTAGGAAATCAATACACTAGTGAGTGAAATGACACTATTTGTGCATTAAAATTCTCTAAATATACATTAATTTTCATAGGAAGTTAGTAAAGGCCACCTACTTAATTAACGAGCAAGCTAATGTTTGAAAAGACATGGTTTTGTGCATTAAAAATGGTGTAAATCTGCATTGGGTTTTTGTTTAATGCGATTGTAAAAAAAAATTGTTTATTATCAATGAGCTGAACAACGACACAGATAAAGATGATTATGAACAACTAAATGTATTATCTATGATGATTATGAAACATCATCATAGATAATAGTAAAAGTGACGTGCTTTGGCAATTTGTGCGCTATTATTTGGAATAATACAGTTTTGTGCATTGAAAATGGTACAATTGTGAATTTATTTTCATGCGAAGTTAGCAAAGGTGACATGCTTAGGCAATCGGCACTTGTGTGAATTAACAGTACTTTGTGCATTAAAATGGTCTAGTTATGCATCCGTTTTCATATGGATTTAGAAAATGTGACATTGTTAGAAAATCAATACACTATTGTTTGAAATGACACTATTTGTGCATTAAAAATTGTCTAAATACACATTAATTTTCATAGGAAGTTAGTAAAAGCCACCTAATTAGTTAACGAGAATGCTAATGTTTGAAAAGACATGGTTTTGTGCATTAAAAATGGTGTAAAACTGCAATTGGGTTTTTTAATGCGATTGTAAAAAAAAATTGTTTATTAACAGTGAGCTGAACAACGAAACGGATAAGGATGATTATGAACAACTAAATGTATTATCTATGATGATTATGAAACATCATCATAAATAATAGTAAAAGTGACGTGCTTTGGCAATCTGTGCGCTATTGTTTGGAATAACACAGTTTTGTGCATTGAAAATGGTCTAATTGTGCATTCATTTTCGTACGAAGTTATTAAAGGTGACATGCTTAGGCAATCGGCACTTGTGTGAATTAACAGTACTTTGTGCATTAAAATGGTCTAATTATGCATCCGTTTTCATAGGAATTTAGAAAATGTGACATGGTTAGGAAATCAAAACACTATTGTTTGAAATGACACTATTTGCGCATTAAAAATTATCTAAATGCACATTAATTTTCATAAGTAGTTAGTAAAGGCGACCTACTTAGTTAACGAGCATGCTAATGTTTGAAAAGACATGGTTTTGTGCATTAAAAATTGTGTAAATCTGCATTGGGGATTTTTTTTAATGCGATTGTATAAATTTTTTGTGTATCATCAGTGAGTTGAACAACGAAACGGATAAGGATGATTATGAAAAAAGTTTGTCAACGATTATACATGAGCTGGATAACAAAGAGTTGTGCAATGCATGTACGGGAATGGGAGCAGTTGGCGCTTTTTTTTTTTTTTTTTTTTTTTTTTTTTTTTTTTTTTTTTGTAGAGGTGACTCTTGTGATGATTATGAAAAAAGTTACTTGTTTCATTCTGTATTTACTAGTATCTTTGATGATGTTTCATAACAATAATAATAAATAAAGAATTTGTACAGTACACCTTAATTGTTGTAAAAAGGAGGGAAAAATTAAAGTATAGTGTGAAGCTGGGTTTTATTATATAAGGTTGTTAGGATTATAGTTTTACTTTTATACCCTTAATAGTTAGTTAGGATCAAAGTTAATCTCATCCATTGATTTTATATCAATGGTTGAAAATCCTTCTTGTTATTTTTTACCAAAAATCCATTGATTTTTATTCTTTTTATTCTATATATATATATATATATATATATATAGTTATTATGTTACTTAATAAACGTTTAGTTATAAAATTTAATTCGCGATACTTAGACTATGTAGGTTCGTGTGTAAGCGTGTTCCAAGGTAAACGGTAATCACAAACGTCGTTGTGATCATAAAAATGTAACTCGACTAACAAACAAAAATTTTTGTTATCGGTAAAAACGGTTTTTAATTATCACAATGATTCATAAATCATAAGTTAGCATTTACTATTCATAGGGGAAAATTACGAGTGTGGCACATGTGACACCCAAATTCAGCTTAAAGTGTAAAATAGTTTTGAAATATTTAGATGTTGTTTGGCTTCGTTGCATGGAATAACTATCTGTATAGATTTGATCATATGATGAAAGAGGAATGGAAATGAAGTAAGCAATTCATTAGAATAATGTTGTTTGATATGAAAATTGGCTTTGGTTAATACAATTTGGGTATCAACTTGCAAACTTAAAAGCACCAAAATAAAAGAAGAAGAAGCATTTTTTAATGAGATCATACAATTACCCAACGGTGTTGGTGTATATTGTTTGATAAAATTTAATTGTGTCGATCTGGTGTGATCTATGTCTTTCGTTTTCATCATTTATTTGTGTAGCGCTGAATAATTTTAGTAGCGAACTTATGGTTCAATGTTTTTCTATTTACTTAAATGTCACATAACAATCTTATATCCTACATTTTTTATTCAAAAACATTGTTCACTATATCAAAATTCATATTATCACAACATTAGTTACCAAATACTATATATTATTTGTAATAAAAGAATATGTTGTAAGTTTAACTTAAATCTTAAAAAAAAATATAAGATATTATAATAAGGCAATACACAAGACAAGAGGGTTTTCTTATAGACAAGTCAAGGAGTCAGGATCCTGCGCGTTGGCTTTGGTGCGTGAGACATGGCACGCCAGAGTCTGAGACCTTGGTTTGTTTATACTTAGCTTCCCTCTTTTTAGACCCCCAAGTGCACTTCACTTTTAATCTTCCAAAAGTTCATTCCAAAGTCTCAAGTGGGATTAGGTCAATCAACTCATTTAGCCAAAGTTTAAAGCGATTAAAAATGTTTAGTGAAGTGTTTAAGAAAAGGTTAAGGTTTAAGTCCATTTTAAATGAGAAAGAAAAGAACCAATGGATTAAGGGATTATATTTGAGTGTTCCCTAAGGGCTGGATAATAACTTGCTTCCCAAATTTGAAATTCAAAATTTAAATTCTAGCTATTGTGAGTGTGTGAGAGGGAAGAGTGTTGGACCAGTAAAGGAGAAGACAATGTCATATGGAGGAGCCTATGTTGTGGATGGGGAGACAATGTGAGAGAGGAGGAGCCTATACTCTTTGCGAGGAGACAAGGTACAATTTGAATTTTAAATCTAAATCATGGAAGAAGAGTGTGTGAGAGGGAAAATGTAATTTGGGGACCAAGTGGAGTGTTTTAAGAAAAATTGGTAACTTGATGAGACAAATAGAGCTTTTGTTTATTGTGTGGGAGACAAGGAAGTTATAAGCTGGCTTTGCTTGTGAATGAGAGACAAAAGGTGGTGGAAGGAGCCTATGTTGTGATGTGGGAGACAAGCATGGTGGAAAGGTGAAGAAGGAGGAGTGTGTAAGAGATTGAGTGTTGAGCAACCAAGAATTCAAACGAGATTAAGAATTCAATTTTGAAAGAAATTCAAATTTTCAAATGTCATAATCCTTGTTAAGCCACAAATAACATATTTACTAATCACCTTAATGCAAGTAAGATAAGTGCTTTGCATTTTAAGTAAAGCATTGACCAATAAGAGAGGAAAGTGCATTTACACAAAGTGGTATTAACTTGTTTGAAAAATAAGGGAGTAAACCCATTACGTGATTAGCAAAAACATACGTGAGGATTATAGTCATTTGAATGTTTTCATTTGAAGGTTTTTGTAGGTCCAACGTTATGGATCTAAGTAGCCTTTGTGAGACAATAGATAACTTGAATAAATCCAAATTGATCTATATGATAAACTCTTAACAGTGTATGATTGATTGTTAATGCGGAATCTTAACAAACAATAGTTATGAAGAACACAATACAAATTACTAATAATGTATTCTATTAATTTACTAATAGGCTTGGATGTTTTCATCCACAGCTGTAGAGTTTCTTTTATACACTAAGGAAACCCTAATGTTACAAAACGTGTAGAAGGATAAACGTATATTCTAATACGTGTGAATACCCTTCCCTAAGATATCTCCTAAGATATCTATTCTGTTTTTATCATAAACAGTCTTAACAAAAACATACTAACAGCATTAACTATGTCTGCCAGACTTAACATTGAACTGGCAGACTTAACTAGACTAACAGACTTAACTCAGACTAGCACAAGATTTAAGTTTGTTTTAACTGATATTTCTCAACAATCCTACCCTAACTTGATCTTCACTTGTGAATTTTAAGTTTCTTCAATTATCTTCATGATATGTTTCCTGAGGATGTTGTGATCTATCACTTTGGAATTATTTTGATATGCAATTCTTAAAATCTTCATCTGCAACAATTCAAATCTTTATTTTCTGATCTGTGCAGCATATGATCTTCTAAGCATCAACAATCCAAGTTTCTTTGAAGCAACATTGACTTTGTGTACATCAATTCATAAAGTTTCATACTATTTTCATCACTTCCATGTGTGTAAACTCCTGTGAGAGGTGAATCATTGAAAATATATGGATTTGATATCTCTTTACCAGATAGCCATATACTCTGGAGTAGCCAATGTTTGGTTTAATAACCATGGTACATTGATAACCATTTCAACTCTTTGTAAATGAAACATGGTGAGTTAAAATACCATATGATTTTTAGCAAATCATCAGCTATCAACAGATTTGTCTTGTCTTTACCAAAAGTTGTTTGCTTTTGTACTAACCAACTCTTCACTATCACAGATATGGTGAGTTGATAACCATACAATTTTTGGCAAATTGTCAGCCATAAATGGATTTAAGATATCTTTACCAAGAGCCGTTTGCTTTGGATTAGCTTGTCCTTATGTGTGTTAGACATGGTGGACTAAAAACCATTTGTTGTGTTAGTGCAAAGCACCTTCACCAAGTATGACTCTTCTCAAACTATATTTATCCTATGTATCAGCCTTGAAAATTCTTTTAAACTCCCCAAACAGCTTCCTTTTGAGATTGTCTTTCAATTAATTGTAAGAGCTGATAACAAATTTCATCTTTACAATCTCCTTGGAGTTTCTTCTCTAGCATGTGCTTGCAAACCCTGGGCTGTAGAGGATACTCAACCTCTGTCAGCATATATATGTGTGCACTCTGCAAGTTCAAACAATGGACTGCACAACTATGAAAGTATCACCACTTCACCTCTTCTTGTTGATAGGGCAGCTTCCAAACTTCATCACTTTTAGATGGTGGATCACACATGGTCTTCAAGTCCCCCCCCCCCCAAAGAACTCTTTTAAATTCTTCTTTTGGTCTGATATCCCCATGTTTGAGCATCATTAACCTATATAGCTCCTTGTGATCATCCCTGGTTAGATCATTTAGCAGACCTGGAAAGTTAACATATACAGTATCTGTATTATCATCACTTATAATTTGATAAGCTCCTTTGTTCCCATGCTTAATGATTTGCCACTTGACAATCTTGGCAATTTGTGTTGAGCTTTCAGGAATTGACCCCATTGTAAATGAATCAAAGGAGGGTTCATCAACTCTTTCATCCATGTACTCTTGTATATCCTCATTCGTATCAAACTTTCCCTTCTTCAATCCCTTCTTACCAACTGATTTCTTCCTACTCCACTTCAAGATTGGCTTCTTATCCTCATCTTCTTTCTTTATTGGTTCATTTTTAGCCACATCAGTAACCTTTTCATCATTTGTAGTTTTCTGCTTTTTGACCTCCTCTGCTTGAAGTGTTGAACCAGGCCTTTTAAGAGTTGCATCTTCAAGTTTTGAATCCATGGGATAAACCTTTGAACATGCCTCATACATTTTTCAAATTCATTCTTGAGTTGATCATGAGTCAATTTTCTGAGCTGATATATCTTCCAATTGTTCCTTTGGCTCTTCACATAAATGATCATGTACTCTCTCTATTCTCCCTTGGTTAGAGGCCTATTCTTCCTTTCTCTTTGTTCTTTAAGAAACCTCTTCTTTTCATTAATCATCTGAACCATCTTTTGAGCAAGATCTTCACCTTCAATGTCAAGTAAAATTTCTTTGTTGGCTTCAAGCTTTGCTCTGATCAGATCTCAATCTTCATCTATATAAAACTTAGATGAAGATTGAGATCTGATCAGAGCAAAGGGAGAACAGAAAGGTTTACAATCCCCACCAGGCAGTGTACCTGACGGTTGTAGTATAGTATAGTGGCAAGTACCGGGAGATTGATCGTTCAACTCAAAGAATAGTGTTTGCTAGGGTTAAAACTCGATTAAACTAGGTCTAGAGGTGAGGGATGATTCTTTTTGTATTTTTATATTTTTATAGAAAGCAAGTAAAAATCTCAATTTTTTCAGGAGTGGGCGGAATTAGTTGCTAGTCAACTAACCCAAATAACTACAAATGCAAACAAAATAAAATAAAATGTACTTAAAGTAAATGTGGCGAAAACAATGATAAGAGAAAATGTGTTTACTTAGATTTCACTACTCCCTAGCTATCTTTTACTGTTTGATTAGTTTGTTACAATTGCATGGATGACGGGTTATATTCCTTAATACCATTCGTAGGGCCGTGTACGATCTTCCCTAACTCTATAAGCTTCTACCTCTTCCTAAGTCGAGCCGACTACTAGCTCCTAACATGGCCTCATTAGTAGTTATCTATGCATTAAATATAACCAATATATTGTAGTACACCTCCGATCATGTTTCTTAAGACGTTCAAACAAGTTGCCAATTGGAAGTCTGCCAGTTTTCTTAAGCCTAACATCGAAATCATTCATCCACAACAATTATAAGCAAACAACCAACCAATAATCAATATCTAAGTTTCATTACATCTAAGCAAACACAAAGAAAACCTAGCCTAACATGTTAAAGAGAAGACAAGCATAAGATATAATCAAACAACACATAGACATATTGAATGATTGTTAGAAAACTTATTTTCAATTAAGCATGGATGAAACAAGGGTTTGAAACCCTTATGTTGATACAAAAGTTAGGCTTATTTGGGTTCCCGTTCTCGTACCAATTAGATCTTAATGCTTGAGACCTGCGCACTAAGAAAGCAAACAAACACCGTTAGGCTTATCGTGGGATTGTCTCCCACGATTATCCTCCGGCGTAAGAGTAAGTAATCGATTTTAGGGTTGTATAAAAGAGTTAGGGTTGTAAGTCGTACCTTTAACGAGAGTTATGATATCCTTTATATAGGCACGAAATCCTTATTGGATACGTGTTCCTTACTCTTCGGTATATCCAGTTGTCTTGATATATATCCCTTAAATAAGAGATATACGTATCAAAACCATAAATAACTTTGGGTTTGGGCTTTCGTGAGCCTAAACCGTTAGTATGATGGCCCAATTCATTGTTATGATAGCCCACTCGTGGTGGGCTTGGGCATTAGTAATGTTTATTAATCGGGTTCGTGACCCGAATATAGACTATATGTCATCATGTCCCCCCAGTCTAGTATGCGCGGGTTGTAGCTGCGTGTACTAAACTAATACTGTCAGCGGGTTATGATAGCCCACTCGTGGTGGGCTTGGGCATTAGTAATGTTTATTAATCGGGTTCGTGACCCGAATATAGACTATACGTCATCATGTCCCCCCAGCCTAGTGTGCGCGGGTTGTAGCTGCGTGTACTAGACTAATACTGTCAGCGGTAAGCGTGGCGGGGAAAAATTCAAATATCTCCCGCCGAAATTTGGACCATGTATCTAGTCCAAAAAAGTCTCAAAAATGCCTCGGTAAATGGGGAGGTCATCCACGTGTCCTTCGGAAAACGTGAAAAAGTGCTTGTACCTCATGGTATTCCAGCCACACGATCAAGTGAGTGGGATCCACGTGGAGTTCATCTAAGGCAAAAGGAAACCCTATATAAAGGGTTCTCATTTTCACTGTGTGTATCACAGTAAAAACACCACTTTCTCCATAGATTAAGAATCATCGATCAAGAAAAACTATTATCTTCTAAGGTAATTGCGCATTTGCACCCAAGTTAAAAATGGTTCATCAATTAAATGAGTTCCGTTCCGAGACTGACGAGGATGGACTTCGTCAGTTCACCTCCGATTATTTCATTCCTCTCGCGGTGCATCCGGAAGTACCGGATGCGGACGCATGTATCGCAGACTTCCCTGAGGGGAAAATAGGGGTATACACGCGCTTTTTTGAGTTTGCGAACCAGGGCGTGCCTATATCCCTATTTTTGAGCGACATGCTCAACTTCTACCGTATGCATATCTCTCAGCTACGCTGTATAGGTGCGGCGAAAATAACAAATTTTGAAGTAAACTGTCGTTTACTTGCGATAAACCCTACCATCAATCTCTTTCGCGCGTTTTACCACACAACGTGGTCAAACAGGTGGGTTACTTTTTCTAAGCGCCCAGGGCGCTACCAATGTTATACTGAGAAAGTAGATGCGCTTAGGGGGTGGAGGGAGAGGTTTTTCTGGGTAGATGATCGATTGGTATAAAACCAACCAATGGGGAGAAGAGGATTAGAAATACCGGACAAGATTACCTCGAAAGTAATGAGACGTTAGAATCACATATCAACCTTTCGTTAAAAAAGTTAACGCGTAATACCTACGAATACGATATTTTGAAGAGTACCGGGTAAGTTATTTCCCGGGTCGTTTCCCTACGAGACGTGAATTGAGGATATCGATTAGGGCTTGGAATTAAAGTGCTTGATTGACGGGTTTTGGTTTTTAGAATTTAAAGCTACGAATAACGAATAACGAATGAGAAATAAAATAAACGTAACTAGAACGCAAATTAAAACACGAGAGGCAAATAAAGATTAAAAACTACTTAGATGGGAATGAAAAACGGGAGCAAGGGAACCCTAAAATATAATCTAAGTTAAAAAAAAACGAAAGTTAATTAAAAATTACATAAGTGCGCAAGATAAAACGTAAATTTTAAGCTACGCTAATCCTGCGGGTATCAAAATTACTTTTCTACGATCCTAATAATAATAGAAAATTTTGAGAAAAAGAAAAACATTTTTTTTTACTTTTAAATTTTTATAATGAATTAAAAACTAAAATAGTAAAATAAATGATTTAAAAATAGTAAAACTATTTAGAAAATTATGAAAAAAAATTGGAACGTTTAATATACTAAAAAGTATCTGAGAAAAATAAAAAATGGAAAAAAGCAGTTAAAATAAGCAGCAAATAAGCAAACCTAAAAGCTGATAAATAATAAACTACAAAGCTAACTCTACTATAAATATAAAATAAGAGAAAGCATAACAAAAAAGAATAGCTAGAACAGATGGGTAAGGGATGTTTACTTGTGTCTGTTGCATAGCCAAGAGGTCAGGGGTTCGAATCCCCTTGACCACGTTTTTTTGTAAACATTTTTTTTGGTTTTTCTTTTAACAAACTTATTAAAAACATAAAGATGAACAATTTTTGTAACTACAACTTTTTATAAAAATCAATAAACAAGTAGTTGGAAAAGCAAAATGTCAACAGTTTACTCCATTCTTGAAAAAAATGAGATTTTGAAAATTAAAAAGCTTGCTAAAAACTTCTAAAAGCTGGCCTGATGGGGAAATAAGCTAGGGCCACTAGAGGGGATATCTAATAAGCACTAATGGGGACTAATAAGCAGTAAGGAACATGTAATAAGCAATAGAGGAGCCTAGAAAAACTAATAAGCAAAAACATTACCTAAGGCTGCAACAGCTAAGGGACCTATTTAGGAGCCTAATAAGCAACTTAATAAAATTCCTAAAATTAATCTAAAAATACGCCATCATAGACCACCTAGCAGGGATTACTCATGAAATTTTTTGGGTCAAGAGATCAAGAATTGAGCAAACTAAAAATGAGGATCTAAGGCTGTTTGGCTATTTATTGGACTGATGCAACATGTATATGCATGTATGAATTAAGCTAACAAAAAGGCTTCAAAACCTAAAACAAGCTCAAACTACTAAAATCTCTACTGCTACTATCGAGAAAACCAAGTTTAAACACTAATTGCTACGCTAGCCTACCTAAAATTGCTAATGAAAACAGTTGACAAAAAAAATATTTGGAAATAAAGACTAAACTAATTTAAATCTATTAGAAATTGAAAACTTTTGATGGAAATCTTCCTACAATACTTAAGTGAAGCTGATTGAAACTAAAAATTTGGTAAAAACTAAATTTTGGTCAAAAGTAATGGCTTGTGCCAAACACCCCTATAGGGTGACTGTTTGCCTTTTCTCAAACAAAAAAAATGATTTTTAAACTAACACTTGAAAAGTAAATTACATATTAAGCTAAATTTAAACTAAAGAAGCATGAATGGGCTTATAAATAAGTACAAAAATAAGCAGTTCAAAAAGCAATGAGCTTAATGGAAAATTTTTGCAAGACAGTAAAGGAAGACAGGAATAATAAACTTGTATTAAAATTAAAAAAAAAGTACAATAATGAAAGACTGAAATTTTGATAAAAAGCTAAGTGGTCTCAACTTTTCTAAGACATGAAAAAATTAGACAAGAAAGTAAGTGTGGGGAGGAGGCTTTAAATAGACATAAGCTAAGCTAGGGCTTCACTTGAGCTTGTCCACTTGTCTGCTTCTATTGTGTCTTTCTTTTGTGAGTGAGAAAAGCCATCAATCCCATTTGTGCTTTTTCCATCCTCATCTCGGCCATTGGATTAACTTGGGCTCCAATCTTAAAAATCACAGCCATTGATTTATGTGGGATGTTGGTGGATTGCCAGCTTGGCAGAGGAGGGGGAGGGTGGACACAGCCATGTGATCTTTTGGAGGGATGTGGGTGTTGATAACAAGGTGAGAAAGATACAGGTGGTTTTAGCGGGGAAGGGTAAAGAGGGGCTATTTTTCCAGTTGTTTGACTGAGGTGTGAGTCAAACGGGTGAGATTGGGTTGGTTTGTTGAGGGTTTAGCGTTTCTGGGTGTAACTGGGTTTGGGTGGATCGGGTCAGAGTGTGTGAGTTGTGGTTTGTTAAAAGGCTAGGTTGTGTAGTGGATTGGATCAAGATGTGGGTTTTGACAGGTTTTCAATTTTGGGTTAGGGGTAAATGGGATTAGGATTATTATTAGGTAATTAGTTAGTTTAGTTTTTAGGTACTAGACTAATGTAGTAAAAATAAAAATGTTTTGTAAATAAATATTGTAGTTTTTTTTAATTAATTAATTAATAATAATAATAATAATAATAATAATAATAATAATAATAATAATAATAATAATAATAATAATAATAATAATAATAATAATAATAATAATAATAATAATAATAATATAGAAGGTAACAATTTAAAAAGAAAAGTTTTAACAAAATACAAAGTTTTGACAAAAATGTTTTGGGATTTTTATTTTGAAAAAGGGTTACGGTTTTGAAATGATTTTACGTTTAAGTTATGGGATAAAAGGGATAAAAGGGAATTTGTGGTGTCGGGTGAGGGTATTTTGGTCATTTTGGGTTAAGGGTAAAAGGGTAATTAGGGTTTGTTGTGGATTTTCATACCTCCCCCCCATGTCACATTGCCAGGATTGTCTTCGACTCTTCCATTCTTCAATAAATGCTTCCAATTGTGTCGAATAGATCCGATAATTCTCCATATTGCTCCGGTTTTCCATCCATGCTCCATTTTGCTCACATTTGCCTTGTTTTCAATCCATTTGTACCTGCAATACACAAAAACACATTCCAAGGATATTTACAATATTATATAGTCTTTTCGGGTGTTTTTGGTCGTTTTGGTGGGTTTTTCGGGCCTAAAATGATGAGTAAAAGGCCACTCATCAGTAGATGATATGGTGTACCCTTCGCTTTTTGAGTTTTATACTCAAAGGACGATTCCAAAGGATGAGCACCCAAATCCCGGTTCGTATAGCACAGAGGATACGGAAACCATTGATGAAAACCGCATCCCCATTAATTCCTATCATGAGGAGTTTTTGGTTCACATGGGACTTAGTCGCAACTATTTCCAAGGTTTTGATGAAGTGCCAACATTTCTAGATGAGAGCGGCCGGGGTGGGTGCTTATCCTTTCTTATCCTCGCATCTATAGTGTAAGCGCTCTTGCATATTATAACTTTATCAACTAACTTGTTCTCTGCTGTTTGTTCATGTGTTGCGCATAGATGGATTTGTTTGGAGTGGTGAAGATGACAAAGCCCACACAGGTGGCTGTAGGTGTGCGCCCTTTGGGGGAAGGTGAAGAACCTGTGTTGGAATCTGCAGCCGGACGTCTTTTTGAACCTGTGCAAGAGGAGTCTTCTGAAGTAGCGCAACCCCTACTCAATGCCACTCCAGTGCAGACTGTTCCTGCGCAAGGAGTGCCGATTTCTGAGCCTACGCGCAGTGAATCATCTGAGGGTGTCGGGATCCTCAAGGTGGATATTGATTCTGAGGAGGAGCGCCAAGGTGCCAAGCTCAAGGCCTCGGATGATGGTGGTGAAGGTACTTCAAAGCGCAGACGTCATACTATCATTGTGGACGAGTCAACAGATGAGGAGGCGTCGTTATCCTTTGTTGCGCATGATACTGCTGAGATCTCCCCTCCTACGTAAGTGACAATTATTTTATTATCTATTCTCTTTATTTTGCTATGCAATGCCTTAACTTCTTTCTGTTTGCGCGTAGTGACAAAGCTGCAGGGGGTGATGCAGCGTTTGTTGAGCAGGTATCTCCGTAGGTGACTCGTTCTCCCGTGGAGGAGCCGTTGAAGGCCTGCGGGAGTTTATCTACTGAGGAGCTGATAAAAGAGCTCAGTGTGGCTGCTGCGCACCAGGCTTCTTTGGTTGCCCAGCTCGGGACCAAGTATGCTGGTGAAGGTAGTACCAGCGCGCAGAAGAATGAGGAGATTGCGCGGTTGAAGACACAGTTGGTGAGTGCACAGGCGGAGGTAGTGTCAACCACTGCATACACCAGGAGGATCGCGGATGAAAAGATGGCCTTGATGGTTGAGGTAAAGCGCGAGCGTGCTGCCGCGGAGCAATACAGGGCTAACTGCGCATGGGGGCTGAAGTATTTGCAGGAGAAAAGAGGCAAGCACTTTGCCCAGCTTGATGAATTCCGCAAGCGTGTGGAGACTGCTCTGGAGGCACAGGAAAGTAAGCTGCGCAAGTTGAGCATTGAGTATGATGAGGAGCTGTACCCTCATATTATGTCTGTTATTGCTGAGCGCAGGTACTTGTTCCCTTTTTTTATTTCTTTTGTCAGCTGTATGTGCTTTAATTCTCTTTATCTTCTAACGCATGTATTATTGTGTGTAGGTGGTTAATCAGTCATGGTCTCCGATTGGCTGCTATGGATACGCTGGAGTCTCAAGAGGTTGTGGAGGCCTTTGGGAAGGTTGTGGAGTGTGCCATAGCGCGTGGCAAGACTCAGGCTATGGAGGAGCTTCATGAGAGCAAGATGCTGACGGTGCCGCTCGCAGAAGTGCCTGGCTATAAGGCGGATGCTTATGATGAGCTTGTGGAAGCCATGGAGAAAATGAAGCTGTTTGAGCTTCCGCGTATCGCGCAGCTGGAGCGTGACCAGGATCAACCGATTAAGGTGATTATGGAGGGGTTAGTCCTGGGGAGACACATCTTACAGGATGCGGAGGCTCAACATGACTATTTTTTGAAGCCTGATGTGTCGCAGCTGCAAGTGCCTGTGTTCACACAGCCGCGCGACATCCTTAACCCGTTTGCCTTTGAGAAAGAAATTTCTTTGAAGGAGTGCTTAGAAACCCACCTGACAAGGGTTGCGCGTAAGAAGGGCGTGAAAGGGAAGGCTATTTTGTGCGGTGTTGGTGCGGCCCATCTTCCCAGGTCTGATGGAATTCCCGTCAGCGTACCGACGGTATCTCAGGAGGATAGCAGCCTTTTGAGAATGCTAAGTGAGGTTGGGTAGTTGGCGTCTACGGCTAGTAGCTCAGGGCATAGACGCGCTCGCAGCATGTAGATATCACCATCTTTTTAGTATATGTTGATTTTGTAACTTGTATAAACTCATGGTTTTGGTGAATAATAATATTTAACTTTTGTACGTTTTGTTTGTAGCATTTTATACTTAAATTATTTGTCTTTTCGTGAAAGACTTGCCAAGAGTCAAAATTAAAACGTACTTAGGAAAATTTGTATTAAGTCCATAACTTAATAAATATATGTGAATAAAAATTCATAAGTGTATGGATAGCCTTGCAGCGTGCTGCAAAATACCATATCAAGGAACCAAGAGTCTTGGCTCCTAAATTGCTAAACGTGCACAGTGTGCGTTGTTGCGTATCCTTCGTGGGATGCGCATTAAACTTACTTCAACGTCTTTAGAATAAGGTGTTTAGCAAGGATGCATGATCCGATGTTGATGGGTTTGCAACCCTCTTACTCAACGAGTTATTTAGTAGGTTTACTCATCCTTTCTGCCATCGTAGGTCTTATTAAGTGCATGCACGCCATGTAGGCAAAATATAAAGTAACAATATTGAGACATAATAAAAAAAAAATGTAAGCAATAAAGTTAAATGTGTTATGGAGTTAGCTAGAAACCACAACGTTTTATTAATACTTGCAAGTTTTTTAAAATAAAAGACAATTCCCTAAAAATGAAAACTCAAGTACACGGACATTTATTAGGCACTTACTAAAGTGCAGAGTTGTCTGTGCATGGGCCGTAGCCTGTCCTAAAGATAGCATCTCTTGAGATTGCAGATGCTCCAAGTGCGTGCTAGCTCATGGCCTTCCAAATCACGCAACTTGTATGCGCCATTGCCTAGTGCTTATGTGACCTCATAGGGTCCTTCCCATTTGGGTCCAAGCTTGCCCGTGTCTTCTGCGTGGCTTGCATCATTGGCGCGGTATACAAAGTCTCCTGGCCTGAAAAAAGTGTTTTTTACTTTTGCGTCATAATACTTCTTCATCTTTGACTTAGCCTTTGCTTCACGTATAGCTGCACGTCGTTATTAGTTGCAACATCTATGCGTCGCTCGTCGTTATTAGTTGCAACGTTGACTTCCGCCATGCGAATGGTTGGCATTCCAATTTCGGCTGGTATAACAGCTTCTGTCCCATAGACAAGTGAGAATGGTGTATCACCAGTGCTAATTTTTATTGTCGTGCGGTGCGCCCATAAAACATGCGACAATTCATCCACCCATTTTCCCTTATGTTTATCAAGGCGCGCTTTTATTCCTTCGCCCAGACTACGATTCATGTGTTCAACCAAAACCATTGGTTTGTGGGTGCTTAACTAACGCGAAGTGTTGTGTAACATTTGCTTGCGCGCACCAATCTTTGAATGGGTTGTTACATAATTATTTTCCATTGTCCGAAATAATTTCTCCAGGTAGGCCAAAGCGACATACAATGTTGTCCCAAACGAAGCGTTTGACTTGGTTGCCTGTGATACTTGCCACTACTTTTGCCTCAATCCACTTTGTAAAATAATTTATGGCCACTATGAGGAATTTTAGGCCCCCCGCTGCAACTGGAAAGGGGCCTGCAATATCAATGCCCCATTTGTAGAATGACCATCGTGAGGTGATGGGTGTCAGCTCTTGTTGTGGTCGGCACGGGATGGGCCTGTGGACTTGGCAGTCGCTGCACCTCTTTATCATATCCCGCGCATCGCGGTGCGTAGTGGGTCAATAGTATCCTGACCGTAAGGTTCGTGCCACAACAGACCCTGGTCCTGAGTGCATACTGCATGAGCCAGCGTGGATCTCTCGAAGTATGTAATCTGCCTGAAGAGGTCCAACGCACCGAAGCCATGCTGTGCGCCGTATCCTATGAGCGTCCTTCTGTTCCTTGGGTAATATCCCTTTGCTTATAAATTCGATGATAGGTGTCATCCACGTAGGGTCATGTTCTTCTATCACCATGGATATTTTCATCTCCGAGATTGATTTGTTCTTCAAGGTTTCCACAAATACTTGTTTTGACAGGTGCGCAAAGCTTGTAGATGCAATCTTGCTCAGCGCATCTGCTTTTCTGTTTTCTCCTCTAGGAACTTGTTTGATGGTGAACCTGTCGAAATTCTGAATTAGAGACTTGGTTTTTTCGAGGTATTGGACCATGTTATCATCTTTAGCCTCGTATTCGCCTAGCACATGATTGGCTACTAACCGGGAATCGACGTAATTCTACCTTGCTTGTTGAAGGCAGAGTATCGATATCTGGCTTTTCAATAATGAAGTCTGCTAAGATCTGCCCCTTAATCGCGGTGCGTGATCTATACGAGATGTTATGCTCGCTCAATAACACACTCCACTTTTGTAGCCGTCCCGATGCGTCCGGTTTGGAGATGACTTGCTTGATAGGTTAGTCCGTAATTACAGCTATTGGATGTGCTTGAAAGTATCTGCGCAGTCTTTTAGCTGCGAATACTAAAGCTAGGACAAGCTTTTCCATGGCAGTATAGTTAGTCTCTGTCTTCTTAAGTGCTTTGCTTACAAAATATGTTGGTGTTTGAACGGAGTTCCTATCTGTCAATAGTACCGCACTGACTGCTCCATGAGTTGCAGATAAGTACATGATCAATTCTTCCCCTGGTCGGGGTGCGACAAGTTTAGGAAGTGCTGCTATTTGTTGTTTAAGCTGTTGAAAAGCTTCTCCGCTTTCGCAGTCCAACGAAAGTCTCCCTTTTTTGTGCACTTCGTGAGTGTCCTAAAGAGAAGGAGTGACTTATCTGCTGATTTGGACAAGAATTGATTTAGCCCAGCTAACTTTCCATATAATGACTGGACTTCCTTCAATGTGCGTGGTGAAGGGAGATCGATGACAGCTTTTGTCTTTTCTGGGCAGGGCTTGATGCCATCAGGTTCTATTAAATATCCAAGAAACATGCCTTCTGTCGCACCAAAAGTACACTTCTTTGGGTTTAGCTTCATGTTGATCTTTCCCAGTGTTTTGAATGTTTCCTCGATGTCGCGCACCAATTCTTCCTCAGTATGCTTGATAACAAGGTCATCGACATAAACTTCCAGGTTGCGACCTAATTGTTTTTCAAACGCATTGTCCACCAAACGCTGGTATGTTGCTCCCGCATTCTTTAGACCAAAAGGCATTTTTGTATAGCAATAGACCCCTTGACTTGTGTGGAAGGTTGTTTTCTATTCGTCTTCCTCAGCCATCTGAATTTGATGGTACCCTTTGTATGCGTCTAGGAAACATTTAAAGGGGTATCCACACACAGATTCTACCTTCCAGTCTATCTCTGGTAGCGGGTAACAGTCCTGTGGACATGCTTTATTAAGATCAGTGAAGTCCACGCACATTCTCCAACTGCCATCGCTCTTCTTTACCATTACTGGATTGGAAAGCCAGTCGTGGTAATAGACCTCCCGCATGATGCCTGCGTCTACAAGTTTGTGTACTTCGTCCAGAATGGCTTTTGCACGATCTGGAGCCTGGCCGCGCTTTTTCTGTCGTATTGGAGGATATCCTTGTCGGATTTGTAGCTTGTGTTTTGTGATGGATCGTGGCACTCCAGTCATGTGCTTTGGTTCCCATGCAAAGATATCTAGGTTCTTTTGCAAGAGTGTGTACACAGCTGCTTTGCCTTTGTCGGACAGCGACCCTCCAATTGATACTTGTTGATCTGGGTAGTCAGGGTGAATTGCAACCTTTAGGTTTGGCACTTTGGTTGTGCGCTGTTCTGGAATACTCTCTGTTTCGCTTGTCACCGTATTGCACTCTTTAGGTGATACAGCGATATTATAAAGGGTCACAATACCTCCAGCTTCTGGGCATTTGAGCATCCTATGCGCTGTGGACGGTACAGCGCGCATGGATGATATTCCAGGTCTTCCAATGATGCCGTTGTACGGCGAGGGAGATTTGATTCCGTTTATCCTTTCCTTCTTTGATGTTCTTAACGAGATGGTCCATTCTTCCCTCTTTTACTAACTTGTCAATTAGTTGTCATAGTTGGACACACTCGTTAGTGGTATGGCCCTTTTGTCCATGGTACTCGCAGTATCCATTCCCTACGCGTTGATCCTCTGGGGTGCGCATTGGTGGGGGTTTTGGGAAGTTGGCGCCTTCTGTCACAAATATCTCCCTCGGGTTCTTCGTGAGGGGAGTGTATTTGTCATTATCTCGTCTGTTCCCCTGACTGCGGTAACTCTTGTTGCGGTTGCTACTCTGCTCATTGGATTGTCTCCTAGACTGTTCTTGTGTCCTATAATTTGAGTAACCTTTTTTGCTATCCGCAGCAGCTGCTTCTCCTTAGATAAAAGACCTTGTGCGCTTTATTAATTCATCAAAGGTTTGGGGAACCTTATCATTCAGTCTCCTAATGAGCTCTGGGTTATTAATCCCATTCATGAACCCTGAGATCTTTAGTACCTCGGGACACGCCTTGACGTGTATACATTCATCCTTAAAGGGCTCTACATATGCGCTTGTGGATTCTCCCTGGCGCTGTTTTACTCTGGCAAGTTCAACAGGGTTCTTGGCGCACTTCTTTCTTTGAGTGAAGTTCAAACGGAATGCTTTCCGCAACTCTTCAAACCCGTTTATGCTTCTTCATGGAAGCTTGCTGAACCAGGTTCGCGCATTCCCTACCAAGGTGGAGTTAAACATATGGCACCATACAGGTTGTGGCCAATTTTCGATAGCAGCCGCTGATTCGAAAATTTTTAGGTGATCATCGGGATCACCCGTCCCATCATATGTTTTAACATTGGCGGGCATGCGCCTTCTCTTCTCATCCGAGAAATCGCTGATGCGCCGTGTGAATGTGTCAACCTTTTGGCGGCGCCAAGGAAGGGATATGTCTTCGTCTTCTTCCCTGCGATGTCTCCCCCTGGATTTCCAGTGTCCTATTTCCTTATCCTCGTTGTCCGAGGAGTTACTTCAGGAGGAGTTGCTTCTTTTGCGACGCTTGCGCTGTTTTTCCTCGGAGTCTGAGCTTGGAGGACTTTCACTTGGGGAAGCTCGTCTCCCAAGCCTATCATGAATTCTTCTACTACTAGACCTTGAAGAGTTATCGCTCGGTGATCGCTGTCATCCAAGTAGACCCTGAAAAGTTGAGGGGTGTTTTTGCCAACTGTCCAAAGTTATTATAAGGATGATTCTTGCCAAGTTTGGATTACCAAAGGACCTTAAATGATAATTTTCCATTTTTTCAACCCAGGGACTAAATCTGCCAAAACTTGAAAGTCTAGGGACTAAACTTGTAAATTCTTCAAATCTTTAATCCAGAGGTGATTTTTGATAACTTGTGACTTCCAAAGGACTTTTGTTGACTTTTCTTCCAAATCACATGCTCAGGGGCCAATTCTGTCATTTTCTAAACTTGAGGGACCATTTCTGCCAATTTTGCAAACTATTGCTCCAAGGACTATTTTTGTCATTCTGTGATTCCACAAGGTGTGTTTTGACAATCTGAGCTCAAAAATAAATCAGAATTTTATTAAGAAAACCAATACGCCGCAATTAATAAATTAAATACACCGTATGTTTTAATAATCAATAAATCAATTATATTTATAAAAATAAGATGCGCCGTATTAGCAAAAAGTAATGCGTCGTATCTTCGTTACATTTCAAAATAAAAGATTTTTGATTCAGATGGATGCGTCGTATCGACAAAAATCGATGTGTCGCTTCCTTTTTAATTAATTCGAAAATTGTTTTTAACAAAAAAATTTAATATGGCGTATCTGTAAAACAGATGCGTCGTATCTTCGTTAGGGTTTAAAAAATTTTTTATTAAAAACAAAATACGCCGTATCAAAAAAAATAGATGTGCCGTACTCGAATAATTAAATGCGCTGTATTTAAAAAATTAAAACGCCATACGCCGCATCGGGAAAAACAAATGCGTCGTATCGTTTGGATCAGCAGAATATAACGAAAATAGTTAATGCAGAAAACAAAGAAAAACACACAAAACAAACAAACACACACAAAAACAGAAAATATGCAAAATATACAATGAATACAAACAAACAAACAAACAAAGGGTTAGTAAAAATAAAATCTAAAAAACTAAAAAATCAAAAAGTTAGAAAACCTAATTAAAATACCAATAGATAAACAAGTTTTAACAATTCACTCCCCGGCAGCGGCGCCAAAAACTTGATGTTGTCGTTGTATAGGTGATTATTCCTTATCAAGTCTTAAATTTATATTTAGTCGACTTAACCTATAACAACACTAACGGGTAGTGTACCCGATCAATGTAGCCTAGTTGGTAAGCAGAGTGTCGATCACTAAGAGTGGAACGAAAACCTAAATTTGTCTATCAGTATTTTAATATTCTAAGTTAGTTTTACAATCTAATCTAACGCAAGGGGGTTTTAGTCTGAGAGACTAGCACATATTTGGTTTTATTAAATAGTAAATTAATAAGAACGATTCAGCAAATAGCAACACGTACACAGATAGATAATAGAGACTATAAGAAGACCTGTCCTGATAATTAAGTAGCTTGTCACTTATTTTATTGCTAGTTTTATATGAAGTGTATTATTCTCGTTGGATCGAGTATATCGGCGAGTAAACCCTAAATGATCACTTATGCCTATCCTACCTATCTAGAGACGCTAGAATAAATAGGCGAGGGGCAGATATAGCAGTCCACGGGCTCAGCTAGACACAGAGGTTATCAAAGCACTAATATAAGTCACCGAAGACATCAACATATAAACTTTAATTAATGGGAAAGCAATATTAAGGGGAGTGTACGATGTTCCGTAGTTACATATCACAAGCCCATCTATCCTGATGAATTAAAGCTTACTATTACAATAAAACAAAACTACTTAATGAATTAAATACATGCAGGACCTTCTTATAGCTCTAATATCTTCGTTTGGTGTGTGTCTTGTGAAGCTTCTTTGACTGAATTCGTCTCTTAGGGTTTTGCTCTTGGTATCTGGCACACAAAATTCGTCTGTCCTTGGGGTATTTATACTTTCTGTCTGAGGGTAAGATGCGGCGCATAAAATAGCGAGATGCGGCGCATTAACTTAACTTCGCGTGGGGTCCAAGATTAATATATTCTGGAATATTCGTACACTGTCTTCAGATGCGGCGTAACTTGGTTCTTGTATGCGGCGCATGTCCTTTAGCGTCTTGGATTACATCTGGTGAAGTCTTGATAGTGATACGCCGTATGTCAGAAATATGATGCGGCGTATCTGGAGTAGAACAAGCTTGACCTTCTTCATTGATCAAAGTTTCATATGCGGCGCATGCTATAATTGCATGCGGCGCATTCTTCAAAGTCAAGCAATGGTCTTCGAATTCATCTAAGTATGATATTGCGGCGTATCTGTTGAAAGAGATATGGCGCATCTTCTGAGTTCCAGTAGACTTTTGACATCTTGCTAGTTTTGCTCCATATTTCATCCAAAATCGTTAAGTTTCACCAATTGCTTGTTTTTACCTGAGAATTACTAAAGTAAATGATTAAGTATCGATTATCATGGATAATATAATAAAACAAGTCAAATAAATAAGATAAATGATGACAATAAAATGTAGTTATTTGAGTTCATCATCTACTTGAGAGCAAGTAGAGTTCAAGTGGGGGGATATTTGATGACATTAAATAATCCTGATATTTTAATGTCAATTTCCCCCTAATATGCTCATCATTTGTATCATTTCACTTGGATATATGCTTTTATTTCTTTATATCTCATTTCCAGGTCATGAATGAACTTAGGAACTAAAACATGCGGAATTGGAAGATTATTATCAAGATATGCACAAGTATGCTGCTTAAGAAAAAGTTACGGCATAACTCCCACTCTCATTTACGCCGTAATTAGGATTTACACTAAGAAGACCAAAGTCAACGCAACTCAAGGTTACGACGTAACTTAACCTACAAGTTATGCCTTAGTAATCAAAGGACTTAAAAGAATTTTGTGGTCAAGAAGATTACACCGTAACCAACTTACAAGGTTATGGCATAAAAGTCACCTAGTAGAGATTACGCCATAACCCACTACTAAGGTTATGACATAAGCATTATTTCGAAGACTACGGCCGTAACCTATTTATAAGGCTACACCATAAACATTTATTATTGGATAAGATCGTCAGAGATACGGTAGTTACGGCGTAACCATTTCCTTAGGTTACGCCGTAACAGGATCGAGCCCTATAAATACAAACCCTAAATCCGGTTTTTACATAACTTTTTGGTGTGTGCTTATTCACACACCTTTTTGTGTTCATTTTAAGACCAAAACAGACACAAAATAACCATAAATGCCAAAGATATTGTGTTTTTGTGTTTGTGATCGTGCAGGAACGGATAATTCAGAAATTGGCATAAAACAGGCCAAAAAGGAAAAAAACGAGCACGAGTTTAGAAATCGTATCAAAAGCCAAAAGCTGGGGAAGCAAATTATCATTTTTGAGCTCAGAATGTCAAAACATACCTTGGAGAATCACCAAATGCCAAAAAAAGTCCTTGGAGCAAAAGTTTACAAAATTGGCAGAAATGGTCCCTCAAGTTTGAAAATTAACAGAAATGGCCCCTAAGCATTGGAGTTTGGAAGAAAAAGTCAACACTGGTCCTTGGAGTTCACAAATTGCCAAGTTTAGTCCCTGGGTGAAAGTTTTGAAGAAATGACACATTTAGCCCCTAAAGTTTTAGAATTGGCATGTTTGGTCCCTGGAAAATTCAAAAAGTGGAAAATCTCAAATATGGTCCTTGTACTAATCAAGTTTGGCAAGTTTCATCCTTATGAATACTTTGGAAAAGTCACATTTCCAGCCCCTTGAATTTTCAGAAATGACAAAATTGGTCCTTGTGTAATTGCTATAACCAAACGGACCCTTGTAATATTATTGCACCAAAAACCATAGTCCAAATCCGAACACAACCATCACCAATCCAGTCCACACCCTTCCTTGGCCCAAAACCACAGCCCAATCCACACCCTTTGTAATATTAAAAACGGGGTCAAAGGGTCAATGGGTCAAACACCAGTCAAACCCCACCAATACCACCTTCCCTTCCCTCCTTCTCTAAACCAAAACCACCCTAGTATTCTCCCACCATCTCCACTTGTTCCACCGCCCAAGCCATCACATCCACCTAACAAAACAACCACCATTAATGCACTCACCCCCCCTCCAATTGTATTTTCTCAGTGCAAATTGCACTTCCCATTTTAGTTCCAAATGCAACAAACGGCCAAGATTAAAAGTTATTAATCCAATGGCTTAAATTATTGCTGGGAAATGATCAGAAGTACCCAAAAACCCTAATTGAAGCTTATATAAGGAAAGAGAAGGGAGAAGACAGAGGAGGAGATTAATTTAGTTCAATTTAGTGTCGAAAAGTGTAATTCATCATTTTCTCTTGTAATTTTCAGTGTAAAGCTCTGTACTAAGCATTTTTATTTTAATCTAAATCTTTTTCAAGCTTCCAATTCAGTTTATATTCTCAAATTCAGTTTATGCATATTTAAAATTAAAAAAAAAATCTTATTTAGCTTAAATATTGATGAACCTAGTTGCTCTGGATTTCATAGGTCATATAAGCTCCCCATATAGCTTATAAAAGCTATTAGTAACCTTAAAAACCAGTTTAGTTCATAAAAACAAAAAATACAAAAAAATCAGTTAAATCAAAGAGAAATAGAAAATTTGCATGATGAAGATGATGATGCAAGGAGCATGGTTAATTCAGGATGGCCATGGGTTAGGACTCCATGGGGAGTGTTAGGATTGGTTCATTGGTCCTTGTTTCATTTGGTTTGGCAGGATTGCACATTGTAAGTGCTTTGTTCAAAATTTTCCATTTCACTGTTCAATTGCTTCTTAATTGCTAATTTTTGCTTATTAAATATATTTTAGTCATTATGATGTTTGAAAGGTAGTACTAGATCATCAAAACTCATTGAGCTTTTAAATCTCTTAGTTAACTGTCAAATTAGCACATTAGAGGATTCTGAGTATTTGTGGTTGAGACCCATGCTTTCATGCTCATTTCAGTTCACTTAGTCATAATAAGTTTTTGTATAGTGATCTCATAAGCTTTATGATGCGTAGGGATTGCACCAGGCTTTACCTCTCGAGGGATCTCGAGAAGCTTACAACCCCCACCAGGCAGTGTACCTGATCGATGTAGTATAGTATAATGACAAGTATCGGGGGATTGATCGTTCAACTAGGAATAGTGTCGCTAGGATTAGAAAACCTAAAGACTAGGTCTAGAGATGAGGGATGATTCTTTTTGTATTTTTATATTTTTAGGAAAGCAAGTAAAAATCTCGGGTTTGAAGGATTTGGGCGGAATTAGTTGCTAGTCAACTAACCCAATACTAAGATGCAATCAAAATAAAATACTAAAAATGAAACTAAACTATATTAAACTAAACTTGTGAGCAATATGTGGGAGAAATGTGTTTACTTAGATTTCACTACTGCCTAGATATCTTTTACACGTTAATTACTTGTTATAGTTGCGTGGATGACGGATTGTATTCCTTAATACCATTCATGGGGTGGCGTACTTACTTCCCCAATCCTATGAGTGCCTACTTCACTCCTATGTCGAGCCTGCTAGAAGCTCCTAACATGGGATCATTAGAATTTACTCATGCATTAAATACAACCAATAAAACCTAGTACACATCAGTTCATGTTTCCTAAGACGTTCAAGCATGTTACACAATGGAGATCTGCCAGTTTTCTTAAGCCTAACATTGAAATCATTCATCCAATACAACCATAAACAAGTAATCAACACATAATCAACATCTAGGTTTCATTAGATCTAAGCAAACACAAGATAAATCTAGCCTAGCATGTTGAAATTAAGACAAGCACAAGATATAGACAACCAACACATAGACATATTGATTGAATTAAGAGAAGACTTATCTCAATAGCACATGAAAGGATTCAAGGGTTGAAAACCCTTGAAAAAGCTGTAAAATACGTACAAGGTTCGGCCCTAGGGTTTCTCCACACAAGTTTTTTTTAATGAATAAAAAATAGAAAACTATATATAGATTTAAGAAGGTGATGGCGTCAAGAACAAATGTCTGACGCCGTCATCTCGCCGCCAAATAGTTCCTCGAACTGCCTAGATCTGGATCTGACGCCGTCATGTGTACACCTTATGCAGGCCGTCATACAATTAACTCTTGACGCCCTTCTTGTGACGCCTTCATGTTTCTTCTGGGTCGTCATGGATTTTACTCTTGACGCCGTCAGGAATTGCCTCTTGACGCCGTCATACAGTGTTCTCAGCATGGAAAATTAAGTCTTTGGCATTTTCTTTACTTTTATGCTCCAAAAACGTCCGAATTGCTTCCTTTTCCAGATTTCACTCCCAAAGTACCTAAAATCAAAAAAGGAACGATTTAGGGTAATATTTGATCAAATAAATTCAATTTCGGGCTTAAATGACCCCCTAAAAGTGGTTCATTTTTCGCCTCATCATATACCCTTACACTTGAGATTTGCTTGTCCTCAAGCAAATGCGCTTTTATTCTAATCAAAATACAAGTTAGGGGTCATTTAACACTAATATAAAAGTAATTACAACAAATAATCGTTCCACTAAAGACCAAAGACAAGCACGGAGGTCATATACTAGCACCTCACAAATAGTGTTTAGATACTCACATCTCTCGGGTGTAATAAAGTTATATCACAATATGGAAACGGAAAATATCTCTCACTACCTGTCATAGCAAAATAGATTACCATAGGCTTGGGAAAGGATCGAACCTCCACCACATGGCGTACGCACCTAGGATAAACTATCAAAGAGGTCTTTTAAAGGGTTGTAACGTTAGGTGTAGGGAAATGAAATACACGGTTTTGTTGGATATAGGCAGTCTTTACTGGTGGCGAGTTAACAATCTTGGTTAATTACATGTACAATATGGCGTTGCTAAGCCAAGACTAGACTCGACTTAAGCTAATAAATCAAAAATAACAAAAACATAAAATAAACATAGAATGAAATGGGATGGTAGTCCGTATGTTTTTCTCTTTTTTTTTTCTATTTTTTTTTTTTTTTTTTTTTTTTTTTTTGCATACACTCTTACCCTACCATCCAAAATAATACATCATAGGGAATGAACATTTCCCTTACACTTGAATTTTTACATACTTTACAATAAACTAATCTAATGACTCGAATTAAGAAAATCAAAACACTTTGAGTACTTTTAAGATTAACGTATATATAGGGGTAATAAATGATGTTCTTCCCCATTACTCCATAAATAAGTACTTTACCCATGAGTCCCAATCGTCCCAAAACAATATGTACAAGGATATGACTCGACTTAGCAACCATGTAATCAATTAGATAGTTAACTTAGGGTTTAACAAATAACAATAATGCACTAAAGATGAGTGCGTACACGGAAGGCTAAGGCGATTTGGTTGTACATTTAAGTGGGGTGTAACAAATTCTTCCTTTAAGTAAAATGCTTAAAGTTAGAAATGAAAAGATAGGCTCGGAGGGGTGTACTAGGGGTTTCGTGTACTAAAAATGAGTACAACGCATGTGTGGGAAAAATTAATTGACTTAACTAGCCAAGTAATATGACTTAAATGGTCAAATAATTATGATACGGGTTTAACACAAGGGTGATCCTAATGCCTCTTATCATGTAGTAAATCCTACTACACGAATGTAGTCTCACTAGCGGTCTCGGGATGCATCACTAACGCAAGTTCTAGAATCTAAATGCTACCGGTACACTCATAAGCACTAATAGTAAATGCTTTTCCTATCAAATCTAAAGGCGAACCTCACATATTTGGGTGGAAAATTTTTCTGAATGATACGGTTATGTGCTATCATACAATCTCCTATCCATGAGACGCTTGCTATGGCTAAAGTTTCACTCCTAAATGTTGTAAAAAATTTTAAATTTGGCGCTAAAATTGCACTAACAAGTATTTCTCATAGTTTTATTACACATCTACTATTAAACAAACAAACTCAAGCGAAAGTGTATTTGTAAGGTATCATCATTTTACCCTCCCCTTACACTTAGGATGAACATTGTCCCCAATGTTCAAGTAAAGAATGTAAAAGTGAAATAAGTAAAACAAATGAAATCAAATACTCCCCTGATTCGCTCGGTATGGATAATAAGGTGGTCAGGTTAAATCTTCCTCCAAGAAAATGAACAATTAAAGCTTCCCTTCCAGAATAATAATCATCTTCTTGTCATACATAACCTGTAAATCCTGAGAAAACAGACAAGGCAACCTCGCATAAAATCGGAGGCAATCTACATATGTTACTAAATCCTAGAAAACAAAATAAGATATAATGCTTGTGGAATGATGTTTGCAGATTTCCTGGAGATTATAAAACTAATAATTCAACAAAAACTTTAAGACTCCGTTAGAAAAACAAAACTGGTAAAATTTCCAGATTTTTACACGTGACGCCGTCAAGAGTAGACTCATGACGCCGTCAGAAGTGACCTGCAGAAATTCTTATGTTAAGTTTCCGGAAAATTTCTGGAAAAACTTGGTTCTACTTCCTAGAAAATCCTGCAAAAACTTCATTATGACTCGTTACAAGCATTTGACTCTAACAAATACGAATATGCATGTTCATTTAATATTGTGGAGAATCATGCTCGGTTTGTTTCTTAAAAACATATTTAGGGTTTCCCCTTACACTTATCTTTTGCAAAAATACATTTGAGTGAAGTTAAGACTAGGCCAAAACAACAAAGTAAAGTATTTCCACTTTTTAGTTTAGAAACATGATCTACCAACAATAAAAATAAAGCATGCATACGGAAGCAAATAACAAACAAACAAAATAAAATCACACAAAGCATGGGTTGCCTCCCAAGAAGCGCTTTTCTTTATTTACGAGTCTTGTAGCTAGACTCAAGGTCATGGGTTACTACGTGACCTCATCTTCAAACGTTACATCTTCCTCACCAATCATTTCATTATTATTTTCTTGATAATGTTTTACACGTTGTATGTTAACAGTAAATTCTCTACCTTCATCGTCTAATAACACAACGGCTCCAGTTTTAGAGGAACTTTTCACCGTAAATGGTCCGTACCATCTAGACTTGAGTTTCCCTGGAAATAATCTTAATCGAGAATTGTACAATAGGACTTTGTCCCCTTCTGAAAATTCCTTGGGTTTCTTAATTCTTTGGTCATGCCATCTCTTTGCCCTTTCTTTATATGTAATGGAAGACTCATAGGCTTCTAATCTAAGCTCATCAAGCTCGTGTAATTGCAAGAACCTATTGGTTCCGGCAATTGTATAATCTAAGTTACATGCCTTAAGCGCCCAATAAGCCTTATGTTCCAATTCAACTGGCAAGTGACATGCCTTACCATACACCATGCGAAACGGGGTCGTTCCAATAGGTGTCTTGTAGGCAGTTCGGAATGCCCATAAGGCCTCGTCGAGTTTAAATAACCAGTCTTTTCTATTATGACTAACAGTTTTTTCAAGTATTCTTTTAATAGCCCTGTTTGTGTTTTCGACCTGGCCATTGGTTTGTGGATGATAGGCGGTGGAAAATCGATGGGATACCCCATACCTCCTCATTACCTTTTCCATTTGCGCATTGCAAAAGTGGGTCCCCCTATCACTGATGAGGGCTTTAGGAATCCCGAATCTAGCGAAAAGCTTTTTCAAAAAATGAATAACTACCCTGGCATCGTTGGTCCTAAGGGCTTGTGCCTCTACCCATTTTGAAACATAATCTATGGCGACTAAAATGTATTCGTTCCCCCTGAAGATGGAAAGGGTCCCATGAAGTCAATTCCCCAGACATCGAAGACCTCACATACTTGTATAAAATTCTGATGTGCTTCATCCCTATGTGATATGTTCCCGGCTCGTTGACATGCATTGCATGCCTGTACCATTTCTTTGACATCACGAAAAATTGTGGGCCAATAGAATCCCGCGTCGAAAATCTTTCGGGTGGTGATGCTTATCCCATGATGCCCTCCAGAGGGACCAGAGTGACATTCCCTCATAATCTTCACTGCCTCACTTTCCGAAACACAACGTCTTATTATTTGGTCAGGACACCTTCGGAATAAAAATGGTTCATCCCAGAAGTAGTATTTTAACTGAGAAAAGAACCTTTTTCTTTCGTACTTAGTCAGGTGTTCTGGAACGAGTCTGCTTGCGAGATAGTTGGCAAAATCGGCGTACCAAGGCTAGCGACAAAAAATAAATCATCGCTACGGGAATTCTTTTAATCTTTCAATAGACGGGTTCATCGATATACTTTTGATGATTTTTTTTTTTTTTTTTTTTTTTTAAATTCACGCTCAAATCACATGCGATTTTCATAAATCACGTGTGATTTTTTAAAATAACAAATCAACTCCGATTTTATACATCACATATGGTTTTCAGAGCGTAAATTTCAACACTTACAAGAAAAACTCGAAAAAAGTTCGTCAAAAGTATGATTCATTTCATGTAACGATTAACGGTTTGTGCGATATATAATTTATAAATAGAAAAATGATGAAAATGATTTTTTTTAAACAACATTTTTTTTCAAACCTTGTAACATATTTCCTAATATATCTCAAAAATGCATTTAGCGAAGCTTGAACTCACAACATCAAGATTTGTGAGCAACACACTAAACCAAAGGCATTGAGTGAAAGTGAGTTTTTATTTAGTTTGATGATAAATGAATAAACAAAATTTGTTCGTCGGATATTTGGAGAATTAGTGATTTATCTTTAATTTTTCTATACATTAATTATAATTTGTTTATCCATATGTATATATTCGAGTTTAACAAATATGTTTATTTTTAAAACAAGCTTTACATTAATAAACAAATTGCCTGAAATATGACCTCAAGTGGAGTTTTATTTTACTTTATGTCCATCATAAAAAGGGGCAAAGTGAGAGTATGGAAACTTAAGGGACTTTAAATACAATTCAGCCAAAACCCATAAAAGAAAGAAAGCTTGGGGAACAATAAAAGTCCGGACGGAGGAGTATAAACTCACTTGGATTTCATTTTTTTTTTTCTTTTAATTATTCAATATTCAACTTTGCTTATTCAGGTCCATTCTCAATCCCTCTCTTTTTATTAACTTATTTGTCGAATACTTTTTTACAATTTGCTTATCAGTTAAGTAGTTTTATTTGAATGATTTATGTTAAGCTCAATCATGATTAATTTATACTTTTAAAGGGTAGTTGAACCCTTTTTAGTTTTTTTATAAATGGGCTATGAAATTTGAATAAAAACCCTAATTTTTATAAATCTGTTTGGTGGATCTTTGTAAATATTATAAAGTGGGTTTTATTTAGTTTGGTGATTTATGTTGGTTAAGATGTCTTAATAATTATGGGTTTCTTAAACTAGGTTTCTTACAATATTGATTAATAATTTAGTTGCTTGTTGATTACATATTTTAAAAATTTTGGGTTGTCGAAAAGTATGTTATATTGTTTTTGCTTCTCTAGATAAATGATTCTACCAATATTAAATATTTTTAGCGTTAATATAATTGAATGTAGGTGGTAGACAGTAAAATGTAGGACTGATGTATGCGAAGGTGTTTTCTAGGATAATATTTACTATTTAGAAAGAGTCGTCTTGGAGCATATGAAGGAGGCTTTCATATGCAGCTATTAGTTTTTCCTTATAGGGATTAGTTGGCATATAAAGGCATTCCATTCTCACTTAAGTAAGTGTTAAGGCTTTAGCACAGTTTATTGGCCTCGCCCTGTTATAAACATGTAGCTAAATACTCTGTATAATGGAAAGACTATAGATTGCAGGCAATGGGAATAGACATGTTCTTGGCATTTACTCTGTATGATTGAATGTGGATGATAGTGGATGTGAAGGGTGAGCTTGTTGATGACATGAGTTAATAAGATCTAGCGAACACTTGAGTTCCTACGCGTAGAATTTTTTAAAACGAGTATCTGCTTTAAACTGTAGTTTATATATCCAGATCTTGAGAAAGAAGATAACTGTAGATTGATTTATTCTTTTTTCAAACCATTTATTAGTATGAAGTGTTTATGACACAGTGACCGTGTCTGTCACTCTGTTGAGGGTAGTTATGTTTAAAGTAGTAGGTGGAAACTATTACAGGTTTGTTGTATGAATGAGTTGTTGATTTGTGTGTCATGTGGCACCCTTGTGACTGGATGGCACATAATATTATCCTTTGTCTCACCACTCTCTCTTCCTTCTCTCCACACCACCATCGTGGGCGTGTTTGGCTACTCCGGCTCCCTTGTGACTGGATGGTGCATGTATTTGTCACATGTTTTAAATCCGTAGTTATCAAACATCTGTTTCTGAAATTCACTGTTATATATACGGCTGTTAAATTCAATGCATTTTCTTCAATAGTTAAGACTATAAACCAAAAGAGCTTCAACAAAAACGGGATTGGTTAAGTCATGCATTCAGTTGTGATTTTTTTGAAATAAAATGATATAACTTAACTGCTAATTCAGTTTGATACATGACTAGCTTAACTGATATCGTTATGACTCTTAAGTTATTAAGAACTGGTCCCTTGCTCACTAGAGTTGGCAAAATGGCAGGTCTGTCAAAACGGGACAGGTTGGTTATCCTGACTGACAACTTTGTCCAAAGTTTTCAAAAAGTTTATAGATGATTAGTTGCAACGAGCGGGGGCACCCGCGCGTTGCTGCGGGAATGTTGTGTTTAATTTAAACTCGGAATAAAACGATCGTAAAAAAAAATTATTTTTGTTATTAAGGACTAAATTTGCAAAAGATCGGTAACGGGGGGCTAACGGCGTGATTTACAGCTAACCTGAGGGGCCACTTTCGAAAATTTCTTAGGAACAGTACATTTACTGTTACTAACCAAATGGCTAATTTAAACTCGGAATAAAACGATCGTAAAAAAAATTATTTTTGTTATTAAGGACTAAATTTGCAAAAGATCGGTAAAGGGGGACGAACGGCGCGATTTACAGCTAACTAACTGAGGGACCACTTTCGAAAATTTCTTAGGAACAGTACATTTACTGTTACTAACCCCCTAATTTAAACTCGGAATAAAACGATCGTAAAAAAAATTATTTTTGTTATTAAGGACTAAATTTGCAAAAGATCGGTAACGGGGGACTAACGGCGCGATTTACAGCTAACTGAGGGACCACTTTCGAAAATTTCTTAGGAACAGTACATTTACTGTTACTAACCAAATGCCTTTTAGTATATATAACAACTAGTTATAATACCCGCGCACGCGCGGGGTTTTTTTTTTAATTTTTTGAAATAATTATTTAAAAATTTTAATCCTATTGTTAATTGCATCTTATCTATATTTTTTGTATTTATCTTCTACTTGTGTTGTGGATAAATATAAAATAAATAATCTTTTTTTAAATATCTTATCTATATTTTTTGTATTTATCTTCTACTTGTGTTATGGATAAATATAAAATATTACCTAATAAGAAAATAATCTTTTTTTAAAATAAAATTATTACTAAATCAGGTATGAATTGATTTTTTTGAAATGCAAAATTCCGAATAGGGGTTTTGTTTTATTATATAAAAGATATAGTTAGGAATGTTATACAATTGCTATAGTAATCAGGTTCTGTGAGTAAAGGGTATAGAAGGTTTTATGCATTAAAAGTTCCCTTTAGGAGACTTTTAGTCGGCTGTTTCCTGTTAAACTATTTCTTTGTTTGCGCCTTTTAGAGATAAAACATAAATGTAATCTACCTGTTGTGTAAATGGGTCGAAATTCTCAAGTCTATTCATTATTTGCATGCTAATCAGTTCCCATTTGTAATTCTTTTACATTGTTTCTGATTTTCAATTGTTAAAGTGATTTCAAGTTTGAGACATTCTCTTTTTGTGGGTTACTGTTTTGTAGATGTCGAGAAGATATGACAGCCGCACAACAATCTTTTCCCCAGAAGGTCGTCTCTACCAGGTCGAGTATGCAATGGAGGCCATTGGAAATGCAGGATCTGCCATTGGAATCCTATCAAAAGACGGAGTCGTCTTGGTTGGTGAGAAGAAAGTAACTTCAAAGCTCCTCCAAACATCAACCTCAACAGAGAAGATGTACAAAATTGACGATCATGTAGCATGTGCTGTAGCTGGTATCATGTCAGATGCCAACATCCTCATCAACACTGCACGTGTCCAAGCACAACGGTACACTTTCTCTTACCAAGAACCAATGCCCGTAGAACAACTGGTCCAATCCCTCTGTGATACCAAACAAGGCTACACACAGTTTGGTGGGCTCCGTCCTTTTGGGGTCTCGTTTTTATTTGCTGGATGGGATAAGAACTACGGATTCCAGCTTTACATGAGTGATCCGAGTGGCAATTATGGTGGCTGGAAGGCAGCGGCTATTGGTGCAAACAATCAAGCAGCTCAGTCGATGCTGAAACAGGACTATAAGGATGACATCAGCAGAGAAGAGGCTGTGCAATTGGCTCTTAAGGTTCTTAGCAAGACGATGGACAGTACTAGTCTTACCTCGGAGAAACTTGAACTTGCTGAAGTTTTCTTGTCATCTTCAGGGAAGGTTAAGTACCAGGTCTGCACACCCGATGCTCTCAGTAAGATGTTGGTCAAGTATGGTGTCACCCAGCCTGCTGCAGAAGCTTAATTAGGGGGTGTCTTCCTTTTCTTAATGGGAAGAAATGTGGGCCCAAACCCTTAATGCCTCTTAATTGGGTAAAGCATTGAAGCTTCTCTCTCCCAAATAAGAGGCTAATTAAGAGGTTTATATGGAACCACTTAATTTGGTAAACACCCCCCTTAGTTTGCCATATCGTTTGATTTGTCTTTAAGTTGCTTTTGATAGACTTTGTTTAAATTGGATAATGGTTTAAGTTGTATGGTCGGATCTTTATTTTGTAATGTTGGTGACATAAACATATGTTAAGTTCTCAATGTGTTGTTCCATATGCATAATTCTGCAAACCCTTGTGCTGCAAGCCAGGGCTTGAATGTAATGAATCTACTTGTAGAAATACAGTAGAAAGAAATCTTATATCTGAGCTATATACAACTTAGAACGCTTGTATTTAGGATCATGAACATGATTGTCGCTATCTTATCTTCGACAATTTACTTATGACTTGGTAAATTATTCATAATCGCAGACCTGTATGTGGCTTTTAAATGAAAATTCGTTATTATCGACTCGATGTTTTGTTGAACGTAATTTGAAAATAAAAGAACATAATCAACTAATCCACACCCTTAATCCTAATATTTTGTTCTAGATAAATTAACTGAGTTCAGAATTTGTCACTAGGGTATTTATATTCTCATGAAAAAGCCCAATAAAAAACATAGGTCGATATATCGTAAACTTGGACTTAAATCATTACGCTATAAACTTGGATATTCATTGTTTGAGTAAACTAGTTTTGTTGAAATTGTAGCACATGCCTTAGAAATTTGCCTACATTATAAATTCAGAGTTAAGATATTATATGTTTCAAACTCCTGTTTTTTTTAGTTGAAGTTGAAAAACTATACTGGTAGGCAGTTATAGGCCTAAATGGATGTGCCGATTAGTGACTGAAAGCAAGAAATACACCAAAGGCTCCTTCTCATTCAAAGTAAATTAGTACAGAGGAAGGCATTTAAGTTACTAAGAGTATAAACTATTGCCTTTTCCAATTTCCATACAACATCACCTCTTGGTAAACCAGTATATAAAGGAGTCAATGCTCAGAAGTCAACCATTCACGTGCTGCCACTAGGTCAGGTAACACTGTAGCACCAGATTTCTTCCAATTCTCAGCATCAGGAGTGTTGAACCTATCCAACAGTAGTGCATGCATCCCAAGACTCTTGGCTGGTGCATAGTCTTTACGCATGCTATCCCCAATGTGCAGAGCTTCTTCTGGTGCTACATTTCCGGCCCTCTCCAAAGCAATCTTGTATATTCTTGGGTCTGGCTTTTCCACACCCTCCAGGCCAGAGAAAACTCCAAAGTCCCATTCAGATCCCTGATTTCCAAAATGTCAAGAAATGGACTATTAGTCACTTAGTTGAAGTTTACTGGAGATGTTTTATTCGAGGTCATAAATAGGTGAGTTGAATTACAGATCGAACAGAATCAGGACAACAAAATTTGGGCCGTGATGACCCAAATTTTATTTCTAGTCTAAATGTCTGCTGTCAGGTTTGGTGGACCTGAAAACACATTTTGTCCATTTTTAAAATTTATTACAATAAATAACTGATGAGTAAATTACAACTATAAACCCACAAGGCTGCAAAAACAATGCTATTAAATCATGACCTTTTTTATTTTAATTATTTTTTATTTACCTGGGTTTCCGACTCGACAATGCGAGCCGACTAATCCCAAGGCAACTACCCTTTTTTGGACAGCCCGAAGTCATCACATGTGAACCTCTGTGGCCACAAGGAGATTAGTTTTCTCCCCAGGATTTGAATAGAATCATAACCTTCGAATAGAACTACAACAACAGATATAGACCTTGGTCCTTGGGATAATCATAATCTTTGTGAACCCTTCAACTTTTTGCTAAAACTTATTTTCTTTGCCTGGTTTTAAATAGCATAACTCAGCTTGACCCATTTATAAAACATGGGTCAGAAGTGCCAAACACTAATTCAGACGTCTTTTGCTGATATTACGCATGACTAAAAGATCAAAAGAAACTTGCTAACCTCATTTAAGCCGAGGGCAGGAAGAATTACATCCTGATACCTATACTCTGCATTGCTAACAATCCCTACAGTCACGCCTTGTGAACGAAGCCATCTTAAGAATGGTTGGGAATCAGGGAAGACTCTGTAAGGCGCAGATGAACCAAAAGTAGAGTATACGCGCTTGAAGATCTTTTCAAATGTCTCCTCATCGAAATCATATCCTGCCTAATCAAACATGATACTGTTATGGGTCTAAGGCTGTACTCATTCATCGAAATCATATCCTGCCTAATCAAACATGATACTGTTATGAGTCTAAGGCTGTACTCATATAGCAAACGACAGTGCAAATAGAGGTACAAGTTGACTTTTTTGTTCGACTAAGTAATATTACAAGATATATCAGTCCCCATATCCTGGAATGATAGCATTATTTTACTCTCTTATTCCAAGTTAATTCAAGTTAATAATGACCTGTTTGACCATAAGGCCTATCTGTATCAAGAGTATGGAAATTCAGAAATAGGATGAATGGTCAAATACTAAAATGCTGAACGTTGCAATTTTATAGGATGGAGGTAGTTTTGTTATAAAGTAAACAAAAGGTTATCTATTCAGGAGTGTTTGTTAGCTTAGTTAGAACGTTTTTTTATCTAAAATATACAATGCACGTCAGTGCAAAATGAATCTTTTTTTTTTTTTTTTTTTTGGGTAACCATGATTTCCGACCTTTTGCCCGACTAATCCATGGAGTTTGAACCCACCGCCACACAGACTCAAACCAGGTAAAGCCCTCCCTTTTCAGGAGGTTGGCGTGGCCGCTTAAGATTGTTTGCACATAGCAGGAAATGAATCTTTTTAACCCTCAAAAATCATTAACTGACCCTTCTTAGGCATTTGAGGACCTCGTAAAGATATATGCTAAGGAAGTCTCGTTATCACCATTTGTGTAATATTGACGAGACACCCATCCCATGAGGAACATCATAACCAATTAAAAACTTTTATCATCAATTTTCAGGCTAAAACTACCTAGTTACCCCGCATCTTAGTTAAAAAAATATTGATAGTACCATATCGGCACACATATTCAACTTCAGTATGGTATTTTTAAAAGTTAGGTTCATACCCTTCCTCGTGGTTAATTCACGAATGCATGGTGTCTTTAATCATCTTCTTTATGGTCAAACACATTGCTGCAACTATCATAACCTCATAGGCTGATACGCATATCAAGAGGGTGTTTAGATATGCATCTTGGGAGTAATTATGCAATAATCATAAAATTCAAATGTATTATAAACCAACACTTTTATTCTGAAGTTTTAATCAGTTCTGATGGTATTAAATGTTCGGAAAATTTTGATATGATTAACAGAGTATCAGAAATAATAAGGTTATATAGGTAATTCTAAACTGGTAAGCTGACTATTTGGACCTCTAAATGATCAGATTATCTTTAGACAGAAGTAAGTTAGCTAAACACTACAACATGTATATTCAATAATCAGATTATCGTTTCCTAAGGCACCCCTTAAAAGACGACGAATATAGCTAATAAATGGACAAAAGAAGCTGCCACAAAATTGATGTAAGAGCAGCATATCTTACCTTGACAAAGGAATCTCTCACACAAGTTTTCCACCATACAATGTTGGGCATTTTGTCAGCATGCCCAAAACATGGATGTTTCTTCGCCATATCCGAGTATGCAATCTTAAAGCCGTCATGTACCCGTTTGTAGTCCGGGCAAGGAAGCCCTACGGATTTAGCAGCCATACAATAATAATCACCAAGTTCTCCCTTGTAAGCCATTAAAGTCCCCGTAACATCCACAGTGATACATCGCAACTTTGTTAAGATAGACATATTTTAGCCCAAAACTTCGGTTCTTTCCTTTAATCAAGATAACAGGACAAGATCACTTATATGATTAAATCCCTGCAACATATCAAGCAAGTCCTGCGTTACACATCAAAACAATAAATCTAAGTAAAAATCAACAAATATGTAAGTTAGCTCAAATGTTAGGGGGTGCTATAGCTCAAATGTTAGGGGGTGCTATTTTACGGGCTTATAGACTTATTGAAATTTGAAAATATGAGCTTTTCTAAATTTTCATTAGCAGATAAACCCATATAATAAGCTAATCCAACCCCTCCTTCAATAATTATACTAAATAGATCAAGAAAATATAACAATGAGAATAAGCAAATATGTAAGTTAGCTCTTGAAACCTTGTTCTTGTAATAAGCTAAGAATCAAGATATATTCAAAAGCGCTTTTTAGCAGAATATCAAACTTAACAAATAGTCAACTAAACACCACATTACATATTAGAGTCAATCAAATGATCTCAACATAATAATAAAAACACAAAAATTAACTTCAAAATAATAATAATAATAATAATACCAATCAATCAACTTAGTTGTTTCTTGAAACAAGAAATATTACATAAAATACCTATAAATAAGTTATAAAATGTTGGCAAAGAATATGAGTTTACTTAAATTGCTACGAAATGATCTTGCTTATCAAGCAAATATGTCTTATTAATAATAGTTGGGTTTTTCTAACTTGTGCCCTGAGGGCACAAGTTAAGCACACCAAAAGGACAGTGGGTCCCACAAAAAAAGTACAAGAAAGTACAAGAAAGTACAACAAAATTCTTGGGTCCCTCAGTACTTTCTTGTACTTTTTCGTGGGACCCACTGTCCTTTTGGTGTGCTTAACTTGTGGCCCCAGGGCACAAGTTAGAAAAACCCATAATAGTTTATATATAAATAAATGGTAATGAGGTTCTAAATATTTAATTACTTGAGAAATACTCTAGCACACTTTCCCGCGGCGCTTAGGTGAAGAGGATTGGTGGGCTGGCGATGTTTTCAAAGACTTCAACTGGAAACTAGTTCATGTTTTGTAACAAGTCCCCATACTTTCCAACTTTTTCTATATTTTTTTTTTTTATTAAGCGTAAAGAGTAATGCTCGTTTAGTTCGTAAAATGTTTTTGAAAAGATTGTACTATATGAAAGGAATTATAATTTGCAATAACTAGAATAGAAAATTTTATGACTTAACTTGAAATTTTGATTGAGAAACGTGAGAAAGAGAGTCAATTTTTATTATGTTTTAGTAACTCTCAAATTAACTTGACTCTATTAAACCATAAACTTAAGTATTGCTGATACGGTCCAACATGTCCCGTCGCCTAGCCCACAACATCAGATAACTCTAGCCCAAGCAAGGCCCGTAAGAGAAGTCAAGAGACCTGTGAGATATATGGATTGACTCACATGATTGCATGATTCCACGTTTTTCTTTACTGCATTGTTTTACTTTACTGCATTGTTTTACTTTGAAGAAGTCTCCTGCATATTAGGACAGTTATCACATGATTAGAGTAGTGGCATGAAATAAGGATTATGGGTGATGAATCCACATTCTTAGCATGTTTAAATTCAAGTTCTTTGCATTGGGAAATATACAGAAAATTGCTCCAAACTTGTCTCTCAACTTTTACTCTCTTAAGTTCTTATAGTTAGTGCCATCATTTGGTGCTTTCATTCTCAACTCACCTACCACCATGCCACCCCGCCGGGATACCACCGGTGATGATAACCAACCACCACTCACCGATCTCCTAACCCAACTCATTTCAGCCACCAACACCGCGGCCGACTGCAACACAACCCAACTGACTGCCTTAATTGAAGCCACCAGATCCTTAACAACCAAAATTGATTCTCAAACAGCGACCACCGCAAACTTGGTCACCCACATCGCAACTCTTTTGGACAACCTAAACACTGACACCAACAAAACGCCACCCATCAACTTCCCGAAACACAAGGAATCCCCTTCCTCGTCCTACTCGAACAACCCAAGACCACCCAAAATTCTGCTTCCATCATTCGATGGCACAAACCCCCTCGGTTGGATTTTTCAGGCAGAAAGCTTTTTCTCGTATTACAAGATTCCACCTGAGGAACGAATAGCACTAGTAGCGTTCCATGTTTCTGGCGATGCTCTCGCCTGGTACCAGCACTTAGACAGTAACCAACTCCTCGGATCCTGGGATGCATTTAAACACCAAATTGAAACCCGTTTCGATCCGTCTTCATACAAAAACCATGAAGCAACGCTCCTCAAATTACACCAAACCACTACGGTTCGCGCCTATCAAACGGAGTTCGAACAACTCAGTAACCGAGTCACCGGGTTATCCCCACAAACCCTAAAGAATTGCTTCATCTCGGGTCTTAAACCAGAGATCCAAACTGAACTAGCGATCCTTAAACCCACTACGTTTCACGACGCATGTGGCCTGGCCCAACTTGTGGAAGACAAAATATCACACCAACCTAAACCTAAAAGCCCATACTTTCCCAAACCATTCTCCACCACCACGTCAAACCCTTCTTCCACTACACCTCAATCAACCTCCATCCACAAACCCTATTCCAATACAGAACCAACCCTCCCTCATAACCCACCAAAACCGTTACCATTTACAAAACTCTCACCTGAAGCCCTCCAACAACGCCGCAAAGAAGGCCTTTGCTTTCGTTGCCTAGAAAAATTTGTCCCCGGCTACAAGTGTTCCCCACCCCAGTTCCTCATCATCGTGGATAACGACGACGAACGACCTCTACCGGATCCAAACACCCCCGTTTCGCAGCCGCATAATTTGGAAGAAACACCAACACCACAATTGTGGTCCTTATCCGCAGCCGCATATTTTGGTATGTCGTCCTCTCAAACCTTACGGATTACGGGCTTCATCAACACATACCCAGTCACGGTGCTAATCGATTGTGGTAGCACCCATAATATTGTGCAACCGCGCACTAAATCTCTCACGCCAACCGTTGGAACCATTCAGAGTTATGGTGGGCAATGGCCAATTTATTCATTGCGGATGTCACTCTCCAGCTTCAGAAAACTAAATTCACAATTCCCTTTTTTGTGCTTCCAGTAGAAGGTGCCGATGTTGTCTTGGGTATCTCGTGGTTGGGTGCACTCGGAACCATCACGGGTGATTTTTCAGTCCCACAAATCTCATTTATGCAGAATGGCAAGCAATGTACTTTACGAGGAGAACCACGAAACCAAACAGGTTTCCTTGAGCTCGTTATCCACTATGCTCAAACATGACTTCGTTGCATCCATTCATACCCTCACCATGGAACCACAACCAATCACACCCGAACCAAATGACATTAATGTCGACCCCCACATTACAGCCCTATTAGACCTATTCTAAACAATTTTTGAAACACCACATACCCTCCCACCAACCAGACACCACGACCACCACATTCCCTTACTCACCACTGACCCCGTCAATGTACGACCATATCGATACCCCCACTTCCAGAAACAGATCATGACACAACTCATTACTGAAATGCTACAAGACGGAATCATTCGACCCAGCCAAAGCCCTTTTTCATCCCCTGTTTTGTTAGTCAAAAAGAAAGACGGTTCTTGGTGTTTTTGTGTAGACTACCGCGCCTTGAACACGGTCACAGTCAAAGATAGATTTCCCATCCCAACAATTGACGAGCTCTTGGATGAACTACACGGCGCAACAGTATTCTCCAAGATAGACTTGCGCTCAGAATATCATCAAATACGCGTCGCTGAAGCCGACGTCCACAAGACGGTCTTTCGCACAACGGATGGCCATTATGAGTTCCTAGTGATGTCGTTCGGTCTCACGAATGCACCCTCCACATTTCAATCTGCCATGAATGACCTATTTCGTCCGGTGCTTCGTCACTTTGTGTTAGTTTTTTTCGATGATATATTGATATACAGTAGTACCCGCGAAGAACACTACACGCACTTCCGTTATGTATTTCACAAACTACAAGAGCATCAATTTCATGCGAAAGCTTCTAAATGTGTTTTTGGGGTCACAGATATTTCATTTTTGGGTCATCGAATTTCAGGACGGGAAGTAGCACCGGAAGCCGAGAAGATAACAGCCATCCAACAATGGCCGCAACCGTCTTCATTCACCACTATACGGGCATTCTTGGGTCTTAGAGGTTACTACCGACGATTTGTTCTGCATTATGCACAAATCGCCGCCCCCTAACCGACATTCTGAAGATGTAGGATTTTCAATGGACGAAGGTCGCCGATGTCGCCTTCAAAGAGTTAAAAGCCAACATGCAGCAACTTATCACCTTGGCACTTCCGAATTTCACAAAACCTTTTGATGTGACAACCGATGCCTCGGGTAAGGCTATTGGGGCAGTTCTATCGCAAGAAAATAAACCAATTGCTTTCTTCAGCAAAAAGTTATGCCAAACCATGCAGGGTCAGTCCACGTATACAAAGGAGTTTTACGCCATCACTGAGGCAGTTAAGAAGTGGCGTCAATATTTATTGGGTCGACGGTTCCGAATTTATACGGATCATCATAGCCTAAAGCATATCCTCACACAAACAATACAGTCACCAGAACAGCAGAAGTGGGTCACAAAACTCTTGGGGTATGACTTCGAAGTCCTTTACAAATCGGGTAGGGAAAATACCGTGGCTGATGCGCTTAGCCGGGTCGATATTCCTTCTATGCTAGCTATCTCCTACCCTACTGCAACATGGCTCGACGACATTCGTGATTACTATGCCACCGACCCAAAAGGCAAAGAATTTGCAGCTAGTATTACCGCCGACCCCACTGCCTTTCTGAACCATGTGTTTCGCGACGGGCTAGTTTTCATTACAGGGAAATTGTTTATTCCCCCGATCTCCAAGATTCGCGAACAACTACTTGCAGAATTTCATTCATCATTTATTGGTGGCCACGCCGGTATCGACGCCACAGTGAAGAGGCTCTCAAGTACTTTTACATGGTTAGGGCTAAAGAAGGATGTTGCATACTTTGTTAAAAGTTGTACAGTTTGCCAAGCTATCAAACACCCCAATCATAAACCGTATGGTCTCCTTCAGCCGCTTCCAACACCATCACAGCCATGGCATGACATATCAATGGATTTTATCACACAGTTACCGCCGTCCAAAGGGAAAGTTTGTATATGGGTCATCGTCGACCGACTTTCAAAGTATGCACACTTTCTTCCTTTGTCTCCTAATTACACTGCTATTACCTTGGCTTCAATCTTTATGCATGAGATCTATCGTTTACACGGGCTCCCAAAGACCATTTTCTCGGACAGAGATCCATTGTTTCTCAGTCGGTTCTGGAAAGAGTTATTTAAACTTATGGGCACTAAACTAGTACACTCCAGCGCTTACCATCCACAAACGGACGGCCAAACCGAAGTCGTTAACCGTTGCTTGGAAATGTATTTACGTGCATTTGTTTTTGATGAGCCGCGCACATGGGCAAAACTGTTATATTTGGCTGAGTTTTGCTACAACACTAGTTATCACTCATCAATCAACATGTCCCCTTTCAAAGCGTTGTATGGACGCGATGTCACGCCAATACATAATTATCTACCGGGGTCAACCGCAACAGGATCCATAGAAAATTCTCTCCTCGAACATCAGAAAATCATGAGCTCCTTGAAGCATTCCATCGAAGTGTCCAAACAGAAGATGGTCACACAGGCCAACAAACATCGACTTGACAATCATTTTGAGGTTGGTGAATTTGTTTATCTTCGCTTGCACAAGTACAGGCAAACCTCAGTCCACAACCGTACCAACCATAAGCTTTCGCGACTCTTTTATGGCCCTTACAAGGTCATCGAGCGGATAGGGGAAGTTGCCTACAAACTCGAGTTACCTGCTGGATCAAAAATACACCCAGTATTTCACGTTTCATTATTAAAACCATCCTATGGCACCATGGCAGACTCTAAAGGCAACCTAGCTACCTTTGATCCAAAGGACGACTTGGCGTTTTTACCAGAAGCCATAATCAACTCACGTATCAACTCGAACGGCGATCCTGAGGTTTTAGTCAAGTGGGAGAAGGATAATTTAGAAGAGGCGACGTGGGAAAACTTGACTTCACTTAAGCTGCAATTTCCAGATTGTGATTACATTGAGGACAATGTAAATTCTGAAGGAGAGGGGGATGATACGGTCCAACATGTCCCGTCGCCTAGCCCACAACATCAGATAACTCTAGCCCAAGCAAGGCCCGTAAGAGAAGTCAAGAGACCTGTGAGATATATGGATTGACTCACATGATTGCATGATTCCACGTTTTCCTTTACTGCATTGTTTTACTTTGAAGAAGTCTCCTGCATATTAGGACAGTTATCACATGATTAGAGTAGTGGCATGAAATAAGGAAATATGGGTGATGAATCCACATTCTTAGCATGTTTAAATTCAAGTTCTTTGCATTGGGAAATATACAGAAAATTGCTCCAAACTTGTCTCTCAACTTTTACTCTCTTAAATTCTTATAGTTAGTGCCATCAGTTGCTATTTGACATTTGTATACACGGCAAAATTTAAAATTTAGCATGGTTGACCTTTACAAACGATCTCTTTATTTGACCGTATGCCTAAAAAAAAGTTTAATTGATTAATATGCACTCGTTAATAAAACGAAAACTAATAAGCTCATATTCATGGCTAACGAGCTAATTCAGTTAAGTTTGTAATCATGAGTTGATAAGCACACCACAATAGTTATATTTAAAAAATAAATAAATAAATGTGCTCATTTTAACTTTTATGTTCATTTGTTACAGTTGTTGCTTGTTAGTTGTATAGCGGATTCACATGTCGTTAAACATTTATGCACAAATTATTACTTTCTCTGTCTCAAAATGGTCTACATTTCTTTATTGAGATATCTCAAATTAATTATCCACTTTTCATATTAAGTAATTAAAATGGAATAAAGTTAAAGAATATTCTATTTGAGTGGTTTAAAATTGTAGTGGTCCCACTTTTATTAAACTATGTGATTTTGGTCTCCTAACAATAATTTTGAGACGGAGAGAGTAATATTTTCATAACTTTATACCGTTACGTTTTTTTTAAACGTGTGAATATAAACAACTTATGTGATTAGACTAGAGATTCTCTTCGTTCATAGTTAAATATGAGCTTTTAAATTTTATAAATATTGCATACAAGTTTATACGTATTAAAGTACATGAATGAATTGAGTTAAGTTGTCGGTTATATTAACATTTTCAAGATTTCTAAAAGTAAAAGTGTTTATATACAAACTAGAAAAGAAGTGATGCAAGAACCATGTGAAGACTGAAGAGATGTCTACTTGGGCTATCACTGTCAATGTGAGAAAGATTAGGGTCCTAAAGTATCTTGAGAATTTGATATTTTGGGAAAACCATGGACGCAATCCATGTCGATGGTTTTCATATGAAGAGAAACCACGTTTTTATTCTCAAAGGCAAACTTTAGTGCTCATGGTCGGTGACTTGTCGTATGAAACATGTTTTGATACAAATTAATTATTATTATCTCATTCTCTATATCTCCTTGTCATAATTTTACAAATATCCATGTTTTGATACAAATTAATTATTATTATCTCATTCTCTATATCTCCTTGTCATAATTTTACAAATATCCTCGTGTCTAAAGTTTTAGCTTTTAGCGTCTGTTTGATTTGTAAATGTGTTTAAGATTTGGATTTAAATTTGAATTAGGATTTAAATCTGAATATGAGAGAAAAAATAATATATTTAATTAATAATAATTAATTTATAAAAAAAATTAATTTAAAATTATACTTTAATAATGCTAAATAAATAAAAAAAAGATAGAAATAGACAGAAAGAAAGAAAGAGTAGTAGACCCCACAAAATTCATAAAATCTACCTATACCTTTAGGGTGCGTTTGGTTTGGGTTTAAGTTGATGTGACAATAATTTAATGTTTGGTTCATTCTTTTAATTAAGGGAATGTTTGATGGAATGAAATTTCATTCCACATTAATATGGATGGTTTAGGCGAAACCCGTGGGACCCACCACTTGCTACTCACATGCCCTTTTTCTAAAAAAAATGATGTAATTTTATAATAAAATAAATTTAATAAATATATTTTCTCTCTCCAAATTCTAAATCAAATCAAAATCCTAAACTAAATCCAAATCATATTCCAAACCCACCTATAAAGCAAACGGACCCTTAACATTTACACAACCCCTCATTTGTGGGTCTCACTCCCAAATCTTAATCCACAAAATTCAACCAGACATTGGTTTTGCATTTATTAAATCCTAAACCCAATCAAATCCCACATATCAAATGGGCCCTAAATTTTGCTAGATAAATTGGTATTTGGATCTTTTTATATGCACGGGGCTTTGACTTAAATTTAGTTAGATAAATTGTTCTTGAAAAAAAATGGTTATGTTATTAGTACTTTCTTATATGTTTTGTACTTTCAATAACTTTCATCTTCTTTTGATCCCCTATTTATAGTACAATACAATTTTTTATCAATTTCGGTTTGGTACTTTTTGTTAGTTTAATTATTTTGACATGTTAAACTTTATCTTTTTTATTCCGCACTTTCTGTTTCACAATTTTATAATATAAACAAATTATTAACAAAGAAAAAGGTATTACTTGTAAAAATGAGGAGCTCTTAATAGCCTGTCCCAAAATTTATAGGAACATTCAAAACATAGATAAATGGGTCGTGAAAAACATTATAAAAACATTTAAAACATTGTATTTTGTAAACAGTAAATAATTGACAAAAACATAAACATAAAACAAATTATATTCGAATTTACTAAAAAAAATTAAGTTTATCGATAACACCCATCACAAATGAAACAGTAAAATATAGACTAAACGAGGCATGTAGAACCCATGCTACACACAGGCTTCGAATCTAATTGTTAATCGTGTATTCTTTCTGTGTATTGGTGAGTGTATGCTTAATTATTGTTTAGTATGTTGTATGAAATGTTTTGAATTTCTTGTATAAAAATTTAAAAATGTTTGATGTAGTTTTGGTTTTGTGGTGTTGTATTTTATAAATGGGCTTTTGGTTATTAAGTTATGATGGTTTTGTTTCTTTTGGCCTATTACTTATTTGCATGATAAAAAAAATGGTTTTGTTTCTTTTGGTCTATTACTTAGCCCTACAATACTTGTCCATTAAATGGTTTTTGCATAGTAATATAAAGCACACGGGGTATATCTAATTAGTCATAGTTTAATGTGCGTTAAATATTTTCTTTATTAATGTAAGTTAAAGTTTGTGTAATAATGTATATATAATAATGCCACATAAACTGTATAAAAATCATTACAAACCTTTTTAGTTTCATCTCATTTTATTGTACAACTAATTTCATTAAAAATTAACATTGAATTCTAACTAATATTAATAAATTTTATCAATAAACTCAATTTTAAATAGCTAAGCAAATAAATATTAATTAACACACTATTAATAATTCCTAAAATCTTTGGACTCCACTATTATGTCTTAAACTTAAGTTTTTTATTTTACAAATGGGTTCGAGAAAAAATTATGTACTTTTTTTTATATTCATTATTCAAGTTGCATGCTTACATAAACTACTCACGCTAAAAAATATCATTTAACTATTTAAATGTTACTTTACATATATGCTCGTGCACATTTTCTTGAATCAATTCGCACATGTGAGCTACATCAATAGAAAATACACATAAATTACTTATATATAGGGGTGTAAACGAGACGAAACAACTCGCGAGCTATTCGGGATCGACTCGTAAACTACTCGAAATCGACTCGATGTAAACGAGTCGAGCTCGAGTTCGAGCTACTCGAGTATATTTTCGAGTCGAGCTACTCGAGTATATTTTCGAGTCGAGCTCGAGCTCGAAAATATTTTGCTCGTGAAGCTCGCAAGCCTTAACGAGCTTCAACTAAATTACACTTTTACCCTTTTAAATACATATATTTACTTAATTTTTATATAAATCGAGTCGAGCTATAAATCGAGTCGAGCCGAGCTTGATATGTCAAGTATTTATCGAGTTCGAGTCTTAAATATGAAAATAATCGAGCTCGAGTCGAGCTTCGAGTTCGATTTTTATATAACGAGTCGAGCTCGAGCTCGAAATATAAAGCTCGGCCGAGCTCGGGTCGAGTTTCGAGCACGAGTTTTAGTATTCGAGTCGAGCTTGAGCTTGGCAGTACTCGGCTCAACTCGACTTATTTACACCCCTACTTGTATATGAAAATGCATTAACATAATACATATATTTATATATATGCTTATCTATAACAATCACCTAAATATGTAAGAAACAAAGATAATAGTTGGTATCCCAATCTTTGGTTCCATTTATCTGAGCATGCATGATCTTGTGTGATTTTCATAGTACCTGCGTATGATAACTAAATTAAAAAAAAAAAAAAAAAAAAAAAAAAAAAAAAAAAAGACCAAGTTAATTACAAACATCTAAAAGATGTGTGAATCATCTCCAAAATGTTGCAAAAGATAATTTACATACCGCTACCAACAATCAAAGATCTAAAAGATGTGTGAATCATCTTCAAATGTACATACTAAATGTGTTTTTTGTCGGTTTATGTAGCCATGAATTAGGTTAAATTATTAATTATTCTAGCAACCTTTCGCAACCCTTTCACTTCATCTAACTGACTTTTAATTCTATATGAAATGCCATGTGATCAATTCGGGCAACCCTTGCACTTCTTCTCTTTTCATGACTGTATAGTTATTATGAGGCTACATTGAATTTCAAGCATTAGCTATATTGTACTTTATGCAATCTTGATGCCTACACAATAAATTATAGGACTGAATCTTATAGTATTACGAGGCATGCAGAACGCGTACTATGCACGGGCTTTTAATCTAATTGTCAATTGTGTATTAATTATGTGTATTGGCTAGTGTATGCTTATTTATTGTTTAGCACATAAACTATATAAAAATCGTTACAAACCTTTTTGGCTTCATCTCATTTTATTGTACAACTAATTTCATTGAAAATTAGCATTGATGTCTAACTAATATTAATAAATTTTATCAATAAACTCAATTCTAAATAGCTAACCAAATGAATATTAATTAACACGCTATTAATAATTCTTAAAACCATTGGACTCCACTATTATGTCTTAAACTTATTTTTTTTTACTTTATTATTATAATTTACAAATGGGTTCGAACAAAAATTATGTACTTTTTCTTTTATATTTATTATTCACGTTGCATGCGATGCAAGGGTCTTGTTATATCATGACATATAAACTATGGGCTAAAAGTGTTTGTTCAGCTTTACACCACGTCTAACGGATTCAATTCATGTCAAATCTCATGTCATTTATATATTCCATAAGTTACCCAGCGAAACATTTATCATTTAATACTAAATAATTCATGTAAACTATAGATACTTTCGTAGATTTTGATGTTAACACATTTTTTTTAGGGAAAGTAATTAAATATATCAATATAACATCTATACCTAATTGTTCGAAGTAATAATCGGAAACACTTAGTTATGGTTCATAATAAAATGTTCAAATTATGATAACGTTATGGAAAATATTGTTATCAAATAACACCAGATTCGAACTTTTGTGTTTGTGCATGTAATTTTGGCCAGTTTATAAAGTAATGCATTAGGTTAAATCATCAATTATTCTTGCAACCTTTTCAACTTCATCTCAATCCATAACCGACATTTAATTCTATACTAATTACTAAATATCATGTGATCAATTCTGGTAAGCCTTGCACTTCCATCTTGATGTTGTATATACTTCACATTAAATGCACCGGTTTTGCTTTTCGATAAAAGTTTGAACTTTTGCTTATGTTTAAAACTCAACTTTTTTATTTGATATTATAATTTACAAACGGCTTTAAGTCAAAATTATGTATTTTTTCCTTTCTATTCATTACTCAATGTGATATTTTTAATATCTCGTTTTTTGCACTCGAAGGCATGTAGGCTAATAAAAAATCAATTGTTAAATAAATACTTGCCATAAACAAAGTTATAATAAGGATAAGTAGATTTATGCAATGATTTATGAAAATCTCATTTGCAAGATGGAAAACTAATCAGAGAGTAATGAGATGCCAACTAATCACGCTAAAAAGTATCATTTAACCATTTAAATGTTGCTTTATATACATGCTCATGCACATTTTCTTGAATCAATTCGCACATGTGAGCTACATCAATAGAAAACAGACATAATTTACTTGTATATGAAAATGCATTAACATAATACATATATCTGTATATATGCTTATCTATAACAATCACCTAAATATGTAAGAAACAAAGAAAATAGTTGGTATCCCCATCTTTAGTTCCATTTATCTGAGCATGCATGATTTTGTGTGATTTCATGGTACCTGCGTATGATAACTAAATTAAGGGAAAAAAAGACCAAGTTAATTACAAAGATCTAAAAGATGTGTGAATCATCTCCAAAATATTTCTCATTAACACACTTCAAATAACATGTACGTACTAAATGTTGCAAAAGAGAATTTACAGACTACTACCAACAATCAAAGATCTAAAAGATGTGTGAATCATCTTAGTAATATACTTCAACAAACATGTACATACTAAATGCGATTTTGGCCGGTTTATATAGGCATGAATTAGGTTAAAGCATCAATTTTTCTTGCAACCTTTTCAACTTCATCTCAATCAATAACTGACTTTTAATTCTATAATAAATACGTGATCAATTCTGTTAACCCTTGCACTTCCATCTCGATGTTGTATATACTTCACATTAAATTATGGGACTCCATATTGAATTTATTACTCCACATAAAATCAATGGAAAAAGTATCATTTAACCATTTAAATGTTGGTTTACATACATGCTCGTGCACAGTTTCTTGAATCAATTCGCACATGTGAGCTACATCAATAGAAAACAGACATAATTTACTTGTATATCAAAATCCATTAACATAATACATATATCTATATATATACTTATCTATAACAATCACATAAATATGCAAGAAACACAAAAAATAGTTAGTATCCCAATCATTGGTTCCATTTATCTGAGCATGCATGATCTTGTATGATTTTCATGGTACATGCGTATGATAACTAAGTTAAAAAAAAAAAAAAAAAAAAAAAAAAAAAAAAAAAAAAAAAAAAATTACAAAGATCTAAAAGATGTGTGAATCATCTCCAAAATATTTCTCATTAACTCACTTCAACAAACATGTACGTACTAAATGTTGCAAAAGAGAATTTACAGACCGCTACAAACAATCAAAGATCTAAAAGATGTGTGAATCATCTTAGTAATACACTTCAACAAACATGTACATACTAAATGTGATTTTGGCCGGTTTATATAGGCATGAATTAGGTTAAATCATTAATTATTCTTGCAACCTTTTCAACTTCATCTCAATCCATAACCGACTTTTAATTCTATACTAAATACGTGATCAATTTCGGCAACCCTTGCACTTCCATCTCGATATTGTATATACTTCACTTTAAATTATGGGACTCCATCTTGAGTGTCTTGATTACTCCACATTTAATTTAATGACTGAATCTTATAGTATTATAGATAGATATAACGTTGCATTCATTATTATTAAATGGTTAATATTCCCAACAACCGGTGGCAAATATTTTCCACCTACCATAAATTAAAGTCATTTATTTACCTTCAACCAAGTATATTTATCTTATTTAAATACCTTAATTATCCAATCTTCAATCAAACCATCCACTCTACCACAAATAGAAACACACACATAATTATTAAGTCTCGCCATTCTAACAATAGAGACTGAGTACTTGCAAAAAATGTAGCAACCAAACACTAAAAGACTTTTTAATCAAAAGATCTGATGGTAAATTTATGGTAAGATACTTGAAGTTTAGAATTGCGTACCCTACTGTCCAAATAAAATCTTACAATTCTATTTAAACTTGCCTAATGGATCTCTTAAACAAGCTACCATTAGTTAAGTCAACATACATCCAACAACTTCTTCAAACATTGGCAATAAATACAATGCTAACCGAATGAAACATTGTACTCAGTGTCTCACGTACTTTGAGGATATGACATGAGGTTTTGAACTACTAATAATCTAGGTTGCGGGGGTATAGAGTACTTGGTGATTTGTAATTTATTAGTCACATTATGGTACAAGCTTAAGTCACAAGTCTATGGGATTTTACTTCATTCTCAAGCATTTTCTCCATTAGTGGGCACTACTAATAGCCGGTAGAATTGATAATGGGTTGGAAAGAGTTCGGCAATAGAGGAGTATTATAGCGAAGGATTCTTATCAGAAGTTGATGCTCACGGGATATTTTTTAAGTATACAAGTTTATGGGGCTCTCACGCATGATCGTCATAGTCTTTAGCATTGAAGTTGTTCAATACAGCTTAAACGTTTCAAAATTTTGCTTAAGACAAGATCGAGTATTTGGGCGTACACGTATTCATGATGATTATGATAGCACGTAACCATCAGGGGGAATGTTGGGATTAAAGGCCTTCTTGTTGTTACTGTTGCTCATGTTTGTGTTACTGTTGCTCAAGTAAAGTTACAATTGCTCATGAACTTCAAAGAAAATGTGCTAAGTGTTATGACTGCTAGTAAAGTTACTGCTGCTCAGACAAAGTTACTACTGCTAGTACAAAAGTTAAGACTCCTAGTGTAACTTAGTGTTGCTCAAGGTTACTGCTTGATTGATTGTTTGTTTATTGAATTATAAGTTCATTGTTTACTGTTCTATTAAAATTCTTCTTAATATTAAAGATTAGATTCCACATAGTCTTTAATATATTCAAACACAGTTTCTACATTAGTTGTGTTAGATTTATCTAATATAACTAAACCTTAATTCAAGCTTAAGCAATTCGATCTAAGTTCAACTGGGATTCAACAAGTGGTATCAGAACTTGTTGAGAAGCTGTGAGCAAGAAGAATCTATCTACATACACAAGATCTTGCTAAAAGATATGGATCAAGAGTCTACACACATGGTGGCTGCATCCAAAGTTCCCGTGCTCAAACCTGGTGAGTTTGAGATATGGAGGTTGAGGATTGAATAATACATTTAGATGATAGACTATTCACTATGAGAAGTCATAGAGAATTGTAATACCTTGCCAAAAACAAGTACTGTGGAAGGTGTTGTAACTAAGTTGCCTATTTCAACTGCTGAAGATAAGGCTCAGAGAAGACTAGAGGTGAAAGCTAGAATTACTTTAATGATGGGCATTCCTAATGAACATCAGTTAAAGTTTAACTCCATAAAAGATGCTAAGTTGCTGCTGAAAGTCGTAGAAAAGAGTTTTGGTGGGAATGATGCTACAAGAAAGACCAAGAAGAATCTCTTAAAGCAGCAATATGAAAACTTCTCTGCTCCAAGCTTAGAGATGCTTGATCAAACTTTTGATAGGCTTCAAAAGCTTATGAGTCAGTTGGAGCTTTTGGGTGAAAAGCTTTCACAAGAAGATGTCAATCAAAAGTTGTTGAGAAGTTTATCACCTGAATGGAACACACATGCTATTATGTGGGGGAATAAAGCTGATTTAGATACTACGAGCATGGATGATCTCCATAAAAACCTCTAGGTGTATGAACCAGAAGTTAAAGGGATGTCTAGCTCAAGTTCCAGTGCACAGAACATGGCTTTTATGTCCTCTTCTAATAACAATACTACCAGCATTGATGGAGAAGTTAATACTGCTCATGGAGTTTCTACTGCTAGCACTCAAGTTAATACTGCTAATATTGATAACTTGAGTGATGCTGTTATTTGTGCATTCTTTGCTAGTCAACCAAATAGTCCTAAACTTGTACATGAGGACTTGCAACAAATTCATCCAGATGACATTGAAGAGATAGATTTGAGATGGCAAATGGCCATGTTGACTATGGGAGCTAGAAGGTTCTTAAAGAATACAGGAAGGCAGCTTACTGTCAATGGCAATGAGAACATTGGTTTTGATAAATCCAAAGTGGAGTGTTACAACTACCATAAGAGGGGACATTTTGCTAGAGAGCGCAGAGCTTGAACAAATCAAGACTACAAGAAAAAGGAAAGCTCAAGAAGGAGTGTGCCTGTGGAAACATCTACTTCCACAGCTTTGGTGTCATGTGATGGTCTTGGTGGTTATGACTGGAGTGATCAGGCAGAGTAAGGACCTAATTATGCACTCATGGCTTTCTCATCTTTAAGTTCCAACTCAGAGGTATCCAATGATTCTATTTGTTCAAAATCTTGTTTGGAAACTGTTGAATCTCTTAAATCTCAAAATGATAAATTATTAAAAGATTTAAAGAAACCCAAGTTAATGGTTCTAGGCTATAAGACAGGTTTAGAGTCAGTGGAAGAAAAGCTTGAATTTTATAAAACAAGTGAGTCTCTTTATGAAGAAAAAATTTAAGGGCTTAAACTTTAAAATTCACTATGAAGAAATAACTATTAGAGAGCTTGGGAAAAAGCTTGAAATAGTTCAAAAGGAAAACGATAGCATTCAGCTTAATGTAAATAAATATGAACATGCATCTAAAAGTGTAAACAAGCTCATAGAGTGTAAAATAGTTGACAATTTCAAGAAAGGTGTAGGCTATAATACAGTTTCACCTCCTTTAACAAGAAAATTTATGCCTCCAACACCTGACTTGTCTTTTACTTGTTTAGATGAGTTTGTTAATGGGCCTGTAGTTTAAAAAAGTAAATCTAAGTCTAGTTAAGAAGAGTGTAAGGTAGATAGGAAGAATGATGATGCTCAATTATTGAAGATTGGGTGTCAGATGATGAGGAAGGATGTGTCTCAACCTAAAATTCAAGAGAAAACAGTTAGGCCTAGTGTTGCAAAGATTGAGTTTGTCAAATCTAAACAACAAGGAAAAACTGCTAGGAAAATTGTTAAACATGTTGAGCAACCTAGGCAAAACACTTACAGTCCAAGAGGCAATCAAAGAAAATGAACAATATGATGTCTCAAAAATTAGGAAGTAATTTTGAGATGTTTAATAAAGCATGTTATGTGTGTGGAAGCTTTGATCATTTACAGGTTGATTGCAATTACCATAAAAAATAGTTTCAAAATCAAAGGATGGTAAAACCTGTTTGGAACAATGCTCAAAGGGTGAATCATCACAACTTTGCTAAAAAGACTCACCCCTGTGCTAAAAAGAACATAGTTCCAAAAGCAGTACTAATGAAGTCTAGCTTAGTATCAATTAATAATGCTAGACAAAATATTCCAAAAACAACAATATTGGTTAATACTGCTAGACAAGTTATATTGCTCACTCAAAAACAACAGTGAATGTTGCTTGATCAATGTCATATCTTTGTAAAATAGCACATTCAACTATTTAGAGGCCTATTCAAAAGAACACAGTATGTAATACTGCTAGGTCACAAGCAGTAGTTAATACTGCTAGGCCAAAAGCAGTAGTTAATACTGTTAAGGGGAATAATGTTAATATTGTTAAGGCCTCAGCTTGTTGGGTTCGGAAAACAAATATTAAAGTTTTAGACCATGTTTCTAAATACAACAGTGCATCAATCACCCCAAAAAAGTTTGATTATGTTGATGCACAAGGCAGATCCAAGTTAGTGATGGCTTGGGTCCCCAAAAGAAACTAATTTTCTTACCTAATGTGCAGGGTAATCCACAAATGGATTTACAGGATCAAGGAATAATTGATAGTGGATGCTCAAGGCACATGACAGGGAACATGTCCTATCTTATAGACTATGAAGAGATTGATGAATGATATGTTGCTTTTGGAGAGAACCCAAAATGAGGGAAAATCACAGGAAAATGTACCATTAAAACTGGTAATCTGGATTTTGAAAATGTGTATTTTGTGAGAGAGTTTAAGTTTAATCTATTTAGTGTCTCACAAATGTATGACAAAAAGAATAGTGTTCTTTTTAATGACAGTTAATGTATTGTTTTATCTCCAAACTTTAAGTTAATTGATGAAAGTCATACTTTACTTAGAGTTCCTAGAAAGAACAATATGTATAGTGTTGATTTAAAGAACATAGTTCCTAGAGGAGGTTTAACTTGCCTTTTTGTAAAAGCCACATCTGATGAATCTAAAATTTAGCATAGAAGACTAGGTCACTTAAATTTTAAAACTATGAATAAACTGGTTAAAGGAAATCTTGTAAGAGGTTTACCTTCCAAACTTTTTAAATGATCAAATCTATGTTGCTTGTCAAAAGGGAAAGCAGCACAAAGCCTCTTGTAAGTCCAAAACAGAGAACTCAATTAGTCTTCCTTTACATATGTTGCATATGGATTTGTTTGGTCCAACATTTGTAAAAAGCTTAATGAAGAAAATGTATTGCCTAGTTGACACAGATGATTTCAGTAGGTTTACATGGGTTTTCTTTCTAGCTACTAAGGATGAGACTAGTGACATTCTTAAGTCCTTTATAATTAGGATAAAAAATCTAGAAGATCACAAGGTTAAGGTGATTAGATGTGATAATGGAACTAAGTTCAAGAATAGAGAGATGAATCAGTTTTGTGAAATGAAGGGTATTTTGAGTCAATATATTGTAGCTAGAAATCCTCAACAAAAAGAAGTAGCATAGAGGAGAAATAAAACACTAAGTGAGGCTACTAGGACTATGCTAGCTGATTCTAAGTTGCCAACTACTTTTTGGCAGAAGCAGTTAGTACTGCTTGCTATGTGCAAAATAGAGTGTTAGTAGTTAAGCCTCATAACAAGACCCCATATGAACTTTTTCATGGTAGATTACCAACTTTAAGTTTTATGAGACAATTTGGGTGCCCTGTTACCATTCTTAATACCATAGATCACTTAGAAAAATTTGATGGTAAGGCTGATGAAGGTTTCTTTGTTGGATACTCTTTGAATAGTAAAGCCTTTAGAGTATTAAATAGTAGAACAAGGATAGTGGAAGAGAACTTGTATATTAGGTTTAGTGAGAGTACACCTAATGTTGTAGTAGTGGATCATATTGGCTATTTGATATTGATGCATTAACAAGAACAATAAATTATGAGCCAGTTGTAGGTACACAGTCTAATGGTTTTGCAGGTATAAAAGCAAGTGATAACACATGTCAAGCTAGAAAGGAGATAGAACCTTTCAAAGATTACACTTTGCTACAATTATGGACTGCTGATCCACCATTCTCCCAAGATCCAAAGAGTTCTCAAGAAGATGAATTCAAACCTTCAAGTGATAATGAAGATTCAAGTGATGGATGCAAAAAAGGTTAATGAATATCAAAGAAAAGAAAGTGAATGCGAATCAAGAGAAGGAAGATGATGTTCATACTACTAGTAAAGGAAACAATACTAACAATGTTAATACTGTTAGTTCAACTGTTAATGCTGCTGGTATAGAAGTTAATGTTGTTGATCCAAAAATAAGCATTGAACTTCCATTTGATCCACAAATGCCTGCCTTGGAAGATACTAGCATATTTGACTACTCAAGTGATGATGAAGATGATGCTGAAGTGGCTGACATGAACAATTTGGATCCAAAAATCCAAGTCAGTCCTACTCCAACTAAAAGAATTCATAAATATCATCCTCTTGATCAAGTGATTGGAGATGTGCAATCAGCTACAAAAACAAGAAGGATGTCAAAGAATTTGAAGGAACATGGGTTTGTTAGTACTCTTCAACAAAGAACAAACCATACAGACCTTCAAAACTTCTTGTTTTCTTGCTTTCTATCACAAGTGGAACCCAAAAAGGTAATTCAAGCACTGAGGATTTAAGCTAATAGAGGCTATGCATGAAGAGCTTTTACAATTCATGTTACAAAAAGTTTGGACTTTAGTGGAGTTACCAAATGAAAAAAGGGCAATAGGCACTAAATGGGTTTTCAGGAATAAAAAAGATGAAGGGGGAATTGTGATAAGAAATAAAGCAAGATTGGTTGCTCAAGGGTACACACAAGAAGAAGGGATTGACTATGATGAAGTCTTTGCCCTTGTTGCAAGAATTGAAGCAATTAGGCTATTCTTAGCTTATGCCTCATTTAAAGATTTTGTGGTGTAACAAATGGATGTAAATAATGCTTTTCTCTATGGGAAAATTGAAGAAGAGGTGTATGTATGTCAACCACTAGGATTTGAGGATCCAGACTTTCCTGATAGAGTATACAAGGTTGAAAAAGCACTATATGGACTCCATCAAGCCCCCAAAGCTTGGTATGAAACCTTGTCAATATATCTGTTGGACAATAGGTTTAAAAGAGGATAAAAATTGACAAGACCTTATTCATCAAAAGGCACAAAGGTGATATTTTGTTGGTCCAAGTTTATGTGGATGATATCATCTTTGGTTCAACAAAGAATGAGCTATGCATTGCATTTGAGAAGTTGATGCATGAGAAATTTCAGATGAGTTCTATGGGAAAACTTACATTCTTCTTAGGATTACAAGTGAAGCAGAAGAAGAATGGCATATTTATTAGTCAAGATAAATATGTTGCTGAAATTTTAAAGAAATTTGGGTTTAGAGAAGTCAAGACTGCATGCACACCAATGGAAACTGGGAAGCCTCTGCTCAAGGATGAAGATAGTGAAGAAGTTGATGTTCATATGTATAGGTCAATGATTGGTTCATTGATGTACCTTACATCTTCAAGACTTGATATTATGTTTGTAGTGTGTGCATGTGCTAGATACCAAGTCAATCCAAAAGCCTCACATCTTCATGCTATGAAAAGGATTTTTAGGTACTTAAAAGGTCAACCAAAATTGGGCCTTTGGTATCCAAAAGATTCTCCTTTTGATTTGATAGCATACACTAATAATGATTATGCTTGAGTAAGCTTGGATAGGAGGTCTACAACAAGAGGTTGTCAATTCCTTAAGAGGTTGTCAATTCCTTAAATGTAGATTGATATCATGGCAGTGCAAGAACACAGACAGTGGTTGCAAATTCCACAACAGAAGCTGAATATGTGGTTGCTTCATATTGTTGTGGACAAGTACTTTGTATTCAGAATCAACTACTTGATTAGGGTACAATATTATGCATATCAAGATCTTTATTGACAATAACAGTACTATTTGCATAATTAAAAATCCTGTTTTTCATTCAAAAATAAAGCATATAGAGATCAGACATCATTTTATTAGAGATTGCAATGAAAAGAAATTGATTCAAATGGTTAAAATCCATACTGACATGAATGTTGTAGATTTGCTTATAAAAGCTTTTGATGTAAGTAGATTTCAGTATTTCGTTGCTAGTATTGGAATGTTAAATCTTTAAAACCTCTTATCTCTTTATGTTTTTGTAAAGTTTTGTATGAATTAGTACGGTTATTCATGCCATTAAAAGTTTCTACTATTAAGTATAATTAGTACTGCTGGTTGTACTTAAAACTGCTAAGTTATTGCTATTGGTTATACTTACTATTGTTAGGTATAATTAATATTGTGATCATTGTGAAATTGTTATAGCTTATGTTTTCTTGGTTTTTGGACTAACATTTTGTAGGATAAGCAAAGAAAAGTGTTAGATTGATGATAAACAAGTGCTTGGAATAGAATTGGAGTTAATGCTGATGACTCAAAGTTAATGCTGCTAGGCATAACTTACTGCTGCTGGGGTTACTACTGCTGGGTTGTTCGGGGTACTTTTCATGAATATATTGATTAAGGGTTTTAAATCATTCAATCACTCATTTAATCGATTTTATTATTCAAAATACTCTTTCATAACAAACCCTAACTCAATTTTATCATCTAGTCGCAAAATCCAACACAAATATCATAAAGCAACACAATGGTGACTCTCAAATTTACTGATTCACACAACATGGTTGCGCTCTTGTCCAAACCCACTAAAAGTGAAGGGTTTGAACAAATAGTAGATTTTCTGAATGCAAACCCTATAAGGTATGCTTTAACGGTCAATCCTACTATATATATATATATATATATATATATATATATATATATATATATATATATATATATATATATATATATATACTAGTTGTCAAAGCCTGCCTGATGGGCGGGCATGTGTTATAATTTTACTTCTGATGGTGTTGATTAACGGAAATTTGTTAGTCAAAGCCCGCCCAAAGGGCGGGCATGCTTTATGATTTTTCCTTGAACGTAATAATTCTGATGCAAATTCTAAATTTAGCTTGTTGGGTGAAATCCCACTTTTTGTACATGTTACACGACATTACCAAGGCATACTCGTGGGGGTACAAAGTTTTCTCAAGAAGTCCATCAGCATTTATGAGCGTTTGGTGGGATAGGCCGCTAATGTTCATTGTGTGACAATAGTGAGGATGCAAAAGCTTATGAATTGGGTGAAGAATGCTTAGATGCCCTGTTTGTTGCGATTATGAACGGTTCTATTAGAACATGAGTTTGCAACCTGCATAGTAAGCTTAATTATGCCTCATTACAACTTATTAGAGATCACAATTTCAACAAATTTACTTAAGAATGGGTTGATTTAGGTCGTGCTTGATTGCATACGTGTCAAAAGTATAAAATCCAATAATCTACAAAAAATAGTAACCAGGTCAAAGTGTTGAAAAGTAGCTCCAAGTGTATCACAATGCACAAAACCTCATGTTTCATTTTATTACAAATAATTTAGAATTTCATTCAAAATAATACTACCTCCGTCCCATAAAAACTGTCCAGTTTGACTTTTCAAAGTCAAACTGGTTGAACTTTGACCTTATTTATTTTTGTGGTTATTATATAATACTTGATGTAAAATATATGAATAGATTGAGTTTTAAGTGTATTTTTCATCGGTATAATTTTTCATCAAGTATTATATAACACATAAAAAATATTTAAGGTCAAAGTTGAACCAGTTTGACTCTGAAAAGTCAAACTGGACAGTTTTTGTGGGACGGAGGGAGTAATGTTTTATGATCGAAGTTATCTACCTATCATAGTTGGCAATGGCTTTATTTTATACCCAATGGGCGGGCATGTCTTGTAATCCCTACCAAGCATATAAGCCCGCCTCAGGCGGGCATGTTTTATAATTATCGTTGGGTTGCTTATCCAAATTGCTTATCTGATTTTTGTGAGTGAGGTAGAGGTTGAAAAAGGATCTTAAATAAACGTGAGTGCTTAACTTTACAATTAACATTCTCCTATTAAAGTTTCATTGTTCGGCAAGCGATGCTTCTTGGCGCAAAACTTGATTCTCATAGTTCAAGGTAGATAATTTTACCTCTAATATGTTTATGTGCATTTAGAAGATAAAGTTAATAATCTCAGGAGATATATAAACCAATCCAATAGTTTTATTAAAGTATATGAAAGGTAAACCAATTGTCAACCAATTCATTCCTCTATGTTTTCTTTCTTACAATTGTGTAAAACAACTCAGATGTGCATCTATGAAACAACCTTCCAAATGCAAAATACACTGACATGTTCCCTTTGTCACAATCCGATGGTACTCCTTGGAAGATGAGAGATCAAGGTTGCATCCTTCAACTTGACACCAAACAATAGGTGTAGTTTAGTATACTGACTTGAAACTTCATATCTGAACACCAATAATCAGTTTGTAACACCCTGTCTTGCCACCTAGATATGTAGTAATAAGCAAAGTAATCATTTCATGTGGCAAAGGTTTCTAGAAAGGTAACCTCTGCAGAAAGATTTCCAGACAACATCAGACTTCCTCAAAGCAATATAACGCCTCCTAGCAATGTTCATGAGTGTACACATAACTCTCTCCTTATCCTTAGAATAACCAAATAATGGAGAAATCACATGCGAATAGAACTTGGTCAGTCACGTTTCAAAGACAATCAAGTAATTAAAAAAAAATCATATTCTCACTCTAAATCCCCTCATGTACAAACCGTCACAATGATTATATTTTTTGAGTCAGTTAAACACATAAAAACATGGAATTTACTTGGTAAAGTTTAATATTTAAGGTCAAGCAAGTTCATGTTTAAACATGACGTGAAAACTTATTTTTTTAGTCATCATCACCATAATCATCAACCTGAGCACTCGAAAGGTATGATTTTGGGTGTCCCTCCATAGGATTCTCTGCTTATTTTATTATAAAGCAAAACAGATGAAATAAACTGGATACATATAATTGAATATGGTGCATAATATGTAAATTTACTTTTGGGGATTCTTGTGTGGAGTACCACATACATAAACTGAGCGCCAGGTTTGTAACCTGCTTTACTCTAATGGCCTTGCCATCTTCTTTCTCTTAACCCACCCACCTATCGGTTCACGAGATGTAGGCTTGTCAATGCTAGCAGTTCCTGATTTAATATAATAATAATTTTTAAAAAAAACCTGCAGATGCCATTATACTTTTAAATGAAACAACATCCAGAATGATGTATCCATTAAGCGTTACCATCACAAATAAGAAATTATATGCAAGCTTCTTTATTTACCACTCCAAAGATGTTTGAATACTACTTTTAAACTCGTTATTCCAAGATAAAAGATGATACATGAATGCAATGAATAGTGCAGTAGCATGATTACTGCATAATAAAAGTGCATGCTCGATGCCTTCACTCCATGGGTGTCACACTCACACATTGGAATTATCAGAAGATGTTTAGTAACAATATAACACACTTATCTGATTCGAATAGTGCAGTAGCACGATAACTACATAATAACACTGCATGCTCGATGCATTCCTCCATGGGTGTCACACTCACACATCGGAATTACCAAAAGATGTTTAGTAACAATATAACACACTTATCTTCGCCTTCAAAAATTATTAAGTTCAAGAGTTGGAACAATTGTGTGCTGATAATTCTTCTATTTCCTTCTCCTAAAACTATTGTTCCTACAAAAAGATGTGTACAATGTCAGTTTAGCGTATGAATAACATTTTCAGTCGATCTTTAAAAAAATATATGAATGTTTTATGCATAAACTATGATTACAAATCAATATTATGACAAAAAAGCAGATATTTGAACAAAAAGAATATAGGAGTATGTATGCTTTAACAACCTGTTTGACCAGTTCCAATTTTACTTAGATGTTTTTTTATGACTCATTTCAAATAAAAACACAACCCAAACCGACCCATTTATAACAGGGTCGAAAATACCACGGCTAGAAGAATTGAGATTTGCAAGTTGAATAACAGTAGGAAACTCACCGGTACTGGTTATGCAACACAAAGGCGTCAATTGTAATGTTGGATCCATTATCATTACGATTCCAATGATAAAATGCATGTGTCTTATTCATTATCTCTAGTGTAGAATGTCCGTAACTGGCTTCTCCGAATTTAGAATGGTATGGCTGAGGATCAATAAATCTATAAAAACCCATTAGGATAAACATAATCATTTACAAATGAACGAAGCTACATTTTTTTTTAATGAAATGGAAACTATAAATAAAGTTTCACCTTGACGCGAGACCTTCTTGGTTTCCTCCATCTCCAACTGTTATGTAAGCTGGAGTTGATTTGTCTGGGATGGGATAGCTTGCACCACCGGTCACGTTGTAGTCTATGTTTGAAATCCAGTACTCAAATTTCATATTTTTATAGTGAAATTGAATATTTTGTTAAGAGATCTGTGTTAAACCAATATATCAGAAAGATATAAAGGAGAAAACAAACCGATCTTTCATAAGCATGAACATGTCCAGCAAAGATCACATCAACTTTGTTTTGACAAAACCAAATCTCTTAGGCAGCTCGCATGCTTTCACCCTCCATGTAGTGAGCACTATTACTATTGTATATCTGGGTGTGCATAATAACAATAAGCCATGGTGTTTTCTCTCTAACCACTTTTTTAACCTCTTCTTCGAGCCACTAATATTGTGGTGTATATTTTACTGTCAGAAGTCAGGCAACGATGTTAGAAATAGAACATAATTTACATAGTCATATACTCATATCTACGTACTAATTCATAGTGTGAGAAAGTCAAATACCAAATGGAGAATTGCTAGATAACACAATTATATGAGCGGATGCACGTCTGACAGCATACTAAAGAGGATTACTGCTTGCACTGGCGGCATAAGTACAAAAGCAAATCGTTGTTGATCAGTATAATTTAAACGATCACTTACATGTTCTGTTTAAAACTAAATAGCATAAGCACAAATAAGATCGTGTACCTCGATTAATAGGATGTTTGATCTATTAATGGCATCAACGGCTTCTGAAGTATCTGCTATTTTTTCTCAATACTTGTAAATTTGTAATAAAGAAAATTTTCAAGAACCTAATACACCTTTAAATGGATCCAATGGCATATTCAACTGACCTTTCATATGCGTAGCCGAAAGGCTGTCATCACAGTAAGAATTGGAATGAATAACCGGATCCGTTCATACCCACTTTCAGTGAAGATTCAGTTGAAGCAAATATCGAGCTTTTTCCTAATGAATTGTTCTCTACTACCACCCACAACACCAGTTGTATTAAAAGATATCTACCCATCAGTTGCTTCTGCCTCTCCTACGCCCCAATAAGCCGGTTGCATCTTTTTAAAACTCATGATACTTTTTCCATTGTACATATCAAGTTTTTCCCATTCCTACTTTGTATTCCACTCCATATTGGAATATGATTTGTTCAAATGCTTTCACTTGGTCCTCTTACATAGAACGTAAATGGACAGAACAACTATGTCACGGAAAACGTGTAAAGTTTTGATTAGGCAATAAGGAAAGGATAAGTGAAATGAATATGGGATATATTGGTGACCTTACAAAATACTAATATCAGACATAGCACATCATTGAAGTAAAATAAGGTAAATGTTCCCAAACTTCCTGCAAACTTAATTGTAAATTCCGATTAAAAGAAGTACAAAGGCGTGTCTGAAGATGCAATATAAAATTTTCAAGTGGCCAGGGAAACAACCGACAGTCATGATCATTACCTTGATGGATGCACATTGCTTGTTTATCAAATTGAACAGGCGTAAGTGCAGCTATGCCATCTGTATTAACTGCAGGCCAGAAGAAATGTTCCACATTTGTTATGTGTATGTAAATGCTAAAAGGTACATAGGACGTTGCACATTCAGGTTGAAAAATTACCGTTTGATTTTTGATTCCTGCTCACTTGGTCAACCGCATTAGAGGATTTAGATGTCCAACATGAATTTATTTCAGTGTAAAAGACAACTGGTTCATGGACACTACCCAACGCAAAATCAAGTACCAGTGAGCCCGAAGCATTTCCTGAATTAATTACTACCATGATGTCAATGGAAATGAACAACAAAACCTTAATCCTTTTTTTTTTGGTTCAAGAAACCAGTTTTTTAATGGCGGAAATACATGGCCACACATAATACCAGGAACCTGTCAAAAATTACCTAAATCACATACAAGACCTTTGGTAAATTCAATCACTTTCGGTCCTTATTTAGATTGCAAGGTTTCTTCATTGTATCATCAACACCTTTGCAGAGTATCAATATCGGACTCCACGGTTTTGCTAGAAGTGACTTCAAAAATATCGTAATGTTAAGCTCGCATTAGTCTTTACGTCGTCTAATGATGCCTGATCCAGTAAGTGTATGAACTTTAAATAATTCAAAAGGATCACATCATCTGCAATGCCATAACGTTAATGTGAATAAAAATTAAAACCATGAACAACGATGCCTCTATAAAAAGCAAGAGGTCCTTATTCACCTATAACATTCTTAAGAATACTAAAGGTTGAATAGGTATTACTTGAATTGATATAACGACCTTATTTTCATTCTCTCTTGGATGATATATTATGAAATAAATACTCATAATATTGATGTACCTTTCGCCTTCTCGCCTTCAACAGGCTTCAGAAACTCATTGATCAACAGTCACACCGGTACGTTTTAACTCTGTTCCAAATGATTTCAAATGATCATCCGAATCATATATAGGACTGAAAGCGAAGAAACACACACACAAAGATATATAATTGTTTAAATTAAACATGTTGCATTAATATATGTGTGCATAAGTATACCTTCCAGCAAACACAGCCGCTAAAGGTGACCATGCTTCCAAAATGTAAATTCCTGGTGCAGTTATTTTCGGGACATCAGCAATATAACATATCGACCCCCAAAAGTCATTTCCAGAAAGTCTTCAAGCTTCTGCATTCACCAAAATCCGTAACAATATCAGTCTTCAAGCATAATAGAAATAAAAGAATGGCCACTAAATAAAGCTTCTGCGTTCACAAAAAGGCCTAACAATATCAGCTGACTTCTAGTCCAATAGTTGTATCTACAATAAAAAAAACTAATTGTCGAGTAACTTCAATAGGGCGAACATCTGTGGTTGCTGTTTTCGTGTGAACTGCCACCACCTGAGTCTAGTCCAATAGTTGTACCTATAATATCAAGAACCATCAATACATTAGTATTAGGTAAATTGCAAGTTAAACATTGCTTAAATAGTAAAACTTGAAGTGCATCTACAATCCAAGAATTTGACTACCTTAAAGTATGCTTGTTCACAAGCTTCTTTGTCTTCAATACACAAAACACACAATAACACATAAAAAGGAAGAGATAAGAGAGATCAATTATGTATAAGATCATATTGAAAAAGGCATTTGTTTATATATAAAAAACATCAATATTTAGTTAATGCAAAATTGTTAATTAGTTTTATTCTTACAGTAACACAATTACACAAGTTGATTAACTATAAGATAAAGGGTGCTTGTTAGGGGTACCTTAATTTGTTCACTTTCCACAAAAAAATTTGCTACATAATCAACTTTGTCAGACTGCAAGATAAAAAGCGGAATAAGTTGATCATGACCTAAAATCGTGATGATGTGTACACAAAATAACATCCACTGCAATGATGAACCATTTGCAACTTCCACCAGAATCTCATGAAGGTTTTTCAATAACCCTAATACATGAACAAATAAAAGTCGGAAAAAATTAGATGATTAACTTATGATACCGATGTGATCGTATTTTTCCATCAACATAAACAAACACACAAACACAAACACATCCATTATTTAAGTGTAACAACTTACTTTTGACGTCAAACCTGCAAAATATTATGAGTTCAAGAAGAAAATAGATATTAGGGTTTGAAAAGAAGAGGCGTACCTTTTTTTGTTTCCAGCGTTTTAAAAAAAATCTATATAATTAACCAAACCTATATTTTAGGAATGTATATTATTGTTGAAATAATTTATGTTAGCTTTATCAAATTTGAATTGGAAAGAAAATAACAAAAGTTCCATTGGTCCAGTGGTTGAGATATTTGTGAGTGTTAGTAGAGGTCTCATGTTCGAACCTTGTTAACTATATTTTTAAACACCATAAATCCGAAAATTTTATTTAAAAAAAAAAAAAAAAAAAAGCTTATTGGACAACTCCATTTGATGACATCATATATACGTGAATTTTACATATTAAATATGATGACATGGCTAATACTACTGATGACATGGCGCTCAAAACTTGATGACTGGGCATTGACCATGATTATTTGGCAAAAATGGTCAAACGCCTCCAGTTATATATATATATATATATATATATATATATATATATATATATATATATATATATATATATATATATATATATTTATTGCATTGAACAGTTTTGGTCTTCTGCTATCGTCAAAACTATCAACAAGGAAGTACAAATACATGTCGTTGTAGATGGCAAGGATATAGTCATTATTGAATCATTTGTTAAAAGAGATCTTCTACTAGCAGATGAGGAAGGACTTGATTGTCTCACAAATGCTACTATTTTTGAACAACTTGCATTGATGGGGTATGAGAACTTTTCTGAAAAATTAACTTTTTATAAAGCATTCTTTTCCCCACAATGGAAATTTCTAATTCATACTATCTTGCAATGTTTAAGTCCAAAAACTACTGCATGGAATGAGTTTAGTAGCACTATGGCATCTGCTATTATATGCTTGACTATAAATCAAAAGTTTAATTTTTTGCAAATTGATTTTTGATAGCATGGTTAGAAACTTGGATAATTTGTTTGGAAATTTTTTAATGTATCCATGGTTTTTACAAGTTTTTGTGGACAAATACTTTGTTGAAAAACCAACTCATAAAAGAATATATCATACACCCTATCACACTAAAAAGATTTTAGCTAATATGAGAAAGGTAGGTAAAGGTTTTCTATAACTATCAAGAAAGTAGGAATGGCAGAGAAAGAGATGCACTTTCTTGAGTTACAGACAAGGAACTCCATTCTGTTGTTTCCAACAATGGTGGCATTAAACCAACCACAAATGGGTGAAGGTTCAGCCATTCCCACTGATCCCCAACACACACCCACCATTTTACAACCATCATCCTCTCAACCACAAAACACCCACAAACCTAGGATGTTGATATTATTATGTATGAGAATCGATACTTAATTGTTTACTTTCGTAATTCTCAGTTATAAACAAGCGTTTGGTGAAAGTTAACTATTTTGGACGTAAAACGAAGCAAAATATATCAAGTTGGAAAAGTCTACTAAACTGAAGGAAGATGCGTCGTATTAGTCTAGACAGATACGCCGTACGACCATACTTAGACGAATTCGAAGACCATTGCCTGACTTTGAAGAATGAGCCGCATGTATTTATCTCATGCACCGCATATGAAACCTTGGTCAACGAAGATGATCTGACTTATCTACTCCAGATACGACGTATTACTTTCCTGGCATACGGCGTATTGATCTCAAAATTTCACCAAAGACATACAAGACATATAAGAACATGCGCCGCATTGAAGATTGAAGTTACGCCGCATCTGTAATATCCTGTGAAAAACCCTAGTTGTTAGCAAACACTAAACATGAAGTAATTTTAGGTTACAGTTCATACACCCATTTTTAGGCAAAATTTTAAACTTTTGCTTACACTATGCAACTCTGAATCAATACATGCTATGTGATTCACCCTTATCTAGAATGAGCTCACACGCAATCCACAATGACCTGGAAAAGGCACAACACAACTAAGTATCGATATTGATTGCTAGTGCAACACTTTGCACCCACAACTCCCACATATGAGAATTACACCTCAGTGGACCCCACAACTCCCACATATATGAATTTCACCTCAGTGGACCCCACAATACCCACATATGAGAATTTCACCTTAGTGGACCCCACTATACTAATACAAACTTATATGATCCACATTTCTCTCTATGGACCCACATTACCAATGTGAACTATTTCACACTCAAGTGGGCCCCATACATGTTAGCCCACTTCATGAAATCCTAAAGCCATTACACAGATCAAACTATACCATTACACGGATCAAACTACAAAACCAACTTGGGCCACGAATCATAAGCCCAACCCAAAACCAGTTATGATATACGAATACATACATGAACACACGTTTACTTTGGCCTTCGTAATCGCGAATCTTACAAACAACATATGAATTAAAATGCATGAACTCGTTGTTCACCATTAAAAGAATCGAGATCAACTTATATCTCATCACAATACGTATATATGAACAGTAAAATACATACAAAGCTTAACGAGGTCACAACTATTCCTCAACGTACCCAACTATGACCACATTGTGTAAAACGCGTTGCCATTAATCCTTTTGAGTTCTAAGCAACCTCAAATGAGTTCTAAGTGTTTCTAAGTGATTCATAAGACACCAAACTCACAAACGTGTCCTAGCTCATTTCTTTTGTCTCGATATATATACAAACGTGCACATAAAATATCACAACTCACTCAAGCCAACATGAGACCTTCCAAGGCATATAGAAACTCCTAATTACTCATTTTAAGCTATATGATCTAAGCTAAACTTGTTCCTAAGCTCACAAGACCTCACAATGAATATTTCATCCATATCAAATTGTTTTGGTCACGTATGGATTCATTTGGACTCCTAAGGACTTCTCAACGTCTACAAACTTCCTAAACTACTCTACTACCCTTATAATGCTATCAATAATCAATCTCAACACCCCTAGACCTCAACTCGATCTCATGCATATGTTTTTGGTCACGTTATGACACCAAACGGACCCTTTGGGTTTTCTGCTACCAAACGCACCCTTAAAACGTTTTCTCACTTGAACATTTGACCACCAATTGACCTCAAGACCTCAATACTACTCTTGCACACCTTGTACACAAAGGAACCAAAATAAAATCACCCTTCTAGAACCCATATCCTCGTCACCCCCTAAACTGACCTCCAAGAACACTTGGAATCTCAACTTGCATCCAATCAAGCTACTCTAGCCCCCTACTCGTTATCTTACTGCCATATTCTCCTTATCCCTCCAAGTTGTCTCTATCTCCATGTATAAACTCCCATGCAAGAAAACTATACGTACAAAGCTTAAACAAACTCACAAACTCACTCCTTGCTCACTGTTTCATTAACGAGAAGAAGATAGAAGCCACAAGCTCTTCCCAAGCTCTTACAAGCTCACCATAAGCTCCACTCAAGACCTTAGTGTGCTAGGAATTGAGTCACAAGTCCACAAGCTTTCCCTTTGCTTCCATAGTTACCATTCGACCCACCTTTGAAGGTGTAGTAAGCGTTCTCAAACACTTAGCATAATTTTGATCTCCTTTTTTATGTTTTTCATTCGAATAACACATCAACACTATCACCTATTTGCTCCTATGTCTAGTTAATCTCATGTCTCACCAACTTACTCACTCACATCTCTATATACGTATAAATGAAGTCATTAACTCTGTTTAAGCTTAACCTAATCTTAAGACCATGAAATATCACACGTTTAAAAGTTACATGAACCTATATCGAAAAACAATTAATATTTTCTAAGTGATTAGGGTGATTTTCCTCACTTCACTTTGGCCTTAGTATTCTAAATCTATACGTATAACATGTATATATTTTTGCACAAACTGATTCTTTAGAACCTCAACAAACAAGCTATCCAAAGTTCACTCCCTCACAAGCTCATATGATCTATTTCACAAGCTCAAAGCTTGAGCTGGTTGTCGAGTAACACAGAAAGCACAAACACCCCTTAATGGGCTAAAGCCCATCAAACTGTAACCCATGTGTGGCCTGCTCCTCAGCCCACCAACACCCCCTCACTTTGGCATGACCCAATATGGGCCCATGAACCACTAAAACCAGCTGGAAGCCCATTGGACCCACAAAACACCAATTGGGCCTTAACAGGTCACATTAAGCCAACTGATAAGCTCACACAAGATTTTCTAAGCTTCTGGGAACTTAATAAACTAATTAGAATGAAGTCATAAGCTAAAATGGTATTTTGGACTAAAAATGCAAAAAGGTATAAAGTTAAGGGACTAAAACTGCCAACTATGGAAACTATGGGTTGAAACTGTAATTTTTGTAACTTGATGTTACCAACATTAAATATAAACTATTTTGGGTCATTTACGTAAATTGGGAGGTATAAGGATCAAAAATGAACATTTTTACATATAAAGGACTAAATTTGTAAATTTTGTAAAATATAAGGACCAAAACTATAGTTTCTATAAACCTGGTGTTAAAACAGTACAATTAGAATGTTTTTGTCATTTGTTGACTATAGGGCTGAGCATCGGGCGAAAACCGGACCGGACCGACCAAGACCGGACCGGACCGAGGACTGAGAACCGGAAAAACCATAGACCGAGACCGGACCGAATATGGTCGGTCCGGTCTCGGTCCGGTCCGGTCCGGTCGGTCTTCGGTCGGTCCGGTCCAATTAGGCAAGTTTTTTCGGGTTTTTGGTCGGTCCGGACCGGACCGGACCGGACCGAGGACCGAATTTGGCAAAAAGCTTAGACCGAGGACCGGACCGAATGTGGTCGGTCCGGTCCGGTCGGTCTCGGTCCGGTCGGTTTTGTCGGTCGGTCCGGTCCATCCGGTCCGTTTGCTCAGCCCTAGTTGACTATGGTGATAATGAAGGTACTAAAAATGTAAATATACATTTCATAAGGACTAAAAGTGTCAACTTTGAAAGTACAAGGACTGAAAGTCACAATTTAGTATACAGTATAGATTTTCTCAAAGGAATTGCTAAGAAATAAGCAAAACCCGAGGTCGTAGTCCGTGTGAAAGTGTGAATGGAATCGTTGAAATTCGATTCATGAAATCGTGTCGTGAAAAGTGGAAATTGTGAATGAGAAACTCAAATAATGAAAAGTAATCACAAACAATGCAGAAGGTACAAGCTATATATGCACAAGTGATTAAAATCTAAACACGAAAATTCAAACACGATTCTAAAAACGTAACGTACAATTTAAAACGTAACTTTTAATGAAAAATTATCCTACAAATGTGAAATAATTTTCTAAAAATCTTAAACAACTAAAAATAATTTTGAGAAAAAGAAAAATATTTTTTTTGACTTTTTATTATTTTTCTATGAATTTATTTCAATTTTTGTATTTTTTTAAATGAATTAAAAATAAGAGAAATTGTAAAAATAAAAGTGAAAAATGCAAATTTAATTTTGAAAAATCTAAAATATCAGATAAGAATTTCCTAAATATTTTTGGATTTTTAAAGGCTTTTTCTAATTTTTATTTGATTTTTTATTTATAAAAAGGTATTTAAAAATGAATTAAAACTAAGAAAAATTGAGAAAAATAGTAAAACAAATCAGAAAAATCTGAAAAAATTACAGAAAATCAAAAATAATAAAATGAACTTGAGAAAAAAAATTTGAAAAGAAAATAAGCCGAAAAAGTGCTTATTGAGACCTAAACTGCTTATCACAAGTGCTTATTATTAAGTACTTGTGACCAATCTTTGTGAAACTGATACAGAAAGCTTCTAATTCTCAAACAAGTTCAAAAATACTCAAATAAGAATAGAGGCAACACAGATGTACTAACAATGAGCAATAAGCAGTTTCAATTAGCTCAAATGATTAAGTAGTTGTGTAACAGAATAAGCCAGTGGCAAATGGATCATGAAAAACACTTAAACAACCACAATTAAACTCATATATCACAAAAGAACTCAGGTTTAGGCTCTAGGTTCACTTATGCACCCTTAGTTTCAGAACAGCTTACTAGTTCCAAACTACTTATTTGAAGAAGCTGTTAAGCAGTCAAATTAAGCTTCTAATCATAAAGTGAGTGGGCAAATGTAAGCTAGCTATACTGAGACACCATAATCACCAAAAACCTTTCTAATCACTTTCAATCACTACTCTAATTGGATGCAAGTTCAGCAGCTAATGAAGATAGATCCTATGCAACAGTTGACTTTTCTGTTACATAAACCTATTGACCAAATTCAATTTCAAATGCTTAAATCTATTCCTAATTATGATTATAAGCTAATTTTCAAACTAGATTAAGCTATTTTATACTAAATTGCAACTTATTCAATAATTATGCCAACTAGTTCTAAATATTCTATCAGTTATCTAATTTTAAAAGTAACTTTGACTATAATAAGAACTAACCTACTGATTTTATACTCTATTAGTCTACTATTATACTAATATAACCTGAAGATGAATATAGATCAGCTAATAACAACAACTAAAACACAGAATCACACAGATCCAAACACCCCCTTATTAACAACTATCACTATGAATTGATGAAATAAACCACAGATCTCCAAACTAAAAATCCAATAAGCTAAGTTATCACTAATGGAAGCTGAAAAATCAATCAAACATCACTAGAAACAATAGAAACTCAGAAACACAGATTGATCAAAATTAAAACTACAAAACTCAGTTATAAATGAACAATGCTATCAGATAATCAAACAAGCTCAAGTATAGTAACTACTACAACTATATCATCAAACCAATTCAATGAAACAGTAACTACAAACACTACACTAGAATCAAAACAGATACAATGGATAAGAACTCAAATCAGAAATTTACCAAAGCAAATCCCCCTCAGCATGAACAGAGGGGGCTCACTGAGCTTGCCTGTCTTTAGACAGGCCAAGTGCTTCCCTTACTCACTTGATCTATCAAATTCCCAATGATTCACCAATTTCTCACCACAGTTGACTTTTGTTGGCTTATTTTGGCTTAATTGAGAATACTAACTAAAAAACAGATCTACCATAAGCTAGAAAGCTTAGATAGATTGTGTATAAGATGAACAAGCTTAACTATAAGCTGAACTAAGAAAAAGGTAAACATATTTTTTAATTTTTATTTATTTTCTATTTTTTATGCTTTTTGAATTAGTAAAAAAAAAACTGAATTTTAAGTAAACTTTGAATAAGATGTTAAAACAGAATGAAATAAGCTAAAGTAAAGAGATATAAGCTAAAATGATTAATAGAAACAATAAGCTCAAACAATTAAAGGAAAATTAGAACTGATTTCATTAAGTAAACTAAAGAGTACATAAAACTACAATTACAATGAAATTTTGGCAGAGTGCCTTTACTACTAATCTACTACTCCAAATAAGCTCAGAGCACATCTATTTATAGCTGTGGAGGGAATAATCTAGAAATGAGGGAGTCACGGATTGCCAAGCTGGCAATCCGTGTGCTTGTGTTTGTTTAGATCACCTCAGAGCCATATGATCAAATACCAATCATTCCCAATCAATATTCACCCTCGGATCATTATTTGTGACGTGTAGCAACCAATTAGAGCCTGCCATGTGGCCATGCGTGTGCTTGTTTGCTTCTGACACATCCTGACACCATCTGACATCTTCTAGAAGCAAGTAATTGGACGTTTGTACCCTTAATTGTGGTTATTTTGAGGGACGGGGTAATTAGGGTTCGTAGTGAATAGTACTTTCTGGGTTGAGGGGTAAGTTTTGGGGGGCGGGAATGGTAAATATATTTTTTATTAAGTTTGACTGGGGTTAAGTGAGGTGTTGACCATGGGTGAGGGTGTGGGCTCGGGTTTGGACTGATTTTTGGGCTTTTGGATTGATTTGGACTAGGCTTTGGAATTAGGCTCATGGACTTGTAATAAGTATTACATTTTAGCTTTTGTGTTATAAAATTACAAGGACCTTTTATGCAATTAGTGAAATGCCAAGGACTGATTCTACCAAAATAATATCCAAGGGCTGATCATGACAAACTCCAAAATATTATCCAAGGACCACTCTTGTCAAATCTTGAAAGATTAAGGACTGATGTTGACTTTCCTTTACAAATATCATCAGGGACTAAATGTGTCAATACTGAAAGTGCAGGGGCCATTCTTGCCAATTCTTCAAATTACACTTTAGAGTCAATCTTGTAAATCTTCCAAACTTAAGGGATCACTTTTGACATTCTGAGCTCATGTGCATTGCCAACTTTGACTTTCTGTTGACTTTCTACACTCATTACACTCTCGTGCTCGTTTTTGCCGGTTTCCGTTTGTTTTACGTCATTTAATGAAATATCCGTACCTGCACATTCACAATCACAAAAACACACATTCTTTGGCATTTTGGGTTAGTTTTTGGATTATTTAGTCTCATTTTGGTTAAGAAAAGGTGAGTAAATAAGTACTCACCAAGGACTAAGAGTGTAAATATTGGAACAAGGGTGTCAAATATGTCATTGTGACAAAGTTAAGTTAGAAATGGAATAATTACAAACTTAGGGTACTTAAATGCCATTTCTATAAACATATAGACTATAAATGTAAATATTACAAAGTATAAGGGTTAAAATTGTAATTTCACAAACTTAAGTGGAAATGGTTATTTTAATAACAATAAGTACAAAAATGAATATTTGAGGATTAACTAGATAACAAAAGATCACATTTATCATATTATACTAATATGTCACTTTCACAAAGTTCAAGGACTGAAACTGTAAAGTTTCACTATTAAGGTTTAAAGTGTAAAATTTTGGAAACCTTAAGGGTTACTTAGTAAACTTTCACCAAGATCATGGAACAGAATAAATACTCATTCCACTGAAACACTATACCCTGCAAGGGTAACACAACTCTACAAGTCTGGCACGACTTATCATCAACACACATAAAGACAAGATGAGATTAAATATAATATTGTTTTTGACTTTAAAGCATTATATACAACTACAAACCACCCCACCATAAGAAAATAAGGTTTCTCACATTATCTAGGTTGCGTGTTGGAGCCATTCACCAGTTGCACTTGACTTACTTATTTGCCTACGAACACACATTCATCTGAGGTGAGTCTATAGTCCCACTTTTTACATGTTTTACAACTATGTGGGGGGATACATGCTACTCTTTATGACCACAAGTATTTCACTTTATGTATGCCAACTTGATTATTGCATAAGACCAACTGTGCCACTTTATCTCTATGAAAGTCCCTTATATCATGAACCTTAGTCACTTGCTGAGACAGTAAGTGAACGCAAATACTGTGAATAGATCTATTGGTGCTTGACAGGCCCATTTGTACTAGCCGGATAGATAGCCTTTGTGCTAGCCGGATTGATAGTCAAAGCACTTTATTTGAAGTACTAGGAGAACCGGCAAACTCCTACCCAAGGGCCCCTATATCATTTTATGATATCACGTGTTAAAGTTAAGTTCATGAGACTTATGGCAATACACATACAAAACCACACAACTGAATTACTTTTGACCTACTTGTATTGTGTTCAACTACTTTCAAACATAAACACTATGGATTCACTCAACAATTTTGTTGACTTTTTAGCATGTTTATCTCAGGTAATTGAAGCAAAGCTCAGGAGGCATGGAGTGGGCATTTGACCTTGTGTCAGTGGTATTATAGTTTACTAATATGCAAGGACTTGTAATGTAATTTAAGCATATATAAGCGTGTAAGAGGCTATATATACCCCTTTCTCTAAAGGGGTGAACCTTGTAGTTTAGTGTGTATAATCCTTCCTTTCTCTCTTAATAATAAACACACTATTCCCTTTCTCTCTCTAAATGTACATATCATGTCTTACTCTTATTTTGAGCTTTCCCGACCTCCTGAACCACAATAATCAACTAATTTTTGATCCTACAGCAATACAACCCAAAAGGGTCGAGAATAATCACACTTTGATGATTAGCTTCTTGATCATTCCGAGCAAATAAGGTAAACATGTTCTTATTTACTTTAGATTAACTGTATAAATCATAATGATCCGAATTGATATTTTATGCATGCATCCACTTCTTTGATCAAATATATATGGCTGTCTTATATGTTATTTAATGTTAAAAACATTTTATTAAACCCATAAACACTAACACTTCGTAATTAATTCGCAAGTATGTCATTTTTTTTCTTGCTTTTTATGTTATATATGTTTTTACATTAATAAAAGCAAAAAATCTTCTATTACGAATACATTATGATATTTTGTGAAAAAAGTGTAAAAAAAACCTTTAACAAAACATAACAAAATGGTCATCTATTTAAAGAGCATGAAAGAATACGTTAATTGGTATAATTTGTTTGATGAAAAACTTTACAGTTGTACATATATGTGAGATCAAAAGATGATGGTTGTGTAAATGAAAGAGACTAGGGCTGATCATGGTTCAAAAACTGGAACAGACCGACCAAAACAGAACTAGACCGGCCTGAAACCAATTTTAGCCAAAAAGACCGAAATGTTAGATCCAAGTCTGGGTCGGTCTAGTTCGTCGGTCCGGTCCAATAAAGCATAATGGCCGATTGTGCGTAAGAATGAACCGGAGTAGACTAGACCGAGGACCGAATATGAGGAAAAGGGTAGACTGATGACCGAACCGAAATGTGTTCGGTCTGGTTTGGTCGATGCCGTTCTGCATTAAAAATGACTAAAACCATATATAAAAAGGTATAAAATATACATATGGTAAAAAAAAATAGGAGGGGGGGGGGGGACCCCTCGGTCCCTTCTAACTTCCGGCACTGTGTGTATTTAACTTTACTTGTGCATGTGTGTCATCTATATGTGAGTGTGTAGAAATTTGCGATAATACTATTAGGCTTAGAATAACAAACATATTAATTAAGAATAAACGAATTGGTCAAGCTCAAATATAAACTGTTAATAACTGAAATAATCGAAAAACTTGAACCGAACTAAAAAGGGAAAAACCGAACCAGTGAAAAACCTACCGACTTTAGTTTTTTATTTTGTGGAAACCGAATATTTTTGATTCTTTCAATTTTGGCTAAAAAGAAATATAAAACAAACTCTTTTTGTCTTTAGCTTTTATTTTGTGGAAATCAAAAAAGTACTAGACGACTTGATTTTGTCTTTTAGTGATAACAGTGAGACACTTGTCAAGCATATAAGGTGGTTGCCAAGTCGCCCGAAACGAGCTTTTTTGGGCTAGATTAAGTTGGACGACATGAATACTTTTTAATTTTCTCTTTAGAGCATGCGGTATGGTAACTCAAAGGTGAGTTATGGCTTAACTTTTTTGTTGCGTTAAGGATGAGTTACCATACCACCATGTCATGTTAAGGCCTAGCGTTAAGGGTTGAGTTATGGTGGTAACGCTGCGTTAGCAGCTGTGATTAAAAAATTACATTTTGGCCCCTGCAATGGCTCTTTACCATTTGAAATTCAAAAAAAAAAAAAAATTACACTTTCCCCCTTTAACGTTTGTAAACGGGCAGATTCTTAAAAAAAAAAAATATAAAATAAGAAAAAAAAAATCGAAACCTTTTTTTCACCACTATAAATAACCAATTAACACACAACTTTTTTCACACTTCCACAACTCAATCTCATATTTATATACTTCCATTTGCTAAAAAAATGTCGGGAGTTAACAATAACGACGATAGTTTCTTGAACCTCATGAGGTGGAATAACCCAAACGCGGGTTTATCATCAACCAACATCTCTTTGCCTAACCCACTCGGCTTGTCGACCGAGAAACTTTACCTACAACATCAATGATTTCTAATATGGCAACAAAACCAACAAAACACGCTAAACGCCAATTTCCAAAATCTACAATTCAAACAACAATCACAACCGCCATCCAAATCATTACATACATAAACCGGGACAAATGAAGTATCCGAAGCACCTACATCTACTCCTAAGCCCAAAAGTCGTGGTAAACGAAAGGCCAAAATATCCAAATAACCCGAACCAATTGGCGAAAATCCCGACGTGACAATACTTCATTACGTTGGCAACTAAGTGAGGGAAAACTACTTGCAAAGTGTTATGTAGCCGTTACCGAGGATCCACAAGTCGGGCGTGCATAACCTGGCGATACGTTTTGGAGATGGGTTATCAACGAGTTCAATAGACTCAATTTTCAACCAAGCAACAAGGATATGTTAACAAGCAAGTGAAAAATGTTGAACCATGATTGCACAAAGTTTAACGTGTTCTACAAATGTGCAAAACGTTTGGAAAAAAATGGGGAAAATGAGTTGGATAACATGAAACATGCTAGACAAATGTACCGTGGCAAGCATAGAGGTGCGCCATTTAATAATGAGGATGCGTGGGAGGTTTTGTGTGCTCATAAAAAATGGACGCGCCGGAAGTGGTTAATTTAACCGGCGATGTCCCAAGCAAAACAAACAAGGCGTTATTCGGTCATGATGCTCAACCATGTCCAATAGGGAAAAAACCTTGCTTTGAAGAAAGCCAAATCCGAGACCACGACGAGTACCAGGTGAACGAGTACCGGAGGAACGAGCTCGTCAAGTTAATTCGGGGAGGCTATAACATTCGAGTATCGTATCAAACGAGCAACTTTTATTTTTTTTAAAGAAAAGTGGGTGTCAAAATGTGATGTTATGGTTGAGTTATGATAAAGGGTTTTTTTTTACACGGTTAAAATGTTAAAGCTGACGTTTCACTGACTGAGAGGTTAATTTATATAATAATTGCACCTTGTGCTCTTTAAAGTAAAAGGTTGGACAGGTCTTGCTTCCTCAAGACATTTGAAGAGGCGGGGAACACGAAACTGCAAACATGAAGTCAGAAACTATGGAAATCGATGATAAAAATTCTAATTCAAAAGGTTCTTCTTCATAATTAATTTCATATCTTATAACAAACCCATCTTCTTCTAATTTATTTATTTATTGGGTTTTATACAGGGGAGGAGGATACAAAACCCATTGTTGTAATACTAGTGGGTGCACCTGGAAGTGGCAAATCCACATTTTGTGACCACGTTATGCGCCTTTCCACCAGACCTTGGGTTCGGGTTTGCCAGGTTTCTTTCTCTTTTATTTATTGCATACCAACTGTTTGATCAAATGTTTGGTTGTATTATATGTTGGGTACTACCTTTTTAATGGTTTTCATCTTTAGGGTATTATGTATAACCAGATGGATGATAACTTAGTTTACATTACATCCTTAGCAAACTAGGGGTTAATTCACACAAAAGTCAAGTTTTCAAAGAAAAAATATTAGGTTTTGCTTTTGATTTGTTTTATAGTTTGACACATTGATATATTTGACCACATCATCTAACTTTAAACTCTAAATAAAGGTATTAGCTGGTTTCGATAGTACAATGAGGATAATAGGTGGTTTCCATAGCATTGTGAGCTAAAAACCCGTAAAATTAGTGCAGTGACTCAAGTTAACAAAATTTTGAAGTACAATGATCTATTTATGTATTAACCCCCAAAACTTGTGGTCCCTGTAATTTTCTTTACGTAAGCATGGTTTTCAATTTTTTGGCCGTCTAATTCAAGGGGCTGAGTCAGCTGCCACACAGACTCAAAACGCATAAAGTCCTCCCTTTCGGGGAGGCTGGCGTGGCCCTTTAGGTTTGTTTGTACCAACCCGTGTGTAAACGTGAGACCTCTCACGTTTTGAGTGATGGTAGTCATAAGCACTTGCCAACTCGGCCACCCCTAGTGGTTAGTGGCATAATTATTGGTCATTGAAAGAAACACCCAAATGGTGATTAACAGTAACTAGGGAATGTCATCTGTCCCACACTACTGTATGAATTAGTTTGCTGATTTTTGGGTGGTTAATAGTAACTTTGGCTTTTGGGTGATTCTAGGACCACATTTGTGAGTGAGTGTGTGTATTAAGTATTAACTATTAAACCAGGATGAATACTGACCTGAGGGAAGATGATCATCATAATCCACATTCCATATCCATTCTGAGTTTAACTTCAAAATTCATTCATATGGCGAGACTAGATAGCCAAACCAGAGCCCTGTCATTAGAGTAGCTGTAAAGTCCTATGGTACTTTTCTTGAGTCTTAAATTGATTAAACGTTTTATTCATTTTTTATTTTTTTTTGGTAAAGGGTCTTCTGCCCGGTAAAAGATATATTACACCAAAAAAACGTTGAAGTACAATAGATGAGGTGAATCCCTCACCTGGGCCGATCAAAACAACGCTAACAAGCTAAACAACTGGAAAACAAGAAAAAAAAATGTTTATGACATGCCATAAACATAAAAATAACTACTTCTTTTTGCGAGGCTGAACCTTGAAGTCACTAGAAGAACCACCCCTATCCTTGGAGCTTGTAGACTTCACGTAATTAGTAATATCAACACTTCATTATCGCTTTCTGTTTCCACATCCACAAATGGATCAACAACCTTGTTTGTATCCGTTTCCACTTCCCCCTGATTCTTTCTAGAGCTCGCGACCTTATCATTCACATTTGTTTCTTCAAATTCAGTAGCAAAATCATTGGATAAAACATCATACATATTAGATGTATTGACAACATTCTTTGGAGCTGAACCAATAACCTCTTTACCTTTCTTGGAAACATTAGAATCCACTTTGGCACCAACATTTTTTGACCGTTTTATTCACTTTACAATCTCCTTTAGGGCATTTTTGCATAGAAGTTCTGAAAGGATCATCAAATTGATAGTATAGATATGGTTATCATCATTGCATCGTATATTAATCCTTTTCAGACAATTCTTGATTAATCTATTGTACTTACCAATGGTGAGATCTCTAAATGGTATTTTTCTTATATCAAGAAACTTTTAAACTCCGATTCGTGATTCTTACCTATTATCTTTTATAGTATGCAATCTTTGTATATTAATCATTTAGAAAGGGCATTGAGTGACAAGCTTTTGCTGAAAATTAGTTTGGTGTAAGCTGTCGCTTTATTGTGTTTTCTTTAATGGCTAATCAGTGGATGCGCCAGAGCATCGCCATAATGATTTTTTTTACTACAATTTCTGTTATCAAGTTTACACAAAGTCCAAATCCAAGATACATGTGTGCATAGTTGCATTCTTGGCTTGCATGTAGATCCACCCATAGGGAGGGGTAGTGGGAAGATGTTTCCCAAAAACATGCTTTTTCAGTTTTTTTTTTATTTTTATAATCCTTATCTCACTCCAGCTAATCTTTCTCTCTCGCTATGCTTCCTTCATCAAATATCTTTATAAATCACATAATACTTTGGTTCTGAATGTAATTGTTAATTTTTACATGCATTAGATCATACTAAATGTAGTCTAATACAGGATACAATTGGGAATGGCAAAGCCGGGACAAAAGCACAATGTCTAGCGATGTCTGTGACGTCATTAAAAGATGGAAAAAGCATACTAATTGACAGGTGTAATCTTGATAAAGAACAAAGGGCCGATTTTGTTAAGCTTGGAGAGTCTCACAAAGTAGATATCCATGCTGTGGTTCTTGATCTTCCTGCGAAACTTTGTATATCTCGGTCTGTAAAGCGAACTGGACATGAAGGGAATTTACAAGGTGGAAAAGCTGCCGCTGTTGTGAATCGAATGTTGCAAAAGAAAGAACTTCCTAAGTTGAATGAAGGGTTTAGTCGAATAACAATTTGTCAGAATGAAAATGATGTTCAAGCTGCCATGGATACATATGGAGCACTTTCTTCCTCGGATACCCTTCCATCTGGTTGTTTTGGAGAGAAAAAAACTGATAATAAGGTCCAAGTTGGAATTATGAAGTTTTTGAAAAAAGTAGATGCCCCAAGTAAAGTTTCATCTGATAAAACTATCCTGGGGCCATCAAGCGGAGCTACCAAAGAAAATCTTACTGTTAATAAAGGTCAAGAGCAAAGTTGGACCCGTCCTTTAGATAGTGTTCCAACTTTAGCATTTCCTTCTATATCCACAGCAGATTTCCAGTTTAATATTGAAAAGGCTTCTGAAATAATAGTTGAGACAGTTGAGGAGTTTGTAGACAAGATTGGGAATGCTAGGCTTGTTCTAGTGGACTTGTCTCATGGATCAAAGATATTGTCCTTGGTGAGGACTAAGGCTGCTACAAAGAATATTGACCCACAAAAGTTTTTCACTTTTGTGGGGGATATTACGAAGCTCCGCTCGGGAGGCCTGCACTGCAATGTGATAGCCAATGCTGCCAATTGGTAAATTTTCATATGTTGACTTTTGTATCTTTTTGGTTATTAGAGATGCTTGATGGATGACCCCTTTTCGCTTGCTATTCAATAATGATGTCAATTTTGACCCATTTACTCAAGAATGAGTCAATTTTGGATTTTTCCATATTTTTATCTCAAATGTTTTGAAGCATAAATTTATCTAAAATGGAACAGTTTTAATAGGTCATACGGGGTGCAAAGTGTCCAAAATCATATTCATGCATACAAACTTCTAAATCTTTCTATAAGTCTTGTGTAATTATTTTTGTTTATTAATAAAATTTGCCAGGGTTTCATCCCCTTTCCCAAAAAAAAAAAAAAAAAAAAAAAAAAAAAAAAAAAAAAAAAAAATCTAAATCTTTTGTATTTAAAGAATTTGTATATTAGTACATTATTGTAATTACATTGTTTTTGTAATTGTACCTGTCATCTTATCTACTAATGTAATTTTTTGAAATGGAAAAACTATGTGTTTGTGGGGCAACTCAGTCCGACCCATATGATAAAATGGTCATGCAGTGCTTCCGGTGTGCAGTTAAGCTGTGTGTTATCTCCCATGAAAGTCACTTGTACAGGGTTGGCTAATTTGAAGTAATTTAGCATTATCATTTGATTTTCTGACAAAGAAAATGATATTAAATCTGTGCAGGAGATTAAAACCTGGTGGTGGAGGTGTAAACGCTGCTATATTTGATGCTGCAGGTCCAGAACTAGATACTGCAACCAAGAAACGAGCTGGATCTCTTTCTCCTGGAAAAGCAGTTACTGTTTCTCTCCCTTCAACTTCTCCCTTGTTTTCTAAAGAAGGGGTAACACATGTCATACATGTGCTTGGCCCAAATATGAACCCAAAGAGACCAAATTGTCTGAAAGATGACTATAATATGGGCTCCAAAGTTCTCCGTGAAGCTTACTCGTCCCTTTTTGAAAATTTTGCATCTATTGTGAGAAATCAGGAGAAATTATCTGATTCAAGCTGTGTAGAACCTGATGCAATTCCACACTGTGATCAAAAGGTTAGGAGAGAAGAGGGGGCCTCTGTTGACGAGAAAAACAAGAAATTTAAAGGGTTTATAGAAGTTGCTGAATCTAAAAAGTTGAGTGCACTAGATGAGAAGCAGAATGCAACCGACAGCGGAAAGACGGGTGAACATGTGAAAAAGGATTGGGGCACATGGTCTCAAGCTCTTTACAGGATTGCAATGCATCCTGAAAAACATAAGAATGACGTCCTTGAAGTTATAGATGACGTTGTGGTTCTTAATGACGTTTACCCAAAGGTTCTCCTCGTCTTTTAATACTTACGGTGGTAAAGGGTCGGGTTTAGTAACGGGTCATAATTGTTGCCTTGTTTGTTTATTGGTATGCTTCGAAATGGTTTTGGTTGGTTTACATTTCGTCTGTTGTTATATAATGCAATAATAATTATATTTATTTAAAACAAAAATGTATTTTTTGAATAAGTTTGTTAAATAAGTTTTATGCATTTAAATCTGCTTTTGACGAGTTTCGGTTCATTTGACATGTTTCCTTGAATTTATTCTTTTTTTCAATTTTACTCGTTAGATTTCTTAGCTATAATATATAAAGATTCTATTATAGATAAAAGGGTCCAAATAGCCACCTAGATATAACTCAGTCCCACACTCCCTCCATAAGGTTAGTTGTGTATATATGCTTAAAATGTCTACACATTTTGGTTTCAGGCACAAAAGCATCTTTTGGTGCTTGCACGGGCTGAAGGTCTTGATCGCCTTGCAGATGTAGGTCGAGAACACCTGCCTATATTAAGGACATTGCATGCTATGGGTTTGAAGTGGGCTGAAGCATTTATAAAGGAAAACGAATCATTGATATTCCGCCTTGGATACCATTCGGTGAGTGATTCTTTCTTGTTTGTATGCAACTATCAATATTTCATATCAACATTTCATGGTTCTTTCTTGTTAAGTATTGGGTTCTACTTGTGATTACCCCTTTTAATGTAGTTATTTAGACTTTCATTCTAGTCTCATATAGAGTCTTAACCTTGGTAATAGAAAATGAAGGTTGTTTATAATCATAATAGTAGTTTCTTAAAGGTGAAAGCTGAAGATTGCCAACATACTTATTAAAAAACACGTCTTTCATATTTATCAATGTGATTATCCTACTTTATTTTAGCTTAAAACATCTTGCATAATTTTTCTAAACTTTGGTTGTGCTGATAATTTTGTCGTCTGAAAAAACAATGCCCTAAACACTTTATCTTTGAATTCTTCATTTTGCTGATATGAATAAGTTTGCTGATGTGGCAAGGGTATTTTTGTTAGCTTTTGGTGTTTTTAAATTTTTTTGGTGCTGCACGCCAGATAAATTTATTCATATTGGTATGCTGAATTAAAGTAGGTTACTCATATTGATAAATATGAAAGTACATTATTCAAAACGGCGTACTTTAATAAGTATGTTGGCAATCTTCAACTTTTGCCCTTTCTTAAATAAGCAGAATCTTCTTAACATATTAGTTGCTGATTATTTGGTTATTTAGATATCGAACAGTAGAATCACACCCAGACTAGGCTGTTTTATTACCATTGTTTTTTTTACTGTTTTCGTACACTCACTCATAAAGCGCACATCCATACCCTCCTTTAATATATGTTAGCAAATAATAGATGTGTGCTTTCTTTCTTGTTAGGCACCCTCAATGAGACAGCTTCACCTCCATGTCATAAGCCAGGATTTCAGTTCAAAAGGTATGAGAAACAAGAAGCATTGGAATTCATTCACTTCTCCATTCTTCCTGGACTCAGTAGACGTAATTCAAGAAGTCAGTGAACAGGGGAAAGCTTCACTAAAAGATGATGACAAATTATTGAAAATGGAGCTGAGATGCAACCGCTGTAGAAGCGCACATCCCAACATTCCTAGGCTTAAATCACATATCAGCATTTGCAAAGCACCCTTTCCTGCTCATTTGCTGCAGAATAACCGTTTACTGCATGCACCTATTAAAGATGACACTTGCTAGCTGGTAGATTAACATTTTTTCTGGTGGCATTGTAATGCATGAGCTCTATTGGTTACTAGAAAATGGAGTTGGATGTTCCTAAGGTGGTTAGGAGTTTTTGGAAGTAAAGGGATGTGTGATATTGTGAAGCTTAATTCAAGTTCCTTAACTCATGTTGTAGTATACCTTTTTAGGCGGTTTTCCTTTCTTCTTAAGGTGCAGTATCATCAGAGTGTGAATACCACCCTCGTTCTGTAGAGCTCGCAAGGGCTTGCAGTGACAGAATTGAAGCACATAAAAAGAATATGCTCGTATTTTGAGAGGGAATTAGTTATCAATGAATAATTCGCAGTCACAAAAGAGAGCCTGGTCACTGGCGCAGCTAAAATTCAAAGCAAATAATCAGCTGTATATAAAAGAAAGTCATTGCGCTATAATCACATTAAATTTAACAGAATTAGCTAATTCCATTTACCCAAAAAAATTTAAAACCCAAAACATCATTTTATTTTATCTCTTTAAGTTGAGCCTGACAAAATGGTTGGTGGGTGGGGTGGGTGGGGTTGGTGGTAAGCGGGTGGGGTTGGTGGTTTGCGGCGGTGGTGGACGGTTGGTGGCGGCGATGGTGATTGGAGGTGGTGGTTGCGATGGTGGACTTAAAATGTAAAACTTAACAAATGAATACTTAAAAAAACAAATTTTCTAACTTGAATAACTTTTTGTGTCATTTGCTCTATAATATACTACCTCCGTCCTAAAATATAAGTCCATTTTGACTTTTTCAAAGTCTTTTTATTCCGACTTTGACCTTAATTATTTCTTTTTCGTGTTATATAATATTTTATGAAAAGTATACTAATGAAAATGCATTTAAAACACAAACCCATTTATATATTTCACATTAAGTATTATATAACACAGAAAAAAATAATTGAGGTCAAAGTCGGAATGAAAAGACTTTGACAAAGTCAAAATGGACTTATATATTGGGACGGAGGGAGTAATAATAATATATATAACTAAATGAGTAAGGATCAAATGAGAAATAAAACTAAAATGAGAAGGATGAGAAAAAACCACAACCGCACATTTTAGATGCACCTACAAAAGTAGATGCATCTCCACTTAATTTTTTTTTTTCTTATTTGAAATTTGTGGCCAGGAATATTTCTCACTCTTCTCATTTGATTTTCTCTTCTCACTAGATCTCTTCCCATAACTAAATAAACAAATTTTCTAACAATAATCTTTTTGAAGGAAGATTTAAACTATATTTGTTTTAACATTTATGTGACGTTTATGGGTGTGCTTGATGTGTATGCGTTTACCTCACCAATAGTATTCGACAATGATCGTGTGTGTTTGACTTGCATTTGTATGTGTTTCATCCTATATACATGTACGTGTAAAAATTTTGATATAACATTATGACTTAGGATCAAATGAGAAACATAATTAAGATGAGAAGAATGAGAAAAAATTACAACCACAAATATTAGATGCACCCATAAAAAATAGTGCATCTCCTATTATTTCTCTTTCCTTATTTGAAATATGTGGCTATAATTTGTTCTAACTCTTCTCATTTCATTAATTCTTCTCACTAGATCTATACTCATTATTAGTTTAAAAAAGCAAAGAAAAAATAAACAATTTTCTTAGATAAAATAAGTTTGTCGGTACGAATTGGTAAGCCCTAAATATAAAAAATAATAATAAAAAAACAAAAATAATAGAAAAAGGAAAAAAAATGATTGTTTTGGTTTTGGGTTTTGTAAAAACCGGATTTTTCAATTCTGTTTCGGTTTAGCCAAAAATTAACCCAAATCGAATCATGGTCGCCCTATATTTAATTGAAAAAAATTCGAATAATTATGCATTTGATAAGTGGGTTAGCAAATGCAAATACAACCATCAAGGCGGAAAATCAAATTATGTAAACTGTTTCTTTTATAACATTTACACCCTCCAAGTCTCCAACCATTTTAAGTAGCGCTGAGTATATTGGACCGAAAACCGGATTGAACCAAAAAACCGAGCCGAACTGGATCAAACAGAACCGATCATATTTGGTTTGATATCAGTTCCATATGCTAACGGTTTTCAGTATCGGATCGGTTCGACCCAAAACCGAGAAAAACACACCTAAACCATATAAACCGAACCGACAGAAAACAAACCAACCATATTCGGTTCGGGTTCTGTTTTATATACCAATGGCTTTTTGTTTCGGTTCGGTTTTAGACCGATGCACAACCCTAATATTTGTAAGTATATATATATATATATATATATATATATATATATATATATATATATATATATATATATAGTAAAGCATAATAAATATAGACTCGAGTAAACAAACTGACATTTTTATTTATGCATTTAATACCTCAGTTAAATGCGATTTTTTTTTGTGGCTAAACTAAGAGCGCGAAGAAACCCGGAGGTGACTGCATGAGTAGAAACCTCACTCACCGGATTTTTTTTTTGGCTAAACTAAGAGTGCGAAGAAGCCCGGAGGTGACTGCAATGAGCAGAAACCTCACTCACCGGCCTAAACGGCTAGATAAACTTGTATCGGATTTCCGCCCCCCCCCCCCCCCCCCCCCCCCCCCCCACAACGTAGTTAGGGCTCCTTCGAAAATATATCAAACTATAACCATTTCACAGGTTCAACGAGTTCAGCTTGTTTTTGTTTCTTCACTATAATCCCAACAATTGTGATATTGTTCTATGTACAAAAATCACTATCACTTTCTGTAGCTTTTCATCAAGTAAAATGCAAGACGGGTTTACTCAAAACTAAACTACATATATTCACTTCATTGTGGGTTTTTGCCAAGTCTTACTAAATTGTACATCACCATTAAGAACTGCACCAATAAATTTTTCAACTTCCTCTGAAGTGATATCCCCTGTAAATGCTGAAAACTTTGACTTACGGGGTTTGTAGGCTATCAAAAACGTGTCTGACGATTTGAACCCTGATTTGTCAAATGCGTTTAAGAAAGATTGCTTTGAACCGTCCAAAAGAGCATAAGAAACTGAATCCCTTGGACCAGAAGCTAAGTTCTGTCTCCTTACAAGTGACTTCTGAGACACCTGAACTCACAAATACAAGAAAGACATATTAGAACATAGGGAAGAGCAGTCCGATGTCAAACCTGTCCATTTGACATGAATTATGTAACAAGTTAATAATAAACGTCATTCAATCTAAGGGGGCGTTTGGATTTGATTTTAGCGATTAGTTTACCCTTACGTGACCAATTTCGTGATAGCTTGTATAGACGTGTCTGATAATTAGAAACAATAATTGTTGATCGATGTACGAGAAACTGATTGATTAGTAACCAGTTCTAAAAACCAAGTCAAACAACCCCCTAAATTTCTTTCTATGAAGTTCAGCATAATCATCCCGTATTTCTCTGGAAGTCATAAATATTGTATAAATGTTGGAGTTGAAGCCTTGATATTACAGTCATGTGACCTTCAAGGTCATAATGTTGGAGTTGAAGCCTTGATATTACAGTCATGTGACCTTCAAGGTTATAATACTCCCCAATCCAGGCAACAAAACTTTTATGGCACAAAGTAGAACGTGACCGCCGTTAGGCACCCCAATTAGTCAAATAGTAGTACTTTGCATTTTACTGTATTTAAAAATCCTAATAGATATTAAGAATCTTAATATCTAAATGTGTCAAACTGCCATATGTAACGGTCTTTATATTGTGAACTGTTGAATACGTTTCCAGCAGATGATTTACAGTGTGTAACTGTGTATCATTTTTGTTTCCTGTATATCTCAATTTATATACCGGGGAACAAAGATGATACACACTGTAAATCATCTACGGCAAACGTATTCAACTGCTCACAATATAAAGACCGTTACATATCGCAGTTTGACACATTTAAATAGTAATGGGTGGGTTATGTTTTATCTAGGAAAAGTAAAATAGATGATTTATTAGCTAAATAGAAAATGGTTTGAATGGATGAACAACCTAAGTGTACTTTTAAGCATACAACCTTCTAAATTGTTGGATTCTAATAATATTTACCAGAAAAAAAAAAAAAAAAAAAAAAAAAAAAAAAAAAAAATTGGACTAGTGAGTGTGTCAGGACCATGCCAAAAACTATTTGTCTTGACTCAAACTTGAACCAGTTTAACGTTTAATAAGAGCAATTTTAAATAATACGGAGTACAACCAGGAAAAGAATGAACAGGCGACAATAACTTACCGATGAGAGTATAGTATGAAGCTTTTCCTTTCCTTTAGAGGATTTAAAGACGCCAACTATGCAAACAGGTGTTTGCTCCCCACAGATGGCATCAAAATTTTTGGCTGTCAACAGAGGTACAGATTCTTTATTTAAATCAGCCTGCGACTTCGTACTCTGGCTTGAAGCTATTTTCTTATTCTTTTTCTCAAAACCATCTAACAAAGAACTAAGATCCCTAATTGCCGATTTCATATCCTTTACATGAATTCCAGTTTTCAGAATCTGCCTATCTCCATTTGATAGCCAGCCAATTACAGCTGGAAGTTGATCAACACCTAGTTTCTTCACTGATGGATCAGAAACATCTTGGACCTACAAGGAGACATTGTTTTGGTATTAGTTGATCAAAATGTGTTCTCCAATACAGCAAACTGTTTTGCATCAACTCAGAAAAGAATATAATAACAATACTTTAATCCACAATTCGACGACTTTAAAAAAGGTAGACAGTCAGAAAGTGTCCCAATTAACGTTAAAAGAAGGGATAAATAAGTTTTTCCTTCGACTTTAAATGAAAAGATAATCAGAAGCAGAATCTGTATTCCAAACATTAAAACTGACGATTGCGACCCCGTAACAAATTGTAATCATCTTTGGAAAGTTCATGCTTAAAATGGATTGAGTCCAAGTTGGTATATTACCTGTGTATCATAGAAAATGAAACGTTTGCGATACAAGCCACTAAGTGCACGCCATATAACGGGAGTATCTTTTTTAGTAGAAAGAAGCATCACTTTGGGTAACGATTCCAATTTCCCAGAATTGGCCTCAAACTGGGCCAATGTAACACGCTTTGAGAACTTCGGCAGATGATCTTGAGCAAATGACTTCAACTCTTTAACAGTTACATCACCAGTGTACTCAAGCAACGAACCAGTATCGCCTGCTTTGTATGAATAAATATACACTCGAGGCGTATTTCTAAGGCGAATTCCAAGCTCTTTGCACAAAGACGATTCTGCTTCACAATTTAGACTTCCAACCTAGTAATTTTAGAAGGCACCAATGTTACTATAAACACAATAAAATTATATATATAAAAAAGAAATTGGTACATGGGGGGTGTACATATGTGTGTTAGATAATTAGAATCAGAATAGAAACGACGCGTAAAGGATAATGTTTGATGCGCTTCCGCTCTAAAAAATAGTAAAATCAGAAAGCTAGATGTTCACATAAAATGACCATATTGTCTAAATAGATATTTAGCTAGCTGGAAAAATCTAAGATTGGAATAGAAGACATAAATACAGTTTTGTTGACGTGAAACTATTTATTTGACCACTGAAACAGAATCAGTTTATCTGAACACTAAAAACTAATCATTAGAACTTCTGGTCGAAACAACAACAATACCCAATCCTGCCGGAGCGAGGTATGGGGGAGGTGAGATGTAGACAATCACACCCGTACCCGAGGGTAAAGGGACTGCTTCCAGAAAGACCTCCGACAAGTGTGTGTGCAAATAGACTTTATGTGTGATGTGTGAGAGGATAGGAAGACAGTGACAAAAGTAACAACATAATCACCTCTAACGCTCCTTTTAGCGAGCTAGCAACTTCCTCTATGGTGGATTCATAGTGTTGCAGCCCTTTCATAGATGGTGTGTAAGATAACAAAAGCCACATGAACCCTTTCTCAACTACCTCTTTCTTGTACACCCCGGAATTAACTGAAACCAGGCTCTTCTTAGGAGAACCCCCAAAACCAGAATGTGACGACCTTCCCGAATCACCCCTAGATTGACTCCCACCAAAATTTCCACCAAAAAAGTTTGAAAAAATATCACCCATATCAAAACCAAACGAATTCCCACCAAAAGAAAACGAGTATGATTTTGAACCACCACTTTGACCACCCGTTGTTTGCCAATCATCAGGCGAGAAACTAAACCCACTTTGTCCTCCTGGCCCACCACCACTTCTGAAAAATGTATGACCACCATGGTTTCCACTACTCCCACTATCAAATCCAGGACTTCCCCTTGTGTCCCCATACATATCATAATTCTTCCTCTTTTCTTCATCCGACAATATCTCGTACGCTGGCAAAAGGCAAACATTCGGAATTAGACTAACAGACCCAACATATATATGGCAACAGTTTTACAATAATAAAGTACCCATAACGGATCCGTAATTAGATAGTGTTGTAAATTAGGATTATGATAGAAATTAGTAACTTTGATTTGATCGTCTTGGCCTCTAGGGTTACATTAAAAATAATTCGAATTTTGATAAAACCTAACTCCTGGAAATAGGTCAACAACAGACCAATTTTGTTTCATTTGTATTCAAAGGGTTTCCAATAAAACATCAATGGATCTATCATAGACATGTCGTGGTGTGCGCAGTAAGTTATTGAAGAGAGAGCTGCCTAAGCATTCACCATACCGTTATTTATCTCAGCGAACTTCTCCTGAGCCCCCTTGTTTTTGTTCTTATCAGGATGATACTGAAGAGAAAGCCTGCAAAAGCATAACGAGACAACATATAAGTTTCTAAAACTGGTAAAAACCGATATAGCTTTCGCAACATATCTTTCTCCAACTCTAAAAGAAACCACCAAAAATCACAATAGGAAAATAAATCATCGACTCAATAACGTTCTTTTAACGTATATCAGAAGTGAGTGGTGATGGATATATGTAGTAAAAGGAGGGAAAAAAAAGGGGACATACTTGTGGAAAGCTTTCTGAATTTGTCTCTGACTTGCATCCTTTTCGACTCCTAACACCTTTAAGTCAAGAAACATATGTAAGGCTAAATTTTAAGACATAATGTTTCAAGAATCAGACAAGTAATAGTGATTTCTATACTTTATTTATTTGGCTGAAAAAAGATTCTACATCCAATCGATTACTCTTTTTTTTTTTCAAAAATGTGATATTGTCAGATATCCAAAATCTGTTTTTAGCATATATAACTTACTAATCTAGCATCAATTAGTAACATATAAATTGCGGGTCATCTTAATAACAGTTTGTAGAATATAAGACATCAAAATCCCAAAGCAAATAGGAAGCTAAAGCAATGTGGGATCTAGAAATCTTACAAAAACTGAGCACATTCTTTTTCGTAAGTGCAAAGGGTATACATTTAGTGTTAAACTTCAAAATATATATATATATATATATATATATATATATATATAGAAATTATAAATTATTTTTTAACACTAAACATGGTGCTCATATTTCTCTGCTGTCCACCCTGAGGTGAAGTAGATTATTTAACAAAACCATAAGCATCAAGATTAAGGGGGTGTTTGTTTTGGCTTATATAGCCGGCTTATGGCTTATTTGGTTTTGGGCTTATGTTTCGTAAGCTCATTTTTGTGGCTTGTTGTGAAACTTTTTGGCTTATTATAAGTTTAGTATGTCCTAATAAACTTATATAAGCCGAAAAGTTTCACAATAAGCTATAAGCCGAAATAAATACCCCCTAAATAATTCCAGATTATACATTTTCTCTATAACTTTGATCAGTAGCTATGGACAAAATTAAAAACCATAATTCAACAACAATTTGATTAGAAATAAGAAACCAACTAATTAAAAAATATAAATTTACCTTATAAGGATCAAGGGATTTTGATTCAACTGACAACACGTAAACTAACAACAAGAAACAACATATAATAATCAATTTCATATCATTCTTCTTCTTATTCATCGATTCAGAGGAGTACTTTTTTAATTCCAAACTGTTTGTTTTTTTTTGTCTTCACAACAGAATCAAATTTTATTTTTTATTTTATTATGTTTGGGATAAATAAGAAGATTGAATATATAGGTTGGTATTTAAAAAGAGGGGGTTCCAGAATGTTGAAGAAGACGGATTTACTTACGTGGCTTCTTCAGGCTGTTACACGAATATTGACCAACAGGATTTCAGTATTTTATGTCACAAAACGTCATCACTTTTTTTTTTTTTCGTTTCGTTTTTACAATATTTTTTTAGCGATAATTATCAAAATGGATCATTGACTTTTTGACCAGTCACTTTTTAGACTTTGAAATTTCACTTCCCAAAATTAGATCGGGCAACTAAAAAATTGAGCAACTCAATAAGAGTTTGACACGTGTCCAATATTTAATTATTAAAGTACAAAAATTAGAATGTATTTGTAAGGTATGTGTAAGTGTTGTGTAAGGTATTTTAAGGTTTTTTCATGGGCAACTAGCTATATATTGGGCGACTTGTATTGGGCAACTTTTTTTTTTGTACTTTCACCACTTTTAACAATCATACGGTACAAAGATTAATTTGGTCATTTAGCTTTAATGATACTTAACGTTCACAAAACAAATTAATATAGTCCTAAACACTTCAAAGCACACTATATATATACTATATACCCCATAAATCTCATAGCTTCTTCAACCATGACCACCACCACCAGCAAGCATATTTGATTCTCATAGCTTCTTCAACCATCACCACCACCAGCAGCAAGCATATTTGAATACCACCTGACCTCTCCACCACCACCACCGTATCTGAGTACCACCTGAGTGCACCACCATCCGTCATTGCCGTCTCTGCTGAATGTTTCTCTCGCCTCCACTCTGTCGCTCTAAGGTTGTTGCTTCCTCCAGTCTTATCTTTAATGAAACTAGGCTGTTGTAGGATGTAATCCGCAGGTTAACTTTCGAAAGTCAAAATGCAATTAGAATAACAAAATTTGACTATTAAAGTCAACACATTTTTCTTTGATTGGCTTTGTCCCACCTAGAAATGTTGTTGATTGAACTTTGAAGTTCATTGTTACTTACTTTCTAGTTTGACAAATTGAATGAAACAGAACATAAACATTTGAATTCAATTTCGATAAAAAAGAACACAAAAATAAAGATTTCATTGAAAATAAAATAAACATTACATTAAACAATTAACAATGAAACTTTTGACATTTTTCGGGATCAAATGACAAATGTAGGTTGTCATAATCCAAATACTCATCATCTGATGAGTCTTCTTCTTCCTGATCGGGCATGTTTTTACTTTTTCTGTTTGCCAACATATTCTTCCAAGTGTATTTACACTTGGTTGGTTTTTCTTTTGCAGCTTTTTCTCTTTTTTCAAATTCTTTCAAAATTTTTTCTAGAAATTTAAACTTTTCTTTCATATACCAATCCACCGCTTCTTCAAATGTTCCCTCTTCCTCTATTTCTTCTTCTTCAGCTTCTTCTTTTTCAAGTATGAAAGCCTTATCTTCAAACTCCTCTGTTTTTGATTGTTGCATTGCTCCTACCTTTTCTTGTTTCTCTTGCACATTAATTTTTGAGGTTGATGCCATTTTTGATATTGTATACCTTTAAGTTTTTTTGAATGATTTTGTTGATTACAAATGTTCCAATTTATAACCATTGCTTTAGGCAACTGAACGGTTTCATTGGAAAAGACACACGTCTTAATACTTTTGCGTTGAACGTTGTATACTACTACATTTTGATAATGCCAATGGAACGTAGGTTATACAGACATTTATTACACGGTATTACAAAACTTCATTCATCACTTATCACTTATCACTTATAACTTATTAAACTAACAACTATTTAGTCAACAAAGAAACACACACCCTGATCCTAATTCGTCACAACAATAAACCATTGTTTTCAAGTTAAGTCATTCAATGGCAGCTTCTTGTTCAAAAAATAATGATTTTAGTAAGATGGTGGTTAACGATGCTATGGTTGACTATGTCTTGAGTAAATATGGCACTAAATGGTATGACGACGAGGAAATGGCTGAGGTGATTCTAGAAGACCTGTGCCAAAGGGAGAACAATCGACGTGATGTTGCTAATGGTTAGTGTATACCTTTCTTTCTTTTTATGATTATTTTTAGTTTAATTGTATGTGTTTATTAATTGTCGACACTTCATATTTGTGCACCTGTTGAAGCGCTTGGCAAGAGGGTATCAAAGCTTGAATCACTTGGAAAGAGGGTGCCAAAGGTTGAAGTAATGTATGGTAGTCTGAAGGAGGTGAAAGAGGAAAAACTGGCAATTGAGGCAAAGGCTATAGCAAAACTTGATGCTATTTTTAGAAGGCCCAAGGAGGCACAAGAACCACCCAAACAAAATGAGGTAATAGTTATTGATTCGGATTCTGACACCAGCCTTGAGTTTTATGAGGATACACTAAAAAAACCTTCAGCTTCTTTGGTGAACAAAAGACCTCCTAAAACATGGGCAAAGAAAATTCCAATAAGTTCTATTTATAAAAAAAAATGTTCCCGTTCTAAAAATATTCCATCAAGTCTTGACTCAATTGATGATTCAAGTTCTTCTGATGAGAGTTATGATGCAAAAGGCCATGTTCAACTGAAGAAGAGACGCATGTCTAAGGTTTCAGGTCCAAGACAACCAAGAATAACGAACTGCGTTCTAGGCCTTCCAGCTGGTCAGAAAAGTTTGGGGACAAAATTTGTTATGTATTTTTAATTGTAGTTGTTGATGTTTTGAGACAATATATTGTGTATCTTTAATTATAATGTCCTATATTTGCAATATTTCTCATTAGTATTGATAATTAGTAATGTCTTATATGATATATATATGATCATTGGTAAATGTACAATGTTTGCATACTTTGTTGGGTATATCAGAAATGTGTGTAGCCTCTCGTAATTTTCCCAACGGTTAGTAAATATCTACAAGCTATTACCCACTTTTACGTATGACAAAATTTTTTTTTTAGACTTGATATATAATTCACAACAGTAAATTATGAATTATCTTTTGCTTAGGAACGTTGCTTGCACACAAACCTAGATAGTCTAAATTATCGCGAATGTATATATATTAAAAATATTTATATTTTATACGTTTCGTTATCTATACCGTACAATAATTATATATTCCGGAACCTACGAAAATTCCCGAGATTGCTCACTATCGTTACTTGAACTTATCCCGACTCCCTAAAATTTCCAGGTGGGCCCCGTTAACCCTTTGGACCCTTAAACCCATCAGCTACACCAAACGGACCCTTGTACTAATTTCTTTTTCTTCCTTCTGCTGGGCCGAAACCAAACACAAGCCCAAAGGGCTCAAAGCCCAAACGCACCCTTTATATTTTTTTTCCCTTGTTTTGTTTCTGTCGCGATACACAACCAAACGTACCCTATTTCATACGATTTCTATACACAACACTTATATATTTTTGCTCATCTCAATTCACCTAGTGCCCAATAATCACAAACGATAAAACTTACACTTCCTCACACTCGTTTACTACCCTAGAAAGGACCAAAGTAAAACGCAAAAACCATATCACAAGATAACTCAAAACGTGTGCAAATATTCCTAGACGCCACCACATTTGCCCAATGACTTCTAGACCAACTCAAATGCACAGTAGAATGTCAGATAATGAACAGAGATTGCATGCAACATTTCCTATTATTGCTAAGTCTCGATTGGTGAAGAAATTGGTGCCATCGTGTATACTAGCCAACGCATGAGTCTTGTGACTTTTGTACTTATCCTCACCACCCTAAATCTCCTATATAACGATCACATGCAAACTCAAAACAATAACTAAACATATACGTACCAAAAACTCATCAAAGACAACGAAGGGAATAGTTTGGAGGACGCTCGGATCGCTCAAGTGAACCACAAGTCAAGAGAACCTAGGACGTCAAACAAAGTACCTCTTGGACCATTGGAACAACGTGAAGTGAACCACGGAGCTGTTGAACCATCACACGAACCATACACTCGTTTTACACCACCTTTTCTAGGTGAGGTAAAACCCTTTTCACTCCTTTTTCCATATAATAACTTTTGTTATTTTCAGTTTTGCACAAACACATGACACTAATATTTCGTTAATATTGAATGCGACATATACGTTTTATTTAACATTTGAGATGATTAATACGCTAACAAACGAGAGCCACAAAGATTTGAATCTAAAAATAACGTTTACTTAACTTAATCAACACGTTAAATCGGTTGTTTGGGCACTTGAATCATATTTTGCAAACACTTAGATTATTTTGGATCACTTTGAAATATTACAAAACAAATTTATCACGTTTACTTTGGCTAATTATTTAGTAAACGAGATTAGTAAAGTATAGTTATTTTTGCACGTACAATATGTATACCATACCAACAATTAGATACAACAAGGATTCGACCATAATATCAACATATAAACCAAGTTTTGGCCACGTTTAGAAAGTTCACTTGACCTATTCGAAATCTCAAAACACTTAGAATATTTTTCTAAGTCTTTAACCATTTTCAAATTCGAAACTATCATTTACTTTGACCTTGTATATAATTATTTCGACACATAACCTACATATATTTTTACGTATACTAATAGTTCTACTAGTAGAGAAATAGGATTGATAAACGTTTGAAGTTAGAAACATCGTTTGATCACCTAACAAGACCCAAAGTAAACCGACATTGAAACTATTTTCAGAAACTTTAAAACCTTACGTGGGCTTAAAAGCCCAAAAAAGCTCTTTTCAGCTTATTACGATAAGCTGAGGGTACAAGCTGTTTTGAAACGTTTTTGTAACTTAAAATGATGGATCTCTATGAACCTAGTGTTCCCCCAAACCCTTTGGATCATAAAACCTTAACGGGCCCTTAATATTGGATCGATAAGCCCAAGAAAAGAAATAAGCTAATAAAAAGCTAATAAGCTGTGAAAATAAGCTTTTCTAAATATTTTGAGCTTAATGAAATAATAAAAATACTAAGTTTTGAATTTGGTAAAGTTGGGACTATTTTTGCAAATGTTCGAAAGTTAGGGACTAGAATTGACAAATTGGTAAACTTTAGTGAAAAGTATAAAAACTGTTTTATAAGGGGTATAAACTGTAAATATTAAAACTTAAGGATAATAAATGTGTATATTTAATGTTTGGACTAAAAATGTATATATATATAACTTTTGGACTAACGGCGTAAATATATATCGTTAGGGTAAAAAGTGTAAAATTGAGAAACATGGAGGATTAAATGGTAATATTGATTTTAATAAAAACAATATATATATATATATATATCTTTACTTATATATATATATATATATATATATATATATTTGAATATATGTTAAAACGCTAGATAATAAAACATAACTTATTATATATATATATATATATAATACGAATAAAACTTATATAACGATAATAAAATTCGAACGATATAACAATACGTTATTTATTTCTTGTAAAACGATACGTTTATTTCCAATATAAAAACTAACTTTATATCAATCATCGATCATTTTACTTACAAGTTATATGTATATATAACTTTATTTTTAAACAAACACGAGATTCGCTCGTAACTAAATAACAAGTATTCGCGATAAAAACCAGATTTAGACTATTAACTGAAACTTGCATTATCTTTTAGGTTGTGTTGTGTGAAGCCGTTTCCTTGCTTTGTTGAGACTACGATACCACTGTACTACTAAGGTGATTTCATAGCCCACTCTTTAACTATTTTCCCGTGGGGAGATACATGCTTAAAACTCGATCACAAGTCTTTTATACCGGGTATTGAAATACCGTCAGGCTAATGTTATTTGCTTAAGTTACTATTGTCAGAAGTCCCTCTATCATGAACCTTAATCACCTGAAGGGTGAACGTAAATAATTGTGGATAGTACTATTAGTGATTGACAATCCTCGTTTGGTTGTTGGAGAAAACACCAGGCGCACTTTATTGTTCTTATAAATAGGTTATTGACAAATACCTATCTTTGGGGGCCTATTACTTACCATCATAATACATACTTATGATTGGCTGTTAATCGTTGAGTATCATGAGCTTAAGGCAATAACAGGAACACTGATTTTTAACATATTGATTGTATGTGATTACAATACACTCTTAACTTGTGATTCAAACTCTTAAACTCAAACCTATGAATATCACTCAACTTTATGTTGACTTTAGCATGTTTATCTCAGGTAACTAAACAAGACGGATCTGGATGGCACGGAGTGGGCAAAAGCATGACAAGAACCATAATAAACTACTTATTTTTCCTTCAGAATAAAACACGTCCTTAACTTAATAATGTTTTGTATCCCAGATATTTGGTATTTTGAAATAAATTAAACTTTAATACTTCACTTTGTGTTGTCTACTACAATTGTGACAAAGATCCTCGAAGTAATACCCCGAAAGTCTTCCGCTGACATGTTAAGTCTTCCGCTGTTATTAACGACTTTTGGGGGTGTTATAGATTGGTATTCAGAGCCACGGTTATAGAGAACCAGATGTTTTTAAACATTGGACTATAACTACACTTTAACTGGACTATTTTTACAAAATACCACTTCATGCCCTCCGTGCCTACATTCCAACATCTGGTAGAAAAATTACTTCTCATTATTTCTTACTTATATAACTTGATATATGCTTACATGCTATGATTTTGCTAATAACTATGTTTACTAATCGGGATTATTACAGTACCATGTCTTCCAAACCCAACTTCATTGTTTTGTTATCGGATTCGGAAACTGAGAGCTCTACACCTGTTGTACCAACTCTTGCTCCAATGACTGTGTCACCTACAACAGATAAGAATAAGGAAAGTCAGCAATCCTCTACTTCACCTCAAGCATCATCTGGTCCAATCAGACGCAGTAAGCAAACTTCTCCATTCCAGCCTTATGAACCAGCCACAGCTGGAAAAGCTCTTTCATATGCTGAAGAAAAAGACATCTGGAATGATACTAAATGGAAAAAGGAAATTGCTCCAACTGCAGAACCAGTGATACTACCTAGTATATTTTATCAGCAGACTACTACTGTACCAGTGACAATCAACAGTTCACCACCTGTGAAAACTTCCAGTGCTCCTCTGACTTATCAACCAAGGAATTACCAGATTCGTCCTACCTCCTCAGATCCTTACTATTATGCAAGAACCAACCATAAGGCTCGTAAGCGGGTCAATGCTCGCAAATGGTCATTTCTACTACCAATCCTTAAGTATTGGAGATCTCAAGAAGGTACACCCACCAACAGAGAACTTGGTGAAAGATCATCATTTGCTGCATCTAAGATCCTTCCAGTCACTGGAGAACCCATTCACCATACCATACCACTCTTGGCAGCTAGGTTAGTAAGACATGAAGACAGGTTAGACGCCATAGCCACCTTGGTGAACAACATCCCTAATGAACTAATAGAAGTTATGTCAGCTGAGATAAAACAACTTGTGATGGGACACCTAGAGATGGGAACCATGATTGAACAACTAAGTACCCAATTCGGTGAAGCTATGGAATTCATCGGATTACTTTGCTCTGCTAACACCATAAACAAGGACATCATGTGTGACATCGATCAAGCCCTCGACATCACAAGAGCCCAAGTCATGTCTCTGCGACGTGCACAACAAGAAACACAAGCTAGGGAGAGAGACCGAGACCAAATCATAGAAACCATGGCCGCCAAAATTCAGGAACTAGAACGTCGTCTTGATGATAACCAAGGAAAACCCTAGAATGCCATAGATTGTCGACGTAGCCTCACCCACATCACAGTAATAACTTGTATTTGAATGTCCTAGAGATATGTCAACAAGAATGAATAAGTGATGTAAACTCAAAACGACAATCTAATCAATGATGTTATGTTTACTTTATTTTCATAAGTGTTATGATATCGTATATTGCATCGTGATATATGTGACACTATTATAACTTTGAACCTATTGATGTTACTAAATAGTCTAACACAAGATGGTTATTATGAAAATTCTGAAAATATATTCTCATTTTTAGGAATATGGCACCTAAGAGAACCGTGACCAATACCTCAGCAGCAACCATGACCCCGGAAGAAATCCAACAAGCGATCACAAATGGAATCAATGCAGCCTTAGCCGAACAAGCAAATGCTAATGCACAACCGGCAAGAAATGTTGCTCCCGCACCTCGCCAATGTACCTATAAAGACTTTATGGCTTGTCAGCCGACTTACTTCATGGGTACTGAAGGGATAACTAAACTTGCCCATTGGTTCGAGAGATGCGAAACGGTATTCCAAAGGAGTGGATGCTCAGAAAACAACAGAGTCACATTTGCCACCGGAACCTTAATGGATGACGCTTTGTCATGGTGGACCGCTACAACTCAAACTTTAGGTACATAAGCAGCATACCGACTCTCCTGGACGGAATTCAAAGCTAAGATCCTAAAGAAGTACTGTCCTCGATCCGAAATAAGAAAACTGGAAGACGAATTCCATGTCCTTGCAGTCAAAGGAATCGATCTTAGGGCTTACAACAGGAGATTCCACGAGCTGATGGCATTATGTCCTTCTATCGTACCAGATTTAGAGAAAACTCTGGAGAAGTATATTGAAGGTCTTCCCCGGAATATTGAAGGAAACGTCACAGCATCCAACCCACCATCACTAGAAGTCGCAATGGAGTTAGCACAAAAACTCCTAGACCGCGAAATCAAGTGCAACGAACTCAAAAGAAAGCTCGATGACAGGAGAACCACCCACCACCAAAACCACAATCACTACTACAACGGCCATCGCAACAACAACCATCACCACAACAACAACAACAACTACAACAGGATCAACCAACAACAACACCAGAACAAGAACCCACATCGCCAACAACAGAATCAACGACAAGAACCTCCTAAGATATTTACGGCAACCAATGGTAATGGATACCAAGGTATTAAGCCACAGTGCAACCAATGCAAGCTTCATCACAATGGTGCTTGTACAGTAAAATGCCATAAATGCCAAAGGATAGGTCATGCCACAAAAGATTGTAGGACCCCTACTACCGGCAGCAACCTACAACCAATAGCACCAACATGTTACTCATGCGGAGAAACCGGACACTTCAAGAACCGCTGTCCAAAAGGAAATGGTCAGAACACTGCACGAGCAAGAGCATACGTGATGGGAAATGAAAATGAACCACAACACCCCGACGTTGTCACGGGTACGTTCTTATTAAATCATCATAATGCTAGAGTATTATTTGATTCTGGAGCAGATAAGAGCTTCGTGTCAGATACGTTTGCCCCTTTCATTAACTCTAACCCTTCTAAGCTAAACACCACATACGAGATAGAAATGGCCAATGGGAACTTAATTAGCACCAACTCTGTTTTAAAGGATTGTACCCTAACCCTCGTAGGAGAATCTTTTCCTATTGACCTGATGCCTATCCAACTCGGTAGTTTTGATGCTATCATCGGAATGGATTGGTTATCCAAACATCATGCTAAGATTCATTGTGACGAGAAAGCCATACACATTCCTTTTAAGAATGAAACCCTCGTTATCCATGGCGACAAGAATAAAAACCGATACGGAATCATCTCATGCCTCAGAATGATAAAATACATGAACGAAGGATGTCATGTATTCATGGTTCAGGTGACGGAAAGTAAGTTAACCAAGAAACAACTTAAAGATGTACCTATTGTTAAGGAATTCCCCGAAGTATTTCCTGAAGATCTACCCGGCCTTCCACCGACTCGCCAAGTAGAGTTCCAAATTGAACTAGTGCCTGGAGCGGCACCAGTAGCGAAAGCACCTTACAGGTTGGCACCTTCCGAAATGGAGGAACTATCGGAACAACTAAAGGAATTATCCGATAAAGGTTTCATTAGACCAAGTTCATCACCCTGGGGAGCCCCAGTGTTGTTTGTTAAAAAGAAAGACGGATCATTTCGGATGTGCATAGATTACCGAGAATTAAACAAGCTCACCATAAAGAACCGATATCCTTTACCTAGAATAGACGATTTGTTTGATCAATTACAAGGATCGAGTGTATACTCGAAGATTGATCTAAGGTCAGGATACCATCAATTGAGAGTTCGGGAAGAAGATATTCCCAAGACAGCCTTCAGAACCCGTTATGGACACTATGAATTTCAGGTAATGCCATTTGGTCTAACGAACGCACCCGCTGTGTTTATGGACCTAATGAACCGAGTATGCAAGCCATATTTGGACAAATTCGTGATAGTATTCATTGACGACATTCTGATCTACTCTCGTAACAAAGAGGAACATGCCGATCATTTGAGAACAATCCAAGAGTTACTTAGGAAGGAAAAGTTGTACGCAAAATTTTCAAAATGTGACTTTTGGATTTCCACGGTGCAATTTTTGGGACACGTAATCAATAGTCAAGGAATACACGTGGATCCTGCAAAAATAGAGGCAGTTAAAGAATGGTCATCACCTACAACTCCCACAGAAGTACGTCAATTTTTAGGTCTTGCAGGTTACTACCGGAGATTTATTGAAGGTTTCTCTAAGATCTCAAAACCATTGACCAAGTTGACCCAAAAGAACGAAAAGTACGTCTGGGGACAAGAAGCAGAATCAGCCTTCCAACTATTAAAACAAAAGCTTTGTGAGGCCCCAATACTAGCATTGCCCGAAGGAAACAAAGATTTTGTGCTATATTGTGACGCTTCGTACCATGGTTTAGGTGCAGTTTTGATACAACGAGATAAGGTAATAGCTTATGCCTCACGTCAACTGAAGAAACATGAGGAAAATTACACAACCCATGATCTAGAACTAGGAGCAATAGTATTCGCTCTTAAGTTGTGGAGACACTATCTATACGGCACTAAGTGTATCGTGTTTACAGATCACAAAAGTCTCCAACACATCCTAGATCAAAAGGATTTAAATATGAGACAACGCCGTTGGTTAGAATTGCTTAGTGATTATGATTGTGAAATCCGTTATCACCCAGGAAAGGCTAATGTGGTAGCAGATGCACTAAGCCGGAAAGAAAGACTAAAACCTCTCAGGGTTAGATCATTAGGCATGACTATTTGCTCACCCCTTCCAACACAAATCATTATCGCCCAGAGCGAGGCTCTCAAGAAAGAAAATCGACCAATCGAAAAGATTTTTGGTATGCCGGAAAACGAAAACGGATTTGTGAAAAGATCAAATGGAATGCTTTGTTTCAAGGAAAGAAGCTGGATTCCTCTCTTCGGAGGTATTCGTGATCTTATCATGCATGAGTCTCACAAATCAAAATACTCCATTCACCCAGGTTCCGACAAGATGTACCAAGATCTTAAGAAACTATATTGGTGGCCGAATATGAAAGCCGACATCACTGAGTACGTCAGTAAATGTCTAACATGTTCAAGAGTAAAAGCAGAATACCAGAAACCCTCCGGATTACTCACCCAACCTGAACTCCCCATATGGAAATGGGAACGTATTACAATGGACTTCCTCACCAAACTTCCCAAAACCTCTACTGGCTACGATACGATATGGGTTATCATTGATCGTCTCACCAAGTCAGCTCATTTCCTACCAATCAAAGAAACTGATGAAATGAACACGCTTGCTCAGATATATCTGAAGGAAATTGTGTCACGACATGGAGTGCCGATTTCCATTATATCAGATCGTGACAGTCGTTTCACGTCTCATTTTTGGAAATCATTGCAAAAAGCTTTAGGAACAAAGCTAGATATGAGCACAGCCTATCACCCACAAACCGATGGTCAAAGTGAGAGAACTATACAAACCTTAGAAGATATGCTACGCGCTTGTGTTATAGACTTCGGAAAAGGTTGGGACAAACACTTACCGTTGGCAGAATTCTCATATAACAACAGTTATCATACCAGTATCAAGGCAGCACCATTCGAAGCACTTTACGGTAGAAAGTGTAGATCACCCGTTTGCTGGGCAGAAGTTGGAGAAATACAACTCACAGGACCGGATCTAGTTCATGAGACAACCGAGAAAATCATCAAAATCAAACAACGTTTACAAACCGCTAGAGACCGACAGAAAAGTTACGCCGACCTAAAAAGAAAACCCATGGAATTTCAAATTGGAGATAAAGTTATGTTAAAAGTATCACCATGGAGAGGAATGATACGATTCGGAAAGAGGGGAAAGTTAAACCCAAGATACATCGGTCCATTCAAAATCCTAGAAAGAATTGGACCCATGGCATATAAACTTGAATTACCCGAGGAACTTAGCCGAATTCACAACACTTTTCATGTGTCAAATCTCAAGAAGTGTTTATCCGATGAATCTTTGGTCATTCCATTGAAAGAATTACAACTTGATGACAAACTCGTTTTTACCGAGGAACCAGTAGAAATCATGGATAGAGAAGTCAAACAACTGAAACAAAACCGTATCCCTATCATAAAAGTTCGTTGGAACTCTAAACGAGGACCAGAGTATACTTGGGAACGCGAGGACCAGTTTCGCACCAAGTACCCACACCTCTTCTAATAGACACCCTTGGCAACCCTCCTAAACTCGAATTCCGGGAAGGAATTCACTGTAAGATGTATGTACTGTAGCCTCTCGTAATTTTCCCAACGGTTAGTAAATATCTACAAGCTATTACCCACTTTTACGTATGACAAAATTTTTTTTTTAGACTTGATATATAATTCACAACAGTAAATTATGAATTATCTTTTGCTTAGGAACGTTGCTTGCACACAAACCTAGATAGTCTAAATTATCGCGAATGTATATATATTAAAAATATTTATATTTTATACGTTTCGTTATCTATACCGTACAATAATTATATATTCCGGAACCTACGAAAATTCCCGAGATTGCTCACTATCGTTACTTGAACTTATCCCGACTCCCTAAAATTTCCAGGTGGGCCCCGTTAACCCTTTGGACCCTTAAACCCATCAGCTACACCAAACGGACCCTTGTACTAATTTCTTTTTCTTCCTTCTGCTGGGCCGAAACCAAACACAAGCCCAAAGGGCTCAAAGCCCAAACGCACCCTTTATATTTTTTTTTCCTTGTTTTGTTTCTGTCGCGATACACAACCAAACGTACCCTATTTCATACGATTTCTATACACAACACTTATATATTTTTGCTCATCTCAATTCACCTAGTGCCCAATAATCACAAACGATAAAACTTACACTTCCTCACACTCGTTTACTACCCTAGAAAGGACCAAAGTAAAACGCAAAAACCATATCACAAGATAACTCAAAACGTGTGCAAATATTCCTAGACGCCACCACATTTGCCCAATGACTTCTAGACCAACTCAAATGCACAGTAGAATGTCAGATAATGAACAGAGATTGCATGCAACATTTCCTATTATTGCTAAGTCTCGATTGGTGAAGAAATTGGTGCCATCGTGTATACTAGCCAACGCATGAGTCTTGTGACTTTTGTACTTATCCTCACCACCCTAAATCTCCTATATAACGATCACATGCAAACTCAAAACAATAACTAAACATATACGTACCAAAAACTCATCAAAGACAACGAAGGGAATAGTTTGGAGGACGCTCGGATCGCTCAAGTGAACCACAAGTCAAGAGAACCTAGGACGTCAAACAAAGTACCTCTTGGACCATTGGAACAACGTGAAGTGAACCACGGAGCTGTTGAACCATCACACGAACCATACACTCGTTTTACACCACCTTTTCTAGGTGAGGTAAAACCCTTTTCACTCCTTTTTCCATATAATAACTTTTGTTATTTTCAGTTTTGCACAAACACATGACACTAATATTTCGTTAATATTGAATGCGACATATACGTTTTATTTAACATTTGAGATGATTAATACGCTAACAAACGAGAGCCACAAAGATTTGAATCTAAAAATAACGTTTACTTAACTTAATCAACACGTTAAATCGGTTGTTTGGGCACTTGAATCATATTTTGCAAACACTTAGATTATTTTGGATCACTTTGAAATATTACAAAACAAATTTATCACGTTTACTTTGGCTAATTATTTAGTAAACGAGATTAGTAAAGTATAGTTATTTTTGCACGTACAATATGTATACCATACCAACAATTAGATACAACAAGGATTCGACCATAATATCAACATATAAACCAAGTTTTGGCCACGTTTAGAAAGTTCACTTGACCTATTCGAAATCTCAAAACACTTAGAATATTTTTCTAAGTCTTTAACCATTTTCAAATTCGAAACTATCATTTACTTTGACCTTGTATATAATTATTTCGACACATAACCTACATATATTTTTACGTATACTAATAGTTCTACTAGTAGAGAAATAGGATTGATAAACGTTTGAAGTTAGAAACATCGTTTGATCACCTAACAAGACCCAAAGTAAACCGACATTGAAACTATTTTCAGAAACTTTAAAACCTTACGTGGGCTTAAAAGCCCAAAAAAGCTCTTTTCAGCTTATTACGATAAGCTGAGGGTACAAGCTGTTTTGAAACGTTTTTGTAACTTAAAATGATGGATCTCTATGAACCTAGTGTTCCCCCAAACCCTTTGGATCATAAAACCTTAACGGGCCCTTAATATTGGATCGATAAGCCCAAGAAAAGAAATAAGCTAATAAAAAGCTAATAAGCTGTGAAAATAAGCTTTTCTAAATATTTTGAGCTTAATGAAATAATAAAAATACTAAGTTTTGAATTTGGTAAAGTTGGGACTATTTTTGCAAATGTTCGAAAGTTAGGGACTAGAATTGACAAATTGGTAAACTTTAGTGAAAAGTATAAAAACTGTTTTATAAGGGGTATAAACTGTAAATATTAAAACTTAAGGATAATAAATGTGTATATTTAATGTTTGGACTAAAAATGTATATATATATAACTTTTGGACTAACGGCGTAAATATATATCGTTAGGGTAAAAAGTGTAAAATTGAGAAACATGGAGGATTAAATGGTAATATTGATTTTAATAAAAACAATATATATATCTTTACTTATATATATATATATTTGAATATATGTTAAAACGCTAGATAATAAAACATAACTTATTATATATATATATATATATATATATAATACGAATAAAACTTATATAACGATAATAAAATTCGAACGATATAACAATACGTTATTTATTTCTTGTAAAACGATACGTTTATTTCCAATATAAAAACTAACTTTATATCAATCATCGATCATTTTACTTACAAGTTATATGTATATATAACTTTATTTTTAAACAAACACGAGATTCGCTCGTAACTAAATAACAAGTATTCGCGATAAAAACCAGATTTAGACTATTAACTGAAACTTGCATTATCTTTTAGGTTGTGTTGTGTGAAGCCGTTTCCTTGCTTTGTTGAGACTACGATACCACTGTACTACTAAGGTGATTTCATAGCCCACTCTTTAACTATTTTCCCGTGGGGAGATACATGCTTAAAACTCGATCACAAGTCTTTTATACCGGGTATTGAAATACCGTCAGGCTAATGTTATTTGCTTAAGTTACTATTGTCAGAAGTCCCTCTATCATGAACCTTAATCACCTGAAGGGTGAACGTAAATAATTGTGGATAGTACTATTAGTGATTGACAATCCTCGTTTGGTTGTTGGAGAAAACACCAGGCGCACTTTATTGTTCTTATAAATAGGTTATTGACAAATACCTATCTTTGGGGGCCTATTACTTACCATCATAATACATACTTATGATTGGCTGTTAATCGTTGAGTATCATGAGCTTAAGGCAATAACAGGAACACTGATTTTTAACATATTGATTGTATGTGATTACAATACACTCTTAACTTGTGATTCAAACTCTTAAACTCAAACCTATGAATATCACTCAACTTTATGTTGACTTTAGCATGTTTATCTCAGGTAACTAAACAAGACGGATCTGGATGGCACGGAGTGGGCAAAAGCATGACAAGAACCATAATAAACTACTTATTTTTCCTTCAGAATAAAACACGTCCTTAACTTAATAATGTTTTGTATCCCAGATATTTGGTATTTTGAAATAAATTAAACTTTAATACTTCACTTTGTGTTGTCTACTACAATTGTGACAAAGATCCTCGAAGTAATACCCCGAAAGTCTTCCGCTGACATATTAAGTCTTCCGCTGTTATTAACGACTTTTGGGGGTGTTACAATGTGGCCATGATAGTTAACAAAGAACATGTTCAAATACACTTGATTTCCACCTCATTTGAAGAACATGACTTACTTAAATCAGTAGCATGTGTAAAGTTTCATCTTTTGAACATTCTCAAGACCAACAAATGAAACCCATGTATAAAGTTTCATCGTTTGACTATTAAAGTCAAGATAAACGAAAAAAATCCTAAACTACCCATGGCCAACTTGTACTTGTGAGTTACTTTTATATAGTTATGCCAAGTGTCATGCAGTTATTGGTCAAGGGTATGCTTGGGCAACTTTTAAAGGTTTTGGGCAACTCTGATCAATTTCAACAATTTTTTTGCATTGGGAACTGTGACTTAACTAAATACTGTTTCAATTTGGTTCCTACACTATTTTTTGGGCAACTTTTTAGTTTATTGCGTATTTAAGAATGTTTGATCTACTTCATTTTCAAAAATATTCTTCTACAACACTCTTCTTGGATACGCAACCACATTTCCAAATACATGGCGTCTATCATACCAATTTACGATCAAATCGCAAATGACATTGGTTGTAGGCGTATTGATATGGTGCTCCATAATATTTTTGCTAGGGAGAGAGACGCCAATAGGGGTGATGAGAAAGATTATGGGAGGATGATCGAGGAAATAGAGGTACGTGTTAAGCACAGGCATGCTATCTTACTGGAGCTTGAAAAGTTTGGGAACTATGCTGTGCTGAAAGAACCCTTGGTCCGTCTTAAGGTATCGCAGCAGGAGGATTTGGAAGAAATTGAGTACTTGATTAAAAGGCGACAGGCAAGTCTTCGCCGTGCTGGTGATAAGTCAAGGATCATGAAGAAGTTAATGCAGTTTAAATATTAACTTTCTTACTGTTTGGCCCAGTTGTGAACAACCATCTTTTTCAAGGTAAAACGTCTTTTGTGGTGGTATTTTGGTTATAAAAGTAATGGAAAGCAAGTTTGGTACTGGGTTATGATGTATTTTGTTTATGGTACGTGTTTAGGTAGTTTTGTTGATGTATGATGGTGTTTAGTCCTTCTATCAGGTCTGAAATGGATGTATTTTCACAACGGTATTAATGCATAATTAGTTATTATGTTATTTGTTTAAATGTTTTTGTTGTTTAGTTTTTACCAGTAATAGTTGAGGTGTGATCCAAATAACAAGGTCCATTAATATGTGTATTAGGCTGTTTTAACCCAAAAACAGAGTTGTTTATGTATTATGCAACAAAGAGTTGACTTTTATTGTCAAATGTTGTTTTAACGAGGACTTACACAAGTAAGCTGCTATACGCATCTCTTAAAACATCTGTAAGTAAGTATATACAAGCTATCTGGATCATAAAATCTTTAAGCATTGTGTGTGATTGTGCTGATAATGTTTATAGTTCATATGGGTTTGACAACCAGTATGATTTGTTAACATGGTTTTGTGTCACACATAAATACCTCAACAAATTAAACAAGAATGTTACATACAAACATAAATACCATTCATTATTTAACTGGGTAATTGCATAGCAGTTCCATTAAACCATCAAACAACATCAAAATAAAAGACCACCAAACCAAACCAAAGTACCTACACGACTGACAAACACAAAAGAACCTAAACAACAATTAACCTTTAGTCCTAATCATACTTATTCAAGGTGGCAATGGCATGCTCCTTCTTGGATATAAGAGCACGAACTTCTTTCAGAATGGCCGCAAAGGACTCGAGCAAACGGACCTCCATCACTTGAACCTCACGAAGGGATTCATAGGTATCATCAGCAGCTTCTTCTTCATCGAAGTTAAGGTCAAAAACCTCATTCATTCTCGCTGAACGCTTGTCAATGCTGATACGGAGCTCATCGCGTCGCTCACCAAGCCACATGAGCATCGTTTCATTCATCGGAATTTCTTGAGAGAACAGGAACTTTATACATTTATGTAGTTCATCTGAACCACTCATCTCTTGAAGTTCTTTCAGATTAGGTTTTTCAGCCATTTTTTTGATGATTCTCTGGTTATGGTAAAACAAGCTAGGTTATGTGTTGTGTATAACACCTATAAGAAAGGCATGAAACCATACAATGAGCAACTCCAATTATATAAAATACAAAAAATTACTAGTAGTAAACAAGTGGTAAACGTAATCATTGCAGAAATTAAACCCGCAATAAATTGTTACATAGTGGTTGTCTTCCCAGGCAGACTTTTTTGGTCTAATTCATGTCAATCAAATCAATATTTACTAGTTATAATTAATGTGAAACTGAACCCAATCACTATTATGTTACATTTGTATTTCATAACTTGCAAAACAAATTTTTATAACAATGTGAACCTTACAAAAATTATAAACACTAGTATGTTACATTTGTATTTCTTGGTATTTTCTTTTGTTAATGTTGGTTTGCTTTTATGGGTTTCAGTATGTATAGTTCAATTGAATGATGTTTTACTTGTATATTTAATCTAGTGTTAAGTAACTTTAAGTTTTGTAGTTTGACTTTTAATTTTAGCACTTACTGACAAAATCCCACAGTATTGTTGGGCAACTTGTACTTCTGACCACATTGTGTATACTTATGACAAGTGTCAGGTACAAATTGGCAAAATTTTGATTGGGCAACTTTTATAAACTATGGGCAACTTTTTCAATGTTTATGCAACTTGGCCCAATAGAAACATAAACCCAAAGACCTCTATTTTTCATCAATGAAATTATATGCTTCTTTTTAGATGTTTTATGTTTCTCCATTTACATTAGCATGTATATGTAGTAAAGTTCTATACTGCAGTGTTTGGAAAAACCACTTTTGACTATTAAAGTCAACGTAAACCAAAAACTAAATTACTAACCCTTGTAAACGTTATATGGTAACTTGTAAACGGTTCATACCGTTACTAATAACCCACTTACATACCAGAATACAATATCAAATGTGACTAATACCACTATTAAAGTCATACCTAGTTTGACTATTAAAGTCATGCCGAATATGACTATTCAATTGAAAATATTGTGTGGTTTGGGTTAATTTTCAAAACTCAATCCTTATTGAATATGACTGACTTTGTGGTTTGGGTTTACTTACAACTGTGTGAAATATGCTGCAGTGTTTCCATGTGACTAAGTTTGTGCTTTGGGTTTTTCTATTTAAGAGTGGGCATAGGGTTTTCCTTTTTTCCACATCTTCTTCCTGATTGTCACATCTCATTCCTCACCTCATATCTTTTTACTCCCCATTGTAGTAAATTTCTTGAGCATTTTTGCATCACTGCCTGAAGAATATGTCTAGTCGTAAAAGACTTAAGAAGATAAACCCTGACGATAGGGAATGGTCCAACAAGGTACTAAGAGAGGTCATATTTCCTGAGATTTATGAGCGATATGGACCAAATGCTGAACCAAATATGCAATTGCCACCTAAAGATCTAGAAGACCTAAGATGGGAAGTATACGGTGAGGAACAACCACAAGGTGTTAAACCAAGTGGTAGCAATACAATTAAGGTACCACAGTCACAAGTGGAAGGTACTAGCAGAATGCAATTTCTAGCTCCACAAAAGGCCACAATCAACAATACAAGGCAACTTCCGAAGATATATGTGAAACATAACTATTAGATTGTTTTGTGGTGAGTTTCCTTTTTCCATCTTGATAATGTTCAAAAGATGAAACCTTGAAACATGGTTGTAGATTGGTTTACCCTGTTATGTTGTTATTTGATCATCATTTTTTTTCCATCAGGTAAATTTATATTAATCTCCAACTAATTTGTAGAAAGTGTATAAAACAATTTAGGACATGGCCAAAGAAACAGAATGTATAACAAAATAAGACATCCATAATGTGAAAACCACTATACAACTTGTCTGATACAAACTCTCATCCAAATATAACCAATTTGCAAAGATTCAAACTCTCATCCAAATTAAACATTCACAATCAAGCATAAACAATTAATTAAACATACTAATTTTAATTAATATTGATCAAAAGTAAGAAACATTCCATACATAACCTATTTATTTCCATACTAAAAGCATTCAAACACCATAAGCATGAGATACTAGAAAAATACAAACATTCAAACACCAAAACTGTTCGAACCAGAGCTGTATTCCATGCTTTCATCCCTTTGCCTCCTTTCTTTCCTTTCTTTGAGTTGTTGATAGATAATTTCAAGATCACTAATCCGTTTTTCCAAATTTAAAGGATCCCTCTACCCGATACCATTACCACTTTCCTCCACATCTTTGTGCTGATCTAAAACCACATTTCGCTGCACCTCCACCACATTGTGGTTATGGTCCACTACTTTTTGCGGCGGCTCCACCACATTTGGTTGCGCCACCACATTGTGGTTATGCTCCACTACTTTTTGAAACGGTGTATTTGCTGCCATTGTTAATTGTGTATATTGTAAAGGGAATATGTTTGTTTTTGTGTGTTCTTACCCAAACAATCGAGGGTTTAAATAGCCTGGGGAAGTAGTGGTTCAATGGTTCCCAAGAGGATAGGCGGGAAAAAGGGGGACAAGGACCGCCAAAAGCAAATTTTTTGAAAACAGCATAACACAATGGCCTGTATGCCAACTGCCAACCACCCATTTAGACATCCATTTACTTTTATCCATTCTAATGCACATATTTAAATATGAATATGATTGAAGTATTCAATATAACCTGTTGTTAAAATATGACTATCATTCAAGTATTCAATATTGAATGAATTTATGTGTAGTGGAGATCCAGTAGAAAAAAGTATATGATATGGTACAAATAGAGAATTAATATGCCATGACAAATCATGTCCATAGTAAACAACCACAACAAATGGATGACAGTCGCATTTGCATCAACAATTGAAAAAGGAAAAACCAAAAACTTAATTTTCATTATAATTCAAAGTCATTACAATTTGAGGCTTACAACCATTTGATAATCAAGCATTGAACATAAAGAAACAAAAACAAGTACGAAAATATAACCCCAAAAGACAACAATCATTCAATACTCTAATCTTCATCAGAGGAGAGTTGTTCATGAACCTCCATAAGCTTAGCTTGGCGCTCCTTCTCATGAATCCCGTCACTTATATCATTGATAAGAGCAGTCAACAAAAGAATCCTTTTACGCTCCCTTTCCTGTGTTTCAACTAGACAACGAAGAATTTGAACTGCTTTTTGGTTGAATGAACGCAGATGATGAGTCTCATTGAGTGTAACCTGACGGTCCTCTACTTTCTTTTCGAGTTGGTTACGCTCATCCAAGTATCTTTTCAAACAAGCCTTCTCTTCAGCAATTTCATTGTTGAAATAGAACTTGAATGTTGTTGCCAAATTATAAGACCCAGATGCTGCTTTGATTTGATTGATGTTGTTGGAAGAAGTAGAAGCCATGGATAATGGATGACGGAGTAGGGTGGCTGATATGATAAGTTAGGTTAGAAATATTATTTAGTAACTAAACCAGGAATATAAATAGGGGATGACATAACTACTGTAGTAACCGACGCAGGAAGTTCATCTTCCCCATGCAAAACTATCAATTCACCATTGAAAATAACAAAAGTTTTACATATAACAAAATAAACCCTTGCACATAACATTTTAGTTAAAAAAAAAAGCCCATGACATACACAAGTTCAATGTATAAAATAAAAGACCCTAAATAAGTACCTAATAAACTAATGAATGTCGTATCTTATAATATATTTTGGGAACTCAGAATTCTTGGGTAGACTCAATCAATATGGGATGATAAGAAGGAAAAAGAGGATATGGCAAAAAATTGTATTTGCACCAAAGACACTTCTACGACATCCTCTCTTTCCTTCTTATCATTCTATATTAATTGAGTATGGTTAGTGAATGATGGTCTCATTGCTTCAATCCTCAAAACAATGTTAAATGTCTATTGCAGCATAGTTTGTACAAATGTAATAGGCTAAAATGAACAACCCTTATGCGTCCCCCGAACAATTCCTTTTGTTTTTTCAACACTCTTTGACCAAAAGGTTGCGCCAACTAAATTGCTACTACAAATAAAAGTTAAACATAATATATTTGTTTTGGTTACATAATGGTTACACTCTGTATTACAGTTATATTAGTGCAGTTATTTTTAACAGTTAATTGCACCTTTTAACATTAAACTAAATTCAAGTATTTATTACATTGAACTTCCAATAAATAAAGTATAGTTAATTCAAATGGTGCCTCTTGGTTTGCCATCTTATTCATCTATATAGGCAGGGTTCTATTCACCCAATTTACATCATCCAATCTTAAACACTAGTAAAACCAAATACTGTTTGTGAATCCTAATCTAAAACATAACCAAGAATGTCTTCATCCAAAACAGTTTCATCATAAAAAAAAAAAAAAGACCAGCAACTGATGCAAATATTGAGTTGCAGACAGAGAAACCCCCAAAGTATGTAGTTATATTTTTCTTTTTGTTTTAAAAAATTAATTACTTGTATATTATGTGTCCTAATTTTGTTAATCTTTTGCAGAAAGCAATTGGTTGACGTAAAAAATGTATCAAAGGATGAGAAAAATAAATGTATGTCAGATTTTTATTTTTTTTTAATAATCTAATAGAAACTTATTTATGCTTACTACAAATTAATTTGGTTTATTTATATGTAACAGTTATTGTTGAAGAAAAAAAAAAGAGCCCCAAGTCAGATGACTATGTATGGGATTCTGAAGAAACATACATCCAGTGGGAAAACGAGTTTGAGTTAAACATGGGGTGAGAACAAAAGGAAGCAGCAGCAGAGAAACAAAGAAAAAAACGACTCGCAGAAGATCATGCGAACCAACTGGACAATATGCCACGGATGAATTTGTTTGAAGATGCCAAACCAGAGGATGGTGATGAGGAGATTGAACAAGAAGATATTGAAGAATTTGACTACGAGTCGGCCCATTTAGGATTAGACTCATCTCCTGAAAACTAAGATTGCTGTAATCATTAAGATTTCGAAAAATGTAATCCCTAAGGTTGTTTGAACCTATTGAATTGAATAGTTATGTAATCGCTGTATAACCTAACTTACTTATGATTCAAGCATCTAAGTTATGTAAATATCACAGGTAGTAGATAACCAAAATTGAGGGGGGAAACATAGTTAAACTTTTGCATACCTCTAGAAATGGCACCCATTGTCGTAGTTCCAAAGGATCGTCAAATTCAGGAGGTGTAGGAGGGGATATGGTTTCCGGATTGATTATCAATAAACGGCTCCGCAATCCTCTTGGGGTACTGTCTGGCGGTTTGGTACCACGTACAGACGGCCTCGTCATTTCTTGTTACCAGTTTTATTAACGGTTTCAAAGCCTAGGGAAAGAAGGAAACAACCAAACAAACTTTATGTCAAGAAGGCACTAGAAACAAACACAACACAAGTAATTATGTAGTTTATTAAACTGCATCACGTTATTCATTTCTCAATATTGACACACGATGTTACATGTCTATTATAGCTTAGTTTGTGCAACTGAAATAGGCTAAAATCAACATACTTAACCCTTCTGAGTGCCCCCACCACTCCCTTTTGCTTTTTCATCACTCTTTGAGCAAAAGCTTGCACCAAGCAAATTGCTAGATTGATGAAATAACAAAAGGAACTGTTGTGGACACTAAGAATGGCTAAATATGTTGTAACATCGTTTGTCAATATTAAAAAATGAATAACGTGATGGACTTTAAAGTAAACATATTTTAGTTAATAAAGCAACACGCATAACACAACAACGTTGGGCTATTAAGCTAACTAAGATTACATAAAGTATGATACAATTGTAGATTCTAGATAAAAGTAAGTATTAGGACTCATGTTGAATGGGATAATGAAGGAGTGTGGCCTGTCATGAACAATACACACTATATCATTATCGCAATCAACACCCCTCAATGATAAAGATACGTCTTTACAGCGTTATTGTTGATGTTCGAGAGTTTTTTTCAACACCGTCCATAAAGATACGGCTACAAAAAAGGCACTAACTTGTGATCAACATCAACCACACAAATGCATACTAGGGACGGTGTTCAAATTAACTCTCGAACACCATCAAAAACGCTGGAAAGACGCATCTTTATAATTGAGGTTCTACAGATGAAGTTCAATGTAACAAGCTGTGTATGGCCGAATTACTTGGTAGATGGATGTTTTTAGATGATATGTAAATTCCATATCAAAGCATTGAGCCATCAAGTAATTCGAGGACCTATTACATACCTTGATATATTCAACTTCAAATTCAAACACTTTCTTAGAATCCACAAGTACATCAAACTGCAACTTTACCTTCTTAAATATAACCTTTAACAAATATAAACTCAAACTATTGCCACATTGTGTTAAAACCATATGTGTTACCACATATCTCAAATTATATGCAAGTCATATGTAATTTTTGGGTCCATAATTAAAACATATGTCCATATAGGTATTACGTTTTTTTTGGTACTTAATTAACACATATGTCAAACCATATTACTCAATCAAAGGTGTTAATTTACTCATGAAAATGTAATCTTATCTGAAAAAACTTTACTCCGCTTCTGCCGCCACAGCTGTAGCCAAGTCCGATTATCCTTCATGGTGGCCGTCTCTTATCTTTAATAATAAAAAAAAATCGTAAGCTCATGTGGATCTAAAGAATAACACATCTATCTGAAAACAAAAGAATAAAAATTACTTTATCAACATTCACCGATACAGTACCGGCAACGGCAACTTTCCGGCGACAAGCCACTTGCTGCGGAGAGGCGGCTGTAAAAAAAAAACACTATTTTCAAATATTGAAATAAAATACAGCTCAGATCTACAATTAATATGTACAAATCTATGAAAAATAACATCTAATACTTGATTAGTAGTAACATGTTGATACTTTTGTTGTTGACTTCTTTAACTGTTTTCCTCAGCTACGGTGGTTGTCAGGTTCGGTGGTGGTTGGAAGTTTTGACAAGAAGAGAGTGTGAGGATTGGTGGTGTAAATAAATGAGGGCTGTGGATTGTGTATGTGTAAATAAGTAAAAGAGTGTGTGTAAATAAATGAGGTGGGTATGTGATTAATGAGGATTAGGTGATAAGATTGTATAAAATTAAATTAAATCACAAAAAGTTGCCCTATACTAGTTGCCCAAAAAGTACGAGTTGCCCTATACATTATACCTTACACATACATGTACTATAATATAAAATAATAGGACATGTGTCACACCCTTGTTGAGTCGCTCAGTCGCCAAGTTGCCCTGATCCGCTAGAGGAAAGTGATTTTAAAAAATCTATTCAAGGAAAGTGCTTTGGGCGGCTGATCTATTTTGGTAATTATCCCTATTTTTTACGATGAAAGCAAAATCCCCTCTCTATTTTTTTTTTTTTTTTGAAATGATTCGTTATACAAAAGCAGGGTACTCGCGTGTTTCGACGGCGGATACCTTAAATAATATTTTTCAGTGAATCATGAATTTTAGTTTATTATATTCTTTTTCACAATAAATTTACGGATATCAAGAATTTCATATGACGTATTTCAACTCTTTAACTAAGGAATTTAATTCGTATTTTTGGGTCTTTTTTAAAGTCATTCGTATAACATGAGTCCGTTTGGCCCGTGCCCGTTAGTGCTCGAGCCCATTCGGCCCGTTGCCCTTTCGGGCTTGAATATTTGTATAATGTGTTTTGTTATTTGTATTAGTAACATTTAATGCAAGAATTATGTTTAATTTGGCTGTACAATATACTTGATAATTTGTATTTCTTATATAAGAAGTGTTTTAATAATTATATTAATTGTATTTATTAATCAGTTAATTAATTAATACATTAAATATTTTAACCACATTAATAGTGTTTTGCATTATATTTAATGTTAGTAAATGTGTTTTAATTAGTTATACTTTTAGCTTAAAAACTTGTAATGCTGAATTTTAAGTAATTCTATATATAGAAGGTCTTCATGCTTAATTAAATAGTTGATAACCAACTCATGAACTAAAGGCCCGTTTGGTTTGTAAGTAGGTTTAAGATTCAGATTAAGATTTTGATTTGAACTTGGGTTTAGATTTGGATTTAGTATATGTTTGAATTAAATGAGGAGAAAATAAAATAAAATAAAATAAAATAAATATATGAGTTGTATCAAGTGATACCACTCAATCTTGCCTACTATCAATTTAAGGGTTTCATATAAATATTTGATACCTAATAGTGAGACCACAATCAACCAAACAACTAAATTGTGGTATGATTTCATCCCTTCATTCCATGATCGTCAAACAAAAGGGCCTTAAGGGTGGGTTTAAATTGAGGGTTTTGTGAATGAGATTGATTGAGGGTGTTTAGTTAGTTGATTTGATTTTCTTCTTCTTTTTTTTAATGTAAGAATGATATCCTAAACGACGGGTTTCCCACACTCACCTTACATGGTGGGTTTAGAATTTGATTCCCAATCTATCAACCTTTTTACAGTTAAAAACCTAAACCCAACCAATAAACCAAACATATTAGATATGATATCTAATGTAATACCCATTCTCATTTCTTCTTATAATCAAACCCATACCCAAACCCATTCCTAATAATAAACCAAACGGCACCTAAGAAACCTGCTAAAATCCTGCACATTTTGTCTCTATGATTACAGAATCTTGTAGCGTATATCTTTTTGTTTTTATAGCTATCTCTTTGCAGCACCTATCCTTTGAGCCAACGGTCGTTTGTAATTAACTCAGAAATATGTTTATACTTTCTGTACGATTTTATTATTTTTTGGACGTTTTTGTACATTTTTATAAGTCTTCATACGTTTTTATACATTTTATACCATTTGATAGATAATTTTATGCGTTTATGTTGGGTCCAAAAATTGACCCAATTGCCTTAACAAGGATTTGAAAATAAAATAGCCTAACTCACTAAATAAAATAGTGAGTCACTCACTGAAACAGATTCAGTGAGGTAGCTTTTACTTACTGATGCGGTGTCAGTGAGTAAAATATATAATCTACAAACAAGACTAGGGTCACTGAGATTTGACAAATGTCTCGGTGACACTGACGCTCTGTTCTCAAGTTTTTTTTTTTTTTTTTTTTTTTTTTTTTTTTTTTTTTTTTTTTTTAAGTAATGAAAGGGGATGGGAAGGGAAATCTAAAAAAGGGGCGTTCTTGAGTTCTTTTAAGATGGAAAGGTAGGGGACGGGAAGGTGGAAGGGAGGGAAAGGTATGGGCTTTGTGTGTTATTATGTTCCTCCCATATTTGGAGGGATTGGGAAGGGAAAGCAGTAATTAACATTATGGGCCTTTGTTAAATTACAATCTTATCCTTTAAACATTGTTGTCACCACACTCATCTGTTCGTAGTGCATGGCTTCTTCATATTCCATTAGTTGCAATTGGGTATGCTCATCTCAAACAAACCCTGGATCTTAATTTACCATTATATATTGTATTACTATTCTTTAACATTATATATTGTATTACTATGCTTTGTTGTTATTGAATTCATTAGTTTTGATCTTATTCTTTGACTCCAAATGGCTAGCATATGTTATGTAAAAGACAGCATGTGTCTCCCCTATTTTATTAGAATCAATACAGATATGTCATCCCCACATACAAACGTCAAAATTTTAAAGAATTAAGTTATATTGTTGGATTTGGTTGCTTGTTATTATATATAAAACAATTGTGTTCCTCTTTGTTCGAATCGTAGAATGGCTGGATAGTTTTTTTTTTCTTTTTTTTTTAGCAAAAGCTGGATAGTATTTCATGTGAAGAGTAAATTATGTTTTGAGGGTATATTTGTAATTTGAGTAGCTTCCTTTCCTTTCCTTGCAACTTAAAATAAAAACTCAAGAACACAAATAAAAATAACCACTTTCTTCACAATGTCATTCCCTACTTTCCTCTTCCCATCCCATCCCCTTCCATTCTTTAAAAATTTGACTTGAGAACAGAGCGTGAAGAAGCTATCTCTACAACAGACTGAAAAATATAGGCAGTAACTTCCAAAAGGAGAAGTCAAAGCAAAGTACAAGAACTTGCCATAGAAGTGGGAATATTTATTATGACTACTTCAAAAGGAATATGATGATGGCCAAGTAAGAATATTAAATGTATGAATAAGGTAGTGACCATTAGAGTATTAGATTAATTAGCTAACGCGCCAGCGATTTGGTGTGTGAATTGGTGACCATCCGAGTTTAAGATTGATTAAATGATGCGCGAGCAATCTGGTGTAAAACTTGGTCACCATCCATTATGAAAATAACACGCCAGCGATCCAAGGAACACATTAGTGACCATCCATCATTTGAAAGATCAAGGACTCGCGCCAGCGATCCATGAAGCATACTAGTGACCATCCGTTAGTTAAAGCGTCGAGGACTCGCGCCAGCGATCTACTAAGTTTATGCAGGAAATGTTCAAGCAAAGCTAGGTTTAACCCATGAACAAAAAAAAACTTTTTTACCGCATTAGACTTTTTACTCCTTAGCTTTAGTGGGGGAGATGTGTATCCTTGTCAAGCATATGATAGAATATTCGTCACGTCCGGACAATAAAACGATTAGATTTGCATTTATTAAAAATATATTTTGTTTCTAATTGGTTAAGTGTTTGGTCGTGCAATTATGATAAAACGAATAAGTACTTAAATGTAAAAATATCCTATTAAGGATACATTTTCATTATGTTTATTCTAAAGGTTTACTTGAGGACAAGTAAAATTCAAGTGGGGGGATATTTGATGAGATCAAATAAGTACATTTTATTAGCATCATTTATCCTATTTAATTGACGTGTTTTATATTGTTTTGTATGAGAATTGGTGCTTTAATGTTTAATTTAGTGATTCTCAGGTAAAAACAAGCAATTGGTGAAAGTTAATGATATTGGACGAATTATGGAGATAAATGATCAAGATTTGAAAAGTCTACTGAAATTCAAGAGATGCGTCGTATCACTCTCAACAGATACGCCGCAACATCATACTTAGATGAATTCGAAGACCATTGCCTGACTTTGAAGAATGCGCCGCATCTAACTACAACATGCGCCGCATATGAAACTTTGGTCAACGAAGGATAATCAACTTGTTCTACTCCAAATATGCCGCATCTCATTTACAACATGCGGCGTATCAACTAAAGACTTCACCAGATACTATCCAAGACGTTAAAGAACATGTGCCGCATAAAGAAAGAAGTTACGCCGCATCTAAAGGCGGGGTACGAATATTCCATAATATAATAATCTTGGACCCCATGCGAAGTTAAGTAGATGCGACGCATCTATCATCAACATGCGCCGCATCGATCCCTCAGTCAGAAACTATAAATACCCCAAGACAGATACGAGTTTGGAGTGCAACAAAACCCTAAGGAGACGAATTCAGTCAAAGAAGCATCACAAGACACGCCCCAAACAAAGATCTTAGAGCCGTAAGAAGGTCCTGCATTTGTATAATTCATTAAGTAGTTTTGTTTATTGTATTAGTAAGCTTTAATCCATCAGGATTGATGGGCTTGTGGCCACCATACTGCTCCCCTTAAAATTGCTTTCCCATCAGTTAAAGTTTATATGATTGATGTTTTGGTGACTTTTATTTGTGCATTGATAGTCTTCTGGGCTACCATACCTGTTCCTCGCATGCTTATCTAGTGTCTAGAAGGTAGGATAAACATAAGTAATCATTAAGAGTTTACTCGCCGATAATTAGGATCCAACGAGACAGATTAGATTACGATACTCATCATATAAAACTAGCAATAAAACAAGTGACAAGCTACTTAATAATAAGGACAGATCTTCTTACGTGTTTCTATTATCTATCTGTGTACGTGATTGCTATTCACTGATTCGTTCTCATTAGTTTTACTTTTATTGTTTAATTAAATATGTGTTAGTCTCTCAGGCTAAACCCCCGTTTATTAGATTAGGATTGTAAAACTAACTTAGATATTAAAATACTGATTAAATCAACTAGATATTACGTTCCATTCTTAGTGTCACGTTCCATTCTTAGTGTTTGACACTCTACTTACCACTATATGCATATTGATCGGGTACACTGCTCGTTAAGTGTGTGTGTTAGTAATAAGTCGGCTAAATATAAATTTAAAACTTGAAAAGGCTTAAACACCCTATGCTACACTTACATATCGCACGCATCAATTACCATTCCCTGATCCACTTGTGCCTGATCCATTGGTTTTATTGCCAATCTTAACACCTTTACAATCCTTCCTGAAGTTTCCAGTTTTACCACACTTCTAACAAGTCACTTTTGGTTTCTTGTTAAGATCAGATTTGGTGTTATCCTGATGCTTACGTTTGCCCTTGTTGTCATTGTACCTGGAGGAGTTGTTATGCTCCACCATATTAACAACTGATGGACCAGTAACATTGCTACTCTTTGGCTTGTCAATGTCTTGTGCTTTGAGTGATTCCTCAATGCGCAAATGACTACCCAACTAAACAAGAGTTAATTCCCCCTTCTTATGTTTCAACATATGCTTAAAATCTTTCCAAGAAGGAGGTAATTTATCAATGATACAAGAGACTGAAATAGCCTCATCCATGTTCATCTTGTGTTGTGTGAATCGACCAAGTATACTAAGAAGTTCATTGTATTGTTCCATGACAGGTCTAGAATCAACCATTTTGTAATTGTTAAAATTACTTACAAGGAACTTCTTACTTGATGCATCCTCAGGACCTTAGCCATATATTTGGCTTCCAAGGAATCCCATAGTTCTTGAGAAGATTCAACATTCTGACAAATATTAAAAAGAGAATCAGACATACCATTGAGAATTAAACCCCTGCACACGTAATCATCATTCTCCCATTTGCTTCTTGCCCTCATCTGTTCCATAGTAGCATTATCTCCATAAACTTCTGGAATCTCAGTTGTCAGGACATATACCACATTCATACTTGACAACAAGAAGTGCATCTTCTTTTGCCATCTTCTGAAATCAACACTTTCAAACTTTTCCAACTTGGAAAAGTTAGCAGCCATCTGTCTCATAGCAGCAGCCATTGATTATCACTAATAGTTTCTATTGATTGTTGGTTATTTTAAGGTTTCCCAGATCAGGGTATAGATAATAAATGAGTACCGGATATTCACTTGAAATCGTGTTATCACTTTCCAATAGAAACTATTCGACCCTATGCCTGGGTTACACGAATATCTCTATGGGATAAGACCAAGTGATGTTCTTGTTTTAGGCACAAATCAAGAACAGAATTGTATTCAAGTGTTTAGGGTTTGTGTTGTTTCGTATCCATGCAGATGTGTTATGACCTCTATTTATAATAGAGAATACTCAAACCCTAGCCCAAGGAATTATGTATAATTAACGACCCATTAATTATACCATAATAATTTCCATATAGTAGGATTCAGTGGTTAAAAAATCAGTACAAAGTATAAGCCTAGTGATGTGTGCTTTTTCACACATCCTTTTTAGCCTTAAATCAGACCAAATACACCAAATACTAACCAAATATGCCAAGAGAATGTGTGTTTTTGTATTTGTGTATGTGCAGGTACAGATATGTGAAAATGGACAAAAACAAAGCCAAAACCGACAAAAACGAGCACGAGAATGAAAAAAGGTCAAAAGTCGGAGCCGGGGAAGCAAAATGACAAAAGAAAGCTCAAATTATCAATAGAAGTCCTCAAAGATTCAGAAAGTTGCATATTTAGTCCCTAGTGAAAGATTTGAAGAATTGGCAATTTTAGTCCCTCAATTTCCAAATAATTACAAAATTAGTCCCTTGAAGAAATATTTAAAGAAAAGTCCAATACGATCCTCCATATTTCAGAGTTTGACAAGAAATACCCTTGAGGAAACTTTGGATAAATTACAGATTCAGTCCCTGAAAGTTTTTGGGTTTACATATTTGATCCTTGTCTTAAATTACTACTCTTAACATACAAAACCGGATCCAAACATAATAAAAATCCCACAAGCCCAAACTTAAACACAAAAGCCCAACCCCTAATAAATTACCCAGTCCAACCCTACCTTACCTGACCCATCCTTTACCCCAGTCAAACCATAAACCAATACCCAGTCAACGCTCCTAATAATAAAAACAATCCCAAACACACTTCCCGCCCCCTTTTCATTTTTTACCCAGGTCCAAAGAACCCTAATTACTGTTCACATGAGTAAACCCCTTTTTCACAACAATTAAGGGTAATTGAGGTATTGTACGTGTGTTTCTAGAAGATACTGACATGGCAGGCCTGCCATGTCAGTGATCCGTGTGATTTAACGCGTCTAATGATTGAAACAATCATGATCTAACGGCTGTGGATTAAGGATTGAGGACCAAGGCGTATCTAAGGGCTTACATTCATCCAAACAAACACAAGTGTGGTGTGGATTGATGAGGTGGATTGCTAGAACCTTCACAAGGGCTCCCTGCTTCAACTATATATACCCTCCTCAATCATAGTTGTGTAGTGTAGGATTTTAGATAAGTTTTATGTATTTTTCTGCTTTTCCTTTAATGTAATTTCATTTTCAGCAATTGTACTCAGCATTTTAATTTTAATAAAATTTACTTTTAATTTCATCTAAATTGTCTCCTTATTTCAAATTCAGTTTATTACTCTTATTCAGTTTGAATCTACAATTTTAGTTGTTTATCATTACATTTAAGTGTTTGTTTATCTAAATTTGAAAATCCAAAAAAAAAAATAGAAAAAACAGAAAAAAAAATAAAAAAATAGTTTTAATCTCAATTCAAACTTCAAACAAGTTATTTACTGTTTCATAAGCTCATTCAAGTTGTTAAAAAAGCATACTATAGTCTATTTTGTTTAAACTCTCAAAATTTCAAAAAAGTCAACATAAGTCAACTGAGGTGCTTATTTGAATAAGCTGTGCTTATTGGAGTTTGGCAGCCAAACAGGAGTCCACTTGGCCTGTCATAAAGACAGGCAAGCTTAGTGAACCCCCTCTGTTTTGCTGAGGGGGATTTGTTTTGTAAGTCTTTCAATTATTTTCACTTAATTTTGCAGCAGTCAGTTTAGTAGTTATAGTACTTTGATTGTTGTTGATTTTTGTTATCTGCATCATGATTTAGTTTGTTACAAGTTGATTTCATCATTAGTACTTAGTTTGATTAGGTTTGGATTGCTACTGTTTCATTACTGCTTGTCTTGGTTTATGTTGGATTTGAGTTTCTGAGTTTATTTGCATCTGTGATTCTGTGTTTTCTTTGTTGTTTTGGTCTGATATTATCTTTTTTTGCACTAAGGTTAAGGTTTAGGATATATTAGACTAAGTTTTGGGTGAGATTGTTATCAACTACCATATATAGGGGTGTTTGGATCGGTTGGATTCTTGGTGAACTGGTTGTTTAGTTGACTTGTTTTCTGCATTTCTAGTTTACATAAGATTGATATAGGTCATAACAGTCATAATAACAGTAGCTTAAACAATAAATAGTCAAAGTTCCATTAGAATCTTAATTATTCCTGTTTAAGTGTGATTTGTTAACCTGTGATACTTGCATACTGTTAGAATTAGGCTAGGTTCAGGTTAATCTAGTTGCATTACATCTTAGTACATCACTTAGGATTAGATTTAATCAGTCGAACATCATTTTAGTCAAACTTTTATTGCAACTAAAAAGTCAAATATAAGATAAGTCTGTTTGATCAACTGCTGATCTAGGAGCTTATTAGGTAATCAATCAAGCAATTGAGATAGAGTTTTTTGTGGTTTTGGCATCTCAGTAGTGTAGACTTAGTTTTGCCCCCATAAGTTTTTTTGGATAAGCTTATTTGTACTGCTTATTTGGCCTGACTTGTTGGGAGTTTCAACCAAGTTTCTGATTTCAGAGTTTAGGGCTGCTAGTATTATTCTGAGTGGTAATCTGAGTTTAGTGGATCATATAAGTCTCTTTGTGCTTTTAGTTGCTCTATTCACTATTTTGGAACCAATTACTTAATCTTCTTGGCTTATTGCTTATATCAATAGTGTTTATTCATACTTGTTTGGCCTTATTCTGTGTTTCTGAGTTACAACTGGTCTTAACCTTGTTCCACTAAGCTTTTCTGAGTCCAAAAATAACTTGGTCAAAGTTGGGGTCAATTTGGTCAAGTTTGCTTATTAATAAGCAATTCCAAATAAGCAGTTTTAAGATAATCAGCAGTTGTCTTGCTTATTTTACTTTAAAAAAAATTCTCAAGCTTATTTTAATATTTTAGATTTTCTGTAATTTTTTCAAATTTTTCTAAGTAGATTTGCTATTTTTCTTAATTAATCTTAGTTTTTATTCACTTTTTAATACTTTTTAATTACTAAAAAATCCAAAAAAAAAATCAGAAAAAGCCAAGAAAAATCCAAAAATATTTTAGAAATTTATTTTTATTTCAGAAATTTATTTTTCATTTTTCTCATTTATTTTGAATTTTTATTAATTTTTAATTTCATTTGATAGTTTTTAATTCCCAAAAATTACACAAAAAGCAAAAAAAAAAAAATAGTTTTCAGTTTTAAAATTACTTTTTAGTTATTTTATAATTTTCAAATTTTAATTTTCATTTTTCTCACCTTATTTGCATTTTCTTTTAATTTTTAATTAGTTAATTAGTTTTTAATTCATAAAAAATAAATAAAAAGTCAAAAAAATATTTTTCTTTTTCTCAAAATTTTCTTTTATCATTTTTAACTTTTCAAAATTATTTTCAAGTCCGTAGGAGTAGTGTAGCTAAAATTTCACGTTTTATTTCGTACGTTTACGTTTATTTTACGTTTAAGCTTACGTTTTCGATTTACGTTACGTTTTTAGTTTCCTTATTTGATTTACGTACTTAGTTGGTTAATTGTGCTTCATTTTCTTATTCATTAGTGTAATCTCTCTAAAATCACTTTTTACCACTTTCACGACACGTTTCACAAATCGGGAATTGAGAATTCCATTCACCCTTCACATGGACTACGACCTCGGGTTATCCGTATTTCTTTGCGGATCTCTTGAGTAATACTTATACTATATATAACTTGATTTTCACGAATCACCTAGCAGCAGGAACAAACCAGCTTATACTAGCAGTAGAAACTAGTAATGTTAACACTAGCAGTAGAATACTGGTAGTCTTAACACTAGCAGCAGAATCACAACACTAGCAGTAGAATCCACTAGTAGTAGAATCTCAACACTAGCAGCAGAATCACTAGCAGCAGAATCCACTAACAGCAGAATTCTGCATAAACACTATTAGAGTCAGGGTGTTTAGGGACCTAATGGGTATACACTCCGTACCTCCAAACCCATTACCAGGTGTGAACTCATCCCTCAAGTGCACTAAAATTTCCAACAACAACACCTCTCGAGTAAAAAGCTTTTTTTTTTCCTTAAGAGAAACTTTAGGGGCGGTGATGTAAGCTATAATGGATTGTTTTTTTCTGCTTATTTTTACACTAAAGCATTTTTGTTTTATGCATAAGACATTTAACTTAAAGACGTTTTATCAATGAATTTAATTGAACTTTTCAACAAATCTAGAGTAATAGTATTTTGTCTTTTATACAAAATAAGCACTATTTCCTGAATCATTTATTTTTAAGCATAAGGTGAATCGAAACACCCCCTAAGTGTAACTCCTAGTTGGATTAACTTCAACTTTACAAACCAATAATTCTTAACCACAAAGCAAACACCCATACCAATATTAACAGAATTAACAACAAAGTTAATAATACAAGTAAAAAATCATAAAGATAAATTTTTTATATGTTACCTGGTGTGGGTATACTAGCATGAGTAGAAAAAGACAAACTAGAAGCGGGTTTAATCGACAACGAACCAATCTTTTTAGCATTTGAATTTACGGGTATGTTACAAGGAAATTGATGAGGCGAAAAATGATCCGTTTTTAGGGGGTCATTTAAGCCCGAATCCGAATTTATTTGATCAAATATTGCCCTAAATCGTTCCTTTTGTGATTTTAGGTGTTTGGAGAGTGAATTCTGGAAAAGAGGCTATTTTGGACGTTTTTGGAGCATAAAGTGAAGAAAACGACAAAGTACCAAAAATCCAAGCTGGAAATACAAGGTGACGGCGTCAAGGGTTTGCTCTTGACGGCGTCAGACATGAAGAATAATTTACCGTAGCTGGTGACGGCGTCAGATGGAGTTATGACGACGTCAAAGTGGCCAAGATTAATTTACCGAAGGTGGTGACGGCGTCACATAGGCCGTCACGATTGGATCTAGGGCGTCCGAGGAAGTGTATGGCGGCGAGTTGACGGCGTCAGATTTTACTCTTGACGCCGTCAGGACGATTTTCCTATATATAGTTTTCTAGTTTTTTCATAAAAAGAGGAGAAGTTTTGGTAAAACCCTAAAGACGATTTTGGTGCCTCTTTTACAGGTTTTTCAAGGGTTCCAAACCCTTGAGACCTTGCATTGTAATTGAGATAAGTATACTCTTAATTCAATCAATATGTCTATGTGTTGGTTGTTTATCTTTTGTTCTTATCTTAATTCTACTATGCTAGGCTAGATCTCTCTTGTGTTTGCTTAGATCTAATGAAACCTAGATGTTGATTATGTGTTGATTACTTGTCTATTCTTGTTTTGAATGAATGATTTTATATGTTAGGCTTAAGAAAACTGGCAGATCTCCAAATGGTAACATGCTTGAACGTCTTAAGAAACATGAACCGAGGCGTACTAGGTCTTTATTGGTTGTATTTAATGCATGAGCCACTGTTTACAATCCCTATAGTTGTGCTGGATCATGGTGTAGGAGGAGATAAGAGCTCATAGAGTTGGGGAGTTATGTATGCCACTCCACGAATGGTATTAAGGAATACAACCCGTCATTCATACAAGTGTAACAAGTAATTGACATGTAAAAGATATCTAGGGAGTAATGAAGTCTAAGTAAACACAATTTCTCCAATTACTGCTCACAACCTTAGTTTAATATTAGTTTAATTTTATTTTCATTAGTTTAATTAGTTACAAAGTAGTTTTTGGGTTAGTTGATTAGCAACTAATTCCGCCCACTCTTTCAAAACCCGAGATTTTAATTGCTTTCATAAAATATAAAAACACAAAAATAATCATCTTTCATCTCTAGAACTTTTAATTAGGTTTTCTAATCCTAGCGACACTATTCCTAAGCTGAACGATCAATCCCCTGGTACTTGTCACTATACTATACTACAACGATCAGGTACACTGCCTGGTGGGGGTTGTAAGCCTCGCGAGATCCCTCGAGAGGTAAAGCAAGGTGCGATTCCCACGCATCAAGTTTTTGGCGCCGCAGCCTGGGGAATAGTTATTGTCTAGGTTAGAATTTCTTTTTATTAGGTCTACTTGCTAGATTCCTTTCTAGTAAGATTTTTTATTTTTATTTTTAGGTCTTCTTTAGTCTATCTTATTTCTTCGTGCTTTTGTTCGTAACTCTTTACCATCCGACATCATGGAAGGTGGTAACATCTTTGAACCCATCATCCCACCACAACAAAACCCACCATTAGAACCCCTTAGGCCCCGAACCTTAGGAGAGTATTCCCGACCTAGCCACCAAGGCTACCGAAACACCATTGAGCTCACCGGAGCCAATGTGACCCCCTTGCGATCCGACACCATCCGGTTGGTGCAAAGCGGATGTGCATTCCATGGACTTCGTTCCGAAGATCCAAACCAACACCTTAAGGACTTCCTCAAAATCGTAGATTCCATAGACCTAGGTGTTGAAACTAGAGAGACTACCCGTTTACGCCTATTCCAATTCTCTCTACGGGATCAAGCTAGTCAATGGCTTGAGCGTTTACCCGCGGGATCCATCACCACATGGGATGATCTCACCACTCGTTTCCTTGCTCAATTTTTCCCACCGGGGAGAACTACTAAACTTAGGAATGACATCTTGATGTTCCAACAACGTCAAAATGAATCTCTTTATGAAGCATGGACTCGTTTCAAGGACTTACTCCAAAAAGTCCCTCATCATGGCATAGATTTGTGGCTCCAAGTCCAAATTTTTTATGACCATATCGATATCCCCACGAGGCGAACCATTGACCAATCGGCCGGTGGTAAGCTACGTGATCTTAGTGCGGAACAATCATGGGAACTCATAGAAGATCTTGCTCTCTATGACAACGAAAGTTGGAATGATCCCCGTGATTTGAACAAAACGGTCAAGGCAATATCTTTGCCTTCGAATAATTCAAGCACTCCCGACCGTAGGATCATGGAACTTGAGGACCAAGTCAAGTTTCTCATGAAATCTTACGAAGCTCCGAAGCATTCAAGCCAAGTGAACAAAATCACTTCTTCATGCGAATTATGTAGTGGTCCCCATGACACTCGTGATTGTATGGAACTCCCCGGAACAGCTTTTGCGGACTACGCATCCACGCGTACCGACGAAGCGGGAGATAAGTGGTACACTTTCAAGCCCGAGCCGAACACATACGGTGATTCATATAACCCCTCATGGAAAAATCACCCAAACCTTAGGTGGAAACAAAATCAACCCAATTCATCCAACCCGCCTAATCGTTACCAATCAAACGGTCCACCATCCAACCGTACCTTCAACAACAATCCTTCTAACAACTATGGTAGTACCAACAATCTTGAAGGATTGATGTCGAAATTTATGGCATCTCAAGAAGCTCGCATAGCTAGGTTTGAAACCGAATTCAACCAACAACAAACGGAGATGACCAACAAGATCGACAACTTGTTGAAAGCCCTCAACAACCAAACATTAGCCACACCTAGGAAGGACACTAGGGACACCAATGGTGGAATCCAAGCTAAGGACCCCTCATCATCCAAACATGTCCACTTTGTCAATGTTGTCACCATTAAGCCGATAGATAGGGAGATAGAGGAGAGTGACAAAGATGAAGTTAGAGTAGAAGCCAATAGTGAGGATGAGAGTAGGGAAGTTGAGGTTAATAAGGATGAGGAATTAGAGGAGGTAGAACCTATAGAGGAATATTTTGATAAGTTGCCAACCAAGGAAGAACGGGAATACCATAAGTATTTATTCGATAGTCCCGAGACAACATATATCTTTGGCGATCCCCTGATCAAAATGGGAGACCCCTCTAACATTAACATCCCATGCAATATCGGGCACATGCATGTATGGAAAGCTTACATAGACCCTAGATCCCCCGTGAACATCATGTCTAGGACTTATTACAATTGGGTGATGAAGAAGCAACTCAATTTTAGGATAATGCCCGGTAAAAGTTGGATAAGTAATTTTGCAGGAAGAGTTAAGGGAGTACATGTGATTATAGGGAATCTCACCTATGAAATTGATTTCATGATAGTGGAAGACACGCGTCCGGTGATAGATTCTTGCCTAAGTCAAATAATATTTGGGAAACCATTTGTTGAGGCCACTAGGATGAGTTATGATCCAACGTTAGGGATAGTTAGATTCAAGGAAGAGAATGATGAGGTTGCTTATCAAATGCCCTACAAGATTGAGCAATACCGCCTTCTCTCTAATTTCGAAAAGGAACGTAAGCAAGCGGCTTATTATAGGAATGATGAAGATAGACGTAGAGGAGTAGAGTATGTTAGAAATAGGATGCTTGGTTTCTACAAAGAATGCTTGCAACTAGGTCCGGAATACAAAACTGGTTTAGAAGACGACCTAGAGAGTGGAACCAATGATGAAATCACGTAGTAACCCACGACTTTGAGTCTAGCTACAAGACTCGTAAATAAAGAAAAGCGCTTCTTGGGAGGCAACCCATGTTTTGTGTGATTTTAATTGTTTGATTGTTATTTGCTTCCGTATGCATGTTTTATTTTTATTGTTGGTTGATCATGTTTCTCAATTAAAATGTGAAATACTTTATTATGTTGTTTAGCCTAGTCTTAACTTCAACCTAAAGGTATTTTTGCAAAAGATAAGTGTAAGGGGAAACCCCAAATATGTTTTTAAGAAACAAACCGATCATGATTATCCACAATATTTAATGAACATGTATATTCGTATTTGTTAGAGTCAAATGCTTGTATTGAGTCATAATGAAGTTTTGCAGGATTTTCCAGGAAGTAGGACAAAGTTTTTCCAGAAATTTTCCGGAAACTTAACATAAAGATTTCTGCAGGTTCATTCTGACGGCGTCAGGGCATTGCTCTTGACGGCGTCAGGAGTCAAAAATCTGGAAATTTTACCAGTTTTGTTTTTCTAACGGAGTCTTATGGTTTTTGTGAATTATTAAGTTTTATAATCTCCAGGAAATCTGCAAACTTCATTACACAAGCATTATATCTTATTTTGTTTTCTAGGATTTAGTAACTTATATAGGATGCCGCCGATTTTACGCGAGGTTGCCTTGTCTACTTTTGTCAGGATTTACAGGTTATTTGTGACAAGAAGATGATTTATATTCTGGAAGGGAAGCTTTGATTGTTCGTTTTCTTGGAAGAAGATTTAACCTGGCCAACCTAAAATCCATACCGAGCGAATCAGGGGAGTATTTGATTTCATTCTCTTTACTTTTTAACTTTTACATTCTTTACTTGAACATTGGGGACAATGTTCATCTTAAGTGTAAGAGGAGGGTAAAAAGATGATACCTTACATATGCACTTTCGCTTGAGTTTGTTTTGTTTGATAGTAGATGAGTAATAAAACTATGAGAAATACTTGTTAGTGTAATTTTAGCGCCAAATTTAAAATTTTTTACAACATTTAAGAGTGAAACTTTAGCCATAGCAAGCGTCTCATGGATAGGAGGTTGTATGACTAGCACATAACCGTATATTCAGAAAAATTTTCCACCCAAAAATGTGAGGTTCGCCTTTAGATTTGATAGGAAAAGCATTTACTATTAGTGCTTATGAGTGTACCGGTAGCATTTAGATTCTAGAACTTGCGTTAGTGATGCATCCCGAGACCGCTAGTGAGACTACATTCGTGTGGTAGGATTTACTACATGATAAGAGGCATTAGGATCACCCTTGTGTTAAACCCGTATTATAATTACTTGACCATTTAAGTCATATTACTTGGCTAGTTAAGTCAACTAATTTTTCCCACACCCTTAGCGTTGTACTCATTTTTAGTACACGATACCCCTAGTACACCCCTCCGAGCCTATCTTTTCGTTTCTAACTTTAAGCATTTTACTTAAAGGAAGAATTTGTTACACCCCACTTAAATGTACACCCAAATCGCCTTAGCCTTCCGTGTATGCGCTCATTTTTAGTGCATTATTGTTATTTGTTAAACCCTAAGTTAACTTTCTAATTGATTACATGGTTGCTAAGTCGAGTCATATCCTTGTACATATTGTTTTGGGACGATTGGGACTCATGGGTAAGTACTTATTTTATGGAGTAATGGGGAAGAACATAATATTATTACCCCCATATGTACGTTAATCTTAAAAGTGCTCCAAGTGTTTTGATTTTCTTAATTCGAGTCACTAGATTAATTTAATGTAAAGTATGTAAAGGTTCAAGTGTAAGGGGATTGCTCAAACCCCTATGATGTATTATTTTGGATGGTAGGGTAAGAGTGTATGCAAAAAAAAAAAAAAAAAAAAAAAAAAAAAAAAAAAAAAAAAAAAAGAGAAAAACATACGGACTACCATCCCGTTTTCATTTTATGTTCATTTTATGTTTTTTGTTATTTTTCATTTATTAGCTTAAGTCGAGTCTAGTCTTGGCTTAGCAACGCCATCTTGTACATGTAATTTACTAAGATTGTTAACTCGCCACCAGTAAAATTCCCTTTATCCAACACAACCGTGTAATTCATATCCCTACACCTAACGTTATAACCCTTTAAAAAGACCTCTTTGATAGTTTATCCTAGGTGCTTACGCCATGTGGTGAAGGTTTGATCCTTTCCCAAGCCTATGGTAATCTATTTTGCTATGACAGGTAGTGAGAGATATCTTCCATTTCCATAATGTTATATTACTTTATTACACCCGAGAGATGTGAGTATCTAAACACTATTTGTGAGGTGCTTGTGTATGACCTCCGTGCTTGTCTATTGGTCTTTAGTGGAACGATTATTTGTTGTAATTACTTTTATATTAGTGTTAAATGACCCCTAACTTGTCTTTTGAGTAGAATAAAAGCTCATTTGCTTGAGGACAAGCAAATCTCAAGTGTAAGGGTATATGATGAGGCGAAAAATGATCCGTTTTTAGGGGGTCATTTAAGCCCGAATCCGAATTTATTTGATCAAATATTGCCCTAAATCGTTCCTTTTGTGATTTTAGGTGTTTGGAGAGTGAATTCTGGAAAAGAGGCTATTTTGGACGTTTTTGGAGCATAAAGTGAAGAAAACGACAAAGTACCAAAAATCCAAGCTGGAAATACAAGGTGACGGCGTCAAGGGTTTGCTCTTGACGGCGTCAGACATGAAGAATAATTTACCGTAGCTGGTGACGGCGTCAGATGGAGTTATGACGGCGTCAAAGTGGCCAAGATTAATTTACCGAAGGTGGTGACGGCGTCACATAGGCCGTCACGATTGGATCTAGGGCGTCCGAGGAAGTGTATGGCGGCGAGTTGACGGCGTCAGATTTTACTCTTGACGCCGTCAGGACGATTTTCCTATATATAGTTTTCTAGTTTTTTCATAAAAAGAGGAGAAGTTTTGGTGAAACCCTAAAGAAGATTTTGGTGCCTCTTTTACAGGTTTTTCAAGGGTTCCAAACCCTTGAGACCTTGCATTGTAATTGAGATAAGTATACTCTTAATTCAATCAATATGTCTATGTGTTGGTTGTTTATCTTTTGTTCTTATCTTAATTCTACTATGCTAGGCTAGATCTCTCTTGTGTTTGCTTAGATCTAATGAAACCTAGATGTTGATTATGTGTTGATTACTTGTCTATTCTTGTTTTGAATGAATGATTTTATATGTTAGGCTTAAGAAAACTGGCAGATCTCCAAATGGTAACATGCTTGAACGTCTTAAGAAACATGAACCGAGGCGTACTAGGTCTTTATTGGTTGTATTTAATGCATGAGCCACTGTTTACAATCCCTATAGTTGTGCTGGGTCATGGTGTAGGAGGAGATAAGAGCTCATAGAGTTGGGGAGTTATGTATGCCACTCCACGAATGGTATTAAGGAATACAACCCGTCATTCATACAAGTGTAACAAGTAATTGACATGTAAAAGATATCTAGGGAGTAATGAAGTCTAAGTAAACACAATTTCTCCAATTACTGCTCACAACCTTAGTTTAATATTAGTTTAATTTTATTTTCATTAGTTTAATTAGTTACAAAGTAGTTTTTGGGTTAGTTGATTAGCAACTAATTCCGCCCACTCTTTCAAAACCCGAGATTTTAATTGCTTTCATAAAATATAAAAACACAAAAATAATCATCTTTCATCTCTAGAACTTTTAATTAGGTTTTCTAATCCTAGCGACACTATTCCTAAGCTGAACGATCAATCCCCTGGTACTTGTCACTATACTATACTACAACGATCAGGTACACTGCCTGGTGGGGGTTGTAAGCCTCGCGAGATCCCTCGAGAGGTAAAGCAAGGTGCGATTCCCACGCATCAGAAATACACTAATTTGTTTAAACTTGTTGTTAAAAGATGGTTTAAGTGTTGGTAGAAAGTGTTTAGAGGTCATAATTATCGGATTGGCGACCCATAGATGTTGTAAAGTGTTCCGGCGACGAAGAAGCATGACGGGTTCCTACAGCGTTTGAGGGGTTAAGGGTTTTGGGAGGGAGAAGAGAAACACATTTGGGTTGGGTTTTTGTTTGATGTTGATTGTGAATTGATTTCAGCAAGTGAAAAAACGTTACTTCAGCCATCTCATCGTTTGCCTCGAAAACTGCAACATTTCATAACCAGTACATTGACATCGAAAAATCAACTTTAAACATAAATTATAGAAAAACCAAAACTTAAAACTGGTTTAAAGTTTAAGAAAAAAATAAAAAAACAAAAAAACAAAAAAATAATAAAAAGAAAAAAAAAAACTTACGACAATTCTTATTCTGTCAAGAAGACTTTTTATCAAACACTTGGTCGGTATCTCGCCTTCAATATCTTCAGAAACTAAACCCCATCTTCAAAGCACAAGCTTCATTTTCTAGAATCAAAACAACAAACGAAAACAAAAAGATGATAAGATATACCTACATGAAACGCTATGAGTATTGAAACCCATTATCAGAATGAAAACCTTAAAATGTACCATACAAAGTTAAAACTCACGGGAGACAGAGATGAAACAAGGTACCTTTATGCTTAGTTCTCTCGAGTTGAAATGGAAGAGGAAAGGAAATAGATATTTTTTTTTGTGATTTTAATGTGCCATTTGGTATGACACATTGGTATGGGTAAGACAATTAAACAATTGTTTGGTTGATTCTTTTGATAGATGGAATGATTGATGGAATCAAATTTTGATAGTATATTATTTTGGTAAGTATTTGATGGTTTTGATAATTTTTGTTGGACCTTTCATTTTTTCTCTCTATTACTAGGTCTCTACCCGTCCGATGGACAGGTTTTCTTAATAGCTGATAAAAATCGTCCAACTATGTTTAAGATTCAATATACACTAATTATAGCATAATGCACACACTTTGCGATGGGTAATATTAAAGGAGTCACAAAAAAATATAACGCGACTTTGCGACGGGTAATATTAAAGGAATTATAAAAAATATAACGTGATGTTTCGGTTACGTGTTAAAAGATCATATGTAATAAGAGTTGGAGCATATATGGAAAAAAAATTACTACTAAGTAATTATTTGTTAAAGTCGGCAATCATAGAAAGATGTATATGTGTTAATTATATCATTGTTGGCTTCGATATTAAAAAGTTTGATCTGTAATCAAGATTAAAATGGGTATAGAAGTCAAGGAAAGCTAATGACGATGAGAAACAACCACATGTATATGTTGAATGATCATCATTTTGAATTGCAACGATTAATCTTCAACCATGTTTATTATAGGTAAAGTCACTGTTGTCACACACTTTCATGTTCTTGCACCCAAACAAAAAATTAAAAATAAAATAAAAAATAAAACACATTTTCATGTTTATTTTTCATTTTAGCAACGACGATCATCAACATCCATTATTAGAGCATAATGAGTAGATTAGCCCACGTGATGTTGCGGGAATGTTTTAATGTGGCAGTAAACTAATATATCAAATATCTCTTTTCAAGACTAACATATCAAATATCTCTTTTCTGATTGTCTCAATTCTCGAATGTCATTGTTTTAATGCAGCCCAACACCAAAAAAATATTCACCAAGCCTAATTAAAATACACCTTACTCAGTTTTGCTCAAAGCCCACGTATCACAAATAAACTAACTAAACCCATCACACCCTCGTTTTTTGCAATACATAAGACATACTAAACTCACAATACCCTAATCTCTTAATATTACTCCTCACAAATAAAACGCAGTAACGAATTCTTCTCCCCGCACTACTCAGCCACGTTTCTCTTTTTCTTTCAATATCAACACAAATCTTGACCTTGTGTCCTTTTAATTTCAAGTCGAAGAACAAACTGAAATCTTTGTTGGTTTATTGGCTTGTCAAAAGCTTCAAGCCTTTTTTTTAATCTAAGGTAGGTTTAATCTTCGATGTTGTTTTTCGTTGACGAAATAAAGAAATAATCTAACAGATTTGTTATGTTTATTTCTTTTTTGATTTTCGGATATTTCAAAGAAACCTTGCTTCTCACAGATCTATGATGAATAGCTCTTATATGTTTGTTCTTTTGAATGAATCGATAATTATCTAAAGAGATAAATTGAGATCTTGATTTAATTCTTGTTATGTTTTACTTTAACCGAATGAAAAACAAAAAAAAACCAAAACAAAACAAAACCCATTAACATTTTTTTTTCTTTTTTTGGTGTATTTTTGAAGTGTAATTGTTTCGATATAGATCTATGATGATAAAGCTTTTGTGGTGTTGTTATTTGAGTGATTTTTTGATTACACAAAGAGTTGAATTGAGATCTAGTTTGGTTATTGATTTTGATTGTTTTGGCCGAATGAAAGGAGGAATGGAACCGTTTTGTTTTGTTCTTTCCTTTAAGTTTAGAATATTATCAGAAGTATAGATATATGATGATTTTGTTTCATGTTGTTTGGATTTGAAATGATTTTGAAATAAGTGAGATCTTTAATTGTTTTCGTTTATTTTTTTAAAACGAACCCAAGAAAAGAAGAAAACATGGTTGCTTGATTTCTTTTCCTTTGTTGCTTCGGATATTGAATGAAGCTGAGTCTTCAAAAGAGATATTTGATATGTTAGTTTTCGGATATTGCTTTTTTTGTTTATTTGTTATGTTATCTTGTTTTGTTTGTACAGGTGGTGATCTTATGGAGACAAATAAATAGTGATAGATGGTCTACTGTTACAGGCTCGATGCTATTTTCATAGACTTTGTGTGTTTCTAAACTTCCAATTTTTTAGTAGGTTGGTGTGAAAAGATTTAGGAAGAAAATGGAGGGTAGCGGGATTTATCAGAGAAGGGCGAAGATTCAAGAGAGTAGGTGGGATTTTTAGAGACTGATATTTGTGTGGCAGTGAAAGTTCATGAAGCTTCTCTTGTAATTGTTAGAAGACACTTGTATGTGTTTGGTTTAGTTTTTATTTTATCAAGAAACTTCTTTTGTACATCTTGAAAGTTCCTTTGTACTTCTTATAAGGATTATATGACATTTGTAAGGCTAATAGATTGGCTCGACTTCCAATGGTTGTTCATAGATTCCAAAGTTTATTAAAATGTAATTAGAGCCTCATTAGTATGTTAATTACTAATCTACACCAATAAGATCTTGCCATATGTTACTAAGTTTAAATAATACTCCTCGAAATTCTAAAAGTTTCCTAATCACCCCTCACACATTTTCCTCGAAATTCAAAAAGCTTCCTAATCACCCCCCACACATTTTGGGTTTTAGTATATAGATATAATATAATGTATGTTAACCACAAGTTAACCTTTTACCCACTGCCACGTCAGTGCCATATCAGCTTTAACTTTTTCACCTTAAAAAAAAAAAAAAAAAAAAAAAAAAAAAAAAAAAAAAACTTTATCATAACTCAACATTTTGGGCCCCACTTTATATATTTTTTTCTTTTTTATTTAAACAAACTAAATTTTTTATTAATTAAGTTAATATACAATTATAATAATAGTTGATAAAAAAGGAAAAAAATGCAATCTCAAATTTTGGGCTGGCTATGCTCGGGTCAAAAAAGAAAACAAACAAACAAACAAAAACCCAATTTCACTGTACCTTATCTTCATCCTACGTCTTCTACCTCAAAGACACATACACCTGCAACCCCACCACACACACTATAAACACACACTGAAAACACACACACGCACACACCAAAACCCATTTAAAAAGAAAAAAAAGAAAAGAAAAGAAAAAGAAAGAAATCGCCCTTAACGTTGCGTTAAGGGGTTAACGTGAGGCGTTAACTCACCCTTAACGCAGGAACACAGTGTGGTTAACTCACCTTAACGCAACAAAGTTAAAGCTTAACGTGGGGGGGGGGGGGGGGGGGATGGCTAACAAACCGAGTACTCTTAACTGTAAATTTACTTTAACGCATCTCCGGTCCTTGATAATTAAGCTTCAGCTTAAACAAAATAACTAAGCATAAACTGCTATAACAGGGGAAATAAATAGTCCTCATTCCCTTCTAATTATGATACTTTAAGAATCTACCTTTATCAAAAAAACACATACACACGAGCAACAAAAAAACATCATTGGTTATAAAGTATAATAAATTCATGCTACAACCTCCTACTTCTATTTTTTCATGTGATCCCCAATATCCAACGTGTAAAATAGTTGCTAACCTACATTGCATCTAAACATATTTGTTAGACATTTATTTTGAAATAAACACTTTTTCATTGCAACTATTATCAAACACAAATCAACTTACCTTAACCACTTGTGTTATGCAAGTTAAACTATGATTTAGACTCAGCCAAACTGATAGACTACGAATGCTTCAGTATATTGCCATCTAAAAGATTCTTGAGGAGCCAAGGTTACATGGTGTACTTATATAGCGAGTAAAAACCGATGCATTTCCTTACAAAAATATTTGTACATAACTTATTTCTCGTAATTATATTATGAAATGAGAATTTCTCGTGGTGTGACCCTATTCCACTTTCACCGATTCCACCAAACAGCTAAAAGTGGCTTATTAGTCCCATTAAATCACCTTTGCATGTTACTGAAAACCTTTTTATTAAATGGGACAGCCAAGTATGGGATTCTGCTATGTGTTTCTACATTCAAAACTATTTGTAGAAATCTTGGGTACATCAAGACTTTCTTTTTATTTTTAGAATTTGCAACCATTGCTTCAAAAATATATCTTGAAAAGTTGTAAATTCTATTAGTGGATAGACAGACCAAGGTAGAAGCAATGTTGCTTCCAAATTGATCCCATCCACCACTTTTAGAACTTAAACAATGAAGCAGATGATGTAGTAAAAATCGTCAGTTTGGTGTAAAGTGACTTTTCCAAAAGGTAAACGACTCATCAATAGGATACCCAATATCCTGTAACCCTTTAAAATTTTCTTGATTAGGCAGCATAATAGGGCCAGAAGCATCATCCAACTGAAGACTACTCCTAATTGATGCCTCATTAATAGAGTATTCAAGGGTATCAATAGTGGCCCTTAACTCTGTAGTCCCATCATCAAGAGTGAAGGCTTTAGCAGTCTACCAAAACTGCTTGACCATAGAATCAAAGATGGTAGGGTTATGAAGTAAGGCATACCTGATGTGAGTCCCTTTCATGAAGTCCACAATTTGATGAAAATCATCACTCTTGACTGGCTTCTTCAGAAAACCCACTTGATTGTGCTTGTCACAGTATTTCATTCTTGCCATTTGCTTACAGAGTAAGTTTGAAATAGGTTTTGAAACTACTAAGGTTAAAATCGTGGTAGGGTTTAAGTACTGGTTGTGTTAAACAGAGTATGCGATTTAGTTACCGTGAATAAATGATTTTGTTTTGAAGTTTAAAGAGAGGTGAATAATAGATAAGAATAAAAATGAAATTAAATCTTATCCTTATATACCTCTTAGCGCCGTAAAAGAAGTAATGGCACTATTGACACAGTGAAAATCATTTAATGTCTGACCAGTACTAACGGTAATGTAAATTACAATACCATACTTAAAAATGGTCAACCAGATTTAAGTGGTGACTTCACCAGACTTAACAGATTTTTGCCCATACGAGAGACACTTACATACAACCCACATTAGTAGAAATTCCAAGCAACTCCAATCCATGCTTTTCCTGGAAAGATTAGTCGAAAACCAAGAAAAACATACAATACTATGTTGGTGGGAACAAACACTAGCTACCAGAATTAACTCTAAAAGCATCAGATAAACTCCAAACTACCAGTATTGAAACTAGGAGTTACAAACTATGCATTTAACCTCCCCTTAAATGTAGCTATGGGTTTATCATTTCCAATGTTAGTTACCAATTCGTTAAAGCAGGATTTTTCAAAGCAAAAACCATTCAATTAAAGCAACACAAACAGACAAAATAGTTTCTAAAAAATCATAGCAGTAAACATTCTAAAATGTAAAGTCATAAACTTATTCAAACATAAGGCAAATCTCTTGAATGACACATTAACCTTGACCAAAAGAGAATGCTTCCTCAACGTTTAACTTCTTTTACTCTTTTTTGCTTTAATTTCATCATCAAGTTGATCATAAATTATACCAAGGAGCTGATTGCAGGTTCTTTGAATTAGATCTTCAACAGCTTCAGAATCTTCTTCATATTGAAGTTTTGTCTCCACATCACAGTAAGAACTTCAGAACTTAATGGATATTCCACATCAGCAAGCATGAACATATCAACTCCTCCATTAGTTAACAAATGATGAATATCACATATCACATGAAGCATAGTATCTCCATGAGATGTTGGAGGCTTGACATTTAAGTTCCACATATAATTCATACTCTTTCACCTCTGCAAACATAGAGGTTTGGAACTTCATTTGAACCAGATTCCACAACATGTTTAAGTCTTCTCTTGTACAAGCTTTGACCAATTGTTGAATGTCTTTGTACACTACAACCTTCCCATCACTATTTAGTACCATCCAAACTTTACCACACTTATCATTGTAGATTTTCCAGTCCACAATCTGAGATTTTGCATGGATTATATCAGAATGCATAACCTGAGAACTTTTATGAAAAACATCAGTGATACTTCCTTGATCAAAGGAAACATCTTCATGATCATTATCTTCACTCATATCCAAGTGCTCTTTGTAACTGAGCATGTGCCCTGAGCATCCAATATCAAATATGCCTCTATTTCCCATGTTCTTGAGTGAATGATCCTGCACATAAAAATTAAGAGATTAGTTTCTCTTAAGGACCCAGGCCTGTGCAGGCTTGGGTCTGCCTTGTGGATCCTCATATTTGTATGTCTTGTAAGAACAAGATCCACTGCTGTTTTGGGATTCATAGGTAAGCTCATTTTTGAATGGATCCCAATTTCAACATGCTGAGGCCTTAATAGCAGACACCCCCCCCCCCCCATCACCCCTTACAACATTAGAATTTGACATTTTTGCTGCATTATTAACATTGGGTCTCCTCACAGGTGAATGTGATTTAGCAAAATTGTTTCTTTGATTAACTGTGTTCACCTGTGGTATGGGTCTCATCACAGGTGAATGTGATTTAGCAAAATTATTCCTCTGATTAACTTTGTTCACATGTGGTTTATTAGCAACTGATTGTTTGGATCTATAAGAATTACAATACCCAAAATTATCCATGGGCTTAACATGATTGACCTTTTGCTCAACAGGTTTAACATTTTGCTTACCAGTACTAATATTTGGCCTAACAGAATTAACATGTGATCTACCAGCATTAATTTGTACTGGTCTAGAAATAAACTGATTAGCATAATTAATTTTGTTTACATTGTTCCATACTGGTTTAGCCATCATATTACCAGTATTAACCACTCTTTGTTTCTTTAATTCAGCTTCTTTAGCCATTATCTTTTCATAAAAGTCACAATCTCTAATTAAATGGCTAAGACTACCACACACAAAACATATTTTCTGAGTAAAAGTATAACCTGCTCCTAACACTCTTTCCTTTTTCTCATTCATATTCTTTTTAGGTGTCTCTTGATTGTTTACTTGTTGCCTAGGAGATTTTATGTGAGGTGTTAATACAAATAATGTCAAAAACGTCATTTGCATTAATCGGTCTCTACTAGTTTTGATAATCACAAAATACAAACACACGTTACATAAAACTACGACTAATAAGTGTTTAATCGGGAAAACTCGTTTTCGTCATCAACATCACTTAAGGTATGTACAAACTTCTACCAACTTGTGTATGTGATCAAAGGTTTTAAAAACTTTACATTTTCATGTCACAAAACATTTTTACAAATGTATTTTTTTAAATCTAAAGAAATGTTTTATTAAGAAAATGTTTTCAACATTCAAAGCCATAACAGCCATATTTCCCGCTCAAAACCGACAACAAAACTTCACCAGATAGTTTTTCACCACGTCAGGACAAAACGAGGAGCGTTTGTCTGGACGGTCCCTTAAATAGGATGGCGGTCCCTTATCGATAAGGGACCGTCCAGCATTTAAGGGACCGTCGCCTCTTTCCTAACGCCTATAAATACAGAACTGTTTTCCTCTAGAAAACTTGACCTCTTATGCACCAAAACCTTCTGTATTCCAAAATTCTTTCTAAAACATACTCTTTGATCATATTATCAAGTTCTATTTGTTTACAAGTGATCACACTCATCTTTCCTCAAAGTGCAGGAGAAGAACATTCGTTGTAACCAAGAAACGAAGTGTTGAAGAAGAGTTTTGCTCATCTCATCTTATTGTTGTGGATCTATCATTACTTTCATTCATTGTTTCGTGTATGTAATAGGACTTGAGTGCAAGTCTTATATTGTGTATTGTGTTGTATCGTGCCATCGTGTTGGTACGAGGTGTGAAGCCACGTGGGCTTTGGTAGATTGGTTCTAGCTAGGATTAGGACTCGACATTCCGCTTAGTGTCGTTAAACTTGGTGTAAGCTTGTGTAAGGTTTGTTTCGCCATAAGGGAGCGTGTTGATATAGTGTTTGTGAAACTCTCGAGTGTGAGACTCGAGGAGTGGAGTAGGGACGAAGGAGTGAGCTTCGTGGCTGAACCACTATAAATCTTCATGTGCCGGTTTGATCTTTCCTTTCTTTATCTTTACTTGTTTACTTATCATTGCTTATATTTATTGTTGTGTTTATTTCACATAAGCTTTGAATCGAACCTTTTTGTCAAACACAATTTGTAAAGTCAATTTTATAAAAACGTGATTAATAACGTTGAAACTATTCAACCCCCCCTTCTAGTTTCTACAATTGGTATCAGAGCTTCGTTGCTCAAGGATTTTTAAAATATACTGTATTTTAAAACTTGAAACGATCAATGGAATTTGAAAAATATCAAGAAGGGCAGTCTATGCAAAGACCACCACTCTTTGAGGCTGATAGTTTTATTTATTGGAAAACTCGATTCGAAACGTATGTGAAATCAAAAGATCTATCTTTGGCATGTTATAACAATGGGTGAATTTAAACCTATTGAATTTAATCTTGAAACTAAACAAAATGAAGTTATTCCTTATGATAAACAAAGTGATACTCTTAAAAAGAAATTAGATAAAAATGATGAAGCAAAAATGGTTATTTACAATGCCTTGCCTAAAAAGGAATTTCAAAGAATTTTTATGTGCAATACGGCTAAAGATATTTGGAAAACTTTGTTAGTCACTCATCAAGGTAATAATCAAGTAAAAGACAATAAGATCGATCTTTTGGTTCAACAATATGAACAATTTATCATACCTGAAGATGAATATATAGATAGTTCATTTGCTAAGAAAAGCAACAGGGAATAGTGTGAACATTAAGTTTGCAAAACCTTCAATCTTGGGGAAACCAGTTTCTCACTCGAATAGAAACCAATCTGGTGTTAGGCAACCGACTGCGTTTAGATCTGAACGATCAAAATTTTCAAAAACACGGTTTGCCTCCCAAGTTGATGCAGAACAAGTTTTGACAAAACAGTCACTCCACATTATTTGCCTAAGATAATTGCTTCTAGTTCTGTTAAACCTCAACATGTAGCTACTCCTACTCCTATCTCCTTTAGGATTAGTTCAAAAATAGTGTCAAAACCGAGCATTAAGATTCAAAATTCTTATGATATTAAAGACTTGTACAAGAACTATGATCTAGAAAAGGCTAGGAAAAGGGCGCTACTCCATAAGGATGGTATCTTAGGTTCACAAACTCGTATGATGCCTCCTTGTTTTTTGAGGAAAAATGCAAAGGTTCAACCTGTTAAGTCTAGGATTTATAGTAAGAAATCTACAATGCATAAAAAGCAAAACAAACCTAAAACTTCTCCTAGGTGGATACCAGTTACTAAATCTTTTGAGACTAGGAATAACAATAAATCTTCCACTATGCATAAGAAGCTTAACAATCCTAGACCTTACCATAAGTGGATACCTACAGGTAGAAGTTTTAAGGACCTTGGACTTAAGTGGATACCTACCAGAAAGATGCTTACCAATGGCAATACCATGGTTGACCGTGAAACCTCCAAGAGTTTGAATACTCATATCACTAACCCATATATATGCAATTAAGTTTGTATTGTTAGTTGGTAGCGTAGGGATTGCACCAGGCTTTACCTCTCAAGGGATCTTGAGAAGCTTACAACCCCCACCAGGCAGTGTACCTGATCGATGTAGTATAGTATAATGACAAGTACCGGGGGATTGATCGTTCAGCTAGGAATAGTGTCGCTAGGATTAGAAAACCTAAAGACTAGGTCTAGAGATGAGGGATGATTCTTTTTGTATTTTTATATTTTTATGAAAGCAATTAAAAATCTCGGGTTTAGAAGGAGTTTGGCGGAATTAGTTGCTAGTCAACTAACCCAATACTAAGATACAATCAAAATAAAATACTAAAAATGAAAATAAACTAAATTATACTAGAGTTGTGAGCAATATGTGGGAGAATTGTGTTTACTTAGATTTCACTACTCCCTAGATATCTTTTACATGTTAATTACTTGTTATAGTTGCGTGGATGACGGATTGTATTCCTTAATACCATTCATGGGGTGGCGTACTTACTTCCCCAATCCTATGAGCGCCTACTTCACTCCTATGTCGAGCCGGCTAAGAAGCTCCTAACATTGGATCACCAGAATTTGCTCATGCATTAAATACAATCAATAAAACCTAGTACACATCGGTTCATGTTTCCTAAGACGTTCAAGCATGTTACACAATGGAGATCTGCCAGTTTTCTTAAGCCTAACATTGAAATCATTCATCCAATACAACCATAAACAAGTAATCAACACATAATTAACATCTAGGTTTCATTACATCTAAGCAAACACAAGATAGATCTAGCCTAGCATGTTGAAATCAAGACAAGCATAAGATATATTCAAACAACACATAGACATATTGATTGAATTGAAATAAGACTTATCTCAATTGAACATGAAAGGATTCAAGGGGTGAAAACCCTTGAAAACACTATAAAATACGAACTAGGGTTTACAAAGTTCGGCCCTAGTATTCTCCACACAAGTTCCTCCATAATGAATGAAAAATAGAAAACTGTATATAGATTTTGATAGGTGACGGCGTCAAGAACAAAAGTCTGACGCCGTCATTTCGCCGCTAAATAGTTTCTCGGACTGCCTAGATCTGGGTCTGACGCCGTCATATGTATCCCTTATGCAGGCCGTCACCAAATTCAGTCTTGACGCCCTTGTTTTGACGCCATCAGGTTTGCACTGGGTCGTCATGGATTTTACTCTTGACGCCGTCATGATTTCCTTCTTGACGCCGTCAGGTACTGTTCTCAGCATGAAAAATTAAGTCTTTGCCGTTTTCTTCACTTTTATGCTCCAAAAACGCCCGAATTGCTTCCTTTTCCAGAATTCACTCTCAAAGTAACTAAAATCACAAAAGGAACGATTTAGGGCAATATTTGATCAAATAAATTCAATTCCGGGCTTAAATGACCCCCTAAAAGTGGTTCATTTTTCGCCTCATCATATACCCTTACACTTGAGATTTGCTTGTCCTCAAGCAAATGCGCTTTTATTCTAGTCAAAATACAAGTTAGGGGTCATTTAACACTAATATAAAAGTAATTACAACAAATAATCATTCCACTAAAGACGAAAGACAAGGACGAAGGTCATACACTAGCACCTCACAAATAGTGTTTAGATACTCACATCTCTCGGGTGTAATAAAGTAATATCACAATATGGAAACGGAAAATATCTCTCACTACCTGTCATAACAAAATAGATTACCATAGGCTTGGGAAAGGATCAACCTCCACCACACGGCGTAAGCACCTAGGATAAACTATCAAAGAGGTCTTTTTAAAGGGTTGTAACGTTAGGTATAGGGATATGGAATACACGGTTTTGTTGGATATAGGCAGTCTTTACTGGTGGCGAGTTAACAATCTTGGTTAATTACATGTACAATATGGCGTTACTAAGCCAAGACTAGACTCGACTTAAGCTAATAAATTGAAAATAACAAAAACATAAAACAAACATAGAATGAAAAGGGATGGTAGTCCGTATGTTTTTTCTCTTTTTCTTTTTCTTTTTCTATTTTTTTTCTTTTTCTTGATTTTTTCGATTTTTTTTTTTTTTTTTTTTTTTTTTTTTTTTTGCATACATTCTTGCCCTACCATCCAAAATAATACATCATAGGGAATAAAGATTCCCATTACACTTGAATTTTTACATACTTTACAACAAACTAATCTAATGACTCGAATTAAGATAATCAAAACACTTGGAGCACTTTTAAGATTAACGTACATATGGGGGTAATAATATGATGCTCTTCCCCATTACTCCATAAAATAAGTACTTTACCCATGAGTCCCAATCGTCCCAAAACAATATGTACAAGGATATGACTCGACTTAGCAACCATGTAATCAATTAGATAATTAACTAAGGGTTTAACAAATAACAATAATGCACTAAAGATGAGTGAATACACGGAAGGCTAAGGCGATTTGGTTGTACATTTAAGTGGGGTGTAACAAATTCTTCCTTTAAGTAAGATGCTTAACGTTAGAAACGAAAAGATAGGCTCGGAGGGGTGTACTAGGGGTTTCGTGTACTAAAAATGAGTACAACGCTAATGGTGTGGGAAAAATTAGTTGACTTAACTAGCCAAGTAATATGACTTAAATGGTCAAATAATTATAATACAGGTTTAACGCAAGGGTGATCCTAATGCCTCTTATCATGTAGTAAATCCTACTACACGAATGTAGTCTCACTAGCGATCTCGGGATGCATCACTAACGCAAGTTCTAGAATCTAAATGCTACCGGTACACTCATAAGCACTAATAGTAAATGTTTTTCCTATCACATCTAAAGGCGAACCTCACATATTTGGGTGGAAAATTTTTTTGAATGATACGGTTATGTGCTAGTCATACAATCTCCTATCTATGAGACGCTTGCTATGGCTAAAGTTTCACTCCTAAATGTTGTAAAAAAATTGAAATTTGGCGCTAAAATTGCACTAACAAGTATTTCTCATAGTTTTATTACACATCTACCATCAAACAAACAAACTCAAGTGAAAGTGTATCTGTAAGGTATCATCATTTTACCCTCCCCTTACACTTAGGATGAACATTATCCCCAATGTTCAAGTAAAGAATGTAAAAGTTAAATAAGTAAAACAAATGAAATCAAATACTCCCCTGATTCGCTCGGTATGGATAATAAGGTGGCCAGGTTAGATCTTCCTCCTAGAAAATGAACAATCAAAGCTTCCCTTCTAGAATATAAATCATCTTCTTGTCATACATAACCTGTAAATCCTGAGAAAACAGACAAGGCAACCTCGCATAAAATCGGCGGCAATCTACATATGCTAATAAATCCTAGAAAACAAAATAAGAGATAATGCTTGTGGAATGATGTTTGCAGATTTCCTGGAGATTATAAAACTAGTAATTCAACAAAAACTTTAAGACTCCGTTAGAAAAACAAAACTGGTAAAATTTCTAGATTTTTACACGTGACGCCGTCAAGAGTAAACTCGTGACGCCGTCAGAAATGACCTGCAGAAATTCTTATGTTAAGTTTCCAGAAAATTTCTGGAAAAAACTTCGTCCTACTTCCTGGAAAATCCTGCAAAACTTCATTATGACTCGATACAAGCATTTGACTCTAATAAATACGAATATACATGTTCACTTAATATTGTGGAGAATCATGATCGGTTTTGTTTCTTAAAAACATATTTGGGGTTTCCCCTTACACTTATCTTTTGCAAAAATACCTTTGGATGAAGTTAAGACTAGGCCAAACAACAAAATAAAGTATTTTCACTATTTTAGTTTTGAAACATGATCTACCAACAATAAAAATAAAGCATGCATACGGAAGCAAATAACAAATAAACAAAAATAGAAATCATACAAAACATGGGTTGCCTCCCAAGAAGCGCTTTTCTTTATTTACGAGTCTTGTAGCTAGCCTCAAGGTCATGGGTTACTACGTGATACGGGTGAGTTCCTCATTGAGGACATCTTTAGGATCAAACTTAGGTTTTAACTTCCTATCGGTTTTCTTAGTACGGTATGACCTTTCAAACTTCTTTCCATCCGGATCATACAAAGTCATTTCATATGCCATGATCCGTCACCTTCTTTAGGTGGCTTGTCCCACCTCCATTTACACTTATCTCCCTCTCTTTTCCACTTATTCATCTCTATATTAATAGGCATTACGCTTAAGAACTCAATCATCTTCCTAAAGACTAAGGGGTCCTCAAAAGGGTCTAGCTCTTCATCTCTTGCTATGAGTTGTTCCACCGAATGTGTCTTATCAATGAAATCTTTTTCTAGATAAAATGGGCGTTGAGGTCCTATAAAGTTCTTTTCTATCCAAGGTCCATATCTAGATGGTCTCCTATTCATCTCTACCCAATGTGGTGTCGGTTCATCCTCACAATCATAGCTATGTTTCTTAACATCGTATACCGACCAAGTGTCGCCCTCACCTACCGCTATCTTAGACTCCTTACAATCTATCATGGCGCTAGCGGTTGCTAAAAATCCTCTTCCTACCAAAAATGGGCATGTAGTGTCACTAACCATGTCGAGGACGTGAAAATCCGCTAAGATAGTTAACTTCCCTACGTGAACAACTACATCCTTAATCATTCCAACCGGGTGGGCAATACTTCCATCCGCTAGACCTATCAATACCTCCGTCTCCTCTAACTTTCCTAGCTTGAGAGTGGTGAAAAGGGATAAGGGAATCAAGTTGAGGCTTGACCCTAAATCGGCTAGTGTGTTGAAAGCTTCGGATCTTCCTATCTTACAAGGCAAAACAAATATACCCGGATCATCAAGCTTTTTAGGCATCTTGTTTTGAACGAAGGTGGTCCCATTTTTACCTAGTTTAAACTTCTCATACTTTTCTAGGAGGGCACTATAGTAGGGAGCACGGGCTAAGACATCAATGACGGGGTGTTCAAGGTGAAGCTCTTTGAATTCATCGTCAAGGTCTTGCGTGGGAGGTGTTTCAACTATGCTTTTGACCGGTTTTATATCGGGTGATGAGTTCATAAAAACTCATCATTTCTGTTCCATTATAATACGAAAACAGTTAAAAACACACAGAAACACCACATAATACTACAAATATCTTTGAATTTTGTTTTTATATGTTTCAGGTGCAAAAGGACTGAAAACAGAGGAAAACGGATAAAGTTTACACAATTGGCAAAATCAGTCCCTGAACTTTCAAGAAATGTCAGAAATGGTCCCTGGGAATATTATTTTGAAGAAAAGTCAACAACAGTCCCCCAGGAATCAAGAAATGACTAATTTTACCCTTGAAGTTCAAAATTGCACAAATGGCAAAACAGGTCCCCCAAGTTTAAAAACTTGACAGTTTTAGTCCCTGGAAGTTTAATTTGGAAAGAAAAGTCAATTTTAGTCCTTAGGAATTCAAAAGTTATCAAATTTAACCCTTGGATGAAAAGTTTGAGAAAATTACATAAATGGTCCCTGAAGTTTCAAAAATGGCAAAAATAGTCCCTGGGTATTTAAAAATGGAAAATTATCAAAATATACCCTTGTACTATTCATAATTAACAAATCAAGTCATTTTTTATTAACTTTTGGAAAATTACATTTTTACCCCTCAAACTTTGAAAATTGGCAAAAATGGTCCCCGGTTATTTTTAATTTTGGAAAATATTAAATAAATACTTATATTATTTCAAAATATCAAAAATGGTACCTTTTGCATAATTTGGAATAATTACATTTTTAGCCCTTAAATTTCAGATTTGTACAAAATAGGTCCTTGGGCTAATTTATTTCCAAAACAAAAATACCAAATCCAAATCCAAATCCAATAAACACTAACCTGTTATCTTGGGCCCAAACCAAACAAAAGCCCACACCAGCCAACCTTTAAATAAAAATGGGGTCAACCCCTTTGACCCTGGTTCACCTTCTTCCTCAACACCACTCCACCTCCTGCTACTACCCCCACTCCACCACCTGCTTCCAACTTTCCACCACAACCCTCTCTGTCACCTTCTAAACCAAACCCATCATTGGGTTTTGTCTCAGGAAAGGACATGTGGCATTACCACCATCTCCACCACACCCTTACACCTGCATATGACACCCCCTTATTCCCACCACCCCAAATTGTTCCTACTTGCCTCCTCCACCTCACACAAGCAACCAAGAAGCATTAATTTGTCTGAAATTGCCCCTAGCCACGTTTCTCAGTTTTGGCACCAAAAATGGTTTCAAAGGCTAGGATCTCTTCTGTTGCATCAACGGTCAAGATTACAAGTGGGATTGAACCAGGACATGTGGAGGAACTCATATGGTCTATAAAAGGAGCAAGAGGCATAGGAATTTCTCACTTTGGCTACGGCCATTGTCACATAGATTATAGTTTATTGCTTTCTTTTAATTACAATGTCTTTTATGCTTTCAATGATGTATTAAACTTTAAACAAGTTCAATGAATCATTATTTACAGTTTAATTGCTCCTTATCTTTACATTTCATGCAATTTCATTATTGTCATTTAAATTTCAAGTTTTTAATTCATGTTAAATGTTTAAAGTGTTAAGTAATTCCAAATAGACACTACATAAGCTATGCCAAGCTTATGCAAGCCAATTGAGTCACTTAACATCAGCTTTATTCATTATAAATGAAAAATCCAAAAATCAAATAAAAAAAATCAAGAAAATAGAAAAGAAAATAAAAAAATTATGAGTAGAGAAGAAAGGGGTTTACAAAAAAGAACGAGGTGAAGCAGGGTGGAAATTGGGTTGCTTGTTGGGATATTAGGAGCTTATTGAGAAATGGGTGTAACCTAAGTCCTGGGAATGGTCCATGTCACTTTGGTTATTCATTAGGGACACTCTTGTAAGCATTTCTACTTCAAACTTTCATTTACTGTTTAATGTCTTGTATACTGTGATTTTTGTTGTTTCTTGTTTATTATGTGTTGTATGATGATATTATAGTATATAAAAGGTAGCTTGTTCATTGAAATTCAAAGTTGCTAAGTTTTCTTATAAACAGTCACCTAGCCATATTTTGATTTCAGGGTTCTTAGTTGCTTAATCTTGTTTATTTGTGTTTATGTGGTGTTGTTTAGTGGTAATTTAGGCTTATATAGATAGCTTGTTTGTTAATTTTCTCAGTTGCCTTGTTTCCATTTATTTCAGTCATAATAGTGTAATTTTTGTTCTTGTGTTAACTGTTGTTATTATTGTTTATTTGAGTTACTTAGACCTAATATGATGATGTTATAAGGATTGGAAACAGGTTAGAGGTCTTGATCATTGTTTTGATTCAGAAATCATCAAACTCAGTTTATTAAGGGTTGTTTGGAATAAGTGTTTGATCTGTGTTAGAAAGCCTATACTTCCTTGTTCTTGTTTGATGTAGGTTGTGTATGCATAATAAGACTCAGTGAAACCATTTAAACTAGTACTTTTCTCAGTAAAAGTCAAAATCATCTTTGATTATTCTTTGTTTGCTATCTGTCTAAATTATTGTTTACTGAATCATAGTATTATGTTTAAATGTTGTTTATATTTGTTAATTTCTTGTTATTAATGTTTAATATTACATGTTTGTTAATCAAATTCAGATCAAAGTTGATATTAGTCAACTTTGATCATAAACTTTAAAAGTCAAATTCCCTTTTATCAGGTTTTTGAATAAAAAGATAATTTTGTTGTGCCTTTATTATTCAGTTTCATGTTTAATGCTTTTAGGGTTTTGTTAAGTTGTTGCTTATCTATTTATTTATATTTTTTTTAATTTTTAGTTTCTATGTCTTATAGCTTATTTGTTGCTTATTTTAGTATGTTTTTGCCCTGTCTCACAGTCACTAAGCCAAAGTCACAAGCTTGTAGCTTGTGACTGTGTTTGTTATTATTTTTAGAAGCCCTACTAGCCATGTGATTATGTGTATGCTTATTTCCCTTTATTTTGGCTTATTTGCACAGCTTATTACCCAAATTTTTTTTGTTCCATCCATCTCACTTCACTGAGCAAACAGTGAAGGTGAGTGGTTTTCCCAAGCTATTAAAAAGCTCCTCACTGAGCTTCTTGTTGTGAGTCTTGGCTTTTCACAAACCCAAGAAACTCAATTCAAGGCCTCAGTACTTGTTGAGCTATTATAAGCTTGTTTGACAAGTTATATTGAGCTTATTTGTTTGCAACATTCCCTAAGTTCCAGTATATACTGAGTACTCAAGCAATGTTCAAAAGCTTCTAAAAAGCTCTCTAGTGGTTTTGAGCTTGAGGGAATTGGCTTTATTTGAAGCTTATCCACCATTCTCATTGATCATGTACTTCATTTCCAAGTTGCAGCTTATTTAATAAGCCTGCAACTAGCTTATAACTTGTTCCCCATTTCTGAGTATACTGGTTCACCAGATACTCAGTAACTTGGGAGGCTTTTCATAAGCTTCTTACAAGCTCACTAGTGGACCCCACTATGTGAGCTTGAGCTTTTTGAAAAGCCAACCAGACCACCTTGCTACTACAATAACTTATTTGGCTTATTGAGCTTATTCTGTAGGCTTAATGTGACCAAACATTTGACTGTAGGGTTGTTTGGATCTGTGGTTATTGGATTTGCTTATTGGCTTATTTGAGCTTATTTGGTGAATCCAGTGCACCAAACTTGTTAATATTTGTCTATAAAACTTGTTCACATATTCCTTTTTCTTTATTTTCTTTTGTGCAGCTTATTTCAAGCTTATTCCAAGCTTTGACTTGACTGTAAGCTTAAAAGCTTAACTGAATTAGTCACAAGCTCATAATCTGCTTATTCTAATGTTTATAAAGTTTAATTTTTGTTAAACATGTATAATCTGTATATATAATAAGTTCCATAAAAAGAAAAAAGCCAAAAAGAAGCTTTGAGGCTAAGTGATAGCTTCTATTTAGATGGCTTATTGCTTATTTGCTTACTTTTGTAAACTGAGAACAAAATAAGCTCACACAGAGCTTATTTGTAATATATAATAAGTTCTCTTTTGTTAAAATTACTTATATATAGTTAGTAAATACTTTTGTAAAGAAAAAAATAAAAAAATAAAAAGTTTAAAAAAATTGGGTGTGGGTGGGATTCGAACTCAGGACCTCTTGGCTAGTAGCATGCATAAGCCCCACACCCCTTCCACTTGCTCTGGGGCACCAGTTCCGAAAGTATTTGCAACAACAATGTATTTAACCCACTTTTAACCCTTTGGCTTATTGGGACTGATCAGCTTATTCCAGCTTATTGGAATAAGCTGGTGACCTTAGCTTATTTTTCCTAGCATCTTCATACTATTTTATACTTTCTGTAATTTTTTCGTATTTTTTACTGTTCATATAGTATTTATAATAATTAACATAGTTTACTTAGGTTTTAGTAAATAATAAGTATTTAATTTTTAAATCTGCTTATTTATAATTTTTACAAACTTTTTATATTTTTTATGTATTCCTGAGATACTTAGGAAGTTTTATAATTTTATAAATAAGTTTAGTATGTATAATAATTAATTTAGTTTAATTAGTTTAATTAAGTAATAATAGTTTTAAATTAAGTTTACTTATTTTTGTTAATAAAATTTAGTTTTTTATATTTTTCTTAGCTTCTTATACTTATTTTAGAATTATGTAAAAAGTTTTAGATTTTTGTTTGCTTATTTAGTATATATAATAATTTAATAATAGTATTAATAAATAAATAATAGTAAATAATTAATAATAAATAAAATACTTGTATAATAAATATATTTTTAGTTTCAAAATTTCTTTTATAGTATTTTAAACTTTTCTAAGTTTTAATTTTATTTTTCTAAGAAATATTTAGATTTTCTTATTTTTAGGTAATTATTAAATAGTAAATAATAGGTTTTAATTAATAATAATTAAGTACATAGTATAAAAATAAGTTTTAATATTCTAATAATTTTCTTATTCTTTTAGGATTCCAAAAATGTAATTTTCACATTTGTGGGACTTATATTGGACAGTATTCACTTTTTATTTTGTACGCAGACGTTTATTTAAACGTTTATGTACGCGTTTTAGGTTTGTAGGTTTTATTATCTTTTAATTAAAGTTTGTAAATGTAAAGTAAATATTTTAAGTTTATTTAATTTGCATTTAAGCCCCTAAGGCATGCAAATACATACTGTAGTTATATTTGTTGTTTTGTTTTGTACGTTTACGTTTATTTGAACCTAAACGTACGTTTGTAAATCCTTTTACATTTTAGGGTTTCTGATTGCACGTTTTTACATGACATAGCTGTGACAAGAGCTATTTACTATTCACATTCCTAGTGTTAGTCAGTCAGATTCCTATTTTTATATTTAACTTCACCAGATCACAGATTCGTTGTATTACAGATTTCACACCTCGCTGGGACATAACGACCCGGGGATGTACTTTTCTGTATTCACGTACTTTTTCTGTACTTAAGACCCACGGATTAAAAATTGCATTTCCTCCCGGCCTGTTTGACTTTTAAGTATTGACCGTTCACAAGCGGTTGAGAAATAAAGTTAGGTGGTTCGGGAGGAATCATCGGGTATTTTATTCGATTGGTCTTTTTGAAGAATTTGGTTTTGCTTGAAACACGTGCTCGTTAATTTAACCGAGTAGTATTGCGAACAAGAAGTGGGTGACGAAACTGATGATATGGAATTAACGTTTAGTTTCGGGTTCTTGACTGTGTCGCTTGGGAGTGCTCCCATTTCTCGGTCATTGAGAACTTTCAACAATGTGTCAATTTTGGTGGTCATCTCGCTTTGCTTTTGTTTGAAATCGGCTTCAAACTTAGATATGCGAGCTTCTTGAGATGCCATGAACTTAGACATCAATCCTTCAAGATTGTTGGTACTACCATAGTTGTTAGAAGGATTGTTGTTGAAAGTACGGTTGGAGAGTGGACCGTTTGGTTGGTAACGATTAGGCGGATTGGAAGAATTGGCTTGATTTTGTTTCCACCTAAGGTTTGGGTGATTTTTCCAAGAGGGGTTGTAGGAATCACCGTAAGGGTTTGGCTCGGGTTTGAAAGTGTACCACTTATCTCCCGCTTCGTCGGTACGCGAGGATGCGTAGTCCGCAAAAGCTGTTCCAGGGAGTTCCACACAATCACGAGTGTCATGGGGACCACTACATAATTCGCATGAAGAAGTGATTTTGTTCACTTGGCTTGAAGGCTTAGGAGCTTCGTAAGATTTCATGAGAAACTTGACTTGGTCCTCAAGTTCCATGATCCTACGGTCGGGAGTGCTAGAGTTGTTCGAAGGCAAAGATATTGCCTTGACCGTTTTGTTCAAATCACGGGGATCATTCCAACTTTCGTTGTTATAGAGAGCAAGATCTTCTATGAGTTCCCATGATTGTTCCGCACTTAGATCACGTAGCTTACCACCGGCCGATTGGTCAATGGCTCGCCTTGTGGAGAGATCGATATGGTCATAGAAGATTTGGACTTGGAGCCAAAGATCTATGCCATGATGAGGGACTTTTTGGAGTAAGTCCTTGAAACGAGTCCATGCTTCATAAAGAGTTTCATTTTGATGTTGTTGGAACATCAAGATGTCATTTCTAAGCTTGATAGTTCTTCCCGGTGGGAAAAATTGAGCAAGGAAAAGAGTGGTGAGATCATCCCATGTGGTGATGGATCCCGCGGGTAAACGTTCAAGCCATTGGCTAGCTTGATCACGTAGAGAGAATTGGAATAGGCGTAATCGGGTTGACTCTCTAGTTGTAACATCAAGGTCTATAGAATCTACGATTTTAAGGAAGTCCTTGAGATGTTGATTTGGATCTTCGGAACGAAGTCCATGGAATGCACATCCGCTTTGCACCAACCGGATGGTCTCGGATCGTAAGGGAGACACATTGGCTCCGGTGAGCTCAATAGTGTTTCGATAACCTTGATGGCTAGGTCGGGAGTACTCTCCTAGGGTTCGGGGCCTAAGAGGTTGGTTATCTAGTGGTGGGTTTTGTTGTGGTGGGATGACGGGTTCAAAGATGTTACCATCGTCCATGATGTCGGATGGCAAAGAGTTACGAACAAAAACATGAAGAAATAAGATAGACTAAAGAGAATCTAAAAATAAAAATAAAATCTTACTAGAAAGGAATCTAGCAAGTAGACATAATAAAAAGAGATTCTAACCTAGACAATAACTATTCCCCGGGCAGCAGCGCCAAAAACTTGGTAGCGTAGGGATTGCACCAGGCTTTACCTCTCAAGGGATCTTGAGAAGCTTACAACCCCCACCAGGCAGTGTACCTGATCGATGTAGTATAGTATAATGACAAGTACCGGGGGATTGATCGTTCAGCTAGGAATAGTGTCGCTAGGATTAGAAAACCTAAAGACTAGGTCTAGAGATGAGGGATGATTCTTTTTGTATTTTTATATTTTTATGAAAGTAATTAAAAATCTCGGGTTTTGAAGGAGTTTGGCGGAATTAGTTGCTAGTCAACTAACCCAATACTAAGATACAATCAAAATAAAATACTAAAAATGAAAATAAATTAAATTATACTAGAGTTGTGAGCAATATGTGTGAGAATTGTGTTTACTTAGATTTCACTACTCCCTAGATATCTTTTACATGTTAATTACTTGTTATAGTTGCGTGGATGACGGATTGTATTCCTTAATACCATTCATGGGGTGGCGTACTTACTTCCCCAATCATATGAGCGCCTACTTCACTCCTATGTCGAGCCGGCTAAGAAGCTCCTAACATGGGATCACTAGAATTTGCTCATGCATTAAATACAACCAATAAAACCTAGTACACATCGGTTCATGTTTCCTAAGACGTTCAAGCATGTTACACAGTGGAGATCTGCCAGTTTTCTTAAGCCTAACATTGAAATCATTCATCCAATACAACCATAAACAAGTAATCAACACATAATTAACATCTAGGTTTCATTACATCTAAGCAAACACAAGATAGATCTAGCCTAGCATGTTGAAATCAAGACAAGCATAAGATATATTCAAACAACACATAGACATATTGATTGAATTGAAAGAAGACTTCTCTCAATTGAACATGAAAGGATTCAAGGGGTGAAAACCCTTGAAAACACTGTAAAATACGACATAGGGTTTACAAAGTTCGGCCCTAGTATTCTCCACACAAGTTCCTCCTTAATGAATGAAAAATAGAAAACTATATATAGATTTTGATAGGTGACGGCGTCAAGAACAAAAGTCTGACGCCGTCATCTCGCCGCCAAATAGTTTCTCGGACTGCCTAGATCTGGGTCTGACGCCGTCATGTGTATCCCTTATGCAGGCCGTCACCAAATTAAGTCTTGACGCCCTTGTTGTGACGCCGTCAGGTTTGCACTGGGTCGTCATGGATTTTACTCTTGACGCCGTCATGATTTCCTTCTTGACGCCGTCAGGTACTGTTCTCAGCATGGAAAATTAAGTCTTTGCCGTTTTCTTCACTTTTATGCTCCAAAAATGTTCGAATTGCTTCCTTTTCCAGAATTCACTCCCAAAGTACCTAAAATCACAAAAGGAACGATTTAGGGCAATATTTGATCAAACAAATTCAATTCCGGGCTTATATGACCCCCTAAAAGTGGTTCATTTTTCGCCTCATCATTAGTGCATGTAGTCCTTACTCAGTTGCAGGTACATCGATCATTCACTACATGAGAAGACTCAAAGTCTGGAGGCCTAAAGCAAACATATCTCCTGCTTAAGGAGGTCTGGAAAGTCAATGTTGATGTATGCATGCATATTATATTTGAACACAACGGTTCAAGCCTCGTTCTTCAACAACTACGACGTCTGTTCACATTAGTTCAGGCCTCGATCTTCAGCTACAATGACGTTTGAATAAATCAGTTCAAGCCTCGGTCCTCATTGTCAACATTATGGCGTCTGCAGATAACACTTCACGCCCCGTTCCTCAAAGAAAAGAAAGACGTACGCTTGAGTGCGCTTTATCTTCTACAGAAGTGAAATGTTCTTGCTTCTGACCATTCTCATCAACAAGCTTCATACTTGTTCCACTATCGTTCAGTCATCCAGTGGATTACTTTCATCAGATTGTATTATTATTCACTCGATCAAAAATGGCATCCTCAAATGCAATTTTTGAGGGGGAGAAGTGTGAACAGTGGATCAACCTCTTATGAAATTTTTGAGGGGGAGAAGTGTGAATAAACTACATGTATTTCTATTCACTTGTTCAATAAAAAATGGCATCCTCATCTGCAATTTTTTAGGGGGAGAAGTGTGAATAAAACTACATGTTGATTGATGCTTGAAATATCGACTCTTCTCTCCTCCAACACCTAATGTTCCACTAACTAAGGTTGACTAATTGTGACTATGGAGTTGATTCGGTATCACGTATTTGAGATTGAAGTTGACTTTCACAAAGGCGTGATCTTAGTTTATCTTGAAGTCGGGGTTGGTTGGATGAATGAATTTCAACGATAACTTGCTCGTGTTTGAGATTTAAGTTGAAGACTTGGTTTATCTAGTTACCAGCAGTCGAGGTGGATGGTTGAAGACCTGGTTAACTATCACTTAAAGGAGTTACGATGTAGCACTCAGTGTCACACACCTATGTCGTTGTGGATAATCACAAGAGGTGGTAATGTCTCATGCTTCGGTTGAGTAGCGAGTACTTAGAGATTTGCTTGGTGCATAAATTCTCTACACCGTTCTTCCAACATTAGTGCAAGCTTAAGTCACAAGAATGGGGAACTCTACTTCTGTTTCAAGTTTGGTATATCGGGTTTCTCCATACTTGGTCATTTACTATTAGCCAGTGGAAGTGAAAAGAGGTTTAATTAGGGGTTGATCTGCAGAGAATTGTTGAAGAGAATTGTTATTGACATCTACTCATGGGGTATTAATTTGTATGTTGCTTCCAGTTGATATGATTATGTATACATAGTTATGATGATTCCGAGAGATCGTCATCATCATGGAGGGAGAAATGTATACATCGGGGCTTTTATCGAAGAACTAGAAGCATTGATGCGTGGGAATTGCACCAGGCTTTACCTCTCGAGGGATCTTGAGAAGCTTACAACCCCCACCAGGCAGTGTACCTGATCGTTGTAGTATAGTATAGTGACAAGTACCGGGGGATTGATCGTTCAACTTAGGAATAGTGTCGCTAGGATTAGAAAGCCTAAAAACTAAGTCTAGAGGTGAGGAATGATTCTTTTTGTATTTTTATATTTTTTATAAAAGCAATTAAAAATCTCGGTTGTTGGAAGATCGGCGGAATTAGTTGCTAGTCAACTAACCCAAAAACTAAGATGCAATCAAAATAAAATAATAAAAATGAAAATAAACTAAATTAACTAGTGGTGTGAGCAATATGTAGGAGAATTGTGTTTACTTAGATTTCACTACTCCCTAGATATCTTTTACCGGTTAATTACTTGTTACAGTTGCGTGGATGACGGATTGTATTCCTTAATACCATTCATGGGGTGGCGTACTTACTTCCCCAATCCTATAAGCTCCTACTTCACTCCTATATCGAGCCGGCTAAGAAGCTCCTAACATGGGATCACTAGAATTCGCTCATGCATTAAATACAATCATAAAAACCTAGTGCACATCGGTTCATGTTTCTTAAGACGTTCAAGCAAGTTACACAATGGAGATCTGCCAGTTTTCTTAAGCCTAACATTGAAATCATTCATCCATTACAACTATAAACAAGCAATCAACCTATAATTAACATCTAGGTTTCATTACATCTAAGCAAACACATGGTAGATCTAGCCTAGCATGTTAAAATCAAGACAAGCATAAGATATATTCAAACAACACATAGACATATTGAATGAATTGAAAGAAGACTTATCTTAATTGAACATGAAAGGTTTCAAGGGGTGAAAACCCTTGAAAATACTGTTACAAATGACCTAGGGTTTATTAGGTTCGGCCCTAGTATTCTCCACACAAGTTCCTCTCTTAATGAATGAAAAATAGAAAAGTATATATAGATTTTGTGAGGTGACGGCGTCAAGAGTAAATTTCTGACGCCGTCATCTCGCCGCCAATAAAGTTCTCGGACTGCCTAGATCTGGGTCTGACGCCGTCATGTGTAATCCTTCTTCAGGACGTCACCAAAATAACTCTTGACGCCCTTCTTATGACGCCTTCAGGTTTTCTCTGGGTCGTCATGGATTTTGCTCTTGACGCCGTCATATTTTCCTTCTTGACGCCGACAGGTACTGTTCCCAGCATGGAAAATTAAGTCTTTGCCGTTTTCTTCACTTTTATGCTCCAAAAACGTCCAAAATGCTTCCTTTTCCAGAATTCACTCCCAAAGTACCTAAAATCACAAAAGGAACGATTTAGGGCAATATTTGATCAAATAAATTCAATTCCGGGCTTAAATGACCCCCTAAAAATGGTTCATTTTTCGCCTCATCAAGCATTCTAAGTGAGTTGAAAATGTCGACATGACGTTCCCCAAATAAGCCCATGAAGAAGTTACAAATTATCAGTCTATGATCCATTTCCCACTGTGCATGACAAGATAAGAGACTGAAGACAATTTGGGCAGAATTGAGAGATACTTCTTCAACAAGCATCAAGGTTATTTCAAACGGGTTGTCAATTTGGGAGGGAGCAAGTACACAAATGGGCTTACTAATTGGGAGAGAGTACTAACCCAATTAGTGAGAGTTTCTATAGCAGTTGATTCTCACCAGTTACATTTAAGCCAATTTAGTTCTTCTCACAAGATTTCAAGTAGATGTGCCTATAATGTGTTGCTGATTCTAAGGTATCAAAACCAGCAAGGGGGAAGGAGACATACATCTGAATGCATAATGAGTACATGTGATGAACTTAGTACTTCTTCTTAATTGAAGTTATCCCGGGAAGACAAATGGCATAACCGTAGAGAATATCAGTGTATTAACTCGTGGCGTTTTGTGTATCATTCCAACTACGTGGGGGAAGTGGTCTTTTGATACTTGTGGTATGTATTACTTCAGCTTTATGAGAAGAACAGTTGGAGCGTGAGATGATATTGCTTATCGACATCTTCATACGTGCTGATATGACTTATGGTAAAGGGCTTCTGGTTAATGCTTCATGTACACATTGTTATGATGATTCCGCTGAGATCGAAACCATCAGGGGAGAGATATGTGTACATCAGGGATGCATAACAGGTTCACGTGATCGGGCTTAATCTTCTATTCCGGTATTAAACACCGCAGAGATGATCAGTGCTTTAACCTGTTACTTTGGTGTCATCGTTTCTTCTTGTGTTGGATACATGCGTACAATATGATTGAGTTGGTATGTGTAAGATAACTGGAAAGCGTTTGGTGAAATGAAGATATTGATAGCTTGTTCCCCCGAATAGACAACTACTCCAAACCGCAGAGTAATGTGTACATTGGGGACGCACAACAGGGTCATGTGATCGGGCTTAATCATATATTATGGGATTTATAACTGCAGAGTTGATCCGTGTTTTACCATGTTACTTCGGTGATATCATTTTCTTCGGGTTTTCGAGCTTCATTTAAAGAGACTTTTTGCATCACTTCAACTATCTGGGGGAAGTGGTCTCATGAAGATGATTGTCGGTTTGGGGGGAAGCTACCAAAGCATCTTATTTAGAAGGCACAAGTTCAGACGATTAATCATGAGCCTCGAAAGCTTTGGCGGTGAAAATTTAAGAGATGTTGACTACTAACGTCTACAACCTGTAGAATGATATCCTTTTGGTACTCATGTCAACATCTTCTTAAATTGAATAATATACTTTGTACATATATTATACCAAAGTGTAAATAAAATTATAAAACTTACAAAAGCCCATAAAAATTAGAAAATTAGAAAATACCAAAAATAGTTTTTTAAGGCATGTCTTATGGCATCGATAACATTTACGGATCTAGAAATGTCATTCAATAATGACACGGGTCTTTAAATGAAGTTCGAACAGAAGTTTAAAACATGCCTACATGGCTTGCTATCACATCTGATATGCAACCCGATCTTCAAAATGAGGAAAGCATGTCGCCAAAAAGACGGTTGTTCCTCTCAAAGGCATGAATTACTTTATATCCGTGCCTTTCCGATCTAGTGCACGCTTCAGTGTATTATTTATGGTATAAGAAGAGAAGTCTTCTTTGAATACAAACAATTTTCATTCTATGATTCTTCTGAAAATTATTTGTGACACACATGGTGGTAACGTGTTGTTTGAAATACTTTCAATCTTGGATTGTTCATATAAGTTGTCTCTCAATAAATGACCATGGGTCCTCATTTGAGGGGGAGAGTAATTTCAAATTTTATTTCATCAACTGGGTTTCTTTGGTTAACTTATAAGTGTTAGAAAAGGTTTTGTAGTTAATGGGGTATTAGTTGAAGAGGAACTTACTATGCGTTATATCTAATGGCCAAATGTATTAGTTGCTAGAATGTTTAGGGTAATTATGTGCAATTTTCTTATAGTTTCCTAGCTTTATGTAACTAGAAGTTTCATTTGTGTCACTTTGGAATCCTCGTGTAATCCCCTAAATACTTCAAAACTCGAAATCTAAAAGAAGTTAGAAAACCATTGTGTTTGATGTTCATGAATTCTCCTCTAGCATTTGTATGATCTGATTGAATGTGTTTCGTATGTTGTTAGCCGATAATTGTTCAACTGTTGTTGATTATGTGCTCGTGTTCTCAGGATTTGCTTAGGTATGTAGTTACTGGGTTAGAATTTTGTTCCTAAGCTCCTGATTTGAAACTTGATATATGTGTGAATTGCCATGTTTGTGATTGCTGTTTATGTCTGATAGAGGCTTGCGATGAATTTCCATGATTGCTAGTTGTTCTTCATACTAGATAGCGTTTTGATGAGTTTCTTGAATGCGGTTTGATCATAATATGAATATGGTTATATGAGTAGGCTCTCCACTATGAAGTAGTGGTTAATGATGAGTGAATTTGTATGTATATATATATTTGTGTTGATATTCTTATGCAGATTTCATGTCCAATATGAATGTGCCTACTCCCGCTCTAACCATTTGATCAGATGTTCAAACTCTACTGAATGGCTTTGATTTCACCACAACAACAATATCGGCAGCAACAAGAACAACAACACTTTCATCACCACCACCACCTTCACTTCAACAAAGCATTACTATTCTGGTCTCGCCAAGTGGGGATCTACTCTTTTTTTGGGAAATTTTGTTGGTGGATGGATAATTGATGTTGATTATTGACTCATTCATATAAGCAAAAGGTCAATATCATTTGTGTCATAATTGTTATCTTGTGCAATCCAAAATAGTGTGGTATCAAATGTTATGTGTCAGTGCATGAAATTTTCATGAGTTTCTCGTTAAACTCTAAACCTTTTTAAACTCATCATTTTTGACACATAACATGCTCCCTCAAGGATTGAGGGGGATTAATGTATCGTCTCTTAATCAACATATCTTAAATCTGACCATATTTTTCTTCCAAATTCATTGAACTTATTTAAATCACTTGGGATCACAAATCTCTGGTTTGAAATTTTTGATTGGGGGAGAAAATGTGATTTAAATATGAAATCTGATTAAAATGTGATGTTTTTGGACATAAATGTAAGCTCTCCCATATGTGCTAAACTCTTTTGTATATCAATGCACATATTGAGGGGGAGCAAATGGTTTGTGGTGACAAAAGGATATGGCATCTCATGTGAGTGCATCTTAGGTTTTACCAAAGAATTGACGAAACAAAAACTGTCATTAATCGAAAGGACTTGTCCTGGCTAGGTAATAATTTCAAGCTGGTCTAACCAGTGATGTAAGCGTGTCTCGAAGAGGACTTGTCTGAGTAGAGTGTACCGTTTCAAGAGACTCTCAGTGGTCTTGACCAGGCCGGGTAATAATTTCAAGCTAGTCTAACTAGTGATGTAAACGTGTCTCGAATCGGTCATGGTCACTAAGAGTGGATCAATTCAAAAAGTGCGATCTCTACCCAACATGTGCAAATTTTCTTATCAAAACATATGAGCACATGTTAAGGGGGAGCATTTGAAAATAATAAAACACTCAACGTGTGAACAAAATGTGTTTCTTTATCATAAACACGTTGAGGGAATTTTCAATAATTTGGTAAATGGCAACATAGGATAGTCATGAAGTTATAAGGTGGCTAAGGTTAGGAAAACTGTCCTATGATCAGCCAGAGCCGGAGGGATCTACCCAAGGACAATACCGAATAGATAGTATTAGAAAGTCCTTAGGTGTGATTATGAAAAAAGGAGTAATGTGAGAAATGAGAAAGAAGGGGTTGAAGAATTAAAAAGAAATGAAATGAGAAAGGGTGAAAAGAAATAGCCCTCCAAATTACTCAACCTTAGGGCAGAAACCGGGTTCAATTCATATGCTACTATTGGTTACTAAGGTAACACCGGTATTGAAGATAAGACGTCATGGACCCATTGACGCACTGCGCTAAACCTTCTAACCACTCAAGTTCTCTCAAAAGAGCTTGTTTCATTCTCACGGGGAACCCTGCATAATCTATTGACTGCTCATTATGAGCCATGTTGATATTGAAACAGGAGACACCGATCTAGTCTCCGATGACCAAATTATGCACTTATCGAGTCTAGAGCCACGAGATGCATTGAAAGATCTCATAGGAACATGTGCTACTTTTACAATGGTTGTTCAACATTAGGACACCAGTTGTATAATTATGAGTCCTACGCAGATCTTAGCAATCTGCCAGAACATTTATGAGGGAATCTACTAAGGTAGTTCCCAGTGATTGAATGGAAACTCCTCCCAGGGTCAACATCAAACAGCCCTGAAAGCAGGTCACTTCAGTAATCTCTCGTGGATTACGCTTAGTGATCATGGCGGTTTCGAAACGATCTACAGTCGTGGAGTGATCTCCAGCGACTCACCTAATCGTTGATCTACTCAGGTAGATCTTGCATGCCCTCTCGGGGGTATCCGATTTAGGAACGGCCTTGGTAAGGATTAGAGAAAGTTTTCACACAATGCTGTTAACAATCTCGAAGTCCGAACCTGTAAGTGCCGGATGATTTGTTGCTAACTGTTTGCTTGCAGGAATTTCTGACGGTTGCAGTTGATTGCTGAAAAGATGCTGATCCATCACCCCATGCTCACACTTCGACGTCATAATCAAAGAAATCATGATAATTGAAAGGCCTTCAACTATGCTTCTACAACTCTGATGCTAAAAATCATGATCCAGAAAAGTGTGAGCATGCCGATACAAGGATGTCCACGTCACATGGAGACGATACTGCACAAAGATAACTTGGAGACACACATTTGGATGATAAACACAGAGAATCTTCAAAGACCATCCAAGATATAAAACAAGTCATCAAAAGTCCACTGCTGGAAGCACAAAGATTAACGACTATGAAGAATTAAAGACTGCGAGCTACAAGTTTACGTCACTGAATAGAATGCTAGAATTCAAATTGTAATTTTTGGGGTGACCTCTCTTAGGGGGAGATTGTTAGGAATATAAATATTCATATGAAAGACTCGGTCACCCCGAGTATCTATTTAGCATTTATGTAGCTCGTAGGCTTATTAGTATTAGTTTAGTTATCATAATAGTAGATTAGTTTACGCAACAACGTGAAGGACGGACGGGTCTTTACCCACTGTACACCCGATCCACAGTTCGCAGGAGGGCATTTTATTGTAACTATATAAGCCCTCTCCCACCAAGGGAGAGGGTTGGAGCTTCTAATCATTCAACAAATATTTCCTTCACTTTCTCTCTCTAGAACTCCCATTCTATCTCTTTCTCTCTCTAAAATCAAACTAACCACATAAACCATACATGTTTATGTTTGTGAGTATCTTACAACAGCAGTTGTGGTGATGGACAAAGTACTGTGCTTAATAAAGGAACCTACCTCTGCATCAGAAACATAGGTACCTAACAGAGGAAAGGCACAACAAGATGCAGAAACAATTTCCCTCAGAGGGCGAGTTTCAACCTCATGATCAACAATAATATCAACTAACACGGAACAAGTGGATTCCGTCACAGAATGAAGTTCACCGGCAACACCGACGTCTCTCTTAAGCTTTTCGGCAGGAGGTTCAATAATCTTGCTCGGAGAAAGAAGGGAGGGGGAAGTGTTATCAACACCATCAGCAACATCCTGTGAACCAGAAGCTTTAACATCAGACAAACGAGAGGCCACTTGCCCATCAATACCCCCTGTTTGCCCCGAGGAATCTCCTTTTCTGACAGAACAACTTCGCGAAGATTTAGAAGATCCACAAAAACATCCATTGATAAACGGAATTCAGGATCTAACTCAGAGCCTCGAAAGGAAAAATAGCGAAAGCGATAAAAGTTGTGCAAGATGAAAGAGCAAAGAAAAAGAAGAAAGAAATGCATAAATTGAATATTTATACCCTTTAGGGCGTTTATTCCAAAAATGCAAACAGAAGATAAACGGTTTAAAAACCGTTCACGCTCCCACGATTTTATTCGTTGACCAAAAGAGACGCTTCACAAAGGATCTTCAAATACAGATAAGTGCAACTAGAAACTTAGTCTATTCACATTCACCGCACGCTACAAATGCACGCGAGCAATGAACGTACTAGACTGGGAGACTTGATGACGTATAATACGGATGGAAAGCCTACTGGGCCTGGATCGTATTATACACAACTGGGTTCCGGCCCAACAAAACAAACAATGATGCATCACGAGGATAACAGGCCCACTGGGCCTGGATCGCATCATATAAAACTAGGCCCCGGCCCAACAAAACAAAAATACCGGACAACACCAAAGCCCAGACCCCGAGCAGGGCACGGTCCAGATTATTAGCGACGCATGCGGATCGTGTAAGCAACACTTCCGAAGTAAGCTTACGGACCAGCCCATGGTCCGGTAGACAATCCACGTTTGCAGTCCTGATTAAGCTACGGACCCTTGCCCGACAAGGGTCCTACTCCGGCCACTACGATAATATGCGAAATACTAGGAAACCCTAGCATTTCGACCACCTATAAAAGGAAATCCCAGTAAACAATCGTGAGGTACAATCTTCTCACACATCTCAACACATTAAGTATTCCTCTGACAACATGGGTACTTACTCTCATCCCAGAGCTTAATCGTAGGGTCCGTCCCCACGGTAAGGCTAACGGTTTGCTTTCATTGGTGTAGGTACTCAATCCATTACTTTGATTAGTGCAAGGCTTACGCAACGGACGGTCCAACAAGAATGACCCAACGTATACCAAACCCAACTTCAACCTTCCCACACTTTTTGCACTAACATCAGGCATTGTTTTTTACTGCACCTTCAAATTTCCAGATGTATGAATCAGGGTTGGTGACTTTAGCATACATGTGTATATCTGTGGGAAGTTTCAGGCCCATGGAAGTTGATACTCTTCGATCCACTTCATGAATTTATGCCTTTCGATCTCCAAAACATGAAGATGTTCAAGCACATCGTCGCCAACTATCTTGTAGTTGCAACCTTCATTTCTGTCCAATACCCTTGTCATCAACATGCTGAAAAGGTCCAAAGAGGAAGCTGTTGTGGGTTTTGAGCATGGGTGGACAAGAGTGAGATAGCCGCGTGAGTATGGTAATATCCAGGGATAGGGTGTCTGCAGAGGTGTTGCTTGATTGTTAAGCTGTTGTGAATTTATATAAGAGATGTGTGATTGTGGCCCTCTTTGGCGTGCTTTTGGGTTTTCTCGCATCATCCTTTCTAGGGTGGACAAGAGTGAGATAGATGCGTGAGGTGAGTGTGGACAAGAGGAAGCCTGTTGTTATGGGTTTTGAGCATAGGTCCAAAGAGGTGTTATTTGATTGTTAAGCTGTTGTGAATTTATATAAGAGATGTGTGATTGTGGCCCTCTTTGGCGTGCTTTTGGGCTTTCTCGCATCATCCTTTCCAAGAAAGTGACATGTGTCACTGTTATCCGAGTGTTATCAATATGGTTCTTAGATATCGACCTAGAGGTTGATCGTATAGTGAGTGGTGTTATGAAGTTATCATTTTGCCTTGAGGCGTTAACGTTGTTTGGAGGTGGACTTCCTGGAAATGAGAGGTTACTCATCACCATTGGTTGTGATATAACATTGTGGTGATTTTGGGTTAGAGTTTCCTTACACTTGTCTATATGTGTGATGTCATCGGTGTTAATGATGCATCAAACGAAGGAGGTAGATGTTGGTTTTGTGGTTTCGACATTTGCATGAAATGCAAATTTTATGGTGTGAAAACAGAGTTTTTGTCAAGATAAAATGAGAGTTTTTATGTTTTGTAACGGAAAAGTATTAGATCTAATGATTTCGGTGGCAGAGAATAAATGTTTTTTTTGAAAAACTTTGTGCGTGTTTAACTATTAAATATTGAAGGGTTTTTTTTTTTTTTTTTTTTTTTTTTTTTTTTTTTTTTTTTTTCGTGAAGGAAAAAATGAGGATTGTGTCTTGTTATTGTGTTTCGTATAGCATGAATGGCGCCATGTTTATGTAAGGTACATATTGGGGTGAGGTGGATGATGGTGGTATGTTTGGTCTCCTACGTTCGGTAAGGACCTTAAGATATGACCGGAGTCAAGAGTTGAAGTAACACTCACATACGACTAGTGTGTGTAAATGGTGTGTGTGTGAAGATAGAATTCACTTGGTTCATTATGTGGGAATGAACCGATATTTATAGAGATGTGTTTAGGGTTTTGAGCCACCCATAAACGCATCTATGGTTGAGAATGGTCCGCGTGGTGGAAATCTAAGTGAGGAGATAAGAATGGCACGTGGAGTGATATTATTGGCTCTGCTATATGCATGGAATGCTCCATGCCCGATTGTTATGTACTATCGTAATGTTCACAACATTACCTCTATACGAATGAGGTAATGACACGTGTTCTGTACATTGTAAAGGTCCTGGATTGAGCTCCAGCATTTTTGTTACCTGACCGAGTTTGCCAGGCTTCAAGCCTGGCTTGAGAAGTTGCTTCCTAGGCGAGTTGTGATGGGTATTGGCATCAGTGGGCCTATTTCGAGTCCACGAGCTGTAGCAAGTTAGGCTGAAGCCCCTGTACGCTATCAATATGTGTAATGTACTCTGCAAATTTTAATGTGTACTTATAGCTATTTCGCATTAAAAACTTACTTATCACTAAAAATGACGTAATGCATTATAAAACAATTAATATTAGTTATCTTGGGCCGTGTGTATGTACGGACATAAGCAATATCAGGAGGGTGTTCAAGCCGACTTAGGCTTATTTAGTTTTAGGCTTATTTTCATAAATCACATTTTATGACTTATTTCAAAACTTTTCGACTTACATAAACTTATGGCCCGCTTGGTTCAAAGTGAGGAAAAGGAAAGAGAAAGGGAAAGGGAAAGGGAAAGGAAATGCAAAGAAATGAGTGAGGTGGGTAATCAATCCCTTACCCCCAATTTACTTTATAATGGTTGATTACCCACTACGGAGTAATCAATTCCTTTACATTAACTAACCAAACACAAAATAATAAGTGAGATGGATTTTTTTTAATACCGTACCCATTCCCCGCCCCTTAACCCCAATCACCCTTGTTATATCATAAACAAGCCAAAAACCACAAACAAAATAATTCATAATCAACCCCTTAAACCCAAACAAATAGGCACACCAAACACCATTCCACGTATTCTCACTCACACAAATTTTAGAAGTATTATTTGTCTTAAGTCAAAAATTATTCACCCAAAAAATTTTGAACAAATTCCCGCACATAAACCCTAACCTAACCGGTAAAATCAATCAAATTCATTATAATATAATATAATTACTAATCAATCTTTAATCTAATCTAATTGATTCATTAAATATTTGTAGTGCGCGATGGCACTGTCAGTCTCCGACTTACCGGCGATGTATACGCTTCTTTCGAATTCGCTCAGCCGCGATGAATCCGTCCGCAAACCTGCCGAATCGAATCTCGCTCAGTCCGAGAATTTGCCAGGCTTTTGCTCTTGTTTAATGGTATATTATTCTAGTCTTGTCGAAATTGAAATGTAGTTAGGGTTTGTTAGTAGCTTAATTCGATTAGGAGGATGTTATTCAACAATGTGCGTTTTTTTGTATGGTGTAGGAAGTGATAACTGCCAAGGATTTGGCGTCTCAAGTGGATGTGCGGTTAATGGCGTCGTTGTATTTCAAGAATAGTATTAATCGGTATTGGAGGAACAAGCGAATGACCACGTACGTTATTTGTTTTTTTTAGATTAATCATTTTATCAAGTTGAGGCGTTGAAGCATGTTATATTGGTCATTTTGAGTATTTTTTAGAGTGATTATTTTGCAACACTGAATGATATAATAATGCTGAATATCAATTAGGTGGTTTATGAACCGTGTTTTGATAAGAGACTGGTAGTTTTAAACTTAATACGCTCAAGTCCATAATAATAGGGCACACGATTATGATAACCAGATGTGAAAATTGCGAGATCTTGTTAGCCAAAAGAACAAGTAGATAACATGAACGATGTAGGAATGTAGGATGAAATAGGCTAACAATTAAAGAATGATTATGGTATGATAAATTGAGAAGAGAAATAATGCCTATTCTCATATTACATTGGCTATAAGATCTTAGTTTTGCAGCACAAACAAAGGATATTCATGGGGTTCTGCATATTAGATTTATGAGAAAATAGACAAGTCACGGGTCATGATTAGTTAGAATTATGAAGTTGATGTTATTCTTTTCTGAATCTAGTAGTAATAAATAAGGAAATATTAGATATCCATTCTACTGTATGTTAAGTATTCAGCTCTAATGCATATAATAACTTACTTCCCAAATTACGTTAATATTCATCAATGATATACCTAATTTGAAAGGCTAGTACTCTAAAAAACTCTAGGCTGTGTGAGTGGTATCTTAACTTCCTTCACTTCAAGTGTCTACCACTTCAGCTGATTAGCGTTCCATAGTGGGTCATCTAGGTATTAGGCATACCCGGTTGCTACATTTAGAAACTATCCTGCATGTCAAGATATTAAGCACATGTGACTGAACTTATATCTACTTGAGCTCATCAGTTGACCTAGCTCGAACTGGAGGGTTGTCTTACGAACTTTTCTGTGACTACTTTATCCATGAAATACCAGAACCAGTCATTTAAAAAGTAATGATATCAGCAGAATATATCTATAATATAATAGTTTATACTTTCACATAATGTAAAATCATTAGTTAATGGTATATTTGATCAAACTGTTTTGCTACTTCAGCGTCCTCTCAATCTGCCTAAATGATTAGTTGCTAGATATATGAGACCTAGCTCTGTCTAACGCTCTTTAGAATGTTGATAACAAGACATAAAAATCCACAGCCAACTTTTACATCTGAGTTTTTAATTCAGATATCATGTCATCACTTTAGGTGCTGTTTTTATAGTGTAGCCATGTTTACTTGGCATGTTCAACACAAAAGGCATCGTGCTTATATTAGATACTTTAAAGAAAATGACAGAAGTACACAGATGTCAAGAGAGTTTGCGAGAAGATCACATTATAAAGTGTAAGAACCAACAAACCCCGGTTGTGTGACTGAATGTACAGATCAAATATGGTGGGCAGGAGATCATGCCCAGGCGATGATCTATCTTGTGAACCACTGAACCTTTAAAAGTTTACTCTGTTACCGGACTCCTTTTTTTTTTTTTTTTTTCCTCCCTGCCACTTACTACTTACTAGACTTATTCTTTTTATTGTTTCAAGTTCAGTGTAAACTGCCAAAGAAACAAGGAAATCATTAACTTAGCCTCTGTTTGGATAGGGCAACACATTTTAGCTCCCCAATTAGAGCATCTGACTATTTTAAGTGGTGAAGAAAGAAGCTTTTATGCGTGTATGGATTAACAGCCTTCCACAGTAAGATTATTAAGTGGCAAAGAAACAGCATCTGAGTATCTAAGCATATCTAATCCCACTAGAATTGTTATTGTTATATTAAATATGAGGGAATACTCACCTTGTAATATACAGCATGTGGAGATACCTAATGTAAAGGTTAGAAACTTGGAACCTATATAAAAGCAAAAGTAAATGCATTCTGACACCCCGTTCTCTTCCCCATACACCAACATATCTTGCCAAACAGCTCTGTAACACAATGCAGTACAACTCGTAGGATGAGGGCCTGCTTGTACTCTGTTCACCTCTTCTCAGGTATGGAGACCACATTCGTACACGCTACCAAGAGACAAGAGTTGGAGAAAATAATGATTCAGCTGGATAAGTTTAACCCATCAGTGTCAAATATTTTCAATGAAGATATAGTGCCATACGTATGATACACTCGCCTCAAAAGTGACAATCTCATTAATTTTTATATTTACGTTGTTACTATCCTACTAAATTAACATGTAGTCATGGTATGCTAAGCATTCATGACCCTCTTGTTAGCACCTTATATGTCTACATGAGTATATCTGATTTTCTTTTAAATTGTTCGTGCGGTATATCCTAATGCTATAGGCGTTGCAGGGGTATGACCAATGAGGAGAAGTCACATCTGAGGCAAAAGTTGTTGTCTCACTTGAGGGAAGAGAACTATCAGGTGGGAACTTCATTGCTGTGTCAAAATGACCAGTTTTCAAGCTATTTTGAGTGATGTTGAGTTCTGAATTTCTAGCCACTTTTATTGATATTGTATAATTAATCTTAGATCACCTTTATTTGATCCGACTTTGAAATACTGAATACCCATTTAATGCAATTTCTGTTTGATCCAACACAGATTGCTTTGACACTGGCTGTTCTAATCTCCAAAATAGCACGCATCGACTATCCTAAAGAATGGTATTCTTCCAATGCATTTCTCAGTTACTATTCCAATATCATTAAGCTCAATTTACAGTTTTGTATTTTGTTTGTTATCCACAGTTTTTGACTTCAGTTTTTTTGCTTCACATGACTGTCGTTTACATGTCGCCTTGTCGTTATTGCATTGCATGTAATTTTTATAAAATTTTCGTATCATATGTAAGTAGTGCGCTTTGCATATAATCTTTTGCTTGACTTTTTATTTTGTAAATGCAAATGCTTTGGTTTTGTAATCAGAGAAATGAAGCTAAAGATTGAATAAACTATCACCAAATACATTATAGTTACTAATATGCTAGAACAAGTTTCATTTATTGCTGTAGGAAGTTTGATTATCTAATGTACACGAGAATGAAAAGCTCAATTAAGAAATCTTACAGTATTATGACTCCACTAGATTTCTCTCAATTTTTAGAAGAGCAAAACTGTTTGTAAGACACCAGTATTACTTTTTATATTGAGAATATCACGCAAGTTTGATACCCAAGTACCCTTTGGTTCATGTGTATCTTGTGTAGTGTTGTTTATGCAATGGTATTATCGACTTTTGTTCTATATATCTATGGACTCACTTGGCTGCCTAATCAGGCCCGAGCTCTTTTCCGTTTTAGCTCAACAACTTCAAGCAGCAGATGTTCTTACGTCACACAGAATCTTTATGATTCTTTTTCGAACATTGAAGGAGCTGTCTACTAAACGTCTTGCTTCTGACCAAAGGAACTTTGCTGAGGTATAATCTGGTTTTTACACCTCTCATTTGAGAAGTGTAAATTTATTGTAAAAACAAAGTAGAAAAGAAATTAAGCTGATTGGCTTTTAGAATTGTACTGAAGTTTATTGATTCATAAGCCCTTTTTACCTCTCTGTTATCTTTTAATTCCATTTTTCAATGGTTACTATTCTTACTATGTGCTTTCCGTTGATGTTTGGACAGATAACATCCCAGTTTTTTGACTATAGCTGGCATCTCTGGCAGAGTGATATGCAGACTATACTAAATGGATTCTCTTCCCTTGCTCAAGTTACAAACTCAAATGCTTCTCACGATGAACTTCATTTAACATGTGAAAGATGGTTTCTGTGCTCAAAGATAATACGTCAGTTGATAGTTTCGGGGTTTCCAAGTGATGAAAAATCTTTACAGGTAGTTTGTTGCCCTCGGGGATTTTTGTTAACCTTTATTTTGTATTAGTTAGGTTACCAATAACTTCCATTATTTATCATCTCGTAGGAGGTTCGGCCAGTCAAGGAGGTCTGTCCTTTGCTGTTAAAAGCAATCCAATCGCTCCTTCCTTACTGTGAGGATCCTTACTCTGATTTGGAGATGTACATTATAGATTTTCATTTACAGAAATCGACCTACCCATCAAACTAAATATCAAACTCTTTGAATTACAGATTCATCTTTTGGAGAACACCATCCAAAACTTTTTGAATTTATACAAAGGGCATGTACCAAGGTGATGAAGATCTTAGTGGCAATTCAGACTCGACATCCTTACTCATTTGGCGATCAGTGTGTTCTCCCATTAGTCATGGACTTCTGTTTAAATAAGATCACTGATCCTGAACCGGAGATAATTTCATTTGATAAGTTTCTTATTGAGTGTATGTCTATGGCAAAAATTGTTCTGGAATGCAAGGAGTATAAACCAACCATGACTGGACGCGTGATGGATGAGAATGTGGTCACTCTTGAGCAGAGAAAGAAAAACATTTCTGGTGCTGTTGCAGGCGTACTCACCTCACTTTTGCCCAATGACAGGGTCATACTCTTGTGTAATGTATTGATAAGGAGGTACGCTGAAAATAAATTACATGTCAATTCATTTACTTGGGTTATCTGAAGTTCTATGCAATGTTTTTAAAAAGAGGGATTACAAGCTGCTCTACTCGGCTCACTAACTCAACTGGTTCCAAGAACCGATGACTTGATTGTTACCTCATTAATTATCTTGAAAATGACAATATGTACTAAAACAGTAAAATGTGAATTTCCAGAAAATACAAAAGAAAATATGCATGGCTAGTACATTATGAAAAAACTATAATAGATTCAGTAATAATGTTCAGTGAAAATATTCAGACTTGAGAGATAATATAAATATTCAGAGATAGTGTTCTCACAAGGTGGTTGCAAAAGTGTGTATCCTCTTCTGTTACATTGTTGTTAGGGTAATACAAGGAAAAATGAGACAAAACTGGGCAAATCTTAGTTCGCTGGTTACCTTTTTTTTGTCTGGTTTTCACCAGTGTACCCCAGCTAACCGAATTGGTGGCTCATCCGGTTCCCCAGCTTAACTGGTCCAACCGTCGGGTCCAGCTCTCAAAACACTAATTATATGGCTGGCATAGATGTATTGATTCATTGTTCCCATTTTGACCTGTTTACTTAAAGATGGGTTGCTATGTTTTATGTTTGATATGTCCAATAAATGAAATAAAAAAAGTAGCTATAAGGAAACATGTCAATTGGGTCAAAAAGTATTTAAAGTCCATTTTTAATGCAGAAAACCACCTAAATTATTTTTTATACAAATTATACTATTATTTAAATGCTGTTGTTTGTGAGTATGTTTAACACACTGATTATTTATAATAACTTAAAAATTTAGGAAAACTTGTGTTTTAGGTCTACTCGATGCGACTACAAAACAACTATTCTACTCCATCTGTTGTTTGAACTTGAACACAGATCAGTCGTCTTTTGCTGATAAAGAATGAACGTTGCAAAATAATTGTACTTTTATTTTATCATTACACTCTAAATTATTTATGCAGTGCCTTCTGTCTTTTCTGAAAGTCTGCTACTGTTTATACATCAGGTACTTTGTATTAACAGCAAGTGATTTGGAGGAATGGCACCAGAATCCTGAGGCTTTTCACCATGAGCAGGATGCAGTTCTTTGGTCAGAGAAACTGAGGCCTTGTGCTGAAGCACTGTACATTGTTTTGTTTCATAATCATAGCCAAGTAGGTGTAGTTAATATTCGGTTGCCCATTTTTTTCTGAATGATTCCATTTCAAGAATTGGATGTTTGATTGTTTGATTTAATGCATACAGCTTTTAGGTCCTGTTGTTGTTTCTATTCTTCAAGAGGCAATGAACGGTTGTCCTCCTTCTGTCACTGATATCACTTCAGGGTTGCTTCTAAAGGATGCTGCTTATGGTGCAGCAGCATACATCTATTATGAGCTATCTAATTATCTCAGCTTCAAGGATTGGTTTGCCATCATTACCATTCTAGACTTCCTGCATTCTGTTCAATTTATCTTTTGTTCTATATGTCTGGTTGTCAGTGTTGTATCTATTTTTTCTATTTATACCGGAAGTTTCTTTGAGATGAATTAAAGTTTTTTTTTTTCTTGGCCTGTTGCAGGTTTAACAATGCTTTATCCTTAGAACTCACAAATGATCACCCTAACATGCGGATCATACATAGGAAAGTTGCACTTATTCTTGGTCAGTGGGTTTCTGAGGTAATAAACTCAATCGTTTTGTTTGGGTTTTGTTTTCTTTTTCTTACATTTTTTAAGCCGTGCGGTATTTTTTTCTTTGTTTTGGCTTTTTGCACCATCTCTTTCTTGTGCAATTTGACTACATGTGACATTTGCGGCAAGCATATGATAGACATAGCTAAGCATAAAAAGTTGCTTTGGTAGTATATTTCCATTTAATCCTCTCTTTGCCTTGCAAAAGACCCCCACTGTACACTAGAGTTGATACATATTTTTAAGTGTCACGAGGAACAATTTGTTCCGTGTTTTGGGAATTTTGGCAAGCTACTTATTTTATTGGATATTGAGTTCTCAACCATCACAAATGTGGCCGTAGTTCATATTTTTTGTTTTACTATCTGTACTTCAACCTTACAAGGTTTAAATGCAAAGGTCTTATTGGATTTTAACTTAAGAGGAAAGATATTTGATATAGTTGCAATTGCTTCTGTGGACTCAAAACATTGTGATCCCCGTTGGATGTAGTGATGTGCTGCAGCTATCGATCTTCATAAAATATTTTGGTTATGATGTCACAAGTATAGTTACAACAAATAGTGCATTGCCTATATTTCTTTATGTGGCTTCTCTAACATAGTTTTATGTATTTCATGTATATGTAGATTAAAGATGACACCAAGCGACCAGTCTATTGTGCTCTGATCAAGTTGTTGCAGGACAGAGACTTGTGTGTCAGGGTATGGTGCAATTTATAAACTTCTTAAGTTCACATCAGCGTATCTTTACTTCCATTGTTAACTTTTTCATGGCAAATTCCACTTTATTAAATAGTATTCTTGATTTGGTTTTTTCTATTTCAGTTGGCAGCATCAAGGTCATTGTATTTCCATATTGAAGACGCGGCCTTTTCTCAGCAAGAATTTTCTGATCTCCTTCCGGTCTGTTGGAATTTGTCTTTTAAACTGGTTGAGGATGTCCAGGAGTTTGACTCTAAGGTAAACGTTTTTTATGGTTACATCTCAATTTTAAATGGGTGTGTTCTTGTTTTTTGGTGTTCCCCGTCGCGATGCTTAGTAGGTAGAATCAAATAATGAGAAAAAATGAAACCAAAATACTGATATGACATGAATTAATTTGGTCCTCAACCAAACTGTGGACAACTTTTAGTGTTGCATGCTTATTAACTTGAATACTCCATCCTTCCCTAAATAATTGTCCATTAGACAAAAATAAAGAATACCATAATTATTACAGCTTTACATATAGCATAATGACAATTATACCCTTTGACCAATGAATTAAGTGCTTATCTTAGTTATGTGATAGTAATTCGAATTAGGAGTTATATGAGAAACTTAGGCGGCGTTTGGTTTACAAATGGTTACACAACATTTGAGAGAGAAGGAGGAGCAAGAATAGGTATGCCTATTTAAACAGTTGGTGGTTTATAAAGTCTAGGTGTCCCCTGGTTGCATCAAGCCACAAAGCTAGGTGTAGAACTCACTCCAAAAAGCTAGCTCAAAGGAGGAGGGGACACCTAGACTTTATAAACCACCAAACAATCCCATACTTGGCCGATGTGGGATCGTAACAGTACCCCACGCTTTGAAGAACCAATGTCCTTGTTGGTCACGGTTGGCACCCCTCTTTGGGTCCAAGCCACCACTCCGAGCTCGTTGGTCATGGCTATGTTGGTCACGGTTGGCACCCTTCTTTTTTCGGGTCCAAGCCACCACTCCATAGGCCACCATTCCGAGTATTGAAACCTTGAAAGGTAGGGCTAGCTCTGAAACCAATTTATACGAACCTATCCCATACTAGGTTGCATCAAGCCACAAAGCTAGGTGTAGAACTCACTCCAAAAAGCTAGCTCAAAGGAGGGGACACCTAGACTTTATAAACCACCAACCAATCCCATACTTGGCCGATGTGGGATCGTACATACCAGACACACCCTTAGTTAGTTACCCTATTTTTATAAGACGTGGACAATTATTTTTTTTTGGTAACCATGGTTTTGGACCTTTTTGGCTGACTAATCCACGGGGTTTGAACCCACAGCCACAGGCTCAAACCAAGTAGAACCCTCCCTTTTTAGGAGGTTGGCGTGGCCACTTTAGGGTTTGCACCTAGCAGGATAGCCACTCCCTTTTTAGGAGGTTGGCGTGGCCACTTTAGGGTTTGCACCTAGCAGGATAGCCACAAGCCCTCTAGGTTGCATCAAGCCACAAAGCTAGGTGCAGAACTCACTCCAAAAAGCTAGCTCAAAGGAAGAGGGGACACCTAGACTTTATAAACCACCAACCAATCCCATACTTGGCCGATGTGGGATTGTACATACCAGACACACCCTTAGTTAGTTACCCTATTTTTATAAGACGTGGACATTTTTTTTTTTTTTTTTGGGTAACCATGGTTTTTGACCTTTTTGGCCGACTAATCCACGGGGTTTGAACCCACTGCCACAGGCTCAAACCAGGTAAAACCCTCCCTTTTTAGGAGGTTGGCGTGGCCACTTTAGGGTTTGCACCTAGCAGGATAGCCACAAGCCCTCTCAGTGTGATAGCCACAAGCCCTATTGCCACTAGGCCACCCGTGACTCATAAATCTAGAATAGTACATGGAAAAACTGCACCTTCGACCTATGTTACCCGGACACGGCTGAATGGCCGGCATACGAGGGTCGGTACGACGCGACACGGATCCGGGTACGAAATCCGGTCCGGACACGCCACTTTGGGCTTGGGTATGGCAACTTCATCTTTTTTCAGACCATGTCGATCGGATCATAGTCACAAGAAACGCTGAGCATCCCCAGTTCCAGATCGCTCGTATGATTTTGTAGCTTCATTCCATTTCTGGTGTTATTTTTTTCGTGGTGATGAATTTTCCGGTGGAACTATGTTGAAGAAGAAGATACAAGGGTGAAGAAGATGAAAGTGTTGAAAAGCGGCTGATAAAGAAAGGATACCCTAAAAGGCTTATTAGCTTTTTGTTCTTTTTTTTTCTGGGCCCAACTAATAACTTATATAAATGGGCCAACTAAATTTAATTTGACCCAACAATTGAACAATGTTGTTTTCATAATAATTAATAGTGGGCTTTACTCAAATAATATTAAATGCATACACAATGTAAATTTTACAACCTTTGTATAAAATATATAATTAAAATATTAAATATAGGTAACAAAATTAATAAAAGTTTATAAATATGTATATAAAATATATAAATACCTATTAAAACCTCTATATGTATATTTTTTTGGGAAAAATTATTGCCGTATCCGTACCCGAGTCCAAAGTTAGGACGGTGTCCCCGTGTCCTAAATTTTTTTGGATGACGTATCCGACACTCGGATCCGTACCAATATCGGATACCCGTACCCGTGTCAATGTAACATAGCCTTCGACACCAAATATAAATAAAATTAGGTACAAAGAGAAGTTATGAACCAATTCGGTTCTAGTTTTAGTTTCAAATTGGCTGATTGGTTACGTGGAACTAGCTCAGTAAGGTTAACGATCTGCACGGTTTGGTCCTTATTTGCACACTCTTACCCAACCTTCTCTTTAATATTATTATCTGTGGCTCTATGCATATTCCGTATTTCCATTCTTATAGTCAACATTACCATTTATGCCATATGATGAGCAAATATCTTTTTTAGCTGTTCACATTCTGTCCATAAAAATACGGCACCTATTACTATGAAAATGTATATAGTTACCATATCTTCGATTTAGATCCTTCTGTAAATTAAGAGTGACGTGTGATGAAGAATAATTTGAGTTGATTACAAAATCGTCTTTGTGGTGTACACACAATTGCACCCTTTTGTTCTTAAACTTCAAAATTTACAGTCACTGTTCCTGTGGTTGGCTCTTTGTAACAGACGAGTCCTTTGACCGGAGTACCCGACGGCTATTAATTTTTAACTGTTATTCTGTTAAATCCCTCATGTGCAGGTCACATGATGATACTTTGGTCTTTTTACATGTATTCATCTTCAACCTCTCTAATTGTTCTTGAGTTTTTGTTTTTTTACGGACATCCTTAGACCTTAGACACAAAATCAAAAGAAGCACAATAAAGTTAAAAGTATTCATAGATTACATTTAATATTTGTTAAATTCTTAAATCAAAACATAAACATCACATTTCTGTGTACATCTACTGTGACTATTAACTCCCCAAAATAAACAAAACTTAAAAAAACATGATGGTACTGATATCAATCTAGTTGACCAAAGTCAACTTTGGGCCATCAAAATCAAATGAGAGTAAGTTTAAAATAATACCACAAACACTCTTCATCTCTTAAATCACTGTTCCATCTACGGCCATCCTCAGCCCGTCAGCCTTGCCATTGACCACAACGAATACAAATTCTGCTTTCTGCCGCCACCTCTGTTGGAGTTCCTGATTTCGTTCACTCCACTGGCGGATGACAATTGGCTTTTTTATATTTTCCCCTTTTCCATCTGTTTTCATCAGCGTCACCGATTAAAATACCGAAAACCGAGGATGAAGATCCCTTACTCTCGTCGTCTTTTTAAAGATGTGTGTACGCGCGCGCGCAGGTGTGCGTGTTCACGTGCTAAATTCACACATTACTGTGATAAAAATGTTGGGTAAGATGTATATAAACTTGTGGATAGGTGTAGGAAAAGGATCAGTAGTGTTTGTTTTGAGTTTGTTAGATTTTGGGGGATTCTTTTGATGAATTTCAGAATTTGCTTTAAACGACCAAAAATGCCCTCATTTGTGACCCTCACATGAGGGGACTTGCCAGTCACAAGGATGGCGAGTTGTAGTTTTTGAAGTTTAAGGACAAGAGGTGCAATTTTGTGTACCACAGGGAAATTTTTTTATTAATTCATATAATTTTATGATGCTTGTAATATATGTGCACACATTTTCTGTTGAATAAGTGAAGTTATTTGTTGGCCTTACTTTGCAATATTTGTATTTTTAGTGGTTTCTCTTGTTGAATTACGGGATTGGGAGGTTCCATTAGTAAAGTATGTGTTTGATTAGTTTTCGTGTCAGATCACTTTTTAAATATGTCACGAGTTACTAATATTTGTCTTTTTAGTGGTTTCTCTTGTTGAATTACGCGATCCGTTGGTCATCACAAAAAGTTGTATGCTTATTTAAATATGTCACGAGTTACTAATGTATCTTTATTTCTTTGTCTGACCACTTTTTTTGGAACTATTATTCATTATATTTTCAGGTTCAAGTTCTAAACACAATCTCTGTATTGATTGCCTATGTTGGTGACATCATTCCATACACCAATGAATTGGTCCAGTTCTTCCAAAAGGTGTGATCCAGTTATAATATAGCTCTTGTTGCATGTATGAGAATATTATCTTTTGTTAGTTGATATTAATCAATATTTAATTTAATTGTTATGTGCAGCAATCTGGTTTTGTGATTTAGGATTACGGGTCATTTTATGTATGTACCTTTTATATGTATTACCACTAGATGCTCACTTTGCTTAACTTTATAATACTTCGTTTTGCAAGTCTTGGGAGGAATCTTCTGGTGAAAGCCTTCTTCAGATTCAGCTTCTTAATGCCCTGAAGAATTTTGTAGTTGCTCTTGGTTACAAGTCCCCTATGTGCTATAGTGTGCTGCTTCCCATTTTAGTAAGTGGACTTGATATTAATAGTCCGGATGAACTGCTGGAAGACAGTATGCAGGTAAATGAATGTTCTCTTTACATTAGGCTCAAATGGGCGGGTCGGGCGGGATAGGTAAGCTGTCAAATAGGGATTCGGCACGGATCGAAATGGACCAGGTTGACCTGAAACACTTGTCCAACTTCTGGGAACATTGGATAAAGCAATTGGTTAAGTTGTATGCAGTAAATGTACTTATGGGGACTTTGGATCTGTTCGACCTGTTTCTTTTTTGACTATTTTTTTGTTTTACCCATTTAATCCATTGGAAATTGAACACCAGTCAACTCGATGATGATATTGCGACCTCTAATTATGTTGATAACTGATTTGCGATACTACCTGTGCAGCTATGGGAAGCCTCAATTTCCAATGCCCCCTCAATGGTGCCACAACTGTTGGGATACTTTCCATCTCTTGTGGATATATTGGAAAGAAGTTTTGATCACCTGAAGGTTTAAAGTTTAAACCAGATTTTCTGGTCTTGCTTGCCCCTCATCTGATCTTTGCTTGTGGACCCGCAAATTACTAATGATATCTTTTATTTATTTGAACTATAGGTTGCTGCCTCTATTATCGAAGGTTACATCATTTTAGGTGGAACCGAGTTTCTCAGTTTGCATGCTTCATGTGTTGCAAAGATTTTTGATCTGGTAGTGGGAAATGTCAATGACAGAGGGTTGCTTTCAATACTACCTGTCATTGATGTCCTCATTCAGGTATGTTCAATGAAGAGTTCTAGGTTTATGCTGTCAATTTTATAAATATGGACACGGCTTGAGCCCCATATTTCTAATATACAGCCTGTGATATTTAAGTAGGTTCAAATACCCCAAGATAATTTTCACAACTTTAACTGTGTTAATAAAAGTGGGTCTTTAGTATTTCATTGATAGTTAGACCTCTTTTGCTTTGCTGTTGGCAGTGTGCTCCGTCGGATGGGCCACAATTGATCAGCAGTACCCTTCAGGTATATTATGTGTGTTTAGAGGTGGCAAAATGAGCAACATAACCTAGTTACAAGTTAATGGGTCAACAAGCAAATTTTCCACCCTTGTGTGTTTGTTTCTTTCATGCATCTCATTTCTGATGACTTGTATCTACAATTGAAAAATATATATTTTGTCTTTCCTTTTCTTTATATTCATTACTGTTTGAATGCGAGATTGATGGATTTTATGTTTTGACAATATGCTAGAAAATGATCGTTATATGTTTAACCGGCGACGACCGTATTCCTATTAGTACAGCTGTAAAGGCATCTTCAGCTGCCACTCTGGCTAGAATTTTGGTAACAAATACCAATTTTCTGGCACAATTAGCATCAGAATCATCACTTTTGGTGCTACTTCAGAATGCCAGTTTCCCTGTTGGGGAGAACATACTTCTTTGTCTGGTTGATGTATGGCTCGACAAGGTTAGTAATATTTAAGCAGACTAACATTGTGAATTGTTAGTGATTATTGTGTACTAGAATTTTAAAGAAATTTCAGAAATAGGGGATATTTTTTAGCGAGTCAGTCAGTCGGTGTTTTTTAGGTGTGGTCACATTGAACTCATATATCAGTTCATCAGATAGGAACGACAATCATGAACAATCCATTTTAGGGATCTCCAATTGCAAATGCAACATCTTTTTCATTACCTTTTGAAATCACCTATTGCCCATTACTACACATTTAAATGCTAATAGACCATAGCATTTAGTTGACACAACATTCTTTAAACAATTTTAAATTGATGAGGATTGATCTTGATGTGCGGTAGCATTTCAAATGTTGAGCTATGTAAAATTTGATCAAGGGGTGAAAGTGAGCATTTAACTTTTGATTGAGGGTATGGGAATGCATGTATTGAAGTAGGATTCGAAGGGATGAAAGTGGATGTGTTGTGGTTGAACTCAAGACAATGACTAGAAGGTTTATAAAAATATGGCCTAAGGGGATGAAATTGGAAATTTATAAAAAGAATTAAGATAAACGAGTAAGACATTAGCTAGTCTTCAATCTAGTGAAAGCTGTTTTCTTAGCGAAACTATTTCATAACCTTAATTCAAACTGAGAGCGATGTGCGCGTTAGTCATCTAGACAATTAAAGGAATTTATCCTATCGACTATTTAACTATTTTCATGCTGTTTGTTACAGGTTGACAATGTGAATTATATTCAGAAAAAGACATTTGGATTTGCACTCTCCATAATTCTGACATTAAGGTTGCCTCAAGTACTTGAAAAATTAGATCAAATACTAAGGTACATAATGGACCATTGATCTCATATTTTTCTGAAAAATCTTTGAATGAAATAATAATTGTGCATTTTGATCTATGGCAGTGTATGTACAAGTGTGATCATGGGTGGAAGCGAAGATACAACTGAAGACGAGTCTAGGTTAGAACTGATAAACTAGTTCATACTTTGCTATGATTCTGCCAAGCTAAGGGAAATGTTAACGTGTAGAAATAGTCGGGTTGGGTAATAAGTCAAATACTTAATCTCCAATTTTATATAATAGTTTTATAAATACTGTGTGTTAAATATGATTAAAAAAATATACTATTACCGCACTAGGCTAGAAAATGTATACTTTTTCTCTAATATTATATTAAGAATACACGCTGGATGAATTTAATCCATTTCATTTCAAGTTTTATTATATTTTACCCATTTGTCCCGTTAGACACAGCCTGAAACGACCTAATTATGAGTTAATGGGCTGAAATTGCTACATCTAGTCAAGCTATTGGTTTTTATTCCTGTGTTTTCTAACAAAAATCAAATTTCTATCCTTTTTCTGTAATAAATCGCAGCAGTGATAGTTTGAGCTCTAGCCGACATCAGTTCCCAAGTAAAGAGTTCAGGAGGAGACAGGTAAATACATCTATATACTCAACAAGATTATAAATATAATATAATTCCAAAAGGTTGACAAATGTATTATTTCGCCTATTTATTTCTTATGTTAGCAGATGAAAATTTTGGACCCTATAAATCAGTTGTCACTGGAGAACTCTGTGAGGGACAACCTCCAAACATGTGCTTCCCTACATGGGGAAGCCTTCAATACTGCCATGGCTAGAATGCACCCTGCAGCGCTTTCCCAATTAAAACAGGCTCTTAAAATGACGTAATTGCCCTCAATGGCTTTTGTGTGATATCCAATCTTTATCTTTCACCAAGTAGGACTAGACTTGGGGCATTCCTACAATTTTAGAGATACCCTTTGTCCTCTACAAGGGAAGAGCATGAGGTTAGCTATCAAGTTTTATCTCAATTTATTGATTTTACTTTGTGTGTGTAGGAAAGTAGCATAAAAAATTTCATGCATATGTACATGCACGGGCTTAAATAGAAAATCGCTATTGGTGTGTTGCGTATACATGCTGTGAAATCCATCTACGTACCTTACATGTCTTTGTGCTCTGTGTATATCTATATTATGGCCGGGTCCCCTGAGTTGGGTAACGGGTCGAAATGGGTAATTTCTATGTGGATCAAAATGGGTGGGTCAGGTCGATCTGCAAATAATTAGTGATTTAAATATGATGATAAGATGTTTTACTATTTGATTTGATTTAAGTAATCAAATTTTGGAGGTCGAATACATTTGACGGATTTTTCCAGGAACACATGGATCTTTCTGGGAACACATACATACCATGTGCCTGCTCTGAAGAAAAAAATATCCTTACTAAGTGCATATAGCCTTAATCAAGTTGAAAGTTTTGTTTTGACCGGTGGTGTATGATGTTTGATATGCAGGATTTTTGTGGTTTTGATTTTTTGGAATGGATTTCAATGGGATTTGTTTGAATTAAGTTTGGTTCTTGAAGATGCTCCATGAAACAGCGGGAGTGTAAATAGCGTGGTCCTTCATGTCTATTTTTTGAAGGTGTGAGGGTCGGCATGTTTACTTACTTTTCAGGTTTGGCTAAAAGTTGCAAATGAGTTGTAAAACTACCAGAGATTTTGGTTGCACTTGCTGTACCATCATTAAATTTGTCAAACCCCTTTGGCTTTATTTTGTATCTGAGAAATTTGGAATTGAATTGAAACCATCCTTATGTCATCTATTTTGGCATATGAATTTGAGTTGAAACGAAGTGGTAGGTCAAAGTTGTTACCAACATATGGTGCATTTCCTTTTGAAGTTTGTACGCCATGACTTCAGTTTTTTTGTTGTCTTTTAACATTTGTGCACTGCAACGTTGAACATTCTAGGGCAAGTTTTGCGAGGCAAAGTATAACAAAGCTTTTCTAAGTATTTGAGTATGCATGGGTTCACACCACTGAACTTTGTATGGTATAAGTTCGATCTTAGCCATATTGATGATGTAAATGGTAGAAGTAAGTGAGATGCATCTTTCGGCTATTATTGGGCCAAAATTTGGACATGAACCAGAAGATAAATATAACGACTCTGAAAGCCTTAGGATTCTTTGGCACTGGTTTGCTATGTTATAGAGGATAAAACAAGATTTAAAATCATCCGAGGACCAAACTATTTTTACATTTCAAGGGATTAATTTTCGCTTTTTATTTTTATTTGATATAATGGATGAGATTAATCTCTACAATTTAGAAAACCCACTTTCTTCTTTTCTTTTCAAATATTAATATTTTTTAAACCGTTAATCGTTAAGTGAAAAAAATATATATATACCGTTACGACGAGCATTTAATTATCTTTATATAAATAGGCACTTTGATATACTTTCGACAAAAAAAAAAGTTTTTTGTTTTTTTACGTTACTGAAATTTGCATGAAAAAATCATGTGATTTAATATCACATGTGATATTACATATCACATGTGATTTAACACTAATATCACATGTGATATTACATATCATATATGATTTAACACTAATTCACATGTGATTTTTTCATGCAAATTTCAGTAACAAAAAAAACGTGAAAAAAAAAATTGTCGAAAGTATATCAAAGTATCAATCTATAGAAAGATAATTAAATGCTCGTCGCGATGATGTAATTATTTTCGATTAACGGTTTAAAAGATATTTAAATTATAAAAAGTATGTGAAATATTAAAATGATTTTAATCTCAATCATTGATTTCTTTTTAGATAAATGGTGAGGATAAGTCACTTAGTATGTAGAAAAAAAATTGGCATGTAAAATAACTCTCATCTTAAACCAATTTAACAATTTACAAGTTTGAAAAATGCCTAAATAATTGGCTTGGATTAGGTATTGAAGCCAAAAGATCCATATAGAACCAAGTTTTACCATAAAACCAATCAAGCAATCTTATCCACTAATTTTTATTTATCAAAATAAAAAAAATAAAATAAACTTTCACTTTTTTTTTTTAAAATTAAATATCTCTCAAACCGTAAATCGTTACGCGAAAAAAAATACTATCGCGACGAGAATTAAATTATCTTTTTTTGGGTAAAGGGGAGTAATCCTGCACCCTGATAAATATATAAACCAACCAAACATTGAAGTACATAGGATGAGGGTGAATCCCTCATCTCAGTCCCTTAGGACACTTACAAGCAACTCTATATAAGAATGACATGCCATTCCTATAACTTACAAAATAAAAACTAGCAACCTACAATGACTATATAAGTGAATAAATATCATGAAATTAACAACTTGCATCACAAGTAGCACCAAAAGCATAGTCACCTCACCGTAGAACTTCCAATCATCTTCATTGTCCCACAAACAAGCTTCAACAAGAATCAGAGCACAGCTGTGATAAACAAGAAGATGGACATACACAAAGAGACCAAACGGTTAGTAAGGAACATGCAAGACATTCCAATACCTTCCCCAATGGCTCAATGACAATCCACAAGTCCCTACCACCAAGTATGAACAAGTACATCGAACCACATTCAGAACTATACTTGCGATCAAGGACTCGTACATACAATCAACCAATCACTATGGACAGCTTCAATCCAAATACAATACCCTCAAGAAAACAAGAGGATCGTCAATAATCCATAACAAAAAGGCTGCCACAGACGACCACTAGGGTTTTCAGCACCCTAACTTCCAATTTCCACAAAGAACAATCACAAGACCAACGAATGAGGAAGTTGGATACAGATCTGTGAAAGTAGTAAAGGTTTTGAACAAGCTTCCCTTCAAACTTGACTTACCTCTCTCAAAAACCCACATACATTACACGCACATCTGGACTAGAACTTGCAATCACGCACCTGCAGTCATGAAAACCCTAGAAAGGGTTATGTACAATTAGAAAATACCGAACCCTAGCGAGTTTGGTTAAGCGTTAAACTCCAGAACCAAAGATCTACAACGCAGTAAATAACGAAACCCCAAGATGGAAATCGTATAGCATGAAACACTTAATCAATGACTGATTAACTAATGCGTAATAGATGAGTAGATCGATCCTTATATATGATAATAAACCGACTTATAGAAACAGAAAATAAGGAATCGATTATAAAAACCAATGGCGGTTCAAACCCTAATAAACGAATCACAATAATCAAACCTTTTGAGAAAGATAACTGTAATGATTTGTTGATCAAAATCGTACAGGAATTGAAAGATTAAGGGAAGAAAAGTGAAGATCGATTAGGTTATTATTAGGGATACAGAAAATCGCCTCCTCTTTGAATTAACACAACTCTAAAATCGATTGCATACTAACTAAACGAATCAGAGATCATTTAGCAGTAGAGAGGCGATTTTAGAGGAGGTTTTTGGCCAGAAAAAGGATGAAGAGGAGGCTGCTGCAGTCGTCCCTAGAGAGAAAACGTTTTAAGGTTTAGAATTAAATTATCTTTCTATAGATATGCATTGTTATATACTTTCGACGAACTTTTTTTTTCAAAATTTCCGCCCAGAAAAATCATATATGATTTGTAAAAATCATATGTGATTCGTTAAAATCAAATCACATATGATTCGTAAGAATCATATGTGATTTGTAAAAATCAAATCATATGTGATTTTTATGAATCATATATGATTTTTCTGGGCGGAAAAAAAATCGTCGAAAAAAAAGTTCATCGAAAGTATATAACAATGCATATCTATAGAAAGATGATTTAATTCTCGTCGCGATGTTTTATTTTTTATTTTTATTTATTTATTTATTTATTTTTTTGTAGCTTGAAGATTTACCGTTTGCAAGATATGTTGTTTTGAAAAAAGGTGGAAAATATAAATGGGTATGGCATGTATGAGTTTTTCATGGATCTCAACTCAGGTATTGAACTTGCCAAATTAGCCAAAAACTTAAAAATTGGTTTCACATATGGATCTACAGCCATAAATTAAACCAAACAGAACTGTTTGTCGGTTAAACTAGCAGCCGGGTAGAACCAATCCTTCATCTCTCTCGCTCTCACCATCACGGAACTGTTGGGGTTCAACATGCTAGAATTGCATGTACATGAATAGCAATTTACTAGGTAGAAATAAAGGGTTAATTTGGAGATCATGAGACTGTTTAATAGAATACACGAAGCTTTTCTCTTGCGCATGGGCATCTCTAGCAGTCTAGCATGCTATTGTCTTAACAACCCCATTCTTGTTTTAGCTAAGTCTAAAAGATAAATATGGCAGATAAAAATCAGGGTGGTCTCGGTTTTGGGAGTCTATTAGAGCTCGTTTTTTTGGGGCAATGACAGGTCAAATGCAAAAATACCGTGGGTGGCATGGAAGGTAGTTATGGCAGATAAAAATCCGAGTGGTCTCGGTTTTGGGAGTCTTATCTCTTTAAACCATGCTCTAATTCAAAAATGACGGTTGCGTTTCTTTACTAACCCAAATGCTTTATGGACACAACTCATATCCGAAATCCATGGTCGTAATGAGGGGTTTTTCAGAAACTAGTCGGGTAGCTAGAGGGAATGGAGTTTGGGCTAGAATCCTCAAAGACATTCATAGTTTGCATGATCAAAATGTCATTCCCTATAACTCTTTGAAGAAGAAAGTTCGAGATGGAAGTTCAACCAAATTTTGGTTGGACAATTGGATTGGTGATCAAGCTTTTTGTGTCCAATTTCCGAGATTGTTCTGTCTTGAAGTGAATAAAGAAAGCCTCGTTCGGGATCATTGGAATGATGGGTGGACATGGAGTTGGTCTCGACCAATTGGTGGAGGTATCACTTCCACTCAACTCTCTAATCTTCTTAATCTTATTGTTAATGTGCAGCTCATCGGAGATAAAGATGAATGGGTTTGGACGCTTGATAAATCAAACACGTTTGTTGTCAAGTCTACCAAGAAACATATCGATTCCCTTCTTTTGCCGGATTCTCAGCCTCATACAAGATGGTGTCGGTTCACCCCGAAAAAAGTCAATATCTTTCTTTGGCGTGCTTTTCGCAACTGGCTACCCACAAGATGGAACTTAAGCAATAAAGGTATTGAGATCGAGTCTATTCTTTGCCCAATCTGTTCATCTTCTCCTGAAACGGTGGATCACTCTTTGTGGACATGCTCTCTTGCTACTTCCGTTTGGTTAAAGACTTTCCAATGGCTCGATTTGGATTTCCCTTCATCTTTAACCATCGCAGAAGTTCTTGAAGATTTGGACCATAGACATTTCTCCAAATAGAACAAAGAGACTGTTACGGCTATCCTTGGAGTTGTTTTCTGGTCTCTTTGGAAGTTCAGGAACGAAACAATCTTCTCCCGGCATCCCCCCAAACGTGAAAGTTTAATGGACAAGATAATGGAAACTTTTTTCATATGGTTTACGAATAGGAATCGAAAGTGTAATATTTCTTGGAACAATTGGCTTCGTAATCCTTTAGTGCTTTCTATTATGTAATTCCTTTTCTAGCTTTTTGCTAGTTTTATAAAATTATGCTATTAAAAAAAAGATAAATATGAATGTCATTGGAATAATAGAGATAGTTAAGGAGAATGATTTTATTTTAAAAAAATTGATTAGGAAATGAGCTTTTCAAATCAAAGAATTCGTTGACTGCAAAGCCTTCTTTCAGATAAGTCGTCTAGAAAAAAAAGCCTCTTTAACTCATTAACTTAGGATCGGTAAACACCTTGTTAGGAATAGCGGCCTTAGGGCTTCTACTACTATTGGCTATCTAACTCTCAGGAAAACGGGGGTTTTCGGGGAATCAGTTTCGTGGTGGTGCTACGAGATGACGATTTATCGTATAGAATAATGGATCCATGCACCTATTGATTGACCATAGATGAATGCTAACTACACGAATGTAGTCTTACTAGCGGTCTCGGGATGCATCACAAACACAAGTTCTAGAATCTAAGTACTACCATTACACTCATAAGCATCAAAGATGAATGCTTTTTTCGGTTTTTCCCAATAATCTAAAGGCGAACCTCACATTTTGGGGTGGAAATTTTTTTAGTGGTACGGTTTTTTGTGCTAGTCATATAATTCCTATCTATGAGACGCTTATTAATACTAAAGTTTCACTCTTATATGTTGCAAAAAAATTTAAATTTGGTGCCAAAATTACCCTAACAAGTATTTCTCTTAGTTTTATTAAACATTTACTATTAAACAAAACAAATATCAAGTGGAGTTATAGTTTCTAAGGTATCCCAATTACCCTCCCTACATTTAAACCGAACATTGTCCCCAATGTTCCTAAAAATATAAAAGTAAAGATAAAGGAAAATAAAAGAAACTAATACTCCCATGATTCACTCGGTATGGACGATGTGGACACATGGTTAAATCTTCCTCCAAGAAAATGAATATGAAAAGCTTCACTCCTGAACTATAAATCATCTTCTTGTCTAATATAACCTGTAATTAACTAAGAAAACAAACACAAAACCTCACATAAAATCGGCGGTAAATTATATATAAAAGTAAATCCTAGAAAACAATGTAAGATATAATGCTTACAAAATAAATGTCTACGGGTTCCTGGGGTTTAAAATTAAAGATTGTACGAAATTATATGATTTCCGGCAGAAAAACAAAACCTGAAAATTTTTACAGATACAACACCTGACGTCGTCAGGTTTCCTGACGCCGTCAGGAATGATCTGACATAATTCTTTGTATCTTGTTTCTGGAAAATTTCTAGAAAAATCTGAGTTTTAACACCTGAAAATCCTGCAAAACATTCATTGAGACTCGATACAAGCATTTGACTCTAACAAACACAAATATATATGTTAATCTCTAATTGCTATCGTTCATGTTTAATTTGTTCTTAAAAACAAATATGGTCTTCCCTACACTTGTCTTTTTGCAAAATACCTTTATATGTAATTAAGACGAGGTTAAAGACAAAATAAAGCATTTTCACAAATTTTATAATACATGAACAATGAACAAAAAGAGATGGAGCATATATATGAAATCAAATATAAGCAAACAAACAAACAAATAAAAATCTTGTCTTGCCTCTCAAGAAGCGCTTGTTTTTGTTCGAATCACGAGCCTGACTCTACCCTTATTTAACGGAAATAAGGGAGGTTTTCCCTACAGTTAGGATTAAGTGCGGGTGATAGTAGCGATACACACCCTTAGGGTGGAAATATGCTACGTGAGGTGAAGGGGTATGTGAATGGCTTCCTTCATCCTAAAACTACCGGGCTATATGGGTTGATGGGCTGGTTGATTCCTCTTTTGTTTCCTAGATGTATATCTAAGGATGGAAAATTGTGCGAAGGTTGAGGTTCCGGTTCATCAACACTAGAAAATTCCCTAGAACTAAGAGTAAGTTGTGTTTGGTTCAAAGGTTCAACCTCTATCGGGGTTCCTATAGTCTCTTCTACTTCTTCCAGGTAAGTCACGGGTGGTGTGTATGCCTCAAATGATGGTAAGACTTTTTGTGTACTTTGTGGACTTGGATTCTACCTTATCCTCCATTGTATCTAGATTACCTATATGTTTATCTTGTATTATGGTGGCATCAAACCACGCTATGCACCGAGGTATCTCAACTCTAATATTTTTATCCCCAAAAGAACTTCTTGCTTGTTCCCTCAAACTTGTTATCAATTGATCTGTAATAGCGTTTGTTGGGTTGTCCAACTTTTTAGCGAGTTGGGCACAATCCTCTATGGTTTCCCATGCTTCATCAGCACTTAATTCCCCAAGGTCCCCATCTGCTGCATGGTCAATGTCCATTTGGGTATAGTGGTTGACACGTTGGTAAAATATTTGAATTTGAGATCATAAATCGAAACTATGATGAGGGACTTTTCGAAGTAAATATTTAAAACGAGTCCATGCATCATATGTAACAATTCGCATTTTCAGATTAATTACTATTCCCGGAAAATGTTACTATTCACTTTTTACTATTCACTTTTCACTATTCATCTCAGAAATTTTTATTTCATATTCTCGTAAGTTAAACTATTTTAACGATAATCCGAGAGTTTGACGCTCGTTGGATCATTTCTGCAAAAATCACAAAGCCGTGTCCTAGATTTACTTTTAGGTTTAAACGTCCTTCCAGCATCCCGATATATCCATAAAACATTATAAACAATAGAAATATGATTTTCTTTCATTTTATGACAATTCCAAAAGTTTTGGAATTTTACGTTTTTCAGTTCAGCTTTTTACGCGAATTACGCGTTTTAGACCCGTGTTTCCAGTTTTTAGTAGGGTTTTCGCACCCGATAGAACCTACCACTCATTTTATATTTTATTATGGACTATATTGACATGTTTCACAATACTTTCAAGTTTCATATTTTTACGATACCCGGTTTTACGTTTTAAGGCTTAATCATTTACGGTTAGCATTTTACGGAGTCAAAATGCACAAACTAAGCAAGATAGCACCAAGACTCATCATCTAGTCATCTTATCCTCATTCAAACCGCCATTTAGGGGGGGGGGGAGTCACCATTTTGTGGCTTGATCTTGACCATTGATCTCTAGGATGTTTACAAGTGTCTAAACTAACCATGGTTAATTTCTAACCCAATATATGGTTAACTATTTTTCCAGATTAATTACTATTCCCGGAAAATGTTACTATTCACTTTTTACTATTCACTTTTCATTATTCATCTCAGAAATTTTTATTTCATATTCTCGTAAGTTAAACTATTTTAACGATAATCCGAGAGTTTGACGCTCGTCGGATCATTTCTGCAAAAATCACAAAGCCGTGTCCGAGATTTACTTTTAGGTTTAAACGTCCTTCCAGCATCCCGATATATCCATAAAACATTATAAACAATAGAAATATGATTTTCTTTCATTTTATGACAATTCCAAAAGTTTTGGAATTTTACGTTTTTCAGTTCAGCTTTTTACGCGAATTACGCGTTTTAGACCCGTGTTTCCAGTTTTTAGTAGGGTTTTCGCACCCGATAGAACCTACCACTCATTTTATATTTTATTATGGACTATATTGACATGTTTCACAATACTTTCAAGTTTCATATTTTTACGATACCCGGTTTTACGTTTTAAGGCTTAATCATTTACGGTTAGCATTTTACGGAGTCAAAATGCACAAACTAAGCAAGATAGCACCAAGACTCATCATCTAGTCATCTTATCCTCATTCAAACCGCCATTTAGGGGGGGGGGGGAGTCACCATTTTGTGGCTTGATCTTGACCATTGATCTCTAGGATGTTTACAAGTGTCTAAACTAACCATGGTTAATTTCTAACCCAATATATGGTTAACTATTTTTCCTACCCTATAAATACCAAGCTAAAAACACATAGAAAACTTGCACCACACCTTCTTATAACCTTCAAGTCCTAAAACCTAAGGCACTTTTCTTATATTTTGTAAGAAAGTTAACTAGTTTTTGAAAGAAAACTAGTGTTTGATCTTCAATCTTGGAAATTTTCTAAGAAAAGTTGTTATAACTTTAAAGTCTCCAAAAAGACGTCGTTATAATCTTCAAATAGCTTTGGAATTCAAGAAGGCGTCGTTATAATCTTCAAATAACCTCGGTTTATCATAGATTGCAAAGGGTGAAGCTTAAGTCTATCAAAGTCCGTACCTTACTAGTTACTTACCTTTCTTTTTGAAAGCCTCAAGTTGTAAGCAAACCCTAACATACTTTCTTGCTTAATTATCATTTACATGCTCTTTGTGTTCCTTTCATGCTATATATGTTCTTGTTATTGTGTTCATGATGTTTAAAAATGGATAAAACAAGTATTGGTATACATATGTTAACTTATGACAAGTAAACAAGCAAACTAGTGATTTTTATGGAGAACCACGACCAAAATAGTATAACTTTGATATTTGACACTTACTTACTGTTAAAGAGGATTTAACAAGGAAAACATAGCAATTTGAATCACCCAAAACGAGTACCCGAGTCAAAAGTTATGACCATTTGAAGCTAGCGAAACCAAAACGGCAAAACTGCCCAAATAGCATTCTGATCAAATTTTGATTTTTAAAGTCACCCTTCTGTTCCGATTCATCAAAAAGTTAAAACACGAAAGTTTTCCGGAACGACGTTTTCGTTCAGGAACAAAGAAGCTCGAGCCCTGAAAACGCTTTCCGAGTGATAAATTTCTTCAAAATCTTAACAGCCCATTTTAGACCAAAGTCACTATATTATAGTTATTATTTACTAAGACCAAGAGGTCTAATGACCTAAAGCCAAGACCACAACCATGGCTAAAGCCAAGGTTGAGTATCAAGACTATGGAAAAATGACCAAGGTCACGGCGAAGCCATGACTAAATGACCATATAAACTTACTTAGGCGAAAACATGAAACAAGGAGTTGACGATAACTTGAACAAACAATTTGGATCTACTCCACCTAAAATACCATGAGATACAAGTTATAATAAACTTACCCTAATAACAATCTTCATGTACAAATAGACTTTCCTAAGTTTATTCAAATATTGGACATGTAACTTTTCGGATCAAAACTTATACATTTGTTATCAAATACTACAATAGTAGGGAGCCTCATGTGAGGAGTTCATTAAGTAAGCCGTCGAGATGAGTTGTGGATTTACGAATTAAAGTGTCCTGGCTCCTCGAACGTTTACTCCATGACTTCTGAATTATGTCGGCCCGAACGGTAGTAAGAGATATACAACTTATACATGTTTCATAAACCATTTATATTCAAAGACTTACGCTATATACTAAGTACTACATCATGAACATTATGCAAGACATATATAGGCAATTCTTTGTATTCTTAGACGTTACTCCAAACCTAAGTCGCAACGTTCTATTATAGGCTGCTCTTAGAGACTTTCACGATTCGACTACCACTTTGATTTCACATCACTTAAGCTTAAGGTGAGTCATAGCCCCTACTCTTTTCATACTTGTCTTAACTCTTTGGGGGAGACACATGCTCAACTACTTGTTTACTTGTACAAATACTCAAAACGTTTATACTTGACTGTGTTATACTTGATTGCATACATACATGACTGCGTTATACTTAATTGCGTTATTCTATTTATTGGCTAGTAGTTATCTTTGGGAAGTGGCTCCCAGTTGTCTTTGGGAATTGACTCCCAGTTGTCTTTGGGAATTGGCTCCCAAAGTGAGGTCTTCGGAGATGAAGTAGATACTCACTTCTAATTGCTTAAATTGTCTTGATGAACTTATACATGTCTTATTCATACTATATATGTTAGCAGTGGGTTGTGAACACACAGGTTGCAAGTCTCTTATGACGGGAATTGCAACTGAGTGGATTCTCAATGCCTTTGCTGTGTGAACATTCTTTTGAGGCTTTTTCAACTATTTTAAGACAAACTCTATGAACTCACCAACCATTGTGTTGACACTTTAGCATGTTTGTCTCAGGTCTATAAGGTGATAGCTGTTGCATGGAGCATAGAGTCGCTTGGCATGTTTTGAAGACTTATGCTTTTATCTTTACCATTCGATATGTCTTAAAACTCTTATGTATTGTATTATGGAACTCAAGTTTGTAACTCGGAATTTATTAATCGAATGGTAAACTTTTCAAAACGTCTCATTTAGAGTTCGTTTTCTATACCTTGTACTTTGTATTATGAAGTAGCACCCCTATGACACAGTCTTCCGCTGCGATATTTTGGGGGTGTTACAGATTGGTACCAGAGCCATGGTTATAGAGAACTAGGTTGCATATACTACCTAGACTATAACTGCTATAAACATTAAGACTCTTCTCTTTATTTTGCCTTACACACACTTCATGCGCATATGCTTATTGCTAATTGTTTGTTTAGGAGAAACCCCAGACAATAGTCAAGTCATCAAAAATTTAGAGCTAAGTAATAATTGTTTAATTAACTTAATCTTGTGACAGTTCTTGTTTGATAAGACATAAGATTAAGTTAAATAAAGGTTATTAGTTTCCTGTAGAGATTTGATGATTTGCCTTATACTTACTTTATATGATTCTAATACCTAGAAGTGGTTCATATGTCCTAGTACGACACTCAAACCTTTCTACAAGCGCGAGTAGTCCATTTCGTCATATCACCTTCTCTAGATACCCAGACTATATTACCCTTTCACAACTTAAGAGCAGATGATAGAAAGTCTACCCAATTATGTAGTACCAATTGTTGTGTTATGTGTGCCTGGTAAATATGTATACGTGTGAACGGAAGCAATTATAATTATGGTGGCCAACATAATTATAAATGCGTCATGACTCACGTAGACATATGTGACCATGCTTACATTAATCAACGATTGACTCAAATTGACAAGATTTAAGACTAAGTAGTCTAGGAATATCACCTCATATCTGACGTCGACAAAATATCCCTCCTTGTAGATATCATGGCACCAAAGAGAGTAACTCGTAGCACTAGCCGAGGTGGTGCAACACCAAGAGGTGGAAGAACTGGTGGTCGTGGAGGTAGAGGAGCTGCTCACGACACTAGTAACCCTAGTAATGATAGTGGAAGAACTGGTGGACGTGGAGGTAGAGGAGATGCTCATGACACTAGTAACCCTAGTAACGATGGTGGAAATCCAGATGTCTCCACCATTATTGCCCAACAACTACAAAACCTACTTCCCACTATAGTCACACAAGTTGGCAATCACATGAACAATTCGGGAAACCACGGAAGCATAAATGACGCTACAAATGATGGAGGAAGGAATAACAACAACAACAACAACAACCATAGGACTGGATGTACGTATAAGGAATTTACGTCATGCAAACCAATTGAGTTTAATGGCAAAGGAGGTGCATTGGCATATACACGATGGGTCGAGAAGATGGAGTCAGTGATTGACATCAGTAACTGTGCTATCCACCAGAGAGTGAAATATTCTGCATGCTTGCTATCAGAAAAGGCATTGACATGGTGGAACATGCAGATTCAAGCAAGGACTAGAGAAGCAGCTGTAGGCATGACATGGGACGACTTTAAGGGACTACTGAAGGAAGAATACTGCCCGGCTAATGAAATGCAAAAACTAGAAGACGAGTTTTGGCATCACTCTATGGTAGGGGCTGGTCATGCAACCTACACAGATCGGTTTCATGAACTAGCTAAACTAGTTCCTCATCTGGTTACCCCTGAATCCAAAAGGATTGAGAGGTACATCTATGGCCTTGTTCCTGAGATTCGTGGGACAGTAAAAACAACCGAACCTCCCACAATTCAGAGTGCAATATTAAGAGCAGGGACCCTAATAGATGAGATGGTTAGAAATGGAACTTTGAAGAATAGTGACAAAAGGAAGGGAACGGGTGAATCAAGCGAGCAAAAGGGTACAATGGTTGATAATAAGAGAGCAAGAGGATTTGCAGCAACAGTTTATGATCAGAAAAAGTATGAGGGTCCACATCCTAAGTGTACTAAATGTGCTTATCATCATCAGAGGTCTGAGCCATGCCCTGTGTGTTATAATTGCAAGAAGTCTGGCCACTTTGCAAGTCAGTGTAAATCAATTACAAGGCAGGCGAATGCGGACAATATAGGAAACAACCAAAAGACATGCCATGAGTGCAATAGCCCAAACCACTTCCGAAATACTTGTCCTAAGTTGAATAGGGCACCGAGACAAGTGCTGGATAACCCGACTCTAGCAGTAATGCTTGAAGAAAATAACCCAAACCGTGAATACAATGTTAGTCCACCTCGGGGTCGAGCTGTAACACCCCCAATTCATGGATGCAGCGGAATTCAAACTGGGTGTTACTCGACGGCACAATAGTCACAATAATAGAAAACGAACTCCAATTGAGTCGTTTTAAGAGATTTATCATTCAAATTGTATAAATATCAGAGGTTACAAAATGAGGTCCCAAATGGTTCCATGTTTACAAATCACATTAAATGAGTTTTGAATGATAATAAAATTTATAGCCCTCTTGAGTATCCGTGCCATTCCGTGCCATCCTTGATCGTCATGAACCTGAAATACATGCTTGAGAGGTCAACACAAAGGTTGAGTGATATTCATAGAGTTTGTTTAATGTTTGAACACAATATGTTGGTAGTGTGAGTTATAGGCTCACACCAATGTTTGGAAAGCAAAATAGGTAGGCTATGTTGTTATACGCCCATAAAATGTATTATACACTAAGCTTATGACACCAAAACGTTAACGTGTACCAATATCGATCGGCAGATTTATCCCGGTAGGTACTTTGCTAACATACCTAAATCACAAATATTAGTGCATTTGTTTGAACTTAGTCAATACAAATGGGATTCGTCAATCCCAATAGGCCTATTCACAATATTTGCGCTCACTATTGCTAGTGATTAAATGGTTCATAATAAGGGGTCTCGGTTTAGCAAGGCTGGTACTTAGTGATAATAAAACAATCAGGCAAGCATACAATTTAAAAACATTGTGCTCGGTTAAAAATAGCATGTATTCCCCCCAAGGGTTTGTAAAACATTGTAATAATGTAAAGTGGGGCTATGAACTCACCTTAAGTAGGATAGCAAGTAATGAAGGTGATGATTGGATCGTGTAGGTTTCTACGAGCAACCTATAATAGAACGTTGTGACTTAGGATTCGAGTAATGAATATGAATAAGTGCCTATATATATATCTTGCATTTAGTCCATGATGTGGTATGATGTATAATGTAAGTCGTTGAAAGAAAAGATTCATGAAACATGTATGTTTTGTATATCGTTTACTACCGTTCGGGCCGACATAATTCAGAAGTCATGTTAGTAAGCGTTCGAGGAGCCAGGACACTTTAACTCGTAAATCCACAACTCAACTCGACGGCTTACATAATGAACTCCTCACATGAGGCTCCCTACTATTGTAGTAGTTGATGAAATATATAGATATAAGTTTTGATCCGAAAAGTTACATGTCCGATACTTGAATAAACTTAGGAAAGTTTATTTGTACATGAAGATTGTTATTAGGGGTAGTTTCATAAGTCTTGTATGACCATTTTCTCTTTGTAATATCTCATGGTTCCTTTAGATGAAGTAGATCCAAATTGTATGTTCAAGTTATCGCCAACTTCTCTAGTTCATGTATTTGCCTTGGTAAGCTTGTATGGTCATTTCGTCATGGCCTAGCCATGACCTTTGGTCATTGTTCCATGGTCTTGAGACTCAACCTTGGCTCTAGCCATGGTTGTGGTCTTGATTCTAGGTCATAAGACCCCTTTGGTCTTCATAAACCATAACTTATATGTACTGACTTTGGTCTAAAATTGGGCTGTTAAGATTTTGAAGAATTTATCACTCAAAAAGAGTTTTCAGGGCTCGAGCTTCTTTGCTCCTAAACGAAAACGTCGTTCCGGACAACTTTCGTGTTTTAACTTTTTGATGAATCGGACCAGAAGTGGGACTTTCAAAACCCAAATTTGATCAGAATGGTATTTGGCAGTTTGCCGCAAAGTTTTGGTAACTTCAAATGGGCGTAACTTTTGACTCGTATACTCGTTTTAGGTGGTTCAAATTGCTATGGTTTCCTTGTTAAGTCCTCTACTGTAATATGTAATGATCCAACATCATATTTTTACCATTTTGATCAGGTCTTACCAAGAAAGTCACTAGTTTACTTGTTATAGTAACTTATCTTGTCAATCAATTACAACAACTTGTTTTACTCACTTTTATACATCATGGACATGAATACAAGACATAATATAGCATGAATAATATGTAAATAACATGAACATGATTATTCAACAAGAAGCATGTTAGGGTTTGGCTTACAACTTTTGGCTTTCAAAGATGAAAGGAAGTTAACATGTAAGGATAGGACTTTGATAGACTTGCCTCAACCCACTTCACTTCATGCAATCTTTCTACTCTTGTAATCTTGAAAGAGAGATGATGAAAATTGAGGTGACTTGAGTGGATTCAAACTCAAGAGAAATCACCAAAGTTTCTAAGGATTTGAAGTAGTTTTGATGAATCAAAACTAAACTAGGGTTTATGTATGGATATAGCACTTGATTTCTTGGATGGAACTTGAAGTAAATGAGCTAAGGATGAGATGATGGTGTGTTTTTATGTGTGTGGGTCGTTGGAATGGCCAAGGAGGGGAAGAGAAGGCTTAAATAAGGTCTTGAGGAGGTTAGAACCTTGACTAGTCAACACTTGCTCACCAAGTTGAACACATGTTCACATCTTAAGGCTTAAAGCATGGGATTAAGCCACCTAGGGGCTGAATCCCCCCCTAAGTCGGTTTGCCAACCTTGGGGAGCAAGGGTGGACTTTTGATGATATTATCCAAGTTATTGAGTTAGTTTTGGCTCCGTAAAATGCTAACCGTAAATGGTTAAGCCACGAAACGTAAAACCGGGTATCGTAAAAATACGAAACTTGGAAGAATGGTTAAACATGTCATTATACTCCATAATAAAATATAAAATGAGTGGTAGGTTCCATTTGGGTGTAAAACCCTGCTAAAAACTGGAAACACGGGTCTAAAACGCGTAATACGTAAAATGTACGAATATTGCGTAAAATTGAGAAAAGTAAAATGTTACTTTCCTAATGTGATAAAAATGATTTAAAATGACTTATAATGTCTAGACTGGGCTCAGTCTAGTGTCGGTTGGTATTAAATGTCTTTTAGACATCAAACCGTAAGCCTAAAAATCACGAAATGACTTATAACATCAAGGGATGATTTTTGGTCAATGGAGGAGGGAAAAATATGTTGACTTTTTCTAATAAGTTGAAAACTCAAATCGTCTTAGAAACGCGTTTTGTGGTCTAACGGTTAATCGCCCATACGGTTAAGCGTGCTCATGTGAGAATAGTACTGGCTTGGGTGACCTGCCGGGAAGTCTTTGGTCATGTTTTTCTCAGTCACGATTAATTCTCAAATAAATCATGAGTGTGTCAAACATTTTTCTGATGCGGGGTCACTTAACGCGGTCGAGTTTCGTTGTACGTAAAATTTCTGAATGACGTTTTACCCTAAAACGTGTAATTCCTTAATAACTTTCACAAAAATGATCTGACGAATGTCAAACATTTAATTTGCCATGGAAATGATTTATCACTCGAGAATATCAAATAAAAATCAACTTTCGGGAAAGTTTCGGGAAAAATGAATAGTAAAAGTGAATAGTGAAATTTTCCGGGAATGGTAATTAACCTGAAATTGCGAATTGTTACAGTCTCTACCGCTTACGGGGAACTTCGTCCCGAAGTTCTATGTGTGTCATATGTTGGAGTGGTGTCGATAAAGATGTGTGGTTACTTATGAGGACCAAAGTCTGGAATTACTAGTGATGTAGTTTGATTTGTCTCAGAATATGGTGTGTCAATAGAGATTGATAACATGGTTGAATATCAGTAGAGATCCATATAATAGTCGAATATCAAAGAAAATTGATATAGCAGTCGATTATTAATAGAAATTGATATAGTAGTTGTACAGAAATTGATATAGTTAAATATCAAAATGGAAATTGATATAGTTGTCAAGTATCAATAGCAATTGATATAACAGTTGAACAACAATAGCAATTTACATAGGAATCCAATAAATGGAAATTGATATAGTAGTGGAATATCAATGGAAATTGGGATAGTAGTTGCAATCATAGCATAGTAGGTAATCGGTTGTTGTACATAGTGTTTATGTCATGGTTTGAAGCGATGTCGGTGAAAAGATAGGATTTCTTGTGGCGAATATAATGTAGGTATCATGCCATACCCGAGCAATGTAATGTAGGTATCATGCCATACCCGAGCAATGTAATGTAGGTATCAAGCCATACCCGAGCAATGTAATGTAGGTATTATGCCATACCCGAGCAATGTAATGTAGGTTGACTTCATACTTATGTTATTTCGGATATAAATAAGCCCACTTGTTTATAATTCTTTATTTACATAGAGAGGCATCCCAAACAATGTAACTAAAGGAATATAAACTTATGGTTCGATGATTTATAATTTCTTTATTTAAATGAAAAGGCATCCCAATCCATTCAAATAAGGACATTATAAATCATCCTACTCAAGAATTCCCGACACAACATTCATACTTAGCCGGTGAGTTACAAGGTAGTGTATTACGAGATGACACTGGTGTAGCAAAAGTACAAGATGAATATTCAATCTTGTAAAGCTGATAAGGGTGCTTGTGGTGTAACTAAGGATGATTTGAGCTTTAAAAGTGCATCAAGATCTGTTAATGAGCTTGTGTTTGGAACGGTTGTGAAGATAATGATGTGATATGTTGATGAACAAAAGTGTGTAGTGTATGCTTAACATTAATACTCTTAGGTATAGATGTTGAGTTTGCTTTAAAAATCTTAAGAGATTTTAAAGGTTTATGATGGAATGGTATCCTTAGGACCTAAACAGGATAGTACTTCTACAGGATGAAGAGAATAATTGATAACTATCCCAGATAGTAGTTCGGATTATCTCATAAATGAAAACTTTCAAGAATGAAGTTAGGTAGTACAAATAAAGTGTTAAGATTTCGCTGAGTGGCAAGGCACTATCGTGTCTCTAGATTGTTTTAATGTATTCTGGTGGTTTATCATGTTCATGTAGGAAATCAATCTAAACATAACCCTAGTACAACTATTCTCAGTATTTGAAAATTCTAAGTCGAATATAGTTAGTCAGACTATATTCCACTGTCCCTAGGTTAAATATAGGTGACTAGTCTATATTTAGCCAAGGTTCGATAAAATTTTCAAATACCTAAACTAGGTATACTTTTGATATGTCCGTTGCTTTCGGGAAACTGTCCACTAAACAAAGGCGATGTCAAACCCTTAAGTTGCAAGTCCCGTCCATACAAGACTTGTAACGTATGTTTTCATATTCCATTGAATAGAAGGTAGTAAGGGTAGATACGTATGGAAAGGAAGTTTTAAGTAGTTCTAAAATAGAACATACTTGGCCAGGATCACGAACTTTTAATAATGAAGGTTTCATAAGAAAACTTTGATGAATGTAGAGAAAGTTCAGCTTTTGTCGATGATGGATTAGTTTGTCCTTTAGAAATCTCATATTTCTTGTTTTGAAATCGATAGATTGTGACGGGTTTTTGATATCATAAGAAATGATATTGATGATGTGATGGAATAATTCTAGAGACCATTTGCATAAAACACAATGTCTCGGAAGTAGGTTAGACCATTGTGCAATTCACAATGTCTGGGAAGTAGGTTAGGTCATTGTGTGACTCAAAACATTTGAGAAATGATTAAGACCATTGTATCATACAATGTCTTGGAAAATGATTGAGACCATTGTATCTCACAATGTCTTGGAAAATGAATGAGGCCATTGTATCTCACAATGTGTTGAAAAATGAATGAGACCATTGTATCTCACAATGTCTTGGAAAATGAATGAGACCATTGTATCTCACAATGTCTTGAAAAGTGAATGAGACCATTGTATCTCACAATGTCTTGGAAAATGAATGAGACCATTGTATCATACAATGTCTTGGAAAAGTGAATGAGACCATTGTATCTCACAATGTCTTGAAAAATGAATGAGACCATTGTATCTCACAATGTCTTGAAAAATAGGAAAGACCATTGCAATCAGTTACAATGTCTTGGACATATAATGTTGGAGTAGGAACATGATTGGGAGAGTGTGGCTGTGCCGAAATGCCTTAGAATAGGCATACACATATATGTTTAGTCCATTGTTTAGATAAATGATTGAAAATAAACCGAGTTTATATATCAATATACTAATATGTTCATGTAGCATAAAATGCCTAGTGTGTATATATCAATATACTTATATGTGTTCATGTAGCATAAAATGCTTAGTGTGTATATATCAATATACTTATATGTGTTCATGTAGCATAAAATGCCTAGTGTGTATATATCAATATACTTATATGTGTTCATGTAGCATAAAATGCTTAGTGTGTATATATCAATATACTTATATGTGTTCATGTAGCATAAAATGCTTAGTGTGTATATATCAATATACTTATATGTGTTCATGTAGCATAAAATGCTTACGGGGAAATGCTCAATTATGTTTAGGGTACATATATTAATATGCAATTATGTTTGTGTAGCATAAAATATCTACGAGGAAATGCTCAAAAGGGGTATATATATGAATATACTAATATGTTTGTGTAGCATAATGTAACACCCCAACCCGACATGGGTTCAGAGCGCTACAGTATGGTGACATATCAAAGCATACAAAGCATACAACGCAAGCGGAAGACTGATAAACATAAAGTTACAAAGGTATTCTAAGGTTACAAAAGAAATGCTAACTCTATACAAGAAGAAATATAAAGCTAAACATAATTCTAATTGAATCCAAATCCAAGTCTAATCCAGTTGTAATGGGCTTCTAATCATCGGGTAATCCACTAACGTTCCTATGCACTCGTCACCCAAACCCAGCTTCCAACCTAAAACCTGCCGCAGGAAAAGAAATGCGGCTGAGCTTAAAAAGCCCAGTGAACAGATATATAACAAAACGAATAATCAGAATGTATATAAGTATAAGAAAAGAAATGATAAGCTCCTGCTGAAATGAATATCATCTGTCAAGTGCATAAGAGATCAACGATAACTGAACAAATATCATAAGTCAAATGAATAATGAGTATGAAGAGTCAAGTGATAATATGAATCATATAGTAACCAGAATCATAGAGCACGTATCAACAAAGGCTTGTCTACCCGAGACACTCGAATAAACACAACGAAACATAGGAAAGCCACGAGCCGACCTACCCGAGACACTCGAATAGATCTCAAATCACATAATCACATATCCGTCAATTCATAGGGTGTACATAGAGGGGCGACCTCCAAGTACCAGACGTGAAAGGGGTACAAGGCACGTACAGCCAGTCACAAAATCAAATCATATCATATCATATCAAACATACCTAGGATGCATCCATACGCCCCCCACAAACAAATCATATACAAGTGGCCAAGAGATCTCATATCATATCATATTCAGACGGGGACGCCGGGGACTAATCACACCGCCCCAGATAGTGTCATGCCATTGGTGCCTCAATGACACGCCCATGGTACCTCCATGAGTAGACTAAAAACTCGGGCATCAGAACAGAACATATCAGAACAAACAAAGCAAGGCTATCCATAACAAAATGCTCCCAGAGCATGACAGAACAGAATGCTCCCAGAGCATAATATAACAGAATCTCGTAATCACATATTCATAATCAAAGTGGATAGCAAATCAGAATCAAATCAGAGGTATCATAGGAAGGCTCATACCAAATAGATCGAATCATATCAAATGGATCATATCAATTATATCAAATGGGGAACATAGCAATGGCATAACTGAAGGGAATCTTAGCGGTGTCAAGGATCGAAAGAAAGTCATGAGAAGTCCCTACTGAAAAGGGAAGAATATCTGTACCTTAAATCGCCAACGAAACCATACGATAGGAATAGGAAGTCACTCCTTCTTCAGCGGATCTACACGAATAATGATCGGCTAATTATTAATAGCTTGTTTTAAATCAGATTACTCGTTTTAGTCGGCTTTCCATTTTTTGTAACTTTCCATTTATAATAGCTTTTCAAAAATAGTAACTTTTCATTTTAAGTAAGTTTCCATATTTAGTAAGTTTCCTGAATCAGTAATTTCATACTTTAGCGTTATGAATGACAATTAAATATATTTAAGGGTTAAAATGATGACTGTCAGTATAATTATGGTCATAAATGAAATTTATCAATATTTAATATTTAAAATGTCAAATAAATTATTTAAACTTTATTTTAATAAATCAATATTAAGATAATAATTTTGGACCTCGTCATTATAATTTTACTTAATTTATTATAGTACCCACGATCTTAATATTTATGCCGCGACGACCCAAATATTTTTATAAAATCATGTAAGACTTGATTATGACCCGACATCAGTTCACTTAACCCATATACTCACGACACCCTACTATATCAGTACTCACACAAGGTATCGTTAAACCAAACTTTTATTTTCCAACTACATATCTATATATAATTGGTTCAAAAACTCATTTTATAATACTGAAATCCTTGCATGTAATTCGTTCCATGCACTCATTTATAATTTCATTCAATTCCATAATGTCATAACAGTTTTAACGTGAGATTTACTATATAACATGCATGCATTCTGATCTTACTTTTCATATAAACTTTTAAATTAGAAAGCGTTTGAAGATTTAACTAACAGTTATATTGATTTCATGTCATACGCATATAGGTAAAGCATGTTCTTCTCCTTTTAGGCCCTTCAAAATAACTAAACCACATGTTAAACTCATATGTTAAATTCTTGATAACATAAGTCGAAAACCTTTTTATCCCATTCGAGAGGAACCCAAGTCGTTGTTTATTTTATTTATAAACCATTCGACAAGATGAACCAACATGTTATGAAACTTTCTTTTTAGCAAAAAGGTTACAAAGATACGAGCCTGGGTCGAGTTACAATATTATCTAAAGGTCGACACACCCACACACACAAGATTATAGCCGATTAGTATGCGTCTCGTTTTAATTATTTGTGTGTCGATCAAACATGATTTTTTTAGCTCTTTAAAAGTCGCATATGTATGTTGATTTACTATTTGAATTAATAAAAATTCAACAGGTTCAATCTCCCTTATAATTCAATTTTGATATACGAGTGTACCAAGGTGGGTCAAGAGCTACAGAAGGGATAAAACCACACGCCCTCACACGTATGCATTTGATGGTTAATTATTCGGCTTATAATTTAATTATTTTATGAGACAGTGACAGATTTATATATATATATATATACTCGGTAATGAAGGCAAAAGCATGCATGAAACAGAAACAACAAAGAGGATAGAACAAAGTTATATGAGGATACCCTGGCTAGAAGCTTGTTTCACGAGAAGAAAGAAAGCGACCACCCTCGAATGTCACATCGAATACCAGCCGCAACCACCTTTGATCAGCTAAAACCCGCGAACAATCCCTCCTATTCGAACGGCAGTTATTATGTTCAATCACCACAGAAAACCATGATCAAACCACCCTCCTTTGCACTTTGATTTCGAACCGATTGAAGGAAAGAAAAAAAATCACAGCCGCCTAGTATTTTAGTTTAGGGTTTTAAGTTTGTTTTGAGGTTGTGATATACGGTATTAAAAGAGAGGGAGGAAAACCGTGTGATGTGATAGAGTTAACCAAGAAATGCCGCATATTATGGGATTGATTTGATTCTTTCCAAGTTTATAGAGATCATGCACTTAGTTTTGTTTTTGGTTGTGGTTGACACTTATATTTCGGCCCATAATAGCTTAATTTAACGTGTACATGCATTTGAATAACATAAGTTGTAGCTTTTATTTTATCATAAATATTAAGGGTTTATCAGGTCGCGATATGTTCGAATATTAATGTGCTAATACTTAGGTTAAAACTTAATATGCGTATTTCAAAAATTTTAAATTGAAGGGTATTTTGGGTACTTCGAATGTATAAAATTTTCAGGTTTTACAATTCTTCCCCTCTAAAAGAAAATTTTCGTCCACGAAAATTGAAATCGCATAGCTAGACGGAGACGTTGCAAATCATGAAAGATCATCACAAATAACCTCACGCTCGGGGAGGTTCTTCCAAAAATCTTCACAATTACATAGTTTCTCATGACTAGATCCCAGATGAACATAATCATAACAAATCAAATCCAATCGGATGCGAAGTAAATGTGTAGCAGATGACAGATGACAGATGACAGATGACAGAAAGAAAGCTACAAGGAGCTATACGAAGCACATAAACCAACAAAGCAAACCTAGCGGTAGAACTAAATGATAACCTTCGTCAACTCCTAACGAATTCCTGAACGAATGAAGGAACTTGCTAAAGTCGAAGGAATACGAATCGAGTCATCAACATACAAAGAGTCTCATAAGAAGATGGGTAAAAAAATTCATATTGTACGAATAAGAATGAGTCCAAAAACTAACGCGTCGCGAACAAAACTTCCTCAATTGCCGAAACGTCTAACTCTTCTATTCTTCTTCCGAAACCGTGAACCAAAATGCGATTCTCTGTTACGATCATTGTAGGTGAACCATGTAGCTTGAATAATATTTTGGCCGGAAGAAATCTCTGCACATCTTCCAAGCAAGCCGTCCTAGTCAATGTGCCACTGTAACTCCACTAGTGTTGTCCTTCCTCCTGTGTGTGGAAATCTCCAGTGTAGTCACCACCGTCTTCATACCATCCCGTCCAGCTCCTGCTTCAAGACTCTATACATATTAGTACAACTAAGATGAATAGAGTTGATTGATCTGTGTGCTTCACTTCAAACTGCTTCCTTCCATCGTAGAAATTCAACATCGAAAACGAAGATGATTCTCGTATTTCTCTTTCGTCTCTGAACACACTAATATGTCATACTATGACAGTTTGTCCTAGTATTCATGAAAGACACGATTCAGCTTCCAACAATAATTACCATCATCATTCTCCTCCACGAATAAACATAAACACACAAAGATACACAACGAACATTTCAAACAAATTGAATAACTCTCGAGGCAAGTTCATTAGAGAAGTATCTTCACAGCAGTAGGAAAATCAACGCACGAGTTTCAGAACAAGGTGATCATAAACAATTATCAGGTTAAGAATCACGGTGTAGAATATGAACGTCACAAAACGTCAATGGTGACAAACATAAAATGACAGTTGTCATCATCATAATACTCAGGCAACAATTCCCAATCCAGAATAACATCAAATCGAACATCTCCAACGTAAACAGATTAGCACAACTAAATTCATCTCCAAATATCTCCAGAACGCATCGGACAAATCGAATATACACGATGAAAAATCACAAAACTTTCATAGGGGTGGAATAGGTAAGGTAAAAAAAAAAAAAAAAAAAAAAAATCAGCAATGAAGAAAGAATCAAAAGCAGGGAGAAGTCATAGAATGTGTCAAACACATAGGGTTCATATATACGCGAATCTCCGAACGAGCGGAAGGCAACTAAACGAATGTCAAACGAATCAAGAATCAAAGTTCAAAAGGATAACTCTAGAGAAAGAACCTATAAGGCACACTACGAAGTCTAAAGGCATCCCAAACACAAGTCGCGAATCCTGATAAGTCTTCTAAGTCTCAGAAAATAATGATCTTGTAAGAGCTTAACGAAAAGCAAAGGTATAAATCAGAGTAAAGCGGAAACAAGAAACCAACGTCTAGTCATATATCTACCCAATCCTCACCGGTCATAATAAAGCTCCTAAGGGGAGAAACTTAAGGCAAAACCTCCCAAAGTTATTCCTAAAGCTTCTAAGGTGCAAACCTAAGGGTCAAAAACTCACAGGTCATAACTTAGGTACTACAAGTCGCAACCTGATCTCTGATACCATAATTGTAACACCCCAACCCGACATGGGTTCAGAGCGCTACAGTATGGTGACATATCAAAGCATACAAAGCATACAACGCAAGCGGAAGACTGATAAACATAAAGTTACAAAGGTATTCTAAGGTTACAAAAGAAATGCTAACTCTATACAAGAAGAAATATAAAGCTAAACATAATTCTAATTGAATCCAAATCCAAGTCTAATCCAGTTGTAATGGGCTTCTAATCATCGGGTAGTCCACTAACGTTCCTATGCACTCGTCACCCAAACCCAGCTTCCAGCCTAAAACCTGCCGCAGGAAAAGAAATGCGGCTGAGCTTAAAAAGCCCAGTGAACAGATATATAACAAAACGAATAATCAGAATGTATATAAGTATAAGAAAAGAAATGATAAGCTCCTGCTGAAATGAATATCATCTGTCAAGTGCATAAGAGATCAACGATAACTGAACAAATATCATAAGTCAAATGAATAATGAGTATGAAGAGTCAATTGATAATATGAATCATATAGTAACCAGAATCATAGAGCACGTATCAACAAAGGCTTGTCTACCCGAGACACTCGAATAAACACAACGAAACATAGGAAAGCCACGAGCCGACCTACCCGAGACACTCGAATAGATCTCAAATCACATAATCACATATCCGTCAATTCATAGGGTGTACATAGAGGGGCGACCTCCAAGTACCAGACGTGAAAGGGGTACAAGGCACGTACAGCCAGTCACAAAATCAAATCATATCATATCATATCAAACATACCTAGGATGCATCCATACGCCCCCCACAAACAAATCATATACAAGTGGCCAAGAGATCTCATATCATATCATATTCAGACGGGGACGCCGGGGACTAATCACACCGCCCCAGATAGTGTCATGCCATTGGTGCCTCAATGACACGCCCATGGTACCTCCATGAGTAGACTAAAAACTCGGGCATCAGAACAGAACATATCAGAACAAACAAAGCAAGGCTATCCATAACAAAATGCTCCCAGAGCATGACAGAACAGAATGCTCCCAGAGCATAATATAACAGAATCTCGTAATCACATATTCATAATCAAAGTGGATAGCAAATCAGAATCAAATCAGAGGTATCATAGGAAGGCTCATACCAAATAGATCGAATCATATCAAATGGATCATATCAATTATATCAAATGGGGAACATAGCAATGGCATAACTGAAGGGAATCTTAGCGGTGTCAAGGATCGAAAGAAAGTCATGAGAAGTCCCTACTGAAAAGGGAAGAATATCTGTACCTTAAATCGCCAACGAAACCATACGATAGGAATAGGAAGTCACTCCTTCTTCAGCGGATCTACACGAATAATGATCGGCTAATTATTAATAGCTTGTTTTAAATCAGATTACTCGTTTTAGTCGGCTTTCCATTTTTTGTAACTTTCCATTTATAATAGCTTTTCAAAAATAGTAACTTTTCATTTTAAGTAAGTTTCCATATTTAGTAAGTTTCCTGAATCAGTAATTTCATACTTTAGCGTTATGAATGACAATTAAATATATTTAAGGGTTAAAATGATGACTGTCAGTATAATTATGGTCATAAATGAAATTTATCAATATTTAATATTTAAAATGTCAAATAAATTATTTAAACTTTATTTTAATAAATCAATATTAAGATAATAATTTTGGACCTCGTCATTATAATTTTACTTAATTTATTATAGTACCCACGATCTTAATATTTATGCCGCGACGACCCAAATATTTTTATAAAATCATGTAAGACTTGATTATGACCCGACATCAGTTCACTTAACCCATATACTCACGACACCCTACTATATCAGTACTCACACAAGGTATCGTTAAACCAAACTTTTATTTTCCAACTACATATCTATATATAATTGGTTCAAAAACTCATTTTATAATACTGAAATCCTTGCATGTAATTCGTTCCATGCACTCATTTATAATTTCATTCAATTCCATAATGTCATAACAGTTTTAACGTGAGATTTACTATATAACATGCATGCATTCTGATCTTACTTTTCATATAAACTTTTAAATTAGAAAGCGTTTGAAGATTTAACTAACAGTTATATTGATTTCATGTCATACGCATATAGGTAAAGCATGTTCTTCTCCTTTTAGGCCCTTCAAAACAACTAAACCACATGTTAAACTCATATGTTAAATTCTTGATAACATAAGTCGAAAACCTTTTTATCCCATTCGAGAGGAACCCAAGTCGTTGTTTATTTTATTTATAAACCATTCGACAAGATGAACCAACATGTTATGAAACTTTCTTTTTAGCAAAAAGGTTACAAAGATACGAGCCTGGGTCGAGTTACAATATTATCTAAAGGTCGACACACCCACACACACAAGATTATAGCCGATTAGTATGCGTCTCGTTTTAATTATTTGTGTGTCGATCAAACATGATTTTTTTAGCTCTTTAAAAGTCGCATATGTATGTTGATTTACTATTTGAATTAATAAAAATTCAACAGTTTCAATCTCCCTTATAATTCAATTTTGATATACGAGTGTACCAAGGTGGGTCAAGAGCTACAGAAGGGATAAAACCACACGCCCTCACACGTATGCATTTGATGGTTAATTATTCGGCTTATAATTTAATTATTTTATGAGACAGTGACAGATTTATATATATATATATACTCGGTAATGAAGGCAAAAGCATGCATGAAACAGAAACAACAAAGAGGATAGAACAAAGTTATATGAGGATACCCTGGCTAGAAGCTTGTTTCACGAGAAGAAAGAAAGCGACCACCCTCGAATGTCACATCGAATACCAGCCGCAACCACCTTTGATCAGCTAAAACCCGCGAACAATCCCTCCTATTCGAACGGCAGTTATTATGTTCAATCACCACAGAAAACCATGATCAAACCACCCTCCTTTGCACTTTGATTTCGAACCGATTGAAGGAAAGAAAAAAAATCACAGCCGCCTAGTATTTTAGTTTAGGGTTTTAAGTTTGTTTTGAGGTTGTGATATACGGTATTAAAAGAGAGGGAGGAAAACCGTGTGATGTGATAGAGTTAACCAAGAAATGCCGCATATTATGGGATTGATTTGATTCTTTCCAAGTTTATAGAGATCATGCACTTAGTTTTGTTTTTGGTTGTGGTTGACACTTATATTTCGGCCCATAATAGCTTAATTTAACGTGTACATGCATTTGAATAACATAAATTGTAGCTTTTATTTTATCATAAATATTAAGGGTTTATCAGGTCGCGATATGTTCGAATATTAATGTGCTAATACTTAGGTTAAAACTTAATATGCGTATTTCAAAAATTTTAAATTGAAGGGTATTTTGGGTACTTCGAATGTATAAAATTTTCAGGTTTTACACATAACATGCTTACTAAGTCCATAATCGTCTGGAGGATGGAAGACACGGAGAGCGGAAGGCTATAAAAATGGTTTTGCTTGTAGTTGTAGTTATAGTTTAGGTCTCAATTAGACCCGTTTCTCTATAACCATGGCTCTGGTACCAATCTGTAACACCCCCAATTCATGGATGCAGCGGAATTCAAACTGGGTGTTACTCGACGGCACAATAGTCACAATAATAGAAAACGAACTCCAATTGAGTCGTTTTAAGAGGTTTATCATTCAAATTGTATAAATATCAGAGGTTACAAAATGAGGTCCCAAATGGTTCCATGTTTACAAATCACATTAAATGAGTTTTGAATGATAATAAAATTTATAGCCCTCTTGAGTATCCGTGCCATTCCGTGCCATCCTTGATCGTCATGAACCTGAAATACATGCTTGAGAGGTCAACACAAAGGTTGAGTGATATTCATAGAGTTTGTTTAATGTTTGAACACAATATGTTGGTAGTGTGAGTTATAGGCTCACACCAATGTTTGGAAAGCAAAATAGGTAGGCTATGTTGTTATACGCCCATAAAATGTATTATACACTAAGCTTATGACACCAAAACGTTAACGTGTACCAATATCGATCGGCAGATTTATCCCGGTAGGTACTTTGCTAACATACCTAAATCTCAAATATTAGTGCATTTGTTTGAACTTAGTCAATACAAATGGGATTCGTCAATCCCAATAGGCCTATTCACAATATTTGCGCTCACTATTGCTAGTGATTAAATGGTTCATAATAAGGGATCTCGGTTTAGCAAGGCTGGTACTTAGTGATAATAAAACAATCAGGCAAGCATACAATTTAAAAACATTGTGCTCGGTTAAAAATAGCATGTATTCCCCCCAAGGGTTTGTAAAACATTGTAATAATGTAAAGTGGGGCTATGAACTCACCTTAAGTAGGATAGCAAGTAATGAAGGTGATGATTGGATCGTGTAGGTTTCTACGAGCAACCTATAATAGAACGTTGTGACTTAGGATTCGAGTAATGAATATGAATAAATGCCTATATATATATCTTGCATTTAGTCCATGATGTGATGATGTATAATGTAAGTCGTTGAAAGAAAAGATTCATGAAACATGTATGTTTTGTATATCGTTTACTACCGTTCGGGCCGACATAATTCAGAAGTCATGTTAGTAAGCGTTCGAGGAGCCAGGACACTTTAACTCGTAAATCCACAACTCAACTCGACGGCTTACATAATGAACTCCTCACATGAGGCTCCCTACTATTGTAGTAGTTGATGAAATATATAGATATAAGTTTTGATCCGAAAAGTTACATGTCCGATACTTGAATAAACTTAGGAAAGTTTATTTGTACATGAAGATTGTTATTAGGGGTAGTTTCATAAGTCTTGTATGACCATTTTCTCTTTGTAATATCTCATGGTTCCTTTAGATGAAGTAGATCCAAATTGTATGTTCAAGTTATCGCCAACTTCTCTAGTTCATGTATTTGCCTTGGTAAGCTTGTATGGTCATTTCGTCATGGCCTAGCCATGACCTTTGGTCATTGTTCCATGGTCTTGAGACTCAACCTTGGCTCTAGCCATGGTTGTGGTCTTGATTCTAGGTCATAAGACCCCTTTGGTCTTCATAAACCATAACTTATATGTACTGACTTTGGTCTAAAATTGGGCTGTTAAGATTTTGAAGAATTTATCACTCAAAAAGAGTTTTCAGGGCTCGAGCTTCTTTACTCCTGAACGAAAACGTCGTTCCGGACAACTTTCGTGTTTTAACTTTTTGATGAATCGGACCAGAAGTGGGACTTTCAAAACCCAAATTTGATCAGAATGGTATTTGGCAGTTTGCCGCAAAGTTTTGGTAACTTCAAATGGGCGTAACTTTTGACTCGTATACTCGTTTTAGGTGGTTCAAATTGCTATGGTTTCCTTGTTAAGTCCTCTACTGTAATATATAATGATCCAACATCATATTTTTACCATTTTGATCAGGTCTTACCAAGAAAGTCACTAGTTTACTTGTTATAGTAACTTATCTTGTCAATCAATTACAACAACTTGTTTTACTCACTTTTATACATCATGGACATGAATACAAGACATAATATAGCATGAATAATATGTAAATAACATGAACATGATTATTCAACAAGAAGCATGTTAGGGTTTGGCTTACAACTTTTGGCTTTCAAAGATGAAAGGAAGTTAACATGTAAGGATAGGACTTTGATAGACTTGCCTCAACCCACTTCACTTCATGCAATCTTTCTACTCTTGTAATCTTGAAAGAGAGATGATGAAAATTGAGGTGACTTGAGTGGATTCAAACTCAAGAGAAATCACCAAAGTTTCTAAGGATTTGAAGTAGTTTTGATGAATCAAAACTAAACTAGGGTTTATGTATGGATATAGCACTTGATTTCTTGGATGGAACTTGAAGTAAATGAGCTAAGGATGAGATGATGGTGTGTTTTTATGTGTGTGGGTCGTTGGAATGGCCAAGGAGGGGAAGAGAAGGCTTAAATAAGGTCTTGAGGAGGTTAGAACCTTGACTAGTCAACACTTGCTCACCAAGTTGAACACATGTTCACATCTTAAGGCTTAAAGCATGGGATTAAGCCACCTAGGGGCTGAATCCCCCCCTAAGTCGGTTTGCCAACCTTGGGGGAGCAAGGGTGGACTTTTGATGATATTATCCAAGTTATTGAGTTAGTTTTGGCTCCGTAAAATGCTAACCGTAAATGGTTAAGCCACGAAACGTAAAACCGGGTATCGTAAAAATACGAAACTTGGAAGAATGGTTAAACATGTCATTATACTCCATAATAAAATATAAAATGAGTGGTAGGTTCCATTTGGGTGTAAAACCCTGCTAAAAACTGGAAACACGGGTCTAAAACGCGTAATACGTAAAATGTACGAATATTGCGTAAAATTGAGAAAAGTAAAATGTTACTTTCCTAATGTGATAAAAATGATTTAAAATGACTTATAATGTCTAGACTGGACTCAGTTTAGTGTCGGTTGGTATTAAATGTCTTTTAGACATCAAACCATAAGTCTAAAAATCACGAAATGACTTATAACATCAACGGATGATTTTTGGTCAATGGAGGAGGGAAAATATGTTGACTTTTTCTAATAAGTTGAAAACTCAAATCGTCTTAGAAACGCGTTTTGTGGTCTAACGGTTAATCGCCCATACGGTTAAGCGTGCTCATGTGAGAATAGTACTGGCTTGGGTGACCTGCCGGGAAGTCTTTGGTCATGTTTTTCTCAGTCACGATTAATTCTCAAATAAATCATGAGTGTGTCAAACATTTTTCTGATGCGGGGTCACTTAACGCGGTCGAGTTTCGTTGTACGTAAAATTTCTGAATGACGTTTTACCCTAAAACGTGTAATTCCTTAATAACTTTCACAAAAATGATCTGACGAATGTCAAACATTTAATTTGCCATGGAAATGATTTATCACTCGAGAATATCAAATAAAAATCAACTTTCGGGAAAGTTTCGGGAAAAATGAATAGTAAAAGTGAATAGTGAAATTTTCCGGGAATGGTAATTAACCTGAAATTGCGAATTGTTACACGAGCATACTATTTGGGTGCTAAGGAAGCCCGCAATGCTTAAAGGGTACGTACCTTTTCCTACCATATTATTCTATTCTAAACCTAGCTTTATTATGCCGCTATTAAGATAAGAGACCTAGACACACTAAACTTCGGGACGAAGTTTCCTGAAGGGGTAGAGACTGTAACAATTCGCATTTTCAGATTAATTACTATTCTCGGAAAATGTTACTATTCACTTTTTACTATTCACTTTTCACTATTCATCTCAGAAATTTTTATTTCATATTCTCGTAAGTTAAACTATTTTAACGATAATCCGAGAGTTTGACGCTCGTCGGATCATTTCTGCAAAAATCACAAAGCCGTGTCCGAGATTTACTTTTAGGTTTAAACGTCCTTCCAGCATCCCGATATATCCATAAAACATTATAAACAATAGAAATATGATTTTCTTTCATTTTATGACAATTCCAAAAGTTTTGGAATTTTACGTTTTTCAGTTCAGCTTTTTACGCGAATTACGCGTTTTAGACCCGTGTTTCCAGTTTTTAGTAAGGTTTTCGCACCCGATAGAACCTACCACTCATTTTATATTTTATTATGGACTATATTGACATGTTTCACAATACTTTCAAGTTTCATATTTTTACGATACCCGGTTTTACGTTTTAAGGCTTAATCATTTACGGTTAGCATTTTACGGAGTCAAAATGCACAAACTAAGCAAGATAGAACCAAGACTCATCATCTAGTCATCTTATCCTCATTCAAACCGCCATTTAGGGGGGGGGGAGTCACCATTTTGTGGCTTGATCTTGATCATTGATCTCTAGGATGTTTACAAGTGTCTAAACTAACCATGGTTAATTTCTAACCCAATATATGGTTAACTATTTTTCCTACCCTATAAATACCAAGCTAAAAACACATAGAAAACTTGCACCACACCTTCTTATAACCTTCAAGTCCTAAAACCTAAGGCACTTTTCTTATATTTTGTAAGAAAGTTAACTAGTTTTTGAAAGAAAACTAGTGTTTGATCTTCAATCTTGGAAATTTTCTAAGAAAAGTTGTTATAACTTTAAAGTCTCCAAAAAGACGTCGTTATAATCTTCAAATAGCTTTGGACTTCAAGAAGGCGTCGTTATAATCTTCAAATAACCTCGGTTTATCATAGATTGCAAAGGGTGAAGCTTAAGTCTATCAAAGTCCGTACCTTACTAGTTACTTACCTTTCTTTTTGAAAGCCTCAAGTTGTAAGCAAACCCTAACATACTTTCTTGCTTAATTATCATTTACATGCTCTTTGTGTTCCTTTCATGCTATATATGTTCTTGTTATTGTGTTCATGATGTTTAAAAATGGATAAAACAAGTATTGGTATACATATGTTAACTTATGACAAGTAAACAAGCAAACTAGTGATTTTTATGGAGAACCACGACCAAAATAGTATAACTTTGATATTTGACACTTACTTACTGTTAAAGAGGACTTAACAAGGAAAACATAGCAATTTGAATCACCCAAAACGAGTACCCGAGTCAAAAGTTATGACCATTTGAAGCTAGCGAAACCAAAACGGCAAAACTGCCCAAATAGCATTCTGATCAAATTTTGATTTTTAAAGTCACCCTTCTGTTCCGATTCATCAAAAAGTTAAAACACGAAAGTTTTCCGGAATGACGTTTTCGTTCAGGAACAAAGAAGCTCGAGCCCTGAAAACGCTTTCCGAGTGATAAATTTCTTCAAAATCTTAACAGCCCATTTTAGACCAAAGTCACTATATTATAGTTATTATTTACTAAGACCAAGAGGTCTAATGACCTAAAGCCAAGACCACAACCATGGCTAAAGCCAAGGTTGAGTCTCAAGACCATGGAAAAATGACCAAGGTCACGGCGAAGCCATGACTAAATGACCATATAAACTTACTTAGGCGAAAACATGAAACAAGGAGTTGACGATAACTTGAACAAACAATTTGGATCTACTCCACCTAAAATACCATGAGATACACGTTATAATAAACTTACCCTAATAACAATCTTCATGTACAAATAGACTTTCCTAAGTTTATTCAAATATTGGACATGTAACTTTTCGGATCAAAACTTATACATTTGTTATCAAATACTACAATAGTAGGGAGCCTCATGTGAGGAGTTCATTAAGTAAACCGCCGAGATGAGTTGTGGATTTACGAATTAAAGTGTCCTGGCTCCTCGAACGTTTACTCCATGACTTCTGAATTATGTCGGCCCGAACGGTAGTAAGAGATATACAACTTATACATGTTTCATAAACCATTTATATTCAAAGACTTACGCTATATACTAAGTACTACATCATGAACATTATGCAAGACATATATAGGCAATTCTTTGTATTCTTAGACGTTACTCCAAACCTAAGCCGCAACGTTCTATTATAGGCTGCTCTTAGAGACTTTCACGATTCGACTACCACTTTGATTTCACATCACTTAAGCTTAAGGTGAGTCATAGCCCCTACTCTTTTCATACTTGTCTTAACTCTTTGGGGGAGACACATGCTCAACTACTTGTTTACTTGTACAAATACTCAAAACGTTTATACTTGACTGTGTTATACTTGATTGCATACATACATGACTGCGTTATACTTAATTGCGTTATTCTATTTATTGGCTAGTAGTTATCTTTGGGAAGTGGCTCCCAGTTGTCTTTGGGAATTGACTCCCAGTTGTCTTTGGGAATTGGCTCCCAAAGTGAGGTCTTCGGAGATGAAGTAGAGACTCACTTCTAATTGCTTAAATTGTCTTGATGAACTTATACATGTCTTATTCATACTATATATGTTAGCAGTGGGTTGTGAACACACAGGTTGCAAGTCTCTTATGACGGGAATTGCAACTGAGTGGATTCTCAATGCCTTTGCTGTGTGAACATTCTTTTGAGGCTTTTTCAACTATTTTAAGACAAACTCTATGAACTCACCAACCATTGTGTTGACACTTTAGCATGTTTGTCTCAGGTCTATAAGGTGATAGCTGTTGCATGGAGCATAGAGTCGCTTGGCATGTTTTGAAGACTTATGCTTTTATCTTTACCATTCGATATGTCTTAAAACTCTTATGTATTGTATTATGGAACTCAAGTTTGTAACTCGGAATTTATTAATCGAATGGTAAACTTTTCAAAACGTCTCATTCAGAGTTCGTTTTCTATACCTTGTACTTTGTATTATGAAGTAGCACCCCTATGACACAGTCTTCCGCTGCGATATTTTGGGGGTGTTACATCATAGAGAGTTTCATCTTGATATTATTTGAAAATCAAGATGTCATTTGGAGTGGGTGAATTTCGTGGTCGGTATTATGGTGGATTCGCGTTCTCCATAATGGTGAAGGGAAGAGTCAATGAAAAGGTTTTTTACGAACAAAGACACAAAGAAAAGATAGACTAAAGAAAGCTAATAAAAAGAAAATAAAAATATCACTTGATAGGAATCTAGTTTCGTAGACCTAAATGAAATAAAAGCCAAACCTAACCAATAACTATTCCACGGAAGCGGCGCCAAAAACTTGATGCGAGGATTGCGGCCTCACAAAAGGTTTTACTCCTCAAGGGATCTTGAGGAGCTTTTGCAATCCTCCAGGCAGTGTACCTGGTCCTTGTAGTGTAATATAGGTATGTCCGGGGGATTGATTATTCTCTAGGGGAATAGTGTCGTTATGATTTGAAGTGTATGTCAATCTAAGTCTAAGGGTGAGGGATGATTCTTTTTGTATTTTTATGTTTTATGAAAATAGTAAAAATCTCGGTTTTGGAAGGAGTGAGAGAAATTAGTTACTAATCAACTAACCCAAAACTATTAATTAAACTAAAGACAGAAATTAAAATAACAAGAAAATGAAAATGGTGAACTTCTTATAATGAGACAAATGTGTTTACTTAGATATAATTACTCTCTAGTTATCTCTTGTTGATTCGTTGAATGTCACAGTGCAATTGTTTTAGCTGAAGCGTTGTATTCCTTAATACCAGTCGTGGGGGTGTACACGGCCTTCTCCAACTCTATGAATCTCAATTTCTCCTATAACGGCACGTTTAGTACCCAAATCATAGAATCACTAACATCAATTCATGCATTAAATACAACGAGAAAAACCGCAGTCTACATACGATTGCCTTTTCTAAGACGTTCAAGCTAGTTACATATAGAGGTCAGCCAGTTTTCTTAGCTTAAGGTAAAGCAATCAACTAAACAATAGACAAATTATCAACAATCAATAGCTAGGTTTCATTAGATCTAAGCAAACACTAAAAAACTTACGCTAGCATGTTAAAGGGAAGAAAAGATAAACAAATAATCAAACAACACATAGACATATTGAATGATTAAAAGAAAACTTATCTTCAATTGAACATGGAATAAAAGAGGGTATGAAAACCCTTAAAATCCTCTGAAATTCGTACTAGGGTTTATGTCTCCAAAGTTGCACACTAATGAATGAAAAATCGAAAACTATATATAGAATTACAAAGTTAATGGCATCAAGATATAATCCTGACGCCGTCAGAACGCCGCTTTTAGGGTTTCGTCTTGTGCAATCCAACCTTCTGATGTCATCACGTTCAATGTCTTATGGGCCGTCTCTTGTTACCATAACACCAGACGGCCTACCCCCAATTACACCTGACGCCGTCAGGTGTAAATCTGCCAAAGGTTCACTGGGTCGTCATGTGTAATATTTTCCAGCTCCTTGGTCTTCAAGTGACGGCGTCAGCTATTAATGCCTAACGCCGTCTGGTGCATTTCCTGACAGGTTTTCTTGACTTTGTTGTTTCTTCACTTTTGAGCCCAAAAATGTCCAAAATGCTCCAATTTCCAGAAATCATGTCCCAAGTACCTAAAATGAGAAAAATAAAAACGATTTGAGGCAATATATTTATGATTTAAGGCTTAAATGACCCCTTAAGAGCGTAACAAATAAATCTTTATCAAAGAGAATACTGGTACAACACTAATCTACGTTCATCAAGCTTGACTCATGAAAGTGTGCAATAAGGGCTACTTTTACCTGATTTGAGCAAAAAGTACACAAATAGCTCAGATCACAATAAGGTCATAGACTTTTACCTTGTGAATTGCGCAATCTGATAAGGATCAGTCATGGTTATAAATGTATAGCTCATATCACATTTATTTTATTAGAAATCAAGAATATGATTACATGTGGTAAAAATCATAACATGAGAAGAAGATATCAAATAGGTGACATCTACTAATTTAGGCACGTAAAAATTCCACACTGTTGTTCATGAATTGATTGCATAGATCAAAACGAAACCTATAAATTAGTTTAAAAATCATTTTGTGAATGAAAGCTTCAAGTATTCTTAAGTATAATTAAAAATTAGTTTCTGAATGAAAGGATAATAGAACTTAGGGCATCTACAATGGTGAACCTATTAAAGGGTTTATACAATCAATGCTTTATTAATTTATAAACCTCTTCATATCATAAACCTATTTGGACTATGGATAGACCTATTCATAAACCTTTCTCATGTCACAAAACACAATCAATATTTAAGAGACTTAAACTTTGGACCTCTTCAAATTCCTAGACCTATTCATGCCACGTATGATTGAAATATATATCCACTATGGTTCATACATTTTTAGACCTCTTCAACTTTATATAAACCTTTTCCCAAACTACCATAGTGGATGCTCTTATAATGACATGTTTATAATTTGTTATCTAAACAACATTAATTGAAGGAGAATAAAGTACTATACTGTGGATGTCCAGCAGTTAATTAAAAGAAAGTTACACATACCTCATTGTTAGTTCCATGACCAAGTTGACCATACTGTGGATGTCCAGTAGTTCTAGAAATTAAAAGAAGTGTTATTAAAGAAAACTTATTTCAGCTTCATAAAAAGTACTCCATAAGAATCAAAATCTAAGATTGACCATACTGAATAGAAGCGCCTTCAAGAGAAGTTAACCAAAAAGTAAAATTAGTTCCACATATCTCTTACATACGTTATAAGAAATTGTATTGGAGATAACTCAACCTCTACATAAGCAAAAGAAGTAAAGAGTTGTTAACACAATATAAAGGCATAAGACAAAGTCAAAAAACCGTAATAATCGTCTTAATTAGCCATCATCATCCACTTTTGTTTACACACCTCAAATACATAGATTTAAAATTTTAGTGATTTAAACATATGCATAACTAATAGTTCAACCCTTTAATGCATAAATCTCCTAAGTCATATAAGATGATATATATTGTTTGTAATAATATTAGAGACACCAAAACCCACCTATTTTGCCACTCCTACAGTTTAGCTAAGGAGTTTTCATACATACTTATAGATATCTTGCGACATCTACAGAATAATAATTGGGAATACCCGAGATGCTATGAATATGTAGTTCAGTGAGTCAAAATCAGATTTATCTTCACACATATTCTTTAGTCTCGCACCAAGGTTATCATCAGAGGAATCAAGGTACACCTTCGCTTCTAGACTGGAACCAATGAGTTTGCCAGTGCGAGCTGTTTCCAAAGGTTTATTTACCTTTATTCTCATCTGGAAAATTGATACAAGTTAAATGCACGTGTCGTGTCATAAAATTGTCCAATCATAAATAATCGATGTAAGGATTAGTATATCAATGGTAGTAGCAGCAAGACGATTGTGGTTACCTCGAGTATTTTCCCCAAAATCAATCTCTTGCTCACGAAAGGCAAGCCATATTTCATTTACTGCATGCCATTTCGATTCAAAAACAAATTTTGCCACGTCAGCATGAGGCAGTATTGGAGCAATGAATCTCACTATGAAGAGTAGATGCTCTGCAAGAACTGTTTGACAACTCCTCCTTGTAGAAACTGAAGCGCCACTGAAAAGAATAAATGTTTCAAAGTTAGATAATTTGAATATAAATCCATATGTTCAGTTAACACTAATGATCCAAATGATGTATCAGTTACTTTGAAGTGGATAATTGAATATACAAATTGAAGTCAATTGTAATAAATGTAAAGCTCATGAAAGTGATGGAATTTACAGCATTTCTAATATCACAATTGCTACTTCCTAATATATATGGATCATCACAGCTGTAATGCTCTACATAAAAAGAGATTATCTAATGATTAGTTTACTTATATAAATAGGTAAAGACTATAAACTGGTCAAATACTTTAACCACATACAAATTAGATGTGATTGAAACAATTACCTTTGAAGGTAGTCCTCATCATGCATTAGTTGCAAACATGTAGAATTCGTCAAGTATCAATGAAGAGCAACACATGTAATTTTATATTTCAATTGTTTCATAAAAATAATTCGTAAGCAGTTGGACGTAAATCTACTCGAACCGTTGAAAGCTAGCAAAAAAAGGTGATACCTCATAAATGAGATTATAGCCTCCACCATTGTGTTGCTCAAAATAAAGAAAATTCAGTGTTCAATAAACAAAAATTAGAATGACAAACTATTGTCTTTTTTCCCCTTTTGTCATGTATTTTTTTTTTTCTTTTATCAAGGAGTTTTGATAACATCAAATAATCCTGATATTTAAGTGTCAATTTCCCCCTATTATGCTCATTTATATTAATAATTATATAGATATATGCTTTTATTCCTTCCTATTTTGTATCCAGGTCACAAGTGAACATAGGAGCTAAAGAGACGAGAAAATTGGAAAGAACGTGCAAAGATAGACAAATTCAAGTATGCTGGAAGAAGTTACGGCGTAACTCATTCTCTCAACTACGCCGTAACTAGGATTTATACTAAGAAGACCAAAGTCAACATGGACCAAGAGTTACGGCGTAACTAATCCTATGGTTTACGCCGTAACAATCACAAGTCTTGAAGAATCCTCAGATCTGAAGACTACGCCATAACACAAATATAGAATACGGCATAGCAACATGTACGAAAGTAGCCCAAGCTCAAGAATTAACTTACGGCGTAACACCCCTTTTTGGTTACGGCGTAATGAAGACTACAAGAGTTATCTCAGATCCGATAATTATTCTACGACGTAACACTTCTGGAGATTACGACGGAGAGGAAACCCTAATATCATGATTACGGCGTAACATTTCATAGTTACGCCATAAACTCTATATCTAGATAAGATTTCACAAGTTACAACGTAACACATTTCATAGTTACGCCGTAACTCTCGACGGGCCTATAAATACAACCCTAATTTTTGCATTTGAGAACAACTTTCTCACATACAAAGTCAGAGATCGTTAAGAGCTTTTAGGAGGTCCTTCTACAGCAGCATATGAAGGCTTTCCAAGGGAGAAATCACACTTCAATCACCATAAGTTTTAGCATTTCATTGTTTCATTTACATTTCAAATATATGGATCTTGTAATCATTATTTCGAGTGTTGAATTTAACATGATTGGCTAAGCACCTTTGGTGCTAGCCTAGTTATGATTCCTATATTGTTTTAATCATGTTTCCGCACTTTTCTTAGACATAGTTCGCACCACATAGCTCTTGGGACGACCTTGGAGTTACCATTACTATCCTACACACGAGCGGATTCCTGTCCGTTAGTGCACATAGGTAGACCTTAGGTAAAACGAGTACTATAAATATTAAAACCTGGTCGATAAAACCTGCATCAAGTTTTTGGCGCCGCTGCCGGGGAGCTATAACAGGATTTTTGTTTAGGTTTTTAAATTTTTCTAGTTTTATTTTTCTAATATTTTTGTTTTTAAGTTTCAGGTACAATGGAAGTGATCGACATTGATACTCTTAATTTGGAAGAATACCTTGCCATGACTAGGGATGAGCAAGTACCAGGGCTTGTAAGGCCAATGATTGGAGCGGATGTTTAATTCGAAATTAAACCGCAATTTATGAGGGAGTAAGAGAGAAACCATATGCTGGACTCAAGACGGAAGATGCTTACGAGCACGTGGAAAATGTGCTCTACATTACTAGTCTTTTCAACATCCCAGGTGTCTCTCATGACGCTGTCATGCTTAGAGTGTTCCCTATGACACTTTCCAGAGCAGCTAAAAGATGGGTTGATAGGTTTCCTGCTGGAACCATCAACACTTGGAATCTCCTCAAGAAGAGCTTTATTCAGCGTTTTTTCCCTCCTTCTTAAACAGCAAAACAGTTGGAGAAACAAGAGAGCGACGAAACATTGTACCAGGCATGAGACAGATTTAATGATCTCTTATATAGATGCCCTACACATGATGTGAACATTCAATAGAAGGTCAACTTGTTCTATAAAGGCATCAATATCGCAACTAGACGGATGGTTGATTCACAAGGACCTATCCCAGGAATGACACCTGCCCGAGCCTTGGATATAATTCAAGATATGGCTAACCACTCACAAAAATTGCACGATGAAGGTAGCACGAGAAGTACCGAAGGAGGTATGGAAGGTGTGAGCGCCCTTACTAATCAACTCGAGAACTTAGGAAGAGAAGTTAAGAAAGTTAAAGAAAGCGTTCATGCTATCCAAATAGGATGCGATATTTGCGAAAGAGCCTACCTCGCAAGGGATTGCCCATTAACAGAGAATGAAAAAAAGTCTAAGAGGTTAAATATGGAGAAGGACGACCATTCCAAGGCAGAAACATCAATGGATACCGTGTTGGACCACCAGGAAACTTCAACAGAACTCCTTACGGGGAAAGAAGACCATCTCTCGAAGAAACCATCGGAAAATTCTTAGTAGAATCAGCTAAAAGGGAAACCGAGAGAGAACTTTGGCTAAAAAGTTTCCAAGAAGGAACGGAAGCTAACTTAAAGTCTCATGACAAAACTCTTAAGAACCTTGAAGCAAAGATTGAGTTACTTTCTAAAGATTTGCAGGAACAGATGGTTGTGGAGAAGGCTAAGGTTTGTGTAGCTATAAGCAGGGAACATGTCAATGATATCCCCAAAGGACCTGTGTTACGCCGTAACTCTGTACCAAAATTACGGCGTAATGAAGAGACCGATAATGGAGCAACTGGCATTACCAAGAAAGGGACTCAGGTGGAAAATGAAGAGCTGAAGGCTGTCTCTAGCAAAACCCATATTGACACCGTACAACAGCAGGACCCACCTAAGGCCCAATGTACTCTAGAAAATAGATACCATTGGTGCATGTCTATTCCAGTTGATAACAAATGGTCTTATGACCTGTGGCCTTCTTGCGACCCGAATAAAGAACTTTGTGATGGAGGTGGAGACGAAAAAAGGCTGAGAGGAAACAAACATTTGTGGACATCACCTCTTGATCAGTTTCGGAAGAGCTTAAAATGGAGAGGAACAACATCTTTCGACGAATGGGTACTAATTATCTATGGGAACGTTGATAGGAATAAAAAGTTTGAAATATGGGAAGAAGTAAACCGCATTGACGAGATCAACTTACCAATTGGTAACACTAGAGGCTCAGATGAAAGAGGTAAAGGAGTAAATCATAATCAATCCCCCTTTGAGGAAGCCAAAGACCAACAAATGGAAGGCAGTAAAGAACGGATTGGGAATATGTTGTATTACTGAAAGTCCACTAATGATAGCGAAAGATGCAAATTACCATGGGTCGACAGACTAAATTTTGATAATTGGGTAAAAATCAAATATGGCGAGGTTGACCACTTGACTAAAGAGAAAATCTGGCAAGAACAGATAAGAAGTATGGATGATGAAGAGCAAAAAGATTCCGTTGAGAATCTTGATAAGGCTTGCGAGGCAAGCCCAAATAACGACATAAACCAACCAATCTTAAATTTAATTAAAAACAAGCTGGGGAACAGTTGGTATAAGGGAACAGAATCGGATGATGATGACCTTGAGCGGATTATTGATGACATTGATCTTCAAGGATATAATGAATTCACCGATTTGGAAGATGAAGCTTACAAACAATGCCGATGTAAGTTGCTTGGGATCCCATACAGGAAGCCTCCACCTTTTCAGGCTGAAACTTTTGAGGTTACCAGATATTCAATTGGTCCAGATGAAAAGTTCACAAAGATTGTTAGTCAAGAGAGGAAGGAGTTCTCACGAACATCAGCAAATGTAGCATGGATCCGTCAGAACTTAATGAAGGAAATGGATGGGCTTGGTCAAGTTCATCGACCACCCACGTGAAGAACCGTGGGAATGAGTCTAACTTAAAGACTCGTTAATAAACAAAAGTGCTCTTACAGGAGACAACCCGCATTATCCCTTTCCTTATTTTTGTTGGTTTGCATGTTTGTATTATATTTTTGCAGGAATTGGAGCATGGAGAAATGAGAGAATCTGTTTACGGCTGGAACTTATGATCTCGGATCAGCCATTACGCGGTAACACACTCCTTAACTACGCCGTAACACTTCTCTGAGGTGTTTTCTTTTAAAATATTTTTCAAACATGCTAAACTTGTATTAGTAATTAAATGAACTTTGTGGGTATGTTCCCTGTAAGCCCTCACGAGACTTAACTCGTCCACTTGGGAAACCAAGTGGTTTAAAAGGCTTGTTGCATACGCTAAATGCAACCGTGATTCCTACGAAAGTGAGTTAGGATTTCTTTTTATTTTTATTTTAGATTTATGCTTGTGGTAGTGTTGTGGTTTCAGGGAAATGGAGTTTGCTCATGAAGGCTAGTTAAAGGCACGAAGATTTCTTGTGATCCTTCTTTCATTTTGGAGCAAATTTCAGGGAAGTTCTCGCTCTAATTCTACCTTCTCTTCACATTTACTTCATTTTTAGTACAAAAGGGACTTTGTACATTTCAAGTGGGGGGACGGGAGTAGAATTATCTTGAACTTTATTTTGTCCTCATTTTTCTAGTTCATTTTGAAAAATTTTGCCATTTATAAAATTTTTGACATGTTTTTCCTAACCGAACTAGAATAGACCTTAGCCGAGCACACTTAACCCTTAAATTAATATGGTGAGGATTAGCCTATTCAGTTTCCCCCTGTTTACCCATATCCACCAAAATATTGAGTGTGCCGGTAGTTTTGTAAACTTGAGAACTTGGCTTTTACATCATTTCAAACCCATAGACGAGTAATGTGCTAGACACGTTTGGAAGGGACAATTTTAGAAGGCAATGTTTTAAGATTATCACCCAAATAGCCTTATATGTGTATGTTTATCGATTAGTCACCTCGACTTCTCGACCCCCTTGTAAACCCTTTTTGTTGCACTCATCTTTAGTGCAAGATACCCTTAGTACACCCTTTTGAGCCATTCCTTTCATTTCTTACCCCAATATATATTGTTTTGATGCACCTTTACACCTTAGCCTACTGTGTAGTCTAGTTTATGATTGGCAAGTTGTTGTTTGCCCTAGTTCGAGGTCTAAGTGGATGAATTCAGGAATCACGCCTACAAAGACATATTATTGAAGATCATTTGAAGACCCCCCAAAAGTCTCATATATTGTTCATCTCAAGTGGGGGGATGTATATTGATTCCAAAAAAATGTGAAGAGCTTATCATGATTTAGTATCGAAGAGGCTACTTCGGTCACATTAGAAGACAAGAGTTGGTGAATAATTCTACACCAACATGAAGACCAAGTTTTGTGCCCATAACAACGTCCTCTAATGGCACATTTACTTGATATGATCCAATTTCTGCGTTTCGAAGCTTAGACCTTGGGCGAACGGTAAATGGTGATGACTTAGTCGTAGGCTTAGACTATTTGCTTGTTGTTTTTCATTTTACACCAATTTTGTGATATCCCATGTCTATTCCTACCCTTAGTCGTGAATCATGCTTAGGTAAGAAAATCGAGCAAGTCTTGGTGTCTTGCCCGGCGTTCCGGTCATGTATCATTTCCTTTGTCGCTTTTGCCGTAGCATGTTAGTAACGACATCACACCCTTAACCTTAAATGTATTCACCCAATGTTGCCTTCGAGAGTTGCTCCGACCTTAGCTCTAGTGGGGGAGTTTTGTGTAACTGCCAAGCCTATGATAGAATACATACTATGACTGTGCAATGAGTGATCACCCCGAAAATTGACACTTAGAATATAGAGAGAATGAGTGTTTGTTCCCTTTTTCGTGAGGTGTTCGGCATCGAGAAATTCTAGCATAGGATATTTTTAAATTCATATTTCCCGAGTAATATTGGGGGATATCTTTTTGAGAATACATCTAATAAGGTCTACTTGAGGACAAGTAGAGTTCAAGTGGGTGGATATTTGATAACATCAAATAATCCTGATATTTAAGTGTCAATTTCCCCCTATTATACTCATTTATATTAATAATTATGTGGATATATGCTTTTATTCCTTCCTATTTTGTATCCAGGTCACAAGTGAGCATAGGAGCTAAAGAGACGAGGAAATTGGAAAGAACGTGCAAAGATAGACAAATTCAAGTATGCTGGAAGAAGTTACGGCGTAACTCATTCTCTCAACTACACCGTAACTAGGATTTCTACTAAGAAGACCAAAGTCAACACGGACCAAGAGTTACGGCGTAACTAATCCTATGGTTTACGCCATAACAATCACAAGTCTTGAAGAATCCTCAGATCTAAAGACAACACCGTAACACAAATATAGAATACGGCGTAGCAACATGTACGAAAGTAGTCCAAGCTCAAGAATTAATGGTAGCGTAAGGATTGCACCAGGCTTTACCTCTCAAGGGATCTTGAGAAGCTTACAACCCCCACCAGGCAGTGTACCTGATCGATGTAGTATAGTATAATGACAAGTACCGGGGGATTGATCGTTCAGCTAGGAATAATGTCGCTAGGATTAGAAAACCTAAATACTAGTTCTAGAGATGAGGGATGATTCTTTTTTGTATTTTTATATTTTTTAGAAAGCAAATTAAAATCTCGGGTTTGAAGGATTTGGGCGGAATTAGTTGCTAGTCAACTAACCCAATACTAAAGATGCAATCAAAATAAAATACTAAAATGAAAATAAAACTATATTAAACTAAGGGTGTGAGCAATAAGTGGGAGAAATGTGTTTACTTAGATTTCACTACTCCCTAGATATCTTTTACACGTTAATTACTTGTTATAGTTGCATGGATGACGGATTGTATTCCTTAATACCATTCATGGGGTGGTGTACTTACTTCCCCAATCCTATGAGTGCCTACTTCACTCCTATGTCGAGCCTGCAAGAAGCTCCTAACATGGGATCATTAGAATTTACTCATGCATTAAATACAACCAATAAAACCTAGTACACATCGGTTCATGTTTCCTAAGACGTTCAAGCATGTTACACAATGGAGATCTGCCAGTTTTCTTAAGCCTAACATTGAAATCATTCATCCAATACAACCATAAACAAGTAATCAACATCTAGGTTTCATTAGATCTAAGCAAACACAAGATAAATCTAGCCTAGCATGGTGGAATCAAGACAAGCACAAGATATAGACAACCAACACATAGACATATTGATTGAATTAAGAAAATACTTATCTCAATAGCACATGTAAGGATTCAAGGGTTAAAAACCCTTGAAAAGCTGTAAAATTCGTACAAGGTTCGGCCTTAGGGTTTCTCCAAACTTCTTCCTCTTAATGAATGAAAATTAGAAAACTATATATATATATATATATATATATATATATATATATATATATATATATATATATATATATATTAGAGGCTGACGGCGTCAAGAACAAATGGGTGACGCCGTCATCTCGCCTCCAAAATAATCCTCGGACTGCCTTGATCTACATCTGACGCCGTCATGCAGTCCACTTTTGCAGGCCGTCACACTTTTAACTCTTGACGTTCTACTTGTGACGCCTTCATGTTTGTACTGGGTCGTCATGATATTTACTCTTGACGCCGTCAAATTCTTCCTCTTGACGCCGTCAAACACTGTTCCCAGCATGGAAAATTAAGTCTTTGGCGTTTTCTTCACTTTTATGCTCCAAAAACGTCAGAATTGCTTCCTTTTCCAGATTTCACTCCCAAGTACCTAAACTCACAAAAGGTACGATTTAGGGTAATATTTGATAAAATAAATTCAATTTCGAGCTTAAATGACCCCCTAAAAACGGATCATTTTTCGCCTCATCATATACCCTTACACTTGAGATTTGCTTGTCCTCAAGCAAATGCGCTTTTATTCTAATCAAAATACAAGTTAGGGGTCATTTAACACTAATATAAAAGTAATTACAACAAATAATCGTTCCACTAAAGACCAAAGACAAGCACGGAGGTCATACACTAGCACCTCACAAATAGTGTTTAGATACTCACATCTCTCGGGTGTAATAAAGTATAAATTACAATATGGAAACGGAAGATATCTCTCACTACCTGTCATATAAAAATAGATTACCATAGGCTTGGGAAAGGATCAAACCTCCACCACATGGCGTAAGCACCTAGGATAAACTATCAAAGAGGTCTTTTAAAGGGTTGTAACGTTAGGTGTAGGGATATGAAATACACGGTTTTGTTGGATATAGGCAGTCTTTACTGGTGGCGAGTTAACAATCTTGGTTAATTACATGTACAATGTGGCGTTGCTAAGCCAAGACTCGACTCGACTTAAGCTAATAAATGAAAAATAACAAAAACATAAAACAAACATAGAATGAAATGGAATGGTAGTCCGTATGTTTTTTTCTCTTTTCTTTTTCTATTTTATTTTTCTTTTTTCTTGATTTTTTCAAAATTTTTTATTTATTTATTTATTGTTTTTTTTGCATACACTCTTACCCTACCATCCAAAATAATACATCATAGGGAATGAAAATTCCCCTTACACTTGAATTTTTACATACTTTACAATAAACTAATCTAGTGACTCGAATTAAGAAAATCAAAACACTTGGAGTACTTTTAAGATTAACGTACATATGGGGGTAATATATGATGTTCTTCCCCATTACTCCATAACATTATTACTTTACCCATGAGTCCCAATCGTCCCAAAACAATATGTACAAGGATATGACTCGACTTAGCAACCATGTAATCAATTAGATAGTCAACTTAGGGTTTAACAAATAACAATAATGTACTAAAGATGAGTGCATACACGGAAGGCTAAGGCGATTTGGTTGTACATTTAAGTGGGGTGTAACAAATTCTTCCTTTAAGTAAAATGCTTAAAGTTAGAAACGAAAAGATAGGCTCGGAGGGGTGTACTAGGGGTATCGTGTACTAAAAATGAGTACAACGCTAAGGGTGTGTGAAAAATTAGTTGACTTAACTAGCCAAGTAATATGACTTAAATGGTTAAGTAATTATAATACGGGTTTAACACAAGGGTGATCCTAATGCCTCTTATCATGTAGTAAATCCTACTACACGAATGTAGTCTCACTAGCGGTCTCGGGATGCATCACTAACGCAAGTTCTAGAATCTAAATGCTACCGGTACACTCATAAGCACTAATAGTAAATGCTTTTCCTATCAAATCTAAAGGCGAACCTCACATATTTGGGTGGAAATTTTTTCTGAATGGTACGGTTTTGTGCTAGTCATACAATCTCCTATCCATGAGACGCTTGCTATGGCTAAAGTTTCACTCCTAAATGTTGTAAAAAAATTTAAATTTGGCGCTAAAATTGCACTAACAAGTATTTCTCATAGTTTTATTACACATCTACTATTAAACAAACAAACTCAAGCGAAAGTGTATTTGTATGGTATCATCATTTTACCCTCCCCTTACACTTAGGATGAACATTGTCCCCAATGTTCAAGTAAAGAATGTAAAAGTGAAAAAGTAAAAAGAATGAAATCAAATACTCCCCTGATTCGCTCGGTATGGATAATAAGGTGGCCAGGTTAGATCTTCCTCCAAGAAAATGAACAATCAAAGCTTCCCTTCCAGAAAAATAAATCATCTTCTTGTCATACATAACCTGTAAATCCTGAGAAAACAGACAAGGCAACCTCGTATAAAATCGGCGGCAATCTACATAAGTTACTAAATCCTAGAAAACATAGTAAGATATAATGCTTGTGGAATGAAGTTTGCAGATTTCCTGGAGATTATAAAACTTAATAATTCAACAAAAACTTTAAAACTCCGTTAGAAAAACAAAACTGGTAAAATTTCCAGATTTTTACACGTGACGCCGTCAAGAGCAAGCTCATGACGCCGTCAGAAGTGACCTGCAGAAATTCTTGTGTTAAGTTTCCGGAAAATTTCTGGAAAAACTTGGTCCTACTTCCTGGAAAATCCTGCAAAACTTCATAATGACTCAATAAAAGCATTTGACTCTAACAAATACGAATATACATGTTCATATAATATTGTGGAGAATCATGATCGGTTTGTTTCTTAAAAACATATTTGGGGTTTCCCCTTACACTTATTTTTTGCAAAAATACCTTTGGATGAAGTTAAGACTAGGCCAAACAACAAAGTAAAGTATTTCCACTTTTTAGTTTAGAAACATGATTTACCAACAATAAAAATAAAGCATGCATACGGAAGCAAATAACAATCACACAAAATAAAATCACACAAAATCATGGGTTGCCTCCCAAGAAGCGCTTTTCTTTATTTACGAGTCTTGTAGCTAAACTCAAGGCCATGGGTTACTACGTGACCTCATACCTTGAGATGATGTACCCCATGTAGTTGTGATCATTACTATTGTGGTGGTAGTGCGTCAATCTGTCGATACTTGCAATCACTTCTCCACCTACTTTACTTCTCAGGTTAGCCACCCCATCTTGGCTCATGCTCTCAATTGTGAAAGGCCCATACCACCAAATACTTGGTTTATCGGGTGGTATTGTTGTTTCCAAGTGTCTTAAGAGTACTAAGTTCCCTTCCTCGAATGGTACATGGCTTTCTGCTGGTCGATTATGTTCGAACTCGACATGAACTTTATTGCTTTTGCTTCTTTCATATTTAGCCTCCTTGTAGCTTCTGATTCTTGCCTCCCATGCAAGAATTTTATTCTGAACACGAAAAGGTGTCGTGTCAATGTTGTTTTTGAGCTTTCTCCAACTCAAATTCTCATGCCCACTTCACGGGGCCATGGGGAAGCTAATCTTTCTTTTTCCAAATTTAAGCTCAATTTTCCTGCCTTCATACTTAATGACAGCCCTAGCGGTGGTGAGGAATGGTGCCCCAAGGATTATTGGCATGCATCCATCTCCCTTATCATCGATGATCATAAAATCAACGGGGTACATGAATCCTGCGATATTAACTAACACATCTTTTGCGATTCCTAGGGGGTATATGTACGAGTATCTAGCGAGGGATAACCTAACACGAGTGGGGGCTGGCATTTTTGACGTTAGTTGGATGTAAATAGTTAGGGGCATAAGATTTACTTCCGATCCTTGGTCGGCGAAAGCACTAAGATATTTCAAATCCCCGATGCTAGTTGGTATCTCAAAGTTCCCACACGCCATCTGCTTAGTAGCCACTTTTTGTACCAATAGCCTCTCGAATATTGGCCCCCCAGGCAACGTATCATACTCGTCTTTTCCCCCTTCCTCCTTCTCAGAACTCTGTTTGGAAGGTTGGTTACGCCCGTCACCCTTTATCCAATTTGTTATAGTGTTTTCGTTTATATCATGTTTAAGGTAGTAACTCAAAGGTTGGGATTTTGGTGGCTCTTCTAAGGTTTGTTTAGTAGGGGCTTCTACATTCTCATTATCCTGTGGACAATTGTGATGGAATTAACAAACTGGGTAGTGGGGGTGACGCTTTCTTTCCTTAGTAGCATTCTTTCGGGGGTTCTCTGGTTGGCATACTCCTCCAATAGACTCATCATCTCATTCATTTTCTCTTGCATCTCCTCTTTTTGCTTATAAACTGCTTCCTCGAATCTAGCGAGCCGATCTGAATGAGTTGCCATATATTCTCTCATTCTATCTTCAAACTCCGGGCTAAGCTCCTCGGGAGGGGAATAAGGTGGGGCATAGTTTTGAAAAGTCTCGACATTTTCTCTAGAGGGTGACTCTGATAATGGTGTTGAAGTCGGTTTCGAGACAGAATTGACAGTAGCCCGTCTAGGACGGTCTCCTTTGCCTTTCCTCAAAATAGTCAACTTTTGCCTCGAGTTTGCATAGGAGTTCATCGGGGATTTCGGTGGTCCCTACAGGTGTTGAGACTGCGTTGATGGCCGCTTTTATCGTATGATTAAACTCCCACATTTCTTGATTATCGGCGGCCAGCTCTTCAATAATTGCCCAGGACTCCTCGGCGTTCTTATCACGCAATTTACCTCCCGCGACCCTATCGATTGTACGTTTAGTGTGATAGTCAACATGGTCGTAGAAAATCTGAACTAATAACCAAAGGTTTATACCATGATGAGGGACCTTATGGAGGAGATCCTTAAAACGAGCCCATGCTTCGTAGAAAGTTTCACCCTGATGTTGTTCAAACATCAAAATGTCATTTCTAAGCATTGTAGTCTTCCCCGGTGAAAAGAATTGAGTAAGGAAGTGATTGGTGAGATTATCCCATGTGGTGATGGATCCCGCGGGTAAACGCTCAAGCCATTGACTAGCTTGATCACGTAGAGAGAATTGGAATAGGCGTAATCGGGTTGTCTCTCTAGTTGCAACATCTAGGTCTATGGAATCTACGATTTTTAGGAAGTCCTTGAGATGTTGATTTGGATCTTCGGAACGAAGTCCATGGAATGCACATCCGCTTTGCACCAACCGGATGGTGTCGGATCGCAAGGGGGTTACATTGGCTCCGGTGAGCTCAATGGTGTTTCGATAGCCTTGGTGGCTAGGTCGGGAATACTCTCCTAAGGTTCGGGGCCTAAGAGGTTCTAGTGGTGGGTTTTGTTGTGGTGGGATGACGGGTTCAAAGATGTTCCCATCGTCCATGATGTCGGGTGGTGAAAAGTTACGAACAAAAACACAAAGAAATAAGATAGACTAAAGAAAACCTAAAAATAAAAATAAAATCTTACTAGAAAGGAATCTAGCAAGTAGACCTAATAAAAAGAGATTCTAACCTAGACAATAACTATTCCCCGGGCTGCGGCGCCAAAAACTTGGTAGCGTAAGGATTGCACCAGGCTTTACCTCTCAAGGGATCTTGAGAAGCTTACAACCCCCACCAGGCAGTGTACCTGATCGATGTAGTATAGTATAATGACAAGTACCGGGGGATTGATCGTTCAGCTAGGAATAGTGTCGCTAGGATTAGAAAACCTAAATACTAGTTCTTAGAGATGAGGGATGATTCTTTTTTGTATTTTTATATTTTTTTAGAAAGCAAATTAAAATCTCGGGTTTGAAGGATTTGGGCGGAATTAGTTGCTAGTCAACTAACCCAATACTAAAGATGCAATCAAAATAAAATACTAAAATGAAAATAAAACTATATTAAACTAAGGTTGTGAGCAATAAGTGGGAGAAATGTGTTTACTTAGATTTCACTACTCCCTAGATATCTTTTACACGTTAATTACTTGTTATAGTTGCGTGGATGACGGATTGTATTCCTTAATACCATTCATGGGGTGGTGTACTTACTTCCCCAATCCTATGAGTGCCTACTTCACTCCTATGTCGAGCCTGCAAGAAGCTCCTAACATGGGATCATTAGAATTTACTCATGCATTAAATACAACCAATAAAACCTAGTACACATCGGTTCATGTTTCCTAAGACGTTCAAGCATGTTACACAATGGAGATCTGCCAGTTTTCTTAAGCCTAACATTGAAATCATTCATCCAATACAACCATAAACAAGTAATCAACACATAATCAACATCTAGGTTTCATTAGATCTAAGCAAACACAAGATAAATCTAGCCTAGCATGGTGGAATCAAGACAAGCACAAGATATAGACAACCAACACATAGACATATTGATTGAATTAAGAAAATACTTATCTCAATAGCACATGTAAGGATTCAAGGGTTAAAAACCCTTGAAAAGCTGTAAAATTCGTACAAGGTTCGGCCTTAGGGTTTCTCCAAACTTTTTCCTCTTAATGAATGAAAATTAGAAAACTATATATATATATATATATATATATATATATATATATATATATATATATATATATATATATATATATATATTAGAGGCTGACGGCGTCAAGAACAAATGGGTGACGCCGTCATCTCGCCTCCAAAATAATCCTCGGACTGCCTTGATCTACATCTGACGCCGTCATGCAGTCCACTTTTGCAGGCCGTCACACTTTTAACTCTTGACGCTCTACTTGTGACGCCTTCATGTTTGTACTGGGTCGTCATGATATTTACTCTTGACGCCGTCAAATTCTTCCTCTTGACGCCGTCAAACACTGTTCCCAGCATGGAAAATTAAGTCTTTGCCGTTTTCTTCACTTTTATGCTCCAAAAACGTCCGAATTGCTTCCTTTTCCAGATTTCACTCCCAAGTACCTAAAATCACAAAAGGAACGATTTAGGGTAATATTTGATCAAATAAATTCAATTCCGAGCTTAAATGACCCCCTAAAAACGGATCATTTATCGCCTCATCAATTAACTTATGGCGTAACACCCCTTTTTGGTTACGGCGTAATGAAGACTACAAGAGTTATCTCAGATCCGATAATTATTCTACGGCGTAACGCTTCTGGAGATTACGACGGAGAGGAAACCCTAATATCATGATTACGGCGTAACAATTCATAGTTACGCCATAAACTCTAGATCTGGATAAGATTTCACAAGTTACGGCGTAACACATTTCATAGTTACGCCGTAACCCTCGACGGGCCTATAAATACAACCCTAATTTCTGCATTTGAGAACAACTTTCTCACACACAAAGTCAGAGATCGTTAAGAGCTTTTAGGAGGCCCTTCTACAGCAGCATACGAAGACTTTCCTAGGGAGAAATCACACTTCAATCACCATAAGTTTTAGCATTTCATTGTTTCATTTACATTTCGAATATATGGATCTTGTAAACATTATTTCGAGTGTTGAATTTAACATGATTGGCTAAGCACCTTTGGTGCTAGCCTAGTTATGATTCCTATATTGTTTTAATCATGTTTCCGCACTTTTCTTATATGCTTTTACGTGTGTGCATGCTTAGTTTATCTTGAGAACCTTTCATTTTGGTAGTTTTGATTTGCGGTTGTATCTATTACGCTGGCTTTAATTGAATTAAGACCCCAATTGAGTTAGTAGGCTAGAAGAATTGATCATAGGACACTAGCTTGATGGATTGCGAGGGAATGGGAGGGATGACAACTGACCATATTGCCTCGTGTGCGAATTGACCATAGGATCACCTTTCGTATTTGATGAACTTAAGAAGTTAGAGAAATGGCCTATGATCGTGACAACGGGCCATTAAAGATAAGTCTAGGATGTAGTGGCAATGACTCAAATCCGTCTACCATACGTCGTCTTACTAGCATGGGGTAGTACTTGTGGTTCATGACAAGATTCGGGGGAGATAGGCTAGGGAACTTGACCATATGCACCTAGTGATATATGTCCGACCCACCTAAAGCATAAGATTAGTTTAATAGGGAACATGACCATAAACGATGTGGGAGGAGTAACTAGGCTAGTACACTTTTCTCCCACTGCTCACAACTTTACTTTTATTGTTTTTTGTTTTCTAGTTTCATTTCTTCTTTTCAATCATAATCTCCTTTTTACTACTTTTAATTAGTGACATTAGACTTAGACATAGTCCGCACCACATAACTCTTGGGACGACCTCGGAGTTACCATTACTATCCTACACACGACCGGATTCTCTGTCCGTTAGTACACATAGGTAGACCTTAGGTAAAACGAGTAATATAAATACTAAAACCTGGTCGGTAAAACCTGCATCAAGTGTGAATGTACTAATACATATTACAACAGTAATTGTGGTGGATGTTGGTAAATTATAAACTTAAGGCAACTTCCTAAACATTTGAAATGCTTATATATCAAAATAGTTTTCAAAATGTAAATTGATAAATCAGTTGTTAATAAAATTGATAAAAGAATACAAAGTGGTGTCTGACAAAACATATTGTTCGACCCTGTGAAAGTTGTATCCAGCGAATCCATATTAAAAATAATTCCCATTTTGACCCTTTCTTCAACCCGTCTAACCTACTCACAATAGTTATTGAATGGTACTCTGTCTCATACTATCTTACCAGAGTAAAAGTTGGTAGCATAAACTAAAAAATCCTTGTGCATAGTAATTAGTAAGTCGCATGCATTCTTACGGTCAAAATTCGACTCGATATCGAGTACAAAATTGTTAGCATCCATAGCTTCATTTACCAAGTTTCCATTGATTAGTTGCATCTCTTCATTGATTAGTATTTCATTGTCATGAAATATTAGTTCTTAAAAAAGGTAAAGGCACATACAATGATGTGTAGTTTATAGAGATTATCCTATTGAAAGTTATAACACACCAAAACTTTTTGAGCTTCATTACAGTTGGAATAGTATCCTTAATATTTCGAAAAGAAAAAGTAAAGTCACATACAAGGACGTGTCATACATAATGTTCAAAATCATCATAAAGTAATTAAGAGATCATTATACATAATATTTCAGAAAACATTACCTTAGTTTCCACATTGTCTATTGTTCTCGGCATGGTAGTTTGAATATGAAATTCTAAACAGCCTCTAAGAATATATTAGTAAAGCAACATAGACTTCATTAAGAATGGGTGTCATATATGATATACTTACCTTATTTTTTCTTGCTATATCGGCATGACAAGAATTTCCATTAGCCATAGGTTCTTGTTTTCGAAGTCACTAAGTGTCCCACCTGTTTTCAACCTTTGTAAAAATCTGTCAAAGTGACTATTTAATCAGTACAAACAACCATTTAATATGCATCAGCAATTAAATAATATAGTTACTTAAGAAGTTAGATCAAGTGAGAGTGTTTGAGAGTCCTTACTCAAACTATTTATCGTACACTATAGTATTAACTAAGAGCATGAGTACAATCACATATACAACACGCATTGATTAAACAACATATGAGTCATCTGATAAATATTTTCTATATTGCTCTAGAAAACTCAATTGTACAACCATGGCACCATATATGAAGAAAATATATATTTAATTTATATTTCAAAACCAAAAACAAATTGGTTAGCATTTGATGACACCATTTATACCTCCATCAGTTTCAAATACATACATTGTAGTGTTGTACAATATTATGTAATTTTGATTAAATAAAAATTATGACTTATTGATCAACAATAGAACATGACATGGTACCTTCATCAGTTGCAACTATTTAGAACATATAATAAATATCTTTGTCATCCATTATCATCATCCAGTCCGTCATACACCTACTAAACCGATTAATAGATACAAATTTATACCAAACTGACATCAAACATGATACTTATGACAATGGTAATGAATGTGAATGATAAAAAAAACTGACCTTTGTGATTTAGTGCAGCAACTCGAGCTTCTCTTACCAGTTTGTTTGGGGCTTTCTGATTTGCGGGCTTGATCTGTTTTTTTGGTTACATGTTTCTTTGTTCATGCTTTTCCTTTCTGCATTTACATGACTTTCGTTCCTTTCATTTAAATACAATTGTTATGAAAAGAAGGGTTGATTAACTGAGTTTCGTAATAAACAAAGATTATATTGGGAAAACTTCTTGTGGAAGCTAAATGAGCTTTGGTTTGAATAAATATGATCAACTAACCATAACCATTTAATAATGAAGCTGAAAATATCGTGTTTTCTGATGATGATGGCGATTAGAGTTAGCTAGTGAGATTGGGTTAGGGTTCGTGTATGATGGTGGGGAGTAAGGGGCGGGTTACAACTGGGGTGACTGAATTAATGTTTAATTTGGTTATTTCTTGATTAATTCAAAATTTTAAAGTAAAATGACCAATCTAGACTCTCTTAAATTTCAGCATTGCTTTTTAATAGGTGCATTCATGGTCTTTTTAAATTCTTGTATATTAGTAGATGTAGATATAGATGATTCATATATATTTTTTTTGGGTAGAAAAAAAGTCAAATAGGTAAAACTGTCCAGTTTTGATGAATCGATTCGGGTGAAACCCAGCGGCTTAATCCTGGTTTTAAGTACGTACTAAAAACCCAGGTCGTAAAGGCTCGGTAACATAACTGGTTTCTCGTTCAATCGATTGAATCGACCGAGTCGAACCGGTTTTAAAACATTGATTGTATTCCTAAGTTGTGTAGTGTGTATATACGTTTATTCTTTTAAGCTTGTACTAAACTCATATTATGCATGGCTCTTAAACACGACAAAGAATCAAACGACATATCATTTGGTTTTTCTTTCTTGTAGTTTCAAATGAGACCAGGGAGATGAAAATTTGAATTTGAGCATACTACATTTAATATATTCATATTGCATGTGTATTAAACATGCAAAAAACACAAAGAACAAAATAAATATTGTTATGAAAACCGCAAAATGAACAAAAAAATGAGCAAAATTGTTAATGTAGACATCTCTGAGTCCGTTGTGGATAATGATAAATGTATAATTACTTTATAAATAGTTTAAACCGATACTAATATTGTCGAATGTATATTTATTCTTGTCATATTTGTATGTATTAATGTTTTTATTTTTGTGCGTATGTATATGAGTATATCTCATTTTGCAATGATATCTATAGTTTAATATATATGTTCATAAGAAAATACTTATTGTCGTAACTATTTTTGCATCTATTATACTTAAAGCTTATCCCCCTTAATTTAGTGTGCATGGGGGTTGTGCACAACCATAAGTACGGTACAAATATAATTATGCATACCAAAATAACTACAAACAATTTCGTTTATGAAGAGCCTCATCTTGAATGCAAATACAATTTCATTTATGAAGAGGCTCATCTTGAATGCAAATATCCGTAGCTTTAATGCTCACATGCTCACAATAAACGAAGCTTCAATGCTGGAACACAAAAGGGTTGCAATTTTGCACCCTCAAAGAATATGAATCAATCTACAATTAAAACTCTCATAAATGGAAGCTGCATAAATAAGGCATGAAGCCCACTTCCTGCCCAGACATTGTGGGTAGGAGTAAAAGTAAAAAGGTCCATTAAGTATAATATTATGGCTGCAGAAATTGGAGGCCCAAAGGCTGTATTGTTCCTGGACGAACTGAAATTGGATGAAACCGGTACGATTGTTGTGATGTTGTGTAGGATGTAGGATATAGGATATAGGATATAAATGCTCCTTCCGAGCGATACTTGAGCACTGATTTTTTGGTGTCTGATGATAAGGTATCTTGACATCCATGCTTGAAAAACCTGAATAATGTCTGTGTTGTTTAGCAATGATTTATTACATACTTTTGTTGCAGGGTAATGTTATCCATTGTACTGCCAAGGAAACGGTGGCTTACAATTTCTTGAGGTTAAAAGAGGGGGTGTATACTCGGTTAAAAATTTTGTTGTCATGCAAAACAAGGAAAATTTTAGAATTAGGAAGGACGATACCTTTATGCTTGAGTTTGATGGAGAAACTACCATAAGGAAATCTGTGGTTATATCTGAAGGGTTTGTTAGGTATTCGTTCTAGTTGGTGGATTTTGATCATATCCGGCCTACAGAAAACAAATATCTCATTGGTAATTTGCTATTTGTTTAGGTATGTTAAATTTATTTGTCCTTAAATATTGTTGCTATAAAAAATGTTACCTTTCAGATGCTGCAGGTTATGTGACGAATGTTGGAAGGGTGAACTATACAAAAACAGGCGCCAAAAACCTTGATTTCTACCTGGCCAATCATAGTTTGAAATTTATATTTTTTACAAAGGATGTTGTAAAATTGATATCTTTTTTGCGAGTGTGTATTAGGGAACTAACCGTTTGTTTTATTTCTGTTTCCTGTGTACTCAGGGGCCAGTCCATACGGGTGACTCTATGGGGAGGGCTTGCTGATATGTTGATTGAGAAGAAGGCAACGCATGTAGGCATGTGTCCTGTTGTTGTGATTTCCACATCTGCAAAACATTATAACAGTGAGTGGCTTTGGACTATTTACCTTTTCCATGTTAAACACCTTTCTCATTCTAATTTAATCTTTAATATTACCTTCTAGATAAGCTCTATCTATCCAGTAGTTCATCCACCCAGACACTAGATTTTGTTAACATCCCTGCAATCAAAGCATTGAAGTCAGACATCGGGTAGGAAATTGTATGAATTTAATTTTTATTATTGAAGAGTTCCTAAAGCCAACAAATTTTAACGAAGCGTTTACCTATTTGTTAGCAGCACTGGGTATTCAAAAGGAGTTTCGCATGTAGACAACTCTGAACCAAGAGAAGGGTCTATCGAGAATCTGCTCATGTGGGCCCGCAATAGAAAAAATGATGTATGTCTTCTTTTGCACCCGCCATCTCTATAGTCTCTTTATACTTCATAACATTTATATATCTTATTTATACACATACTGCCACTTTCATAATTAAGGCCAGGATTGAGAATGTGCGTACTAGAAAGGGATGAAATTTTCCATCATGTGGGGGTGACAAATGCAAAAAAGGCGCTACTAGAAAGGATGGGCGGTTTTGGTGTGATTCATGCGACAGGCCAATTGAATATCTGATAATAAGGTAATGCTATGTTTGTAACTTATAGTTTAAGCATTTGTATGTAATAAATATATTTGCTCACATTGACACTTGCCATTTGCCACATGTTCTCCTCAGGTATCGCCTTGAGCTTGGTATCTCTGATGGTACTGAACAGACTGTGGTGGTCCTTTTTAATGAGCCATCAGTTGAATTGGTCAAGTTCCCAGCTTTGGCATTAGTGGCAGATGAGGATGAGGTACATTTACAAATCCCTGATTACTTACACCCCATTCCCCCATTCCCATTATTTACGCCTTACTCTACAGGGTTTAGACGACCACGCAAACTTGCCATCTCCTATAACTGATCTCATTGGCACAACACACGTATTTGAAATCAAAAGTCACACGTATTTTAAATACGGAACATTTGAGAGTTTTACGTGTTAGACAGCGGACCAGCATCATATGTCAATTAAAACCACAGGCTCAAGCACTGTTGATAATGAAACTGTTGTTTCAGGCTCATCATCCAAGCTATGCATCCAGACGCCAACACTCACTACCTCGTCCAAACCTGTAGAGGATAAGAGAAGAAAGAGGTAATCAAAACATGTAATATTTGCCTACCCAAAAAACACAATCAGGACAACATGTATTTCTTTAAAGACCCTTACTGATGCAATTCCATTGTTTGCAGGGTGGACATTGAAGATTCAGAAGCGGAAAATGAGCTACTGCCGGCAAATGATGGCCAAGGTGATGAGTCCAATACCCCAACTAATAATGCGACTTCAACATCGGCCTCATCATTTAAACGCCTGATAAAGTCCAACCCTGCAGATGATAAAAAAAAAAAAAAAAAAAAAAAAAAAAAAAAAAAAAAAGGTTAGAAAAACATAAAACCTTTGGTGAAAACAAAACATTTTTTACCCTAAGCATCATACTGCTGCAATACATTTAACATAACAAACATGGTTTCATTGTTTGCAGTGTGGATATTGAGTTTTCGGACGCGGATATTGAGCTGATAACTGTAGACGGTGAGCAGGATGGTGAGGATAGCACCCTAACCGCCAAGATGAATATACTGTGGTGTGGACACTTGCTACACAAGATCAAATATATATGCGTGTTACTAATGACAAATTACCATGAAGGCAAGGATGGTTTTTTTCGATTTCTTCATCAGGCATGGTTACCAAATGTAATGTCTAATGTACACGATCAATCTATGAATGATCCAAATGTTGATATCTGTATACTATTTCATATGATAGGCATGTAACTAAATATCTAATTAATGAAACCCATTTCTCTATAATTCTGTAACTGTCATGTTGTATTCCCTATTTTCATTCACTTATATAACCATTTCAATTATTGATCAACCTAAAGTACATAAAGGGTCATTTAAATCCATAAATTCATGTGCATAATTCATTTTGAATACCTAATAAAAAGTGTTTATGGAAAGATAACAGATACAAAAACTGTTAAAAAATCATTCCAACTATCAATCAACCTAAAGTACATAAAGGGTCATTTAACTACATGAATTAAGATACATAATCCATTTTTAATACCTAATAAATAGTGTCTATGGAAAGCTAACAGTTACAAAAACTGTTAGAATACATGGAATCTCATTTGGTTACCAATGTCTTTAAAAGCCATATTGTATCATATTTCTCAATTCATCCAGTAAAGTCATGGAGTTCAGTAGGGAAATGGTGTCCCAATACTACTACTTGCCAATAGCAAAAGCTGCAAAAGCATCCAATGTATGTTTAACTATTTTCAAAAGGCGTTGTCGAGAAATGGGTATTCAGCGTTGGCCATATCGTAAGCTGATGAGTCTACAATTATTGATTAGCACTATCCAGGTCAAGGTTCAATTGAATATAACATTTTGCTTTTTATGTTCCTCACAAAGTTATATTGCACTATAGGTTGCGAATGTAGATGCAGAGGCTGGTCAAAAAACTCAAGAAATACTAACAACGTTGGAAGAAGAGAAGAGAATGGTAGAACAAGATCCTGATTCAGAACTTGCGGTATTTCAAATCTAGATACAAAAGACGGAAAACCAAGGGTTTGCAGTTGTTGTCAACAAATCCGCCAACATAGAATGTGGCTTTAGAGTTGCAGAGTTCATCACATAACAATAGCTCAAATGATGAAAATATTGAAGATGGTTATGGTGCTGAATGTAATGACCAAGATTGGCTAAAATTGACTTTGTGATATCTCTAATAAATTAAATATTGATTGTTAAATTATGAAATGTTAATCTTGGTGGTTATGGTACTTAATGTAGTTGACAATATTAGATGGGTTTACGTTTCATATTTCATCACCGTTTATTATTAATTATCTGGGATTCCAACCCTCCTTCTATTTATATGTTTTTATATCCTATGCTACATATGTTTAATTTACACATAAATTATTCTTTTAACCATAACAAATGTCATACAAACAACTATTAGAAGGCCATTTATAAAACACATTAATTCCTACTTTACATTATAACAATTAAGAGTATTTTACTTACTTCATATGTTATATACATGAACCATAATGAATTTAGTGAATTTTTAAATAAAATGCATTAGTGTATTATTATTGAAAAAATCAGTCTCATTATTAAAAGAATAATAAGAATCTTAAAAACCTGGAGATACTTACCATACATGCCTTTTCATTATTCACCACACTTATTGCATCAGTTCAACAATAGAATCCCAATAGATGGTTTAATAGACATCTTCCTTCTATATCTTTCCAAACCTGCAAGGTTATGTGTTGCAAAATTGACACAGATCCTCCAAATAATAAATGAATACAGGTACATTTGAATTTAACAAGTTTCCATACCTTCCAATTATGTATCTGATTAAATCCATCTTTGTCTTTGCGTTACAAGGTCACAAAATGAACATGCTCAAGTTCCATCCCTGTCAGACATGTTGCACAAAACTTTGGTTATTGATTCAAAAACAATTATTAGTCAAAGTGGAAAAATACAAAGCTATTGTGGTTTACGACTGACTAAAATTGTCAAAACATTTACAGGTATACACCATCTCCAAACATTCACTTGCATTATGATATCACAAAATTGTTGCAACAATGCATACATGATTTGCATTTTCACCATAATTTATTAGGGCATAAATCATGCTCAATCGGCACTTTAACAAATCTGCCGCCGAATCAAATGGCTTCTACTTCCAAAAAACCCTTTATGTATAAAAAAAAGAAGATCAGCAGGTGTTTAATTAAACAGATTTTATTTGGCAGACAATTGGTTTCATAAGAATGAATAATACCTTAATGCTTCTTCATACAGGAACACTCTCTCAGCGTGCAGCTAAAAAAATCCCACACGGAGCCGCACATGCATCTGCAGGTAATTTCATATTTTATAATTGAAGTCTCCTGTTATTTCATGGATAAAAATGTTGTTATTCTCAATAATATTTACCTCTTTTGGCAAGGTGTTCCCATTCTTTACCATAATAGTGGCCCTCCATCATTTGAATGTCAAAATTGCAAGGCGGATATGTGATATCAAGAGAGAAGCGATAAATCAAAGAGCGCTTCCAACCCAACTTTCTCCATTTGTTGTCAAGAGGGAAAACTGCTTTTCCCTAGATTTAATGAACCACCTTCACCTCTTAATGAGCTTATGGACTATAACTATCCTGCAAGTTTAAGATTCAAAGACCAGATAAGGGTCTATAATGGCATATTTTGTTACACATCTTTTGGAGCAAGAATAGACCATTCAATTAACAAAGGCAGGGGTCCATATACCTTTAGAGTAAATGGACAAAGCTATCATCGAATAGGTTCTCTGCTCCCTAAATAGGGCACTCAGCCTAAATACGTACAACTATACTTTTTTGACACTGGAAATGAAGTAAAGAACCGGATGAGAGCTTTTATAGACAAGGATGGGGGAGAAGTGGTGGATGCAAATATAGTAGCAAGACTGATTCAAATGTTTGATCAATCAAATTCAATCACCAAGGCATTTCGAATGGCTTGGGATTGGTGTGACTCCCACAATTCAGCTAACTTTGAACTATGGCTGCTAAGTGGACATGGTGCATCTCGGCAATACAGCGCCCCAACTGTGGCCGAAATAGCGGCTCTAATTACTAACGACTTTGGTGAGGGTATTCCAACAAGAGACATTGTTTTAAGTAACAAGGATGAAGGTTTGAAACGTATTTCTAAGTTACATTCAGAATACATGGCACTCCAATATCCATTATTATTCCCATATGGAGAGGAGGGATTTCATGAAAAGATACCATATCACAACAACATAGATGTACGCAAGACCAAAAGGGATTTTGTAACAATGAAAGAATACTATTCATATATCATACAACAGCGAAATAACCAAGGTACTACATTGCTTAGAGGTGGGCGATTATTCCAACAATACTTGGTGGATGCATACACGGCTGTTGAAGAGCAAAGACTTAAATGGACCAGGAAAAATCAAGATATGTTACGCGTGGATCTATATCATAACGTTTGTGACGCTGTAACAAAGGGGATACAAGTGCAGCAGGGCTGGGAAAACAAATTGTTCTACCAAGGAGTTTTATAGGCGGCCCAAGGTATATGATCCAAAACTACCAAGATGCAATGGCTATATGCCGAACCTATGGGAACCTAGACCTGTTCATCACTTTCACTGCTAATACAAAATGGCCCGAGATTGTAGAAATGTTAAAGCACATCCCAGGCCAAAAAGGCCATGACCGTCCAGAAGTGGCAATGCGTGTATTCAAGATTAAACTGACTGAACTGTTAAATGATCTTACAAAACAACATGTTTTTGTCAAGTCAAGGGGAGGTAATAAAACTTAACTCATAATGTTAATCTGTTTACTCTTTTATATCTAAATTATGCATTAGCTTATGCTTTTTTCAATTATCTTTCAGTTGTGTATGTCATAGAATTTCAAAAATGTGGGCTACCACATGCTCATATCCTACTATGGCTAGAAGAAGAGTTGAAATGCAAAACCCCAGCCCAGATAGATGATATAATTACAGCTGAGATACCGTGTCGAACGAATGATCCAGATGGGTATAAAGTAGTAACTGAGTTTATGTTACATGGACCTTGCGGTAAAGATGATAAAAACGCCCCATGTACAATTGAGGGTAAGTGCTCGAAACATTTTCCTAAACCTTTTGTGGCTGAAACAATTGTTGATAATGATGGTATACTATTTATCGCCGGAGGAATAATAAAGCTTACCATATAAAAGGAAAATTCAAGTACGATAACAGATATGTGGTTCTTCACAACCGTTATCTCCTCCTGAAATACCAGGCCCACATTAACGTGGAATGGTGCAACATATCAAAGGTAATTAAGTACTTATTCAAGTGCTTAAAAAAGGTCCTGATAGAGCCACAATTGTTATACAAGAAAATGTTAAAAACGATGATGATTTGGCAAACGTATAGGTTTTGGAGGTGGACCAAATAAAGAACTATTTGAATTGTCGTTTTTTATCTCCATGTGAGGCGGTGTGACATTAGTTTTCCTAAGACACCCATTACTCATATCCATCTGTTATGAAGCTGAATTACCACTTGCCAAATAAGCACTCAATCACACTTCGTGACTAAGAAAGCTTACCCGCCCTAATTCAAAGGGAAGGTATCGAATGACCATGTTCATTGATTGGTTTAAATTAAACAATCGTGATACAAAAGCGAATCAATACACGTATGCTGAGATACCTACACATTATGTGTGGCATGAGAAAGACAAAATGTGGAAAAAACGCAAATTGCAAAAATACATTGGGAGGATTGTTTACTCGCACCCGGCGTCTAGAGACCGATATTATATTAGAATGTTGTTGAACATCACGAGAGGTCCTGAGTCTTTTGAAAAACTCATAACTGTTCACGACAAACTATGTTCCACATTCAAGGAAGCATGTTTTGCATATGGCCTTTTAAATGATGACACATAATGGATGCATGCTATATCAGAAGCAAGTGTATGGATGTTTGGCCCACAGTTACGTGGCATATTCGTGCCGATTTTAATTTTTTGTGATGTCAGCAGACCTTTAAAATTGTGGGAAGAAAACTGGAAGTTTTTATCAGAAGATATTCTACACAAGAAAAGGAAAATTTTTGATTATCCTAACCTGGAGCTGACGGAAGAACAACTCAAGAACTATTGTTTGATAGAGATCCAATAGTTGTTAAATAGAAATGGGAGATCTTTATCTGATTTTCAAGACCTACCACTGCCTGACCCAAGGTTACTAACCAACATGGACAATCGTCTCATAAGAGAAGCGTTGGATTATGATATGAACAAGAGTAAGATTGAACATCAACAACTTCATTCATTGTTAAATCCCGAACAACGTTTAATCAATGTAGAGGTAATTGAATATGTCTGTGGTAAAAAAGGGAACTTTTACTTTGTGTACGGTCCAGGCGGAACCGGAAAGACATTTTTTTCCAAAACTATCATCTCAAGGTTAAGATCAGAACGTATGATAGTGCTTGCTGTTGCATCTTCAGGTACAAATTTATACTAAATTTAAACAATCAACTACTTGGAAATTATAAAAATACATGACTAATTAACACTCTCAAATTGTGTAGGAATAGCTTCATTGTTGCTACCAGGTGGGAGAACTGCGCATAGCCGTTTTTGTTATACCACTTGAATTATTAGAGAACAGTACATGCATCATAAAACAAAACACACATATGGCCGGACTCATGCAGCAAGTTAAACTCAAAAATATGCTTTTGAGGCATTGGATAAGACGCTAAAGGATATTTTAGGATATCATGACCAGGACAGTAGGGATCGAATATTTGGAGGAGTGACGGTCTTGCTTGGAGGTGACTTCCGACAAGTTCTGCCAGTTATACCAAAAGGAAGCAGGGCAGACATTTTTCAATCATGCATAAACCAATCTGAATTATGGAAGCATTGGAAGGTATTTAGCCTTACACGCAGCATGCGTGTCAACGAGTATAGTGAAAATGGGGAGCTTGATACTCGAAAACAGGATTTCAATAGATGGGTTTTGGCTGTGGGGGATGGCAAGGTGCCGGTAAAATGCAAAGAAGGGGAGGATGACCCAAGTTGGATTGACATTCTTGAAATCTTCCTCATTAAATCATGGGATTCTCCAATCAAGCAGATTGTCGCAGAGACATACCCTGATTTTACAACGAGGAAAACGGACGATGTGTATCTCAAAGAAAGGGCAATACTAACTCCTCGGAATGATGGTGCTGATGCCATCAATGAGTACATGTTTAAACAGTTAGCAGGAGAATCTGTTACATACAACAGCGCATATGAGATTTGCAAGGCATCTACGGACAGCCTAGAACAGTACGAACACTATCCGATTGAATTTCTAAATTCCTTAAATTTCCCCGGGATGCCCCCACATGCTCTTCACTTAAAAAAGGAATTACCAATTATGCTATTGCGGACAGGGCCGTCCCATGAAATTTGGGTGCCCTGTTCAATTACAAAAAATTGGCCCCCCTAAACACAAATACTTTAAATAATAGTATAAATTTCCTTAAATTGATAAACTTAAAACATAGGAGAAAAGCATCAAAAGTAAAAAAATAATTGTAACAACCCGCATTTTCGGGACATTTCTCCTATTCACTATTCATCGGTTACTATTCATCAATTACTATTCACCGGTCACTATTCATCATTTTACTATTCATCGTTTTCGGAGTCAGTTTGTGATTCTGAGAAGCGTTCAGAAATTTTACTATTCATGTGACACTATTCATTCCCGAAGGGAAATCACTATTCATGATCAACGTTCGTCTTTTCGTAAACTGAGTTTACGAGTCTTTAAATTCGCGTAACCAGTTAGGTTTAGCTGCGAATTCATGCATCATTCATTAATGACACTTGATATAGACTGGAATAGTCTACACATCATCATCACTTGAGAACCTACACGGATATGCATTATTTCCATTTACGTATGTTTAATTGGTAATTAACGATACCACTCAGTTTTACTACTAACGTATACCCAATACTCCCGACTATGATCCTAACATATTTACATACTCATAATAATAATATAAAAATTATATTATTAATTTACCCGGTGTTTTGAAACCAATGGCTACATTTTACGGTCGGAGCTTATTACTCTGTCGGTTTGAGTTATTTCAAAACGATAATTATTTCAACACCCGATTATCATTCAGGAATAATATTTTACAACTTTTACAACTTCGTCGTATTTTATTTCACCTCGGTAACATTTATTTTTAGTTAACTCGGTACCCGATAACACCTAAAACACAAAAGATCTAACTAATACTTAAAATAGGGGACAAGCTCATTTAATGAGCCACCAACAAGCCCCCCTTTTCCCTCCATGTTTGCCTCCCCATGTCCCCCCCTTGGACCACTTTTTGACCAAGACTTTGACCAAATTATATATATATATACTTATGATATTTTTTCTACTTCATTTTTCTTTCATTCTTACCAAAATCTAGCACCAAAAACACTCTCTTCTCCCCATCCTTGTGTGTATGGATCGACCAAGAAACAAACATAAGAAGAATCCATAAAATTTTCAAGATCAAGTGTTGAATCAAGTCCTAATCAAGATCTAGTTGGGGTTTTGTGGTAAAAACCCAAGATTATTAATCAATTTCTCATCAAATCACCTCAAATCTTCAAGTAAGCTTCAAAAACATTTTTGATCTTTTCATACTTTCATTTACTTTATATTTTTATGTATTTTCAAGATATATGGATAAAACATGCAAGTATGTAAGATCCATGCCACTTATTACTCATTTTGTTTTTATAAACATAGATCTATAATTTTTATTAACAATCTCATGAGATCCACCATTTTTGGTGAAGACTAGGAACCCATGACACCCTAAGAAGGTGTATGGTAGGATTGGGTATTTGTGGTGTTGATTTGAGATAGTTTGGTTAAGCTTGGAACAACCCTTGAACTAGGAAAGTTGATTTTTACAACTATATAAAAGCTACTGTCCCTTTTTGTGAAACGTGGGAAAATCAGTGGGTTTTGGGTAACTTTGGACCAAAGGTTTAGAAAATACATTCCGAGACGAAACTATGGCCGAAAACGGGGATAAAATCCGAGTTACGACGAAAAAGATATGCTATTTTCAAGATTTACGACGAAAACTATATTTTCTGAAATATTGAATCTGTCCCGATTTTTCTACCTAAGAAAACTGAGATTAAATGATATCTTGACTAGCCGAGACCTTGAAAAACCTAAAGTATACTTGATTACCTTCGCGGGGATATAAAGAACATAGAAAACGGGCTTATAACGAAAAAGATACAAGTGTTTGAAATCCGACGATATATATATATTTCCATCAGCTTTGTACACTAATAGAGTTTTGACGTAAACTGTCTTTGCGAGACACCACTTTCACGGCTGTTTTTCTTTATGATCGGATCAGTTTGAGTCCGAGCCGTAGTTTTATGAAATCAAGATCTCCCAGCAAGCTTTTCAAATCAATTGGCCGTTTGATCATTGGACTTGTAACGAATAAACTACGACCTCATCTATATACCCGATAAACTATATATTTTGACAGCTTTGCTATAATGAAATTTTCTAAGTGTTGAACATAATATTTTCAAATAGCAACAATAAGAGTCAATTCTCTCATTGATCAAGACCCGTATAGCCAAAAGTTAAATAACACGACTTCAAGATATTGTTACAAGGTTTTCAAAAATGCCGAGCTTGACCATTAACACTTAACGTACAATATTTCGCGACTAGTTTTGCGAGGCCATTTTGGTCATATTTTCAAGTAATGAAAACGTTATTTTTGCGGCGAAAACCTTATATTTACCGATAAAACACCAAACGAGGATCGTGGAGTACCTTTTCAACACAACTACATGAAAAGTGGTTATTAACTTAACGAGACGTCAAAAATGTAATTTTTGACGATAAACACTATTTTCAAAACTAACGAGTGGTATCGATAACATACGTACTTGCATGTGTAGCATCATTTCGTTTCTTACATGAGAAACTATCATTCATATTAGGTTGCGATTAGAGATTGTGCCTCATTTCAGTGTATCCACTTTTGTCATCATAGCTATCGCACCAGGTGAGTTCATACCCCCTACTTTTACTTGTTTTTATAACTGTTTTGGGGGAGAATACATGCTCATTTTTTTAACTAAACTCAATGATTGTTTATTTGAATGCGAAATTGCATACTTAAACACTACTGTTTCTCTGGATACTTGATTGATTATTCAAATGCACCTATGTGTATATCGGTTGCATACTTGATTATTTTCTCGCATACACAAGCGTTTTATAAACATGCAACACACTTTATGAACTCTTGCTTTTATGCAACACCCTTTATGAACTATTGCTTTTATGCAACACACTTTATGAACTATTGCTTTTATGCAACACACTTTATGAACTCTTGCCTTTATGCAACACACTTTGTGAACTATTGCTTTTATGCAACACACTTTATGAACTGTTGCTTTTATGCAAACACTTTTATGGACCATACTAAAACTTATGTTTTATCTAAACTATTACGCGGATTAGCCTAAGCCCTTGAATCCCACTATGCCCAAACTCATGAACCGTCAATTCCTGCTGGGAAGCGCGAATGTTATAAATAGATCTATTGGTGGTGACTCCCCCGTTCGGTTTGACCGGATAGGCAAACGCGAGCGTATAACATGTCGAATTACAAGTGTAACGGGATAAACACTTGCCGGGCCTTTATATTTAACATGCTTCTAGAGCATGCACACTGTTACAGCTTCGGTTGCATGAACTTAGCGCTAGCGTAATAGACTATTTTTCTATGTGATATTATATATGTTGTAATGATCACATACTCTACTCATGGTCCACAATCCTGATTTTACTGTAAGGTAAACTTTATTTTTATGACATTGTGAGTTACATAATGGTCACAAAACTCTCTATTGTACTCACAACACTATTGTTTTAATACAAACTTATGAACTCACCAACCTCGTGTTGACACTCTTTAGCATGTATTTTCAGGTTTTAAGCAATGGCACGCTACTGGAGGTTTTGGCAGGGCATGGCATGGTCATAGAAGACTCTGATATTCACTTGGGGACCATTTTAAACTATTTTACGGGCCTACTTCCGCACTATATTTTAACGATGTAAATTCAATACTTTTGGTTAAATGATTTTATTCTAAATGATAGAAGTGAAAACCAGTTTTGAACTTGTGTTGTAATACCAATTGAGTTACACCCCAGCTACATGTATGCTTCTGCTGGACCCAATTTTGTGGGTGTGACAATAATAAAAGTAACGGCAAAAGTATGTTGCATTTCTAAAAATAAAAATAAAGCTAACGGCAAATTAACGAATCACTCTAACAAATAGCTCCTTGCAACTTATTTCTTGAAAAATGCACTTCTCCTCGCATTCTTTGAAGCAAAGTTGTTGATTAAAGCTTCATAATCAACGCTCTCCAATAGACCTTTCTCGATTGCTATTAATGCCAACCCATTGAGTCTCTCTTGTGACACTGTGGACCTCAAGTAAGACTTCAACAATTTCAGTTTTGAGAAACTTCTTTCTGCTGATGCCACGGTTACCGGGATAGTGAGCAATACTCTATATGCAATCATCGCATTAGGAAAAACATCATGTTCTTTAAGAAAATTTAGTATATCAGAAGGTCCCAGATTTTCGTCAGGCAAATAATTGTTAAGCAACCTCAACTCCACGAAAAGATCCTTAGCGTCAACATCTGATTGTTCATTATTCCTGAGTGCAGCTTCAAGATGACTACAATGGGACTTAAGAGTGTTGTCATCAAAGGTTTTCAACTTGTGAGAAGTGAATAAAAAGCCAAAAACTTTTTCATACTCTTTGTATTGCTCAAATCGTGTTCTTAGAGAAACAAGTGCTTGATCAACAATATATAGGAAATATTGGACCTTAAATGACTCTTCGGCGGAATATGAAGTTTCTTGATCCACGGGATTCTCATCAAATTGTCTTTTTCTACGAATTACGCGCTTTTGACGAAATATTGGATCAATATCCATTTCAATAGCAATTTCCTTACCAACATTAATCGCTTTATCGAAACCTGTGTCTCTGAACTTCTCAAAGAATGAAATTAGCCCTTCAACTTCTTTAATAGCAATATCTATAAGCATATCATCAGATTGTAACTTCTTGCTCACCAAATTCACGACAGATAATATGTCAAACAAGATGACGATTGATACTAAAAACTCAAAATCGCCAAGCTCATTTGTTGCTAAAGATTTTGACTCACTTTTGATTTTTGAGTCATTATTATTTTCAGCAACTTGAAGTAAAGCTTCTCTAATTTCTAGAAGCTGAAATCTAATAGCTTTCACACTCTCAACACGACTTTCCCAACGGGTTATGGACAACGACTTGAGAGTTAACCCTTTAATATTATTTTTCAAAATTAACCACCTCTTGGAAGAATTGGCAAAAATAGTGTAAATTCTTTGAATAACTCCAAAAAAGTCCATAGCATTGCCACAAGAGCTAGCGATGTCACACAATGTTAGATTAAGGCTATGGAAACCACATGGTGTATAAAAATCTCTAGGATTTATATCTAAAAATTTCTTTTGTACTCCACGATGCTTTCCTTTCATATTAGATCCATTGCCATAGCCCTGACCACGCACATCGTCAATATCATGATCTAGAGACTTTAGTTCATCATGTGTAACATCAAAAAGTCCTTGACCAGTCGTATCATCTACACTCAAAAATCCTAAAAAGGATTCCTCAACTGTAACACATGCGGATGCTACAGTTACATACCTCAATATCAAAGACATTTGTTCTTGATGACTTGTATCAGGGGTACAATCAAGTATCACATAGAAATACTTTGCTTGCTTTATTTTTTGAATAATTTGCAATCTAATTCCATGAGCAAGTAATTGTATTAACTCATTTTGTATTGAATGCCCAAGATAATGTATATGAGTTTCATCACTCGTGATACGACTTACATGCTCTTTGATAAATGGATCAAACTCTTCCAACATTTCAATCAGACCCAAAAAGTTTCCATTGCTTTCAACATGCAATTTCTCATTTGTACCACGGAATGCTAAATTGTGTTTAGCAAGAAACTTCACAACTGAAATTATTCTCAACAAAACTTTCATCCAGTGATCTCTTTCTTTATCAAATTGTTCATGTGCCACTTTATCAATTGTCTCATTCTTTTTCAATCTACGACGCATGTCAAACCAAGTGGCCATGTTTGTGAGATGTTCTAAACCAACTTCATGCTCTTTAAGTCTTGTACCAACATGTATCCAATCAGCGAAACCCTCATTAACTAATGAACCTTTTGCATACCCTTTTTTAAATATTTTACAACAAAAACAAAAAACTCTATCAAGCTCTTTGGAATACACTAGCCATTCTCTATCACACTTTTCGTTATTTGGTAGAACTCTAGTAAAGAAAGTAGCAGAAAATCTTCGAGAAAATTTATCTTTAGGACCGTTTTTAATAGAATTATCTCTTTTAGGACCTCCTTCTACTAAAGCTTTAATCAGGTCAGAACTATGACCATCCCAGTTTCGTGGATCAAATATATCGACATGATGAACATTAGCATTAGGATTATCAACATTCACATTGTCAGCATTAATCTCATCACCGCGCGTATTCTCAAGGTTAGTATCATCAATGTCATCACTATCAACACTAACATTACCACCAAGAACATCACCCGCATCATCAATATAAGTATCATTAACTCCATCATCAACAACATCGTCATTACTAATACCATCAATATTCATATTATCATCATCAACATTGTCATCAATAAGATCTTGATTATCAGAAGCATCCCGTGGCTCTATTTGAACATACTTATGCATGGCTCCATATTGTCTCTAATTGCTTTGTTCAGTTCTTTATTTCTTCAAACATTTTTGACACCCAGATAGTTGTTTAGGAGGCATGATTTCTCTAAAAATATATAAGTAAAAAGCCACAAGATAACTAAGTAACTAACTATAGTGCTTTAACTTATAGTCATAACATATAAAAAAAATTAATAATTGACTAATAAATTATGTACTTATTAATTAAATAATTCATGTTTTCAATTAGAGTAGTTGTTTCTTACTTCCTCAAAACCTACAAATATCTTTTATATATATATATATATATATATATATATATATATATATATATATATATATATATATATATATATATATATATATATATATAGGGGGCCATTCATGTGAGAAATCTAATTTTTATGAGAACGCGAGAACTACTCCTAGCCACTCATTTTATCCTCCTTAAACTTTGATCTAATGGCTATTATTAGCTAACTATTTTTTAAAAAAAAATTCAAAAAATTTTCGAAAATTTTTTTGAAAAATTTTCAATTGAAAATTTTTTCAAAAATTTTTCGAAAATTTTTTTGAAAAATTTTCGAATTTTTTTTTCACATGTGACGAATTTTTTTTCACATGTGACGAAAAAAAAATTTACATGCGACAAATTTTTTTTCTTCACATGTGACGAATTTTTTTTTACACGTGACAAAAAAAATTTCGTGAAAATTTCAAAATTTTTTTTGACATGTGACGAATTTTTTTTTCACATGTAACGGAATTTTTTTTCACATGTGACGAATTTTTTTTTTCACACAAAAAAAATTTGGTGAAAATTTCCAAATTTTTTTTTCACATGTGACGAAATTTTTTTTTCACATGTGACGAAAAAAAATTTACATGCGACGAAAATTTTTTTTCACATGTGACGAAAAAAATTTCAGAAAAAAAAATTCAAAAAAAAATTCGGAAGTTTTTTTTTCGAAAAAAAAAATTCGAAAAAAAAAATTGGAAAAAAAAATTTCGAAAATTTTATTTTTCAAAAAAAATTTGTTCTAAAAAAAATTTTTCGAAAAAAAAATTTCGAAGAAAAAAATGCGGAAAAAAAAATTTTCGAAAAAAAAAAATTTTGAAAAAAAAATTCGAAAAAAATTTTTCGAATAAAAATTTTTTTTCGAAAAAATTATTTTTCAAAAATTTTTTTGGAAAATTTTTTTAAATTTTTCAAAATTTTTTTAGAAATTTACAAAAAGTTGATTAACTAATATTAGCAATTAGATTAAAGTTAAAGGAGGATAAAATGAGTGGTTAGGATTGCTTCTCGCGTTCTCACAAAATTTAGGTTTCTCATATATATATATATATATATATATATATATATATATATATATATATATATATATATATATATATATATATATATATATATATATATATATATTCAATCCTTAGATCTCATATTCCTATCATCCTAACAAATTAAAATTAGTTATTTCTAAAACAATTAATAAACATTTGTATTGCTATGAAATGTGATTATGCCTTTTTTATGCATAATTTAAACAAAAAATTCTCGTAACTATGCTTCTAAAACAATTAATTAAAGGGAATGTCTAACCAATGCCTTAAGGGCATTGGATAAGATTTTTTTTTTTTTTTTTTTTTTTTTTTTTTTTACGTATGCCCTTGTTACTTTTTAACTAAAAAAATATTTTTATGTGTCCTTTTTTTGTTCATGAGTGTTTTTTATGTGGGTCCATGCCCTCTTATCCAATGCCTTTAGGGCATTGGTTAGACATTCCTTGATTAAATTATAAACTACTGGCCTACTTTTAATGCGTAAAAGTTCACACTTTGACTACTAGGAATAAAAACATGTCGCAGGCCTAATCTTGTAATCACTGATCATAGATTACCTTCGAAAACTACAATCAATATATAATATATAAAAGAGTACTATGTTCCAATATTAAAGAGAGAAAAAAAACATTAAACAATTGATAAAAATAAAATAAAAGATACCTGGTCAAAAAGATCTTGATGCTTTCACAGTTTATTTTTTTGATGTGAATATAAAAAGAGGACTCCCTTTTATTTTATAGTGATAATTGGATGGATTGACAAATCAAGTTAGAGTTGGACTAGGATAAAACTGGGCCTATACTTAATATACTAATATATAAATTTTAGTGCCCCAAAAAAAATGGGCCTTGTTCATTTGCACTTGTTGCACAGCCTGATATCCGGGCCTGATTGCGGAACATCAATCCAAGCAAAGGGCTATGTAGTGGAACAAGGTTGCTCATCACAGATCTAGGCCAGTTGGTTATTCACGCTAAGGTACTAACAGGTTCAAATATAGGGGAGAATGTCATTATACACAAGATTATACTCACATCAACACAAACCAAGTGGCCATTTATCCTAAAACGACGACAATTCCCTGTAAGACCATGTTATGCAATGACAATTAACAAAACTCATGGCCAATCACTTAATTACGTTGGCCTCTATTTGCCTACTCCCGTGTTCAGCCATGTTCAGCTTTTATGTGGCGCTATCTAGAGTTACCAGTCCTGACGGCCTTAAAATACTAATGGTTGAAGACAAAGACCCGGAACTTAAGCACTGCACGCGTAACATTGTTTTCAAAGAAATATTCAGCAACCTATCGACATCTATGTAATGTTCAAACATGAAATCTAATAGTGAATCACTTAAAAAACAATCGTAATTTTTATCCCTTTACATTAATATTCTTCTAAATCTTAACAGATATGCATTGTCTTTGTTTCCATGTTCAAACCCTGTAAATCAATAATAACAAAATTCAATTTCTGTATGAATATATAAAACACACAACAACAGCTATTTATTATTACTTTATTATTTGCCACAAACACTCCTAAGTTGTATGATATTGTTCCAACTCTTAACAGGTATGCATTATCCGTGTTTCCATGTTCAGAGCCACATAATAAAATTTGAATGCCAACACTTATTCATAGTTCATCACAGTTATTTATTATTACTTTATTATTTGCCACAAACACTCCTAAGTTTTATAATATTGTTCCAACTCTTAACAGGTATTCATTATCTGTGTTCCCATGTTAAAAGCCATACAATAAAATTTGAATACCAATACTTATTCATAGTGCATTGATTAATGACTTATGGAATAACCTAAAAGCATAACTGAACACTTATAAATAAGTATTATCAAGAGTCATCATCAAATAACAAGTTCACATAAATATCTAATACTAATAATATGTACAAAAGTTCACATAAATATCTAATACTAATAATATGTACCAAAAGCATAGCTGAACACTCATCAAATAAGTATTATTGCAGTCAATACTAATAATATGTACAAAAGTTCACATAAATATCTAATAAATTGATTTTATGGTTGATTGGGAGTTACAGATCCTTTATTAACTTCAAGACAGTTCAAAAGCTTGAGAAGGCATTTAAAAAGCAACTTCTATCATCAACCTACAAATATCAACTTCTTTATTTTCACACAGAAACCAGCTATCTACATTCTAAACTGATGTCATTCAGCAGGGAGATCATCTTGCACTACTTTCATATGCCCTTACACCGAGCTGCAAAATACTTTAATGTTTGTTTATTTGTTTTTAAAATGCATTGTCGATCGGTTGGAATTCAGTGTTGTCCATATCGAAAACTTCTCAGTTTAGAAAGGTTGATTAACTATTTTCAGGTTAGCAATCAATTGACCCTAGCCTTTGAGTCTGAGTTTCATACGACAACCCCTATTTTAAGAGATAGACATGAAGCTTCAAGTATCAATATTTGCAAAGAAAAAATGTTGTGAATATTATAATAATGGTTTTTCCCATTTGCTAATATATGCATATTTTAAATCATAGACATTAACATTTAACTATGATTTTATAGTACATATGTTATGTGCTCTATATATTATGATTCCCAAGTTTGTTTTCATTATAGGGCAAGGATGGTGGTGCACAAACCAATGAAAAGGTGCAAGAGATAATTACAAAGCTGCAGGAAGAAAAAAGACAGACAGAAGAAAACCCATAATTATCAATTACAAAAAACACAAAAAGATTGAGACAAAGGCTTTTCAAAGCTAGCTACAGAAAAAAAACATCGATTTGGAACTGTCATTAGAAACACCAATAGCAGCAAATGTAGAACTGTTGCATGTTGTATATCCTAACAATTACTCAAGTTATGAAGAGATAGAGTTTCCTTATGGTAGTGACTATGAAGAGCAATAATAGGGGAAAGAATCTTGATACGTAAAACCAAGTGTTCAGGTACCTTTTTTTACAAGTATTTTTCCAAAAGTTGTTGCTTGAAGTTTGATATGTTAGTTTCTAAGTTTTTCAGATGAATAATGCTTAAACAACAAGCTGTGTCATATGTTGTTTGCTCAGCTTTAGTAAATCGTAGTCCATCTATTGTTATCAGAATACCATTGCCTTTCTTAACTACTATTCCCAAGTATGATGTGCTATTCCCTTTTCTTACATTGCATAACTATTCCATTTGAATTTATAGATTATAATAAATACATATAATAACCACACAGAATATAAAAAATCACCAACATTATGCCTATAATTAGAATGCTGCACGATTGCCACATAACAAAAAAATTATTTTAAAACTAACCCATGCAATCCGCATAATGGTGCCACCAATAACTCAAAGCTTTAACAAAGGAACGAGTTGCGTAATAACCCTCATGAGAAAAGCTTATGCCAATAAGAAGACTTATTAGCTCATTCGATACTAATATCAGTTTTATATAACCTTTGTCAAAAAGTAAATACTTTGTTACAAGACATGTCAATTACATATTCACATTTGCTGAATAGGCCTTTGGGAGTATTAGAATCAAAATAATCACATAAGGATTCTATAATCAAATAAACAAAAACTGAAGTAGCCAAAACTAGGATGAGACATTCAGGCTCATTCTTAACGCATAATCGGACTTTCAAAATATGAATCATAAATGGTTTTGAACATTCTTAAATTCATTACAAACAATAATTCAAAGTATGCCTTACCACCATAAGGACCCATCTCAGAGTTCAATCCGTACTTTCTTCTATCAAGAATCACCAGTGTCAAAAAAATCTAAATCATCACCAATAAACCAACTTTAGCTCAATATTCTTGAACCTGCAAGAAATATAATTACTGATTAGATTGAAACATTGAAGAGTTCCTCTTTTGGCTTTCAATACACCAACATCATCCTAAACACTATTATAAAAATCTTCAATCTCTTGCAAATTTAGGCTGATAATTAAAACATATACTTGATTTTTCAAATTGAATCGAAACTAACATAATCCAATATCATTTATAAATCAATAAACATCATAAAGTAACTAACTTTCAATAAATTAAAACATTTTAACATACACCCTTTGATTTGATCATATTCAAATCGAATACCTGAAATATTAGGCTCAATCAACAGAGAATCAAATCCTTTATCATAGCCGTAATGATGCGTGGGAATTGCACCAGGCTTTACCTCTCGAGGGATCTCGAGAAGCTTACAACTCCACCAGGCAATGTACCTGATCGTTGTAGTATAGTTGTAACACCCCCAACTTTAAAATATGCAGCGGAATTTAGATTGGGTGTTACTTCATGGCTTAACAATTGAATAATAGAAAACGGTCATTATTTTAGACGTTTTAAAAGATTTATCATTCGAACTTTATAAATATCAGAGTTTACAAAATGAGGTCCCAGTAGTTTCAAAGTTTGTTAAAGAAGTTTTCGAATGATAGTAAAATTTATAGCCTTCGTAAGTATCTGTGCTCCTCCGTGCCATCCTTGCTCATTATGAACCTGAGATAAACACATGCTAAAAGCGTCAACACAAAGGTTGGTGAGTTCATAGAGTTATATGTAAAATAGTTGATTTCCAAAATCAAAGAGTTTGTGAGTCCATAGTAGTTATAAATAAACAGTTGATTATCCAAATTCAAAGTGTGAGTAAATCCATGGTGTTTATAATTTAAACAGTTAATTAGCAAAATCAAAGTGTGGATAATTCCTTAAAGTTTTTAGTTGAAATAGTTGATTTGCGAAATCAAAGAATGAGTACATCCATAGGGTTCATAATTTAAACATTTGGTTTTCAAAAGTAACGAGTGAGTGAATCCATAGAATTCGCATAAAGTCGGTTGATTTTCCAATAATTCCAAGTTTAGGTAGTAATGGTAATAGATACCATTATTAATAAAATAAGTAGTGGGTTACGTTGTTATACACCCACTATTGGTTTGGTTGCCCTACCAGGTCAACTCAAAGTAGTTATTGTTTACCAAGTAATGATTTTCTGCTATATAATGAAAACAAGTTCGAAGTTTGATAAACAGTGGGCTACGTTGTTATACGCCCATAAATTTAGTAGTTGCAGTACTGTATCATGACTACAGTACTGCCTTATTGCTCTAAGTCTCATGAACACAACCCTTAACATGTGTGACATCATAAATGATGTAAGTAATAGCGCCCTCGTGTAGGAGTTTGCCAACATCCTATTGTTCTTCAAATAAAGTGCATTTGGCTACCTATCCGGCTAGCACAAATGGGGCGTCAACTGCCAATAGATCTATTCACTATATTCACGTTCACTCGCAAGTGACTAAGGTTCATGATATGAGGGACTTTCAGAGGCAAAAGTGTGTCTTAGGCAATAATAATCAAGATAGCATACAGTTGAAAATCATTTGTAATCATGTTTATAGCAGGTATCTCTCCATGAGATATAAAATGTGTAAAAGTGGATTCATAAGTTCATAATAATTCGCAAAATTTTATAGAGCCTTTGTGAGTAAAAGTGAGTATTGTGTTTCAATAACAAGTATAGTGGTTTATCAACTCAGTATAATGTATAAAGTAAACTAGTAAAATTTATATGTCATAGAAGCATGTATTTCCCCCGAAAGTAATTCAAAATAGGTAAAAGAGTTGGGACTATGGAACTCACAGTAATATGTAAATATTTAATGAGTACTTGTAAAACTATAAAACATGTAGTTGAGCATGTATCTCCCCCAAAACATTTATAAAACAATTATAAAAATGGGGCTAAGAACTCACCTTGGTGGAATGGAAGACAAGAATAAGTAATATCAACGCAGAATGGGAATGGCTCCAATAGACAACCTGATTAATATGGAAGCCTGAGATAAGTTCGATTTATCGAGAATAGTGATTTGAAACAATGTCGGATGACAAAATGATTCTTGTGGCAGAGGTGACTTGCGTGGCAAAACGCTTAAGGTTCAACAACAAAGTTATATACTATATAACTTGTCTGTTATGTATTACTTATTGCTTTTGTATAGGTTATTCGTTTGCTTATTCGTTAACGCTATATATATATATATATATATATATATATATATATATATATATATATATATATATATATATATATATATATATATTTCATGTGTACAAGTTTTATAAAGTAACCCGAGCCGTTTAAAGTGTTAAAATATATTCCCAAAATATTATATGTTTATTGTGGTTAAATAATATATTAGGACAAATATATTATTTATAGTTTATGCCTATGTGGTCACCAAATAAAATAAGTCTTAAATATATTTATTTAGACGAACGGTGGTAAAATAGCGTAAGTTTATTAGCTTACCAAAAGTTTTAGGATGAAAAATGTTCAAGTATTAAACTTGAGGGCTGAAATTGTAACAATAATATAAGTGTTTAAAAGTTTTTATATTAGTTATAAAACTCTTAAAGGTTTTAAAAGAAATATAAATTTTGTCCAAGTTTAGGGGCTGAAATTGTCAATGCATGGAAGTTGCAAAAAAAATAAATAAATAAATAAAGAGAGTGGCAAAACTGCCTTGTGTAGGCTTCGGACTCGTGACCTTTCGCTTAGAATCCACGCCCCACCCAACTGAGCTAGAGCTCCTCTTCTGTTGTTTTTCACATCTTAATGTGTATATTAGTTTTCTACTAAGTTGAGTTTGTAATATATTTACTTCGTATGTATAGATTATGCATGCGTGTAGACTTATGGGATTGCTTATTATACGTTCATGTTTAGTTTTCTTCGTTACTTTGCCACACAAGATCAACGATACGGTTTTGAAAATGGAGTTTGGAAGACTTACTACACCAAGAATGGTGGTGAGGAACAACGAAAATGAACGAGGGGCAAGCGAGAGATGAAGCCAAACAACTCCATGGTAACACCAACCGTCAGGTACTGTTCCCAGCAAGGAAAATTAAGACTTTGCCGTTTTCTTCACTTTTATGCTCCAAAAACGTCCAAAATGCTTCCTTTTCCAGAATTCACTACGAAAGTACCTAAAATCACAAAAGGAACGATTTAGGGCAATATTTAATCAAATAAATTCGAATTCGGGCTTAAATGACCCCCTAAAAATGGATCATTTTTCGCCTCATCATATACCCTTACACTTGAGATTTGCTTGTCCTCAAGCAAATGCGCTTTTATTATAATCAAAATACAAGTTAGGGGTCATTTAACACTAATATAAAAGTAATTACAACAAATAATCGTTTCACTAAAGACCAAAGACAAGCACGGAGGTCATACACTAGCACCTCACAAATAGTGTTTAGATACTCACATCTCTCGGGTGTAATAAAGTATATATCACGATATGGAAATGGAAATTATCTCTCACTACCTGTCATAGCAAAATAGATTACCATAGGCTTGGGAAAGGATCAAACCTCCACCACATGGCGTAAGCACCTAGGATAAACTATCAAAGAGGTCTTTTTTAAAGGGTTATAACGTTAGGTATAGGGATATGGAATACACGGTTTTGTTGGATATAGGCAATCTTTACTGGTGGCGAGTTAATCATCTTGGTTAATTACATGTACAATATGGCATTGCTAAGCCAAGACTAGACTCAACTTAAGCTAATAAATCAAAAATAACAAAAACATAAAATAAACATAGAATGAAACGGGATGGTAGTCCGTATGTTTTTTTCTCTTTTCTCTTTTTCTATTTTTTTTTTCTTTTTTTTTCTTATTTCTTAATTTTTTTGACTTTTTTTTTCATACACTTTTACCCTACCATCCAAAATAATACATCATAGGGAATGAATATTCCCCTTACACTTGAATTTTTACATACTTTACAATAAACTAACCTAACGACTCGAATTAAGATAATCAAAACACTTGGAGTACTTTTAAGATTAATGCACATACGGGGGTAATAATATGATGTTCTTCCCCATTACTCCATAACATTAGTACTTTACCCATGAGTCCCAATCGTCCCAAAACAATATGTACAAGGATATGACTCGACTTAGCAACCATGTAATCAATTAGATAATTAACTAAGGGTTTAAACAAATAACAATAATGCACTAAAGATGAGTGCATACACGGAAGGCTAAGGCAATTTGGGTGTACATTTAAGTGGGGTGTAACAAATTCTTCCTTTAAGTAAGATACTTAAAGTTAGAAACGAAAAGATAGGCTCGGAGGGGTGTACTAGGGGTTTCGTGTACTAAAAATGAGTATAACGCTAAGGGTGTGGGAAAAATTAATTGACTTAACTAGCCAAGTAATATGACTTAAATGGTCAAGTAATTATGATACGGGTTTAACACAAGGGTGATCCTAATGCCTCTTATCATGTAGTAAATCCTACTACACGAATGTAGTCTCACTAGCGGTCTCGGGATGCATCACTAACGCAAGTTCTAGAATCTAAATGCTACCGGTACACTCATAAGCAATAATAGTAAATGCTTTTCCTATCAAATCTAAAGGCGAACCTCACATATTTGGGTGGAAAATTTTTCTGAATAGTACGGTTTTGTGCTAGTCATACTACTCCTATCCATGAGACGCTTGCTAAGGCTAAAGTTTCACTCCTAAATGTTGTAAAAAAATTTAAATTTGGCACTAAAATTACACTAACAAGTATTTCTCATAGTTTAATTACACATCTACCATCAAACAAACAAAATCAAGTGAAAGTGTATCCTATAAGGTATCATTATTTTACCCTCCCCTTACACTTAGGATGAACATTGTCCCCAATGTTCAATTAAAGATTGTAAAAGTAAAACAGGTAAAAGAATGAAATCAAATACTCCCCTGATTCGCTCGGTATGGATATTGTGGTAACAAGGTTAGATCTTCCTCCAAGAAAATGAACAATCAGAGCTTCCCTTCCAGAATATAAATCATCTTCTTGTCATATATAAGATGTTAAACCTGAGAAAACAAACAAGGCAACCTCGCGTAAAATTGGCGGCAATTTATATATACTAATAAATCCTAGAAAACAAATGTAAGATATAATGCTTGTGGAATGAATGTTTGCAGATTCCCTGGAGTTTATAAAACTAAAGATTCAACAAAAACTTTAAGACTCCGTTAGAAAAATAAAACTAGCAAAATTTCCAAAATTTTACACATGACGCCGTCAGGAATTTCTTCCTGACGCCGTCAGAAGTGACCTGTAGAAATTCTTACGTTAAGTTTCCGGAAAATTTCTGGAAAAACTTTTTCCAACTTCCTGGAAAATCCTGCAAAACATCATTATGACTCGATACAAGCATTTGACTCTAACAAATACGAATATACATGTCCATTTAATATTGTGGAGAATCATGATCTGTTTTGTTTCTTAAAAACATATTTGGGGTTTCCCCTTACACTTATCTTTTGCGAAATACCTTTGGATGAAGTTAAGACAAAATAAAGTATTATCACCATTTAAGTTTTGAAACATGATCTACCAACAATAAAAAATAAAGCATGCATACGGAAACAAATAACAATCAAACAAAATAAAAATCACATAAAGCATGGGTTGCCTCCCAAGAAGCGGTTTTCTTTATTTACGAGTCTTGTAGCTAGACTCAAGGTCATGGGCTACTACGTGACATGGGTGAGTTCCACATTGAGGACATCTTTGGGATCAAATTTAGGTTTCAACTTCCTATCGGTTTTCTTAGTACGGTATGACCTTTCAAACTTTTCTCCATCCGGATCATACAAAATCATCTTCATATGCCATGATCCGTCACCTTCCTTAGGTGGCTTGTCCTACCTCCATTTGCACTTATCCCCCTATCTTTTCCACTTGTTCATCTCTATGTTAATAGGCATTACGCTTAAGAACTCAATCATTTTCCTAAAAACTAGGGGGTCCTCAAAAGGGTCTAGCTCTTCATCTCTAGCTATGAGTTATTCCACCGAATGTGTTTTATCGATGAAATCTTTTTCTTGATAGAACGGGCATTGGGGTCCTATAAAGTATCTTTCTATCCAAGGTCCATATCTAGATGGTCTCCTATTCATCTCTACCCAATGTGGCGTTGGTTCATCCTCACAATCATAGCTATGTTTCTTAACATCATATACCGACCAAGTATCGCCCTCACCTACTGCTATCTTAGACTCCTTACAATCTATCATGGCGCTAGCGGTTACTAAAAATTCTCTTCCTACTAATAATGGGCATGTAGTGTCACTAACTATATCTAGGACGTGAAAATCCGCTAAAATAGTTAACTTCCCAACGTGAACAACTACATCCTTAATCATCCCAACCGGGTGGGCAATACTCCCATCCGCTAGACCAATTAATACCTCCGTCTCCTCTAACTTTCCTAGCTTGAGAGTGGTGAAAAGGGATAAGGGAATCAACTTGTTTTGACCCTAAATCGGCTAGTGTGTCAAAAGCTTCGGATCTTCCTATCTTACAAGGCAAAACAAATATACCCGGATCATCAAGCTTTTTAGGCAACTTGTTTTGAACGAAGGCGGTCCCATTTTTACCTAGTTTAAATTTCTCATATTTTTCTAGGAGGGCACTATAGAAGGGAGCACGGGCTAAGACATCAATGACGGGGCGTTCAAGGTGAAGCTCCTTGAATTCATCGTCAAGGTCTTGCGTAGGAGGTGTTTCAACTATGCTTTTGACCGGTTTGATATCGGGTGTTTCATTTGATTGGTCTTTTTGAAGAATTTGGTTTTGCTTGAAACACGTGCTCATTGATTTAACCGAGTAGTATTGCGGACAAGAAGTCGGTGACGAAACTGATGATATGGAATTAACGTTTAGTTTCGGGTTCTTGACCGTGTCGCTTGGGAGTGCTCCCATTTCTCGGTCGTTGAGAGCTTTCAACAATGTGTCGATTTTGGTGGTCATCTCGCTTTGCTTTTGTTTGAAATCGGCTTCAAACTTAGATATGCGAGCTTCTTGAGATGCCATAAACTTGGACATCAATCCTTCAAGATTGTTGGTACTACCATAGTTATTAGAAGGATTGTTGTTGAAAGTACGGTTGGAGGGTGGACCGTTTGGTTGGTAACGATTAGGCGGATTGGAAGAATTGTTTTGGTTTTGTTTCCACCTAAGGTTCGGGTGATTTTTCCAAGAAGGGTTGTAGGAATCACCGTAAGGGTTTGGCTCGGGTTTGAAAGTGTACCACTTATCTCCCGCTTCGTCGGTACGCGAGGATGCGTAGTCCGCAAAAGCTGTTCCGGGGAGTTCCACGCAATCACGAGTGTCATGGGGACCACTACATAATTCGCATGAAGAAGTGATTTTGTTCACTTGGCTTGAAGGCTTAGGAGCTTCGTAAGATTTCATGAGAAACTTGACTTGGTCCTCAAGTTCCATGATCTTATGGTCGGGAGTGCTAGAATTGTTCGAAGGCAAAGATATTGCCTTGACTGTTTTGTTCAAATCACGGGGATCATTCCAACTTTTGTTGTCATAGAGAGCAAGATCTTCTATGAGTTCCCATGATTCTTCCGTACTTAGATCACGTAGCTTACCACCGGCCGATTGGTCAATGGTTCGCCTTGTGGAGAGATCGATATGGTCATAGAAGATTTGGACTTGGAGCCAAAGATCTATGCCATGGTGAGAGACTTTTTGGAGTAAGTCCTTGAAACGAGTTCATGCTTCATATAGAGTTTCACCTTGACGTTGTTGAAACATCAAGATATCATTTCTAAGCTTGGTAGTTCTCCCCGGTGGGAAAAATTGAGCAAGGAAACGAGAGGTGAGATCATCCCATGAGGTGATGGATCCCGCGGGTAAACGTTCAAGCCATTGACTAGCTTGATCACGTAGAGAGAATTGGAATAGGCGTAATCGGGTTGACTCTCTAGTTGTAACATCAAGGTCTATAGAATCTACGATTTTAAGGAAGTCCTTGAGATGTTGATTAGGATCTTCGGAACGAAGTCCATGGAATGCACATCCGCTTTGCACCAACCGGATGGTGTCGAATTGCAAGGGAGACACATTGGCTCCTTGGGTGAGCTCAATAGTGTTTCGATAGCCTTGGTGGCTAGGTCGGGAATACTCTCCTAGGGTTCGGGGCCTAAGAGTTTGGTTTGCTAGTGGTGGGTTTTGTGGGTGGTCTTGTTGTGGTAGGTTGATGGGTTCAAAGATGTTACCACCTTCCATGATGTCGGATGGTAAAAGTTACGAACAAAAACACGAAGAAATAAGATAGACTAAAGAAAACCTAAAAATAAATATAAAATCTTACTAGAAAGGAATCTAGCAAGTAGACCTAATAAAAAGAAATTCTAACCTAGGCAATAACTATTCCCTGGCAGCGGCGCCAAAAACTTGATGCGTGGGAATTGCACCAGGCTTTACCTCTCGAGGGATCTCGAGAAGCTTACAACCCCCACCAGGCAGTGTACCTGATCGTTGTAGTATAGTATAGTGACAAGTACCGGGGGATTGATCGTTCAACTCAGGAATAGTGTCGCTAGGATTAGAAAGCCTAAGAACTAGGTCTAGAGATGAGGGATGATTCTTTTTGTATTTTTATATTTTTATAAAAGCAAATAAAAATCTCGGGTATTGGAAGAGTGGGCGAAATTAGTTGCTAGTCAACTAACCCAGTAACTAAAATGCAATCAAAATAAAATAACAAAAATGTAAATGAACTAATTAAAATAGTGGTGTGAACAATAGATGGGAGAATTGTGTTTACTTAGATTTCACTACTTCCTAGATATCTTTTACAGGTTAATTGTTTGTTACAGTTGCATGGATGACAGGTTATATTCCTTAATACCAATCGTGGGGTGGCGTACGTACCTCCCCAACTCTATAAGCTCCTACTTCACTCCTATGTCGAGCCTGCAAGAAGCTCCTAACATGGGATCACTAGAATTCGCTTATGCATTAAATACAACCATAAAAACCTTAGTACGCATTGGTTCATGTTTCTTAAGACGTTCAAGCAAGTTACACTATGGAAGTCTGCCAGTTTTCTTAAGCCTAACATTGAAATCATTCATCCATTACAACTATAAACAAGCAATCAACCTATAATCAACATCTAGGTTTCATTACATCTAAGCAAACACACAAGAGATCTAGCCTAGCATGTTAAAATCAAGACAAGCGTAAGATATATTCAAACAAAACATAGACATATTGAATGAATTGAAAAGATATTTATCTCAATTGAACATGAAGGGTTCCAAGGGGTGAAAACCCTTGAAAATACTGTTAAAAACGAGCTAGGGTTTATTCAAGTCGACCCTAAAATTCTCCTCTCTTTAGAATGAAAATTACAAAGACTATATATAGATTTTCTAAGGTGACGACGTCAAGAAGAAAGTTCTGACGCCGTCAACCCGCCGCAAAAAATATTCTCGGACTGCCTAGATCCAGATCTGACGCCGTCATGTGTATTGTTGTTCTGGGCCATCACCACTTTTACTCTTGACGGCCTTGATTTGACGCTGTCACGTTTTCACTGGGCCGTCACCAAAAATGCTCTTGACGCCGTCATCAAATTGCTCTTGACGCCGTCAGGTACTGTTCCCAGCAAGGAAAATTAAGACTTTGCCGTTTTCTTCACTTTTATGCTCCAAAAACGTCCAAAATGCTTCCTTTTCCAGAATTCACTCCCAAAGTACCTAAAATCAAAAAAGGAACGATTTAGGGCAATATTTGATCAAATAAATTCGAATTCAGGCTTAAATGACCCCCTAAAAACGGATCATTTTTCGCCTCATCACGTAAAAAATATTTGATTGTTTAATATTTATTTCGATTAATTTTGCCTTAGATTGAAAACCCTAAATCTGCTATTTAGATCTAACTGTGTGTTTTAACCGAGTGTGAGAGAGAGATGTGTGATAGAAGAAAGTCAAACACACACCACTTTACCCTTTATAATAATAATAAAAAAAAGAAAAGTAAATAAATTCTTAAAGGTAATAAATGATTAATACTTAAAACATAAATGATCCTTGATCAGTTTCTTCCATTCATAAGATCATTTAAACATTCACATGATTACCATTCACATAAAACCCAACTGCATACATCAAAACACAAAAGAAAATGTCCAAAAGATCCTAATCTTCGTCATAAGAATCTTCAGCTTCTTCCAACCTCTCCAAAAGCTCCTCCTTCTCCTCCAAGCTTTGACGAGACAACACCAATAGTTGAGCCAACAGATCAAGTTTCCTGCGATCCTTCAATTGTATTTCAAGGAAGGCATCATGACCAGTTGCTACCACAACATTGAAACAAGTAAATGAGGTAGCTGTCTCACTGATTGTTTGCTCCTTTTTGTCAATCACTGCCCTCAACTGGTTACTCTCCTCCCCCATACGAGCAATAAAACTTTCCTCCTCTGCTTTGTCATGAGTTATCAACAGCTTGAAGGCATCAACAAGCTTACCAGATTCAGTTGCAGCTTTCATTTCATCAAGGTCTGGTGTGGCTGCCATCTTAAGATTAGGGTTAAAATGTGGATAGTTGTGTGTTAAAATTATGGCTAAATATATTTGATCTTGCATTAACAATGTATTTGTATATATAATTAAAATGTGTGGTTGTAATAATTATGGATCGTAAATTACAATTTACAAAAATAACAACAAAAAGACACTCAAGAGGCATTGGAACATTTAATTTGGGTGTTAATGCAGCCTTTGCATCTTTTTCCATGCATAAATGGGGAATGCAGTATTTGTCCAACATTGCAATATAAACCCCTCATTTATACACTGGATATAAAACAAACCCTCCATGCACAATGCATTACCATTAACATCCTAAACTTTAAAAAAAAATGCTTATAATTTATCTTTATATTTATATCTTAAAAATTTCCGTTTATGTTAATTGAAACTTTTAATGAAAATAACTAATTTAAATACAAAAGTAATGATAACATTACTAGCCATCTAATTATCATTTCCACTAAAATAAATACAATACAACTTCTCTAATAGCCATTTAAATACCGTCATATGCTTATACAACCAAAAGCCCGTGCATCGTACGGGTTGTATAAAATATCATAAACATAAAAACAAGAAAAAAAACATTTAAAATAAAGCAACTAATTAAACTCATTCATCTTTTTAGCATTTGATTATTCCTCACAAACACCGGCTTTTGCTTGATTTAGTTGAGTCTTTGTCAAAGCAATGTTGACAACAAGCAAAAAGCAACTTTAAAAATGCATCATCTTCACATGCCTGTTGCACAAACCATAAACGCATACAATCATGCAATTTAAAAGATCTTGAAACATTCATCAAATTCTCTAACAACTCAAAATCTGCCATAAGCATCTAAATACCGTCATATGCTTATACAAACGTCTGCACTAACATTACGAAAAAACACATAATTAATCAACTAACCGACCGTACATCGCACGGGTTGGATAAAGCCTCGTAATATTAATAGAAAATAAATTAAATTACTACCCGCCACCGCCACGTGTAAATAACAAATTAGTTATTTAATCGAGTTTTTCTATCATGTTTTGTAAAGAAAGGAAAAAGAAAAACATTTTAATTAGAGTAAATGTCATTTTTTGTCCCTGTGGTTTGCCGGGTCAATCATGTTTAGTCCCTGCCATTAAATTTCGTCGGGTTTGGTCCCTTGACCAAGGTATCTATCAGTTGACCATGTATTATTGTGATGTGGCTAATAAGTGGGGGGCAATTTAGTCTTTATACTTGTTTTCCCTTTTAAAACACAAACACATAACAAACACAAACACAACACAATCTAAAAAACACAAACACAAACTGAGAAACAATGGTATGCTGCAAACGTTGTGGATCAATAGCCATTATCAAAACATCTTGGACACCTAGTAACCCCGGAAGAAGGTTTTATTGCTGCAGTAAAAGGGTAAGTAATCAATTTTTGATTTAAAAAAAAAAACCCCAAATCGACCTAAGTTGACCTAATTTTGTGATTTGCTTTGTAGGTAGCAAGTTGTGGGATTGTAGATTGGTATGATCCTCCTATGTGTGATAGGGTTGTTCAAATCATCCCTGGTCTACTAAATTCAATGAATCGGCTTGAGGGAGAATTACTTAAAAAAGCTAATGAAGCCAAAAGAAATAAGAAGTGGTTGATCATCCGTTGGTGCTTGTTATTCTTTTATGTATTGTTAAAGTGATATGCTTCTTCATCTAGTGAATCATCTAGGGTAGATTGGTAGACATAAGAATGTATCTTAGCAAGACAGTTGGTTCTTGTGTGGTCAAGTTGTATTTTGGGTCATAATGAATGAAAAATTATCAATTTCAACTTGACAAACAAATTAGTCTTTAACTTTTATTTCATTAATGCATACATAGATGCATATTTCATTTAGCTTGTTGTAGCATACATAGATGCATTAGACAATGATTGTTAAAGACATTACACACATGCATTACACAGATGACTTAGCCCATTTTCCCTTTCCATGAGGTGCCTGTTTGTGATGGATTGTAAATCCTCTTCCACTTCTGTGCCTCAATGACCTCCCAAGTGTGCCTATTTGGCAAGCCTATCACTTGAACCCTTCCTTCATATGGAACATCACCAACAGGAGTATTGTTAACATGATAGCTAGCAAAAGCACCCATAGCCTTTTGGGAGACACCTTGATTACTTGGAATCATCATCTTGGACTTAGCTTGGACAGAAGTACCCTTTTTAGACTCACATTGATCCTGTTCAGATGTTGAGTGATAGCTAGACACACAGCTATCATTAAACGAGCTGAAATCGGAGCTTGACTCAACCATTTTTCCCTTGGATTTTTTTGTTACTTGAGCTGTCACACCCCCAAAATACCTGAATGGCAGCGGAATGGAATACTTGGGGGTGACTGTCATAGCACTACAGTTACAGTTATATTGAACGACCTAAAGTGTTATTTTGAAAATACATCATTTGATTCATTCAAAATATTCAGAGTTATAAAACATAGGTCCCAAAAGTCTTGGAAAGTTTAAGGAAATAAGTTTAGTACAATCAAATGATAGTTCATAAGTGCATGAAAATCCAAAATGAGACGCGTCATCCTTGATACTCAATGAAATGACTCCATGCATGTCATGAGGAATATATGTCTTAGTTACCTGAAAATACATTGCGAAAACGGTCAACAATAATGTTGGTGAATAATCATAGGTTTGTAAGTTAAATCGTATGTACATAAGCCACAAGTATAAAGTAAACCGACAAAAATGTCAAAAATGCTACATTGTCTCTTAAGCTCATGACCCCGAAGCTAGACATAATATTGTATTGGCCCCAAAAGAGTGTTTACCAGGCACTCAGATAGTTTAGACATGAAATGCATCCGTAATTCCGTTGGAGCAACCCAAACACGGATGGAGGCGTCACCCTCAATAGATCTATTCACTCACTCTCGCTTGGCATTATAATTAACGGTCCATGATAATAAAGGGGACTTAACTTGGTAGGAAGGCAACTTAAGCAATGTATGGAATTTAATACTTGGGCATGTACAAAAATAAATGATGCAATGTATTCTCCCCCGTGGGATTTGAAATCAAATAAGTAATTGAAAACGGGGTATGAAAACTCACCTGAAGTGATAGTACAATGAGATAAAATGATCGGGACAACAAGGCACGAACACTAGCCGCAACCTAAATGAATGAATATGATCTACTTTAGATCATGAAATGTTTTAATGAATATTCATGCACATGATACCTATACCACTCGTAACTTGAAAATACTTGTTATCGTCAAAGTAGGTAATTTCCATACTTAGGAAAAATAAGTTCAATTAGAAGTATAGAAACTTGTCATAATATATCGTATATAAAATGTTAGTGTTATATTCCTCGTTTTGAAAACCTTAAAATAACGTCTAGTAGTTGTATAAATAAGCCTTGGGTCGTACGTACTTCGTTAGTTACGAATATAACTCTTGAATAAGAAATCTAGAAAATATAGCATTTAGTACGTAGTTATATTATTTCTAGTAGTGACTAAATATATATATAGTTTTGACGATTTTAAAACATGTATAACTTTGTCGTTTTAAGTCCATTTTCCTCGTTCTTTATATCCACGGATTCGTCTTAACATGTATTAATATATTTTTGATAGTTCGGCTCCTCTAGGTTACGTCTAACGCCTCTATTTGTCCGTCGAAAATCGTCTAACAGCATGTAATTTTCAAAAAAATAGTTTTCGTCAATAAACTTGCAAAAATCATAACTCCTTCGTTATAAGCTCGTTTTAATCCGTTCTTTCGCCCACGACTTCGTTTTTGAAAGTATTTTCTAAATCTTTGGTCAAAAATTACCCATCACCTACTGAGTTTCCCACGTTTTAAAAATATGGACAGTAGGTATATATATTGTTTCAAAAACCATTTCTAGGGTTCCAACCTAGTTCCAACTTCAACCAAATCACTTCCAATCACCACAAAACTAGTTTAATCTTACCATACACCTTCTTAGGGTGTCATGGGTTCCTAAACATCATAAATCAAGTGGATCTAACAAGGATCTAACTATATTCTATTTCTATGGCTCAAAAGTTAGATATGTATAAAATGGAGTGGTATTAACAACATATGCATGTAGATCTTGTATATATATCATATGAATCTTGTAAAAACTTGGTAAAATTATAAAGATGAGTTTCATACACTTACTTGAAAGATTAATGAGATTTTGATGATGAAAACCTATGTAAACCTTGAGTTTGTATTACAAAATCCTAAAAGGAGTACAAAATACACTATATAATTTACTTGATCTTAAAAAATTATGGTTTTTGCTTGTTCTTCTTGTTTAGGCCGAGCACCACACCAAGAGAGAAAAATAAAATGTTGTCTTGCTTTTAGATCTTGAAATGAGATGAAAAGAGATGTTTTTATTATATATATTACTAGTTTATAAGCCCGCCCGATGGGCGGGCATGACTTGTAATTTACATTTAAAGTTAGTCATGTATGTATATAAGTGATCTTTTATAGTTATAATTTATGTATTAATAAAGAGACACACATGACTTATAATTATTCTTTTGATAGTATTAGTCAATTGAAATTCATATTTAAGGATGGGGATGTTAATTAATATTTTGATGGTTTTAGTATAAGTTAAATAGTTTTACGAAATGTGCAGTTGACATACATTTTAATTGCCTCTTAATTATAACCTGAAAGCACAGTTTGAGTGCTGGTTGTACCCGTCAAACACCTTATTCATTAGAAACCCTTACGTTGCAAATAGTTTGAAATCATTGTGAATCACAAAATTAAATTTTAATAGCTTAAGTTTCAAAAATTTACTTTGTGGCACCACTTAGACCAAGAGAAATCATGTAGATCATTGAGCATGTATTCTGGAATTTGCATGTTCCGTTAGATTGATTAAATGACTAATGTAGAGTAAAAGGAAAAGATAATATCTTTGTGTTGAAAAACACATATTTCATGATGATCATAAATTACAATCATCTTCTATTTGTTTTATAAGTCTTTTCCTCGTGAATACTCTTGGGCGACATATTTGTTGCATAATCCCACAATTATGCAACTTTCTAATATGGCTCATGTAGGTCTCCTTTTGTTCGCACTTTGTGGTATCATATACTAATAGACAATAGGGGTGTCAAAAGAGTCTAGTCGGGTCGACCCAATCCTAACCCTACTTAGGGAAGATGGGAAATTGTTATTATCTGCATTTCTTAAAGAGTACATTATTCGACTGCGGTAGTATTTTAGGCTTCTCATTACTAAGCTTTCACCTAAATGTTAAAAAATCTTTAATGAAAAAAGTTTGGATTACAAAAAATCCCACTTTAGCTAATACTTGATCTCATAAAAGTTTAATATGCAATGTTATGTGTCAATGTTTGATTTTGCATATACTTTTAAGCAAAATCAGATTCAATGAATAAGCCAAAAAGTTTATCTCACAAAGTAAGAATTATGAAAATACCTCAATTCAAAATCTTTATAATATTTATAAGATCTTGAACAAAAGGTGCCCTTAGGAATAACAAAGTTTAATGTAGTGGATAGAATAAAAGCGAGCTATAAAGAAAATGGGTTAAATAGGATCAAGTGTATTTTGTTTTAAAAAAATTGTCATCACAATATGGTTCATGCGTTGATTAAATGGGTTGTAAGTCTACTTATAAGATCAAGGATTCATAGGTGCATGGAAGCAACTCTAAAAGTACTTAGTAAGTACTTTCTCTTCAACATTGTGTGATGCCATACGCATTGCAATTCTAGAAGTCGATGAAAAGACCTTGTAAACAAAACAAATGACGAAAAACATGACATTAGCCAATCGAGCAAAACCGTGCTAATAGAAAAGGAGACACATCAGTACTTGAATCAATTTTAAAAGCACTTTTTTAATACAAATGGTCCAATTTAAGTTATTTTGAATATCTAATGCTAAAAAGGAGGCATGTCAAATACCTATAGTGCCTTTCAAAAAGGAGTATTACTTACAATATAGTTTTCAATAGTAAAATAAATTAGCTAACAACGCCTTAAAGAAATTTCTAAGAAAATTCATACATGTCTCCAAACAAAATATATAAAACTGATAGATCCCCATTAGATATATACAGTTTGAATGCCCATGACCATACATATTACAAAAGACATAGTTACATTGACAAATTTCTAGTTACATCATCTAAAGCGCACAAAGGATTTTAATAAAAAGTTAATGACCTACTGTGATGTCTTTTGATCATGGTCTTTCTATTTTTTCATTGTTACTGGTGCAATGCTTAAAGGCAGTCTTTGCTTCTTGGGAGCCTATGACAGCAACGTTGTTGTGGTATTAAAAAATCAATTCAAAAGAACTCGGTTCATGGAACATTAGAACAAATAGTTGAAGATGAATGTGTAAAAAAAGACTGAACACACGGTACTGAGCTTACCTTTCCACCAAGCGAAACTACTTTATGATTTTCCATAGCCTAATTTTCTTTCCATATCATATGCGGATGTCCTGGATAAGTAATTGATAACAATTAAATCAAATAATTTCATAAAATGAATATGCACACATATCTGTTACTTATTAAATGAACACAAACTGAGCGTAAATGTTAAGACCAACATGGTTAAAAGAGATCATGGTTCATAACTCACAGGTGCCATAAACTAAATTTTAAGTGTAATCAATGTTTTTGTTTAACATCAATTCGAGCTATAAAGGTAAGTGGTACTCACAACATGTCTATTATTAGATTTTGGACATCAGCTAACTATATTTGTGATGATAACATGATTGTTATGGAGCAAAATAAATAGAAAACTTGGAGCTATGTACCAGCATCTTCAGGTTGAAAATGTGGACGATATGAGCTACTACCCAAGTCCTCTTGAAGTTGCATCAGCACCACTGATATCTTAAAAAAAACCAAATCAATTAAAAATTAGGATACATAGGAGTGCTAAGTACTAATGTGTTATTGAAAATCAGTTATAAAACGGGTCACATAAGATAGTGTTTGGACATGTATCTGCTGCTTGTCGCTGTAATGATCAAATACTGAATGTTTGACGAATACTGAAAACTCAGGGAATTAAAATATTAAAAGACCATAATGGACATACTTGTGATAGATAGCAGCTTACAAAAGCTTAGCGAAGGTAGTGACTTTTAGTGGCCTTCTTGCATATAGCCCATTGTAGGCCAGGTAAGCTAAATGATGAAATTAAGCGTCAGTGGAGTCATCCCATTCTAGGCTCTCTAAATTTAACTTCTGTGGGTCTATTAGAGGGAGGTTTGCTTCGTAATATAGCTCAGGGGCTCTTTAGCCTTTGCCCATTTAATATGACGTCTTGCCTCAACGTGTCCACTTATAAATCCACTTCTTTCTCACATCCTTTCTCTCCATCTTCGATGATTTGGGTCAATAAGCGCCGTGTAACGGTGATGAACCAAGTAAGTATCCAAAGCATTATCAACCTGAATGTTCTCGAGATAGGCAATAAGTACTTTATGTTCAATCTTTCGAAGGCCACATTCTTTTTCCATTTGCACAGCTTGGAAATAATATGCAATTATATCGTTAGTTATGGCCTTATGGGCCTTTAAAAGAAGCAAAATTAATTTAAACTACACAAAGACAGCATACTACAATAATTCAAATCAATAATAGGTAAGTATATCTCACATAGTATGGAGTAAGATAAACATCATTGTTAATATTGTTTAAGAATATTTGTTCTTTTGGAGGATCTTATCATGTCTAACGGCTCTAAAATATCCAAATCATCACAAATTTTGGCCGTTGCAAGTCCAACTGAAGAATCCCATACTGACAGCTAAGTTTTATAACGTGAGTTCATGATTAGGATATGTGTAAGAGTGCATTAACATAACCGCTAAACACTTAATACCTTTCTCTAAAATACCGTTAAGTAAAGGCCTTAAACTTGCTTCATCAACCGTCTTAACACTTGTAACCTTCTCACCAGAAAGCACCATTTCCAGAATCAGTTAAGAGACTCTTTGGTATTGCTTACTTTTTACGTGTATTTTAAGCATTTTGCATTATCCTCTAATTAAAAGATTATGTGTAAAGTTTTCATATATCTGATGTATCAGACAATACTCATATAGATAACCATAAGATAATATAGATATCTGTATAAAAGTACCTTTTGAATCTGTAGATATTAAGGAGTATAAAAGGATTCTATCTTGAATACAGCCCTGTGTGCAATAACAAACAAAAATAAAGTCACAATTAGAATCTAAGAGTAAATGTTGTAAGCACAAGAATAATATATGTATTAAAAAAACTAAGCTAAAAGAATACCTTTGCCCTCACGATATGCCCATTCATTGAGGCACCTTTTAAATGAACCTGTAAAGACACATTGGAAGGGAAAAAAAGACAAAATTACTGATATGAATTCCTTGCCACTCCATCAAATGCATGAGCTCTACAAACTTTTTCGGCGCAAACTGCACAATGATAGTTATTAGTTATATGGTCACAACAAAATGCTGAAATAGGCATGCATGGTTTAGAGTCTTTGATACGGTAATAAGATTTTCATACCTAAAAAAAGAATGGCAAATAACCCATTCAGTAAATTAGTATATACGTGTTTCATTTACATTTCTTGGTAGTCAATTTTACATTTCACCGTATAAAATGCACGCATACAAAGGGTGTTTGGATTGTGTTTTTGAAATTGATAGTAATTTGATTATCTCAATTTGTAGTTCACAATATTTAGTTTTTGATTATTGTACAATTAATTCAAGAATGATCACAAGCAACAAAACTGAGTATTTAAATATAAAATATTTTCAAATTCAGATCAATGCACTTACACCAAGTGGTATGGTGACTCGTGCTCGTAAGGTCATTCTAAAGATGTATTAAGTTTTAAATTTGGTTGAGTGAGTCCGTCTTCATCTCTCTGCCCGTATTCCACGCTCAAGATATGCCCATGTTTCTTTGTCCAAATTCCAAGGACCTTTATAAGAACAGCAACATGATACTTACCATCTAAAGGGCTAGATGAGACATTAAATGGGTGCCATTGCAACCAAAATAATTATCTAACTTGAAGCAACACCCAACTCAAGGAATTGTATCGTAACGCTACATAAAAAAAATGAATACGTACATATTAGCAAAAATGTCATAGAGGAATGTTGTCATAAAAAAAACATTGAGGGATGTTATAAACAGAGAAAAAGTGTTTTGGGCCAACACCAACCACCCCATTTTGAACAAAATAAAGGTTGAATTTTCGTATGTTAACTGCACCGAGATTCTCAAGTACGCGAGCTGCTACACCTTCATCCTCACGAAGCAAAAAAAGAAGTATGTGGTCTGACCCAATATAATTATGACCTGAAACATAAAGCAGTGGTGTTAATTAAGTTATCACTCTATTTATTGGTTCACCGACATACATAGTGTTTGGACAAAGGGTTACCTAGCTGCCAGGCCTCCTTTAGTGATAGTTCAAGTAACGGATACAAATCCACTACTCCTACCTATGCTTTTCTCTACCTCAATATGTGCATCTTTCAAATTAGTTCCCATTGACTTGAATACGTTTGCTGCAATACTAATATCAAATTACAATACTAATTTAACAATGTCTCACACACCCTGATCACAATTCAATTTTTTATCCAAATTAATCAAGGTTAAAGACCCATTATACTAAGCGGGTGTTTTGGATTGCTTACTTTTTTCTCTTTTCATGCTTATCTTTATTTCAAAATGTTCATTTGAGATATAATAAAAATTAATATCTTACCATCATATTGGTATCTATAATTACCAAAATGGTCATACCTACAGAAGATAGAGTGCTTACTGTGTCATAGTTGGAGCACGGCCTGGGTAAGATAGAGTGCCGAGCATATGGAAGTCGCTGGAAAATCAAGCTGATAAAGAAAATCAAGATTCAAACATCTAGGTGATGTTGGAAAAGCAAGTTGAAAAAAAAGAAAATTGATTACCAATTTTACAGGAGTCACTGGAAAAGCATGCCAAGAAAGATCGTCGAGTAAAGGAAGCAAGCTTTTCAAGAATATCACATGAGTACGCTGGTGCCATAAACATATAATCTTTCCTTCTTTCTCGTTCTCCATTGAGGCCTATACAAATTATTGATGGCCCTCTTCTGCAATATGCCAACTTATTTTTTATGTGAAACATTGATGCGATCTAATAGGAGTCTTAAACTCTTTAATTTTTTTTACAATTGATGGTTACAATTTTACACCATTCTTGGAGTTGATATGCATATATTAAAATTGTACCAATATACAAATTACATGAAGATAGAAATTCAAGCAATTTCTTATAAAATGTGCTTGGAGTCTATATGTTTACCATAATAACTATCCTACTTTTCACAACAAATACTTCTAACTAATATTGTAGTTGAACTTAATATATTGAGTATATATTCATATATAATCATGTGCAGTGGTATTGCAGTTAAGAATTGCAAAAAAATAAAAAATAAATAAAAGGTAGGAAACCTACTCTTATTTAGCATAAGCAATAAAGAAGATTCCCCAAAAGCCGCATCTGTGGTTACAACTATGGTTATATATTAGCCTGCAAACAGGACTTGTAACTTACAATAGTGTAATATGTGGAATTGAAATCAACGTAATACCCTTGAAGCTACAACAAAATTTGCATCTGTAGTGACCTGGATACATAAAAATTATTAGAATTATGCGATTAACCAAATGCAATAAGAACAAAGGCATGATACAGAAGTATCAAGTGAATGTCGACGTTAAAGGCGACAATACATAACTGTGGACATACTCGTTAATCGGTGGTTCTTAAATTCGTACCTCAATAAGTAAAAGACTAAGTCATGAACAGTGGTCATGATTAAACTTCTTAATACCATAGTTTGTTGCAATCATTGAAAATATAAATTATATTTCTACAATTCCAACTGAGAATTAACCATCAACAACGCCAATCTAGCCCCCTTTTTGAAAAAGAAAGGACAAATAAAGGATTGGTAATTGGTCTCTGACTCCTCATTTTTAAGCAATACCCTTATGTTTTATTTTAGATAGGCGTATTTTGTTACTAACAATAATAAAATATATATGAAAGCTAGGCAAAAGAGTCGATTTTTAATAATGAACAATTCTAGCACAAAATGTCAATATGAGCCTTAAAAGTACAAAAGATCAGTGAAATTTAAGTTGTTTGGTATTCAGTTACTTCCTAAACTACCTAAAAAGAAGCCGTATAATAATATGCCCTTTCGCTTCTTTTGATCTCCACTTCAGTCATTAACATAGTATTTCTTTGTGTTGCTCTTTCACTCCATCACAACCATAAAGCAACCACTCGATCTTGCACTGTGAGAAACAAAGTATCATATCGTTAGTGACAATCAGGCGTTAATTACAGTAACAAATGATTTAGCTTTTCAACTTGTCAAAACCCCCTATTGGGTTTTCCTTTATTATATAAAAGAGAAATACGTACCAGGTATAGTTACTGGATTATGAGCCTTTAACCGCGGTAGGTCAGCAGTAAGTGGCTCGTCTTTTGGGACTATAAAAGCAGTTGGTATAAGAGGTTGTTGACCTGTTTCCCCTTGTTTATCGTTGGTATATTCTTTATCATTGGAAATTAGGTGGATTCTAATAAAATGATCATAATTCATGTATACTTCACTGACCTTTAAGCTATATGGTCATGAGATGCCCTCACCATAGATGTGAATAATGTCAACGCTGCAAGGATAATTGTACGTCACATCTGATAACCGTACCTCACTTCTAGTTTTAAAGACTCATACAAACCGAACTGTAATCCACGATAAAGGCAACATTACCATCAGATCATAGTGTCTTCGTGCAGACATCAGCCAACTTATTAAATTGTTACCTTCCCGCCAAATAGTCCCAGACAGAAAATACTACACAACTGGGCCAGTCGCTGCATCTGTATACAGTATTATAAGAAGGTGTCATAAGCTAATAAACTGTTAGATAGTTAAATGACCGTAGTTTTCAACAATTATGTATAGGCTGTGTGCAAATACCATAACAGAAACGTGGTGGCGCAAATATACCTTGACTCACTGATCAACTTCGACACATAAAGACACCTCATATTCGACCAGGAAGATTAGGTGATCCATCATCTGAAAAATCATTTTTGAATATTAATGTATTTAGAATTATAGGGGTACTTTACAGAAATCAGTAAACAAAAGATACAAAGATAGAAAGCTCAAACTATGATTGATGGATAGTCATAAAAATGCTAAAATCAGCAAACAAAATATAATTTTTTAGGTTTTCTATTCTCAACAAAATTTCCAAAAGACTAATTAAGCAAATATGAGTAAAATAAATAATAATTATATCTCAGTCAATATAAAACAAAATCCTAATGTTATATCATACATAAAAAGTTGGAAACACGATTATAAATTAAAACAATTAATTTGCATACCTTGACGAACCTCAATAGCCTATGATCGAGGTTAGAAACTACTTGGGGTTTTTAAGAACAAAGATATATAATGGTAGAAGTGTAACCTGATGCGACAAACAGGTTCATGTCAGCATACATGTCTAAACTTCAATGTTTTGTGATACGGAGCTGTGTGAATCTAATCAGGCATTTTTTTTTTGCTGGTTGTTGCATTTTCTACAGGTCTCACATATATCAATCGCTGCACATCTTGATTATCAGATATCCCTTCCACACACTGACCAATCAGGTCTGTCTATATGAACAAAAAAGACCAAAAGAATATGATGATTCAACAAAACCTAAAGAACACAATGGTAATAAATATATTAGTTCATGATCAAACTAATCGGTGTGGATAAGACTTCAAACCTTTTAGAAGATAGGTATGCTTATCCTGCAGATCAAACAATAACTCAGAAAAAAATAAGTGTATGCGTACCTAGGGCTGAGAATTTCATGTAGAGAATTTTGATGATTAGGGTTTTTCTTTTGTGAAAAAATATAAGTCCGTTTTATATGGGATTATTATTGTAATATTTGGTTGCGGGTTTATAGATTTTGGCTTTGCAAAATATAATTAAAAAATATGTTGGTCTAATGGTAATCTCATTTGCTAATCTTACACACAACCCAAGTTCAAATCTCACCATTGTCATTTTTTATTAAATTCCGAATTTCAGATGTTTAACAATGCTTAAGTGGCTTTAATTGTGATGACATGGCATTTAAAGATGACTAGGCATTTAAAGATGACTAGGTGGACATACAAATTTAAAATAAAAAATGGTTTGAATGTGATGACATGGCAGAAAATGAATTACATGGCAATGACTGGGCAATGAGGTGGCAATACGCGTGTAACGCCTCCTGTTATATATAATATAGAGATATAAATTGGACAAATAATTGATATATTAATGATATGGTAAATATTTCAAGATATGTAAGAAATGGGAATGGGGGGGGGGGGCGGCATTTAGTGAAAAAAAAAGGAAAAGTGGTATTTTGTGTAAGATAGTTGGTAGTTTTAGGTATTATTATGTATATATTAATAGTTTTAGGGAATACCGGGTACCGAGTTAACTAAAAATAAATTTTAACGGAGTTAACCGGGACATAAAAAAGTCGTAAAAATTGTAAAAATATGTTGGGTATAAATATTGAGTGTTTGGATAATTATTATTTAATTTCTACGAAAACTGTCGTAATTTTAGTAAACTTACGATAATAATTGAATAAATTTCCAAAACACCGGGTAAATTAATATTATAATTTTTATATTATTAAAATGAATATAAAAATATATTGGGATCATAGTCGGGAGTGTCGGACGTGTTAGTCATATTATTGATCGCTTGTTAACGTTCATTTAGAAATAATTATACGTAAAAAGTCAATTACACCAAAAGTATAAATTTAAATATCCTACGAGTGGAATAGTATGCAAGTGCCATAATGATGATATGCAGACTATTTCTAGTCCGTATGAAATGTCCCTGATGATAATGCATGAATTCGCTCCTGAACCAATTCGGTTACGCGAATTTGAATATCCGTAAACTAAATTTACGATGAAATGAGTAATGCACATGAATAGTGGTTTTCTCTCGGAAATGAATAGTGTCATGTGAATAGTGAAATTTTTGAATGTTTCTCGAAATATCAAACTGACCTAAAAAATGATGAATAGTAAAATGATGAATAGTGATCGATGAATAGTAATTGGTGAATAGTAAGATGTTGAGGTTTGGAAAAATGACCTGAAATTGTGGGGTGTGATAGTCGGCCACCCAAAAGGAATTCAGTCCCTGAATTCAGCTAGTGTTGGTCTCGGAAATTGGCTTGGTGAAAAGTTGTGGATACTTTAGTCGCATTTGGTCTTCTCGTTCCCAAGTAAACTCGGGTCCTCTTCGAGAATTCCAGCGAACTTTCACGATCGGAATTCGACTCTACTTCAACTGTTTGACCTCGCGATCCATAATTTCAACTGGTTCCTCCACAAAGTTAAGCTTTTCATCGAGTTGGATTTCTTCTAATGGTATAATGGCAGACTCGTCCGAAAGACATTTCTTGAGGTTCGAGACATGAAACGTGTTGTGTACGTTGCTAAGTTCTGACGGAAGTTCAAGTTTGTAAGCTACCGGACCAATCCTTTCCAGTATCTTAAATGGACCAATGTATCTCGGGTTCAACTTCCCGCGTTTTCCAAATCGTATCACGCCCTTCCAAGGCGAGACTTTCAACATGACTTTGTCTCCGACCTGAAATTCCAATGGTTTGCGTCGAACATCTGCGTAGCTTTTCTGTCGACTTCTAGCAGTTTCGAGTCTCTCTCGAATCTGAATTATCTTTTCTGTTGTTTCTTGAACCATCTCCGGGCCAGTACATTGTACATCACTGACTTCGGCCCAACAAACTGGAGATCGACACTTACGACCATAAAGTGCCTCGAATGGTGCTGCTTTAATACTTGAATGGTAACTGTTGTTATAGGAAAATTCGATCAACGGCAAATGGTTAGCCCAACCATTTCCAAAGTCAATAACACATGCCCTAAGCATGTCCTCCAGTGTCTGAATAGTTCTCTCGCTCTGATCATCGGTCTGAGGATGGTAAGCAGTGCTCATGTCTAACTTGGATCCAAAAGAATCTTGTAATGACCGCCAAAAGTTTGAAGTAAAACGACTATCTCTGTCGGAAATGATGGAAACTGGTGCACCGTGTCTTGAGACTATTTCCTTGACATAAAGTCTAGCAAGTTGTTCCATGGAATAAGTCTCTCTAATGGGTATGAAATGAGCTGATTTGGTAAGACGATCAACGATTACCCAAATAGCATCGTAACCTCCTGACGTCTTGGGAAGTTTAGTGACAAAGTCCATTGTAATACGCTCCCACTTCCATTGTGGAATCTCTGGTTGTTGAAGTAATCCTGACGGTTTCTAGTACTCGGCTTTCACTTTAGCACAAGTAAGGCATTTGCTGACGTACGTAGCTATTTCTGCTTTCATGTTCGGCCACCAATAAAGCTTTTTGAGTTCCTGATACATCTTATCAGAACCGGGATGAATAGAGTACTTCGACTTATATGATTCATGCATAATCAATTCTCGTATCCCACCATAGAGTGGTATCCAACTTCGGTCCTTGAAGCATAACACTCCATCTGCTCTTTTTACAAAGCCATTTTTGTTTTCTGGCATACCATAGAGTTTCTCATGTGGTCGATTTTCTTCTTTGAGAGCCTCAATCTGAGCTTCTAAATTTTTTGATGGTAATGGCAAAATGATTGTCATTCCCAATGACCTAACTCTCAAAGGTTTGAGTCGTTCTTTTCGGCTAAGTGCATCTGCTACAACATTCGCTTTTCCCGGGTGATATCGGATTTCACAATCGTAATCACTCAACAATTCTAGCCAACGACGTTGTCTCATATTGAGTTCCTTCTGATCAAGTATATGCTGTAAGCTCTTGTGGTCGGTAAAAATTACGCACTTGGTACCATAAAGGTAGTGTCTCCAAATCTTGAGAGCAAAAACTACCGCACCCAACTCCAAATCGTGTGTAGTGTAATTCTTCTCGTGTGTCTTAAGCTGTCTAGATGCATAAGCTATCACCTTCTCGTTTTGCATTAGCACAGCTCCAAGTCCTTGATGCGAAGCATCGCAATATACCACAAAGTTCTCAATACCTTCGGGTAGTGACAAAATCGGTGCGCTACAAAGCTTCTGTTTCAATAATTGAAATGCGGACTCTTGCTTCTCTCCCCACTCGTACTTTTGAGTCTTTTGTGTCAGCTTAGTCAATGACTTCGCTATCTTAGAAAACCCTTCAATAAACCTTCTGTAATATCCGGCAAGTCCTAGGAATTAACGAATTTCCGTAGGAGACTTGGGCGTAGCCCAATCCTTAACTGCCTCGATCTTTGCTGGGTCGACTTGTAATCCCTGGCTATCAATGACATGGCCAAGAAATTGAACTCTTCGTATCCAAAAATCACACTTTGAAAATTTGGCATACAATTGCTCCTTCTTGAGTAGTTCCAGGATTGTTCTGAGATGTTCTTCGTGCTCTTCCTTACTCTTGGAATAAATCAAGATATCGTCAATGAATACGATCACAAACTTATCAAGATACGGTTTGCACACCCTATTCATGAGATCCATGAATACCACAGGTGCGTTGGTTAATCCGAAAGGCATTACTTGAAACTCATAATGACCATAACGTGTTCTAAATGCCGTCTTCGGGATATCCTCATCCCGAACTCTAAGTTGATGGTAACCGGACCTTAAATCAATCTTGGAATAAAAACTGGAACCTTGTAACTGGTCGAACAAGTCGTCGATTCTGGGGAGTGGATAACGGTTCTTCACCGTTAACTTGTTCAGCTCATGATAGTCGATGCACATTCTGAAAGTTCCATCCTTCTTCTTCACAAACAAAACTGGTGCTCCCCAAGGCGAGGAACTCGGTCTAATGAATCCTTTGTCCAAAAGTTCTTGTAATTGATTTGACAATTCCTGCATTTCCGAAGGTGCAAGTCTATATGGTGCTCGCGCAATTGGTGCAGCTCCTGGCACTAATTCAATCTGAAACTCAACTTGGCGTGTAGGCGGAAGTCCTGGCAATTCTTCTGGAAAAACTTCTGGAAATTCCTTAACAATTGGCACCTCTTCAAGTCGTTTCTCATCCGACTTCTTCTCCGTGATGTGAGCCAAGAATGTATAACAACCCTTCTTTATGTACTTCTCGGTTTTAATGCATGATATAATACTGAGTCTAGTTCCACTTCGCTCTCCACGAACAACCAAAGTTTCACCGTTATAAGGAAGGTGAACAACTTTCTCATCACAAATAATTCTCGCTCGATGTCGGGATAACCAATCCATACCGATAACAACGTCGAAAATTCCAAGTTCTACGGGCATGAGGTCTATATTGAATGGATGGTTTAGGAAATTTATAGTGCAACCACGGACAATGGTGTTGGTGTTAACTAAAGACCTATCGACTAGTTCAACGATATAGGAAATGTCTAATGGGGTTGGTTCTATGTTAAGTAAAGGTGCAAATGCAATAGAAACAAACCTTCTATCTGCTCCTGAATCAAATAAAATGGATGCATAACGATTATTAACGAGTAACGTACCCGCAACAACATTCGGGTCCTCTTTGACATCTTCTCCTCCCATAACATAAGCTCTTCCTCGAGCCATTCCACCTTGATTTCCAGCTCCTTGATTCTTCTTCTTTGGGCACTAACCCCTATAGTGTCCAATTTCTCCACAGCCAAAACATGTTACTGGTGGTTTTTGATTGTCACCCAAGTTTGGAATCCTGCAATCTTTGGTGTAGTGACCAGTCTTCTTGCAGTTGCCACATGGATCTGGGCAACGTCCTGGGTTATGATGTTTTTGACACTTTTCACACTTGGGTAGATTACCCGCATATCCTTTCCTTTCAGTTGGCCCTGCAGCATAGGCCCTTGCCACTTCTTGCCTCTTAGGTGGTGGCTGAATAGCATTTCCACCTTGGTTGTAGTCAAACCTCCTCTTGTTGTTGTTGTTATTGTTTGGGTTGTTGTTTCGGTTATTGGGATAGTTGCGGTTTCGATTGTTGTTATAGTTGTTATTGTTTCGAGTGTTGTTGTAGTTGGTGTTGTTTGAACGATTATTGTTGTTGTTGACAGCAGATTTTCCTTTTACCACTTGGACCATGAGTTTCTGAGTTATTCGGATAGCCTCTTCCATTGTTTGAGGATCAAAAGAAATCACATCCCCTCGAATACTTTCAGGCAGTCCACCAATGAAGTTTTCCATCTTTTTCTCATCGTCGGGAACCATAGTTGGACATAGTACAACCAACTCTTGAAACCTCCTGATGTAGGTCTCGATGTCATCGCCTTTAGTTACTAGCTCGTAGAATTCTGTTTCCAACTTTTGCACCTCAGTACGAGGGCAAAACTTCTTTGTCATCAATTTCTTGAATTGATCCCAGGTGAGCTTGTATGCATTTTCCATACCAATCGGCTGAGCATAAGAATTCCACCAAGACATAACTTCATCAAGAAGCATACCTGTAGCAAATTTTACCTTGCTGACGTCCGGACAACTGCACATGAGGAATACATTCTCAGTCTTTTCAAACCAGCAGATCAAAGCAACCGCTCCTTCAGTGCCCTTAAACTTATAGGATCACTAATCTTGAAATCCTTCCAAGTACATTCACGCCTATTATTGGGTGGTTCAACCGTCCCTGTATTAGAAGCAGTTTCAGCAGCTCTTGCAGCAACCTCAGCTCTCTCAACTTCTAGAGCTTCTGCTATACTATCCCTGACCAACTTGCGGATAGCGGCTTGAGTCATAGCGGGTGTTTCTGGTGCAGCCTTACCTTTCCTTGGTGCCATACTTCTGATAAATCACAATGGAAACAACCATGAGAAAAATCATAATAGAAATAGTCATCGTACCAAAGGTATACACCCACAACATGTATATATACAACCACAACAAGTATAAACACAACCACGACATGTACGAGTACAACCACAACCTGTATAAATACAACCACGACATGTATAAATACAACCACAACCTGTATAAATACAACCACGACATGTATAAATACAACCACAACCTGTATAAATACAACCACGACATGTATAAATACAACCACAACCTGTATAAATACGATAACAATAAAGAGCAACCACGAAACATCATAAATATAATCACAACACATTAATATAATACATGAAAATTTCAGCCTACATGGACCGATATAATATATAGCACAACATTTCCAACATAGTAGAGTCATACTTGATATATTTGTTTGTACAACAACCAAAAGACTACAAGTTCTTGAATTATGTCCCACACCTCGGGACTAGGAAAATAGTAAAAGCTAATACAATACAAGTCTATGTCTAGGCTCCTCCAGGTGCTCTAGATGGTCCAGGTGCTCCAGGTCCCCCAGGTCCTCTCCTAAGGCGGCGAATCTCATGATCCATCGCAACAACAATCTCCTCCGAGTGCTCCACTCGAAGCTGGAGGGCAGCCTCCCTGGTCTCTGCAGCTGTCAAAATACACTATATAATTTACTTGATCTTGAAAAATTATGTAAACCTATGAGTTTCCCACGTTTTAAAAGTACACTATATAGTAATTGGTGAATAGTAAAATGATGAATAGTAATTGGTGAATAGTAAAATGTTTCTCGGAATATCAAACTGACCTAAAAATGATGAATAGTAAAATGATGAATAGTAATTGGTGAATAGTAAGATGTTGAGGTTTGGAAAAATGACCTGAAATTGTGGGGTGTGATATGAGCTTGGACCATTAGCTATTGGTGGAAAGTAATTTGTCCAACCACTTGATTCAGATTAATCAGATGATATGTCAATCACTTGAGGCTTGGAACTCATTTTTGATACTAGTATTTTGATGAACTTTGTTGTTTTTGACAGATTGTTATGGTGTAATGTGTTGTGTGTATATGTGTATTTATAGTAACAAAGAATGACTAGAGTCAATGCAAAAGTAAATGCAATTAACCATACTAAATGTTTAGTTGGTATTTGCAGTTATGGTTCTGCATTGTTGAAAGTATAAACAATGTGACTTTGACTTTGAAAGTCAAAGTGTACCTGCATTCTTGGTATAACCAACACACAGCATAAGCAACTTGGTTGGCTTTTGCAGTTGTGCATTTGTTTTTTTTGGAATTAGAGACAGAATAGCTTGGTATTTGTAGTTATGGATATGCATTTGAAAGCCAAGTGACAACAGTTCAAAGTTGTGACAACTTTGACTTTTACAGTTGTGCATTTGCTTTTTTCACTTTTACAAGATATGCATTTGCAGCTGTGACAAGAACTTTGTTGTGCATTTCTTCACAATTCTTGACTGTAAACATTTGTGAACATCCTCAAAAGTTTTCACTTGCCATGTATCCTCATTTGGTAACTTTGAGCACTGCAAAAACCAAGGGCATTGAGCTTCACTATCTTTTATAGCCACACCTTTTGACCTAATTTTTGATCTAATAGTTGTTTTTAACTTAATGGGCTTACCCTTTACTTGTGGCCCATCAGCTAGCCCACTATCAACCACAGGGTCCATGTTAGATGTAAAAGTTGGTGTCTTTCCTCTACAAACTACTCTCACCCTAACCTTGTCATTCTTTTTTAACCACAACTGTCTTCTTTGTTCAACAGCAACCCTTGTTACCATCTCCTTTATTAGTTTGCTATTAGCAAATTGTTGACCAATGAAGAAATTTTCTTTCCAAATGCTTTTCTCCTCACTAAGCTTATGCATCCTAGCCACCTTCCTTAATGTTTTTCTCCTCTCACCTTCATCATCTGAGTCAGTCCCACTATATAACTCTTCATTATCAACCTCATCCTCCTGAACCACCTCATTAACTTCTTCTACATTCTCTGCACATCCTATCCATTCTGAATTTTTGTCTATGTTCTTCTTAAATTCAGCCATATCAACTTCTACAATGTTCAGCATCTGCTCTTCATCAACTACAAAATCACTATCATCACTGTTTGATTCATTATCACTATCTGAACCATGTTCACTACCTGAACCATTGTCAGTATCCCCATGTTCACTACTTGAACCATTGTCAGTCTCCCCACTATATGAACCATGTTCACTATCTGAGCCATGTTCAGAACAAACATCTACATTTGGGCTTTCATTCCTACTAGACTGGCCTACATTCTTATTCAACCTTCCAACCTTCCTTAAGCAATCCCTCAACCACTCATCCTCACTTACATCATCAACTACCTCATTATCAGCATTCTCTAATACATCTTGTCTATCATCAGCCACATTTTCTACCAAAGCAAGTTCTACATTCTTAGAAACACAGTGGTCAACATATAAATCAATAACCTTATACTTAGATACATGGGTCATCAATTCCAACACATCTTTGTCAGTCTCTAATTTCCTTAAACCATTATCTAAATCTGTGTTAGGTAACTTGTAAAAAAAGTCCATATCTGAACTTCCATTTTCATACCCTAACTCTTTCATCATTGTGGCAACCTCAACAACAGAGAACCTCTCTGAATCAATTGTATCTATCCAATTCACCTTCCCACCTTTGTAACGTACCTTAGGAGGGCTTGTGAATGCACCTCCATGGTTAATCTTTAAGCAAAAGACTGTTGGAAACTTACCTGAACACAAAAAATAACGATTTACATTACAACCTCTGATTTACATTAAAAACAGAGTAATACAATTGGTAGTGTTTACTTACGATAATCATGATATGGATTTGAAGCTGACCCCTTTTTACGCACCCTCCACTCACACAACATTATGTTACTACACTAGGGTTTCATCCAATTTCTGATTAGATCGACAATTGTGTGTGTGTTTCTGATTTGGAACCATAAGGATGAAAAATGATGGGTTAGGGTTTGATAAAGACCCCCAATTTCGCGCCTTTGGTGAAATACCAAAAATACCCCCGTTTTATAAACTTATTAATATGATTTAACGGTCAACTGACGGATACCTTGGTCAAGGGACCAAACCCGTATGGGTTGTAAACCATGGGGACCAAACCCGATAAAATTTAACGGCAGGGACTAAACATGATTGACCCGGCAAACCACAGGGACGAAAACTTTTAATTATAAAAACATATTTTACGTGTCAAGAAAAGAAGAAAACCCTAATAACGAAAGACCACCTCTATAAATAAGCAGCACCGCCGACCTCCAAAAACACACTCATTCACTCCCTCCCACACACACACACACACTTCTCCATTAAACCCTAATTACATTCCCTCAATCATTCAACAGAGTTTAACGTAAGCACTCTTTTATTAAATCTTTAATTGTTACATTTCATCACGAGTTAATATTTTTTGTTTATTATGTTTGTGTAGTTAAAAAAAGGAAAGATGTCGGACGATGAAAGAAGTGAAGAGAAGGAGCTTGATCTTTCCTCTTCAGAAGTTGTAACTAAATATAAATCTGCCGCTGAGATTGTTAACAGTTATTTCTCTTCAACTTATTTTTAAGCACTTTCTGCTTATTTTATATGCTTTAAATTAGATGAAATTAAACTTGTTTACCTACTCAATATACCTTTTTAGTAAAGAAGTATAAGCAATCTGAAATACCCTTTTAGTAAAATGTGTGTAGCTTGATAGTTTATATTTCTGCTGATGCTTATCGAAACTGCTAGTTTGAAATTTGCTTGTTTGAGCTTAGTAGTTGTTTTGAAAGATCTGTTTTTTAACTATGCAGAGGCTTTGCAGTTGGTATTGTCAGAATGCAAACCCAAAGCAAAGATTGTTGACATTTGCGAGAAGGGTGATTCATTCATTAGAGAGTAAGTTTTTATTTTTATTTTCTTTGTAGTTAGTTTATGTGTGAGATTATTGTGTTGGTTTGTTGTCGGGAGTGACGTTTGTTGTTTTTAATAACAACAGGCAAACTGGGAATATGTACAAGAATGTTAAGAAGAAGATTGAAAGAGGTGTTGCATTTCCCACCTGTTTGTCTGTCAACAACACAGTCTGTCACTATTCTCCGCTTGCGAGTGACGAGAGCGTTTTGGAAGAAGGTGACATTTTGAAAATGTGAGTGTTGGTTTGAATGACTAGATTTGCGTGTTTAATTGGCAATAATTGACGATTAAATGATTAGTATTGGTGTCGTTTCAGTGATATGGGGTGTCATATTGACGGTTTCATTGCTGTGGTTGGCCACACCCATGTTCTTCAGCAAGGACCTGTTACAGGTAGAGCAGCTGATGCTATTGCAGCTGCTAATACTGCTGCTGAGGTTGCCTTAAGACTTGTGAAGCCTGGAAAGAAGGTAAATAGCTGAGCTGTATTACTTTGTTTGCCTTTAAGAGGTGTTTTTACTGTAATATAGGATTTGACAAAGTAAATAGCTTATGAACAATTTCTGATTAAAGTGTCTTTGGAAAAAAATGACGAGGTTTTTTTTTTTTATTTTTTATTCTAAGCTGTTCAGAGATATAAATAGATACGCAGAACAATTTTTTACCCAAGTAACAATGCCAAGATCTATTTGGTAGTGGTTTTAGATTTGTATCTTGAACTTGTCTTTAATTTCAAGAAGTAAAATATGATATATTGAAAACGTAAACGAGACACTGCTAATATCTAGATCCATAGATTTTTATATGTTATGCTCCTGTTGGCAATTGGCATCCGCGCTACCTTTCGTCTTGATCTCTGTTGCCTCGTATATACGTACACACATGTTAATATTATGGACAACATGTTTGAATTGGTAGTCAAAAGTTGAACATTCCTCATCTGTAGTGATCGAGAAAGACAAATAGGAGAGGTATATTTTTGATAAATGTGTCATTGATGTTAACATGCGAGTATAAAGATATGAGGCAATGGATGTGAAAGAGAGTGGGATGGTGGTGATAGTAGCATGATTTCCTAGAGTCTGAATGATACATGTCTATGTTCCAAACTGTGTTTTTTACTTGTAGTACTTCAATACTTATCAAACGTGTCATGCTACCTCATAATGAATAATCATTAAAGAATCATTTTTTAAGTGGCAACTTTGCCGAGGTGATCACTTGCATATTGATTTTCTCTTTTTCCCTGTTGCCCACAATAATTTGGCTTAATTTTGGTTATTTTTTGGTCATCTAATGTATTGGTTTACCATCAGCCTTGCAAGCCTACACCATTTTCCTACATAACTTGCATTAGAGTTTGCTAATTGCCATATCTATGAATAAGCTATTAAATTTTGTAAACTAAGACATGCTACATAAGGAACGGGGTAAATCAAAATTGGGATGTTAGGTGGTCCTTTCAGTCGAATTACTTGTGAGCTTTTTTAGATGAGGCAACTTTGCCGAGGTGATCACTTTCTGTTTGATTTCCTCTTTTTCCCTGTTGCCTATAGTGATCCTGGCTTGATGTTGGGTTCTATCATGTTCATCCACTCAATTGGTTGATTGAGTGCCCTTGCTAGCCTATATATTTTTTCCTTGGTTTTTCTACTTGTATAATTTTTGTTACTTGCTACATTCATTCTTTTACCTGACTGCCACATGTGTTTTTATCTATTTAATGTGTTTTCTTCATACGTTGTTAACACATTGTCGTTTATCTCTGATGTCGCTTGATTTTGGGGTTTATTCATGTGCTTTGTGCTGTTGGTTGATTGTGCTCTTTCAACCCTAGTATATGTTTCAAAATATATTGTTATAATGTCTTAAATGAGGCAACTTTGCCGAGGTGATCACTTGCTTTTTGGTCTCCTCTTTTTCCCTGTTGCCTATATCGATCTGGCTTGATCTAGGGTATAATCATGTTTACCAATCAATTTGGTGAATGTGCTTCTCTTGTGAGCCTATAATTTTTTTTATGGTACTTTAGCCAACTTTATAAATGTCCATCCGCCTTTTTAGTTGCACTTGTCTCTTTTCAAATTGATCTTTTGCTAGGATTGCAGAATGAACATATATAAAAACTTCATAATCCATCTGTTTCATCATCTTAATTTGTTAGTGTTGGACTGTTGGTTGACTGAATCTAGTGAGAGCCTTTGTTTTAAATGTATGTCATGACTTAAGGTTTCTAGATGAGGCAACTTTGCCGAGGTGATCACCTGTTTCTTGATTTCCTCTTTTTCCCTGTTGCCTATATTGACTGGTTTATGTTGGGGTTTCTTCATGTTCATCCACTCACTTGGGTGATTGTGCCCCCTTTGAGCCTATAAACTTTTAATGTGTATTCAACTCGTATAACCAGTTAGGTGGTATATATATTTACTCACCTATGAACGTTTTGTATTTTAATTGGGTTTTGTCTTGCATTGCTATCTATGTGTCCAATTACTGATGATAAATGACTATGAAATGTAGATAAAGTTTTCTAAGATGAGGAACCTTAGCCAATATCACTTGCTTGTTGTTATCATGCTAGAAAGACCGGTGTTATCTTTCTTTTAGTTGTGATGTTGTCATGTATGTCCTTGCGAGTCTGTTTATAAACCTATGTAGTCACTTACAGTTTATAGATGAGGCAACTTTGCCGAGGTGATCACTTGATGCTTGATTTCCTCTTTTTCCCTGTTGCCTATATCAATTTTGGCTTGGTCTTGGTTTATTTTCATGTTCATCCACTCAATGGGTTGACTGTGTGCACCTTGTAAGCCTATATTCCTCATATGTGTTGATTCATCTAATCTAATCTAATTTATTGATATTTCTTTGTTTTTATTTTTATTTTTATGGTTTATGCTTCTATCTGGTGACTTGAGACATGGTTTTCTAAATGATGATGTTAATATTGGGCTACGGAGTTACTCCGATGATGCTTATTATAGTCATAGTTACACTGATAGAAAAATCATGTCCAGTTATTTACTTCTGCTGTGGGTTCTGATATGACTATTGTTTTTAAAATTTTCGCAGTCTTAATTATCTGCTCTTGATGATCATCTTTTTCATTTAAAGTAAAGTATTAACATGCTGAAATATAGACTGCTTTTTTGTTTAGTGTCAGGAACATATATGTATATCCAAACATTATGATTGACACTACGTGTCTCCAAATGGTGAATACCTGTCAATAGTTATGGGAGAACACTCCCAAGTTATGCTATTGTCATAGTTACTCTGATAGATTTTTTTTCCCTTTCTAGTGACTTGTCCTGGTTCTTGCATTTGTCTTGTCATTTCAATCATTTTGAATTTCTAATGTCAGAACCAAGATGTGACAGAAGCCATTCAAAAGGTAGCTGCTGCATATGATTGCAAGATTGTGGAAGGTGTTCTTAGTCATCAGCTGAAACAATTTGTGATTGATGGGAACAAAGTTGTGTTAAGCGTCTCAAATCCTGATAACAGAGTTGATGATGCCGAGTTTGAAGAAAATGAAGTTTATGCAATCGATATTGTCACAAGCACAGGAGACGGCAAGGTGTGTGTGTGTGTGTTTGTTTTTTTGTTTTTTTTTTCTTTCCTGATTTGATTTATAATTTTTTATTTTTAGTTTTGTAAAATGGGGTAAAGAACCATGAAACATCACATGGGTTTTGGATGGTTTTGCAGCCAAAATTGTTGGATGAAAAACAGACAACAATATACAAAAGAGCAGTTGACAAAAATTATCACTTAAAAATGAAAGCATCTCGGTTTATATTCAGTGAGATTAGTCAAAAGTTTCCAATCATGCCTTTTTCAGCTAGGTATGCTTTCATATTTGCAGTCGGTTTTTAAATTTATTTTAGTTTGTAAATCATCTAAGTAGAATTGGTGTGTTTTGGTGATAGGGCTTTGGAAGAGAAACGTGCTCGGTTGGGATTAGTGGAATGTGTTAATCATGAGCTTTTGCAGCCTTACCCTGTTCTTCATGAAAAGCCTGGTAAGAGCTTTTCTCATTGTTTAGCTAAAGGTGGCAATCTTGACCCATTTTTTGTGAATGGGTTGGTTACATGGTCTGTTCCCTAATGGGTCAAAGTGTCAAACAACCTGAATTAGTTAATGAGATGGTTTGAAAAATGCCCCAATGTATTGTTAGAGCTTACAACTTTATAAGCATTCTTTAAGAACATGAATATTTATTGTTCTAATGGAGCTTTTTGGAAGTGTTATTAACACATTGTCTGGTAAAAAGCACAAACTATCTGCAGATTTACCCTACCTGAACTCTTCTGACTTGTTTTGGAACCTGCCTGACCTCTATATTTGATGTTTTTGGATTCTGCCACAAGTTTCTTGTTACATAACGAATAAGTTATTAAGTGACTGTCAATAACAATGAATTATTTCTGGTGCACAGGTGATTTTGTTGCACATATCAAGTTCACGGTTCTTCTGATGCCAAATGGAAATGATCGCGTAACCTCGCATACACTTCAAGAGTTGCAACCAACAAAAACTGTTGATGACACTGAAATTAAAGCGTGGTTATCTTTACCTGTAAAGTCTAAAAAGAAAGGCGGTGGCAAAAAGAAGAAAGGTGAGTGTTGAAAATGGGTTGATTTGGGTCAATTTATGTTCCAACGTATCAAGATGGTAAAAATAAAATAAAAAGCCTGTAAGGAAATGGGTCGAAACTTGCGCAAAGCTTATTTGTGTATACATTTTTTGGTTAATTTTCAGAAGGTTAGATTATTATTGAAACAAAACTGATGTTTAGTTTGAGAAACCAAGTGTACTTAATCGGGACAAGTAGTTTTTCAAGTCAACGTAAATCACTCATACAAAAAATGTATATGCTTGATTGGTTGCTCAATGAGTATTGCTCATTCTTGATGCATACGTTCTGTTAATGGTGATATAAATGTTTTATCATTTCAGGGAAGAAAGCTGATAAAGGTGAAGGTGAGGCCGAACCAATGGAAGAAACATCCAACGATGGTGCCCAAGAATGAGAGAAGCTTGTGTAATTTGATAGATGTTCAGATCCAATTTTGGTTTTCTCCCGTGTATCAGAGTTTGCTGAATGAATTTGTCAAAAAGCATATGCACATGGTTAACCTTATTCATATCTTCTCTTATATATAATACTTTGAAGTGGAAACAAAGTGTTCTCTTGTACAGGTAGATGTTCACCCAAAAACTGCACCAAGCTGTATTCTGTATCCATGCGTCAAAACTTTTCCTTTTCCCAACCAATTGTAAATGTTCTCCGTTACATACTAGTACTAGAAATATAGAGAATCATCCACTACATCATGAAGCTCGCTGTATGGATGCAGTCCTTAAACGACTAGAATTGCATAAATACGAAACAAATGTTAAACAAAATACTAGTATTTAGAATAAGCGGTTCATCGAGTAGGCAAACGATTGTTTATAGCATGCTCATATACTCGTATGATAGGCTTCATTTATTGGGTTGGAACGTAGAACCGAAAACAAAAAGGAGACATAAATAATGGTAGAAACATATCATCAAAAGTTATTAATTCATTTATTATAAGTAGGAACCTAGCATTAACCCATTAAGGTTGGTTTGGATTAAATGACTGTAAATGGGTAATGCCATAACAATCTGTAACCTCAGACATGAATGTACATTTAAGATTTTGGTAAATACATATAACCCGATGTACAGATTTCATTCTCTTATCCCTTATAGGATATGGTATTTACATTATATCCCTTATAGCATAATTATCAATATGACATTATGAGATGAGTCTGGTGAATAAACTTGAGATGCCACAACAGCTTTCAGATATAACTAAAAAGACCGGCTGATACGACCCGGTTAGAGGTTGTATCGGGATAAGGCACCACTTTTAGCGTGTGCGAGCTCCTTAAGAAAATAGAGAAAAGAACTAGATAATTTGTTTATCTTAAACTTTGATTGATTCATTCATAATAATGATTCGGTATATATAACCGAATAACACTAGCTTGTAAAAGAAGCCAAACATATTAGTTCACATATATATGCATGGGCCTATATTATATTTTTTTAGTTATCTTTAGTCGGCTTAGCCCATTATAGTTGGCTTATGTTACAAGCTATATAGACTTTATTTATATTGTCCAAATCAATGAATTTACCAATTATAATATGGTAATCAGAGCCTACCTTAAAATATCTCAAAAACCCTTCGTGTAAAACCCTATCACCCACTGCCGTTTATCCTTTGTTTGACTGCAACAAAATAGGTCGATTGTTCTTATTTTTTATTTATGAATTGCACAGTGCATTTATTCAACAAAGAGTTGCCTAAATCCATTAAGAATGATACACATGGCATCAATTGGACGGTGCATTTATTGTGCTTTTATTTGTAAATTGGAGGATTAATTTGCATTGTTACTTTTTGCATTGCTGTTTGCTATTTGCTGCTCGCTGCCATTTGCACTGCTACGATTATTGTGCTTTTATTTTATTTGCTGCTCGCTGCCGTTTGGATTGCTATTTTTTGCTCGCTACTTGTTACTTGTTTTGCTGCCTTATCTCACGTTAAACATAATTAATCATGACTGGTGTTGCATCTAAATCTACAACCCAACAACCGGCCCCTTTCACACGTGTTTAGTTATACACCTCCATCTATTTTCGGGCTCGGTCCAGGAATGTTTGCACCTTACTACCATCCACCTTTTATTCCTAGTCCAACTGCCTACCAAGTCCAGACCATTGTCCCGATCTACTCAGCCCAATCTCCTGTTTATATTGGCCCAGTCCAACAACCGATTGTACAACCCCAATATCCGGTTACTATGCTTCTACAGGCATTTCAGATGATGACTCCTCAAGACCCTTCTTGGAACATGGACACTGGAGCATCTTCTCACTTGGAAGATAATACAGGTATACTCACTTCCTTTAGTAATTCAAGCATTTATCCATCTATATTTGTTGGCAATGGTCACTCAATTCCTGTCACTCATACCGGACATAGCTTCTTGCATACATCTCATAAGCCTCTTCATTTAAATCATATTCTTGTCACACCTCAGATAATTAAGAATTTAATTTCTGTTCGTAAATTTACCCGTGACATTGATGTTTCTGTTGAATTTGATGCTTATGGTTTTTCTGTGAAAGATTACCAAACTCGAAGGCTTCTTCTCCGTTGTGATAGTACGGGCAACCTTTACCCGGTCACTCAGTAACCTCCGTTTCAAACTCCAGTTGTTTTGCTTTCATTTAGTTCCACCACATGGCACATACGCCTCGGTCATCCCGGGGAAGATGTGCTTCGTCATTTAGAGTCAAGTAATTTAATTTCATGTAATAAATCAAAGTCGTCCGCTTTATGTCATGCGTGTCAATTAGGTAAACATGTTAAGCTTCCGTTTTCTAGTTCTGAGTCTTCTGTTGAGTATGTGTTTGTCATTATTCACTCGGATTTATGGACATCCCCAATTCCGAGTGAAAGTGGAATTAAATATTATGTTATTTTCATAGATCACTTTTCACACTTTGTTTGGGTCTACCCTTTGCATAAAAAATCTGATTTGTTTGATACTTTTGTTGCTTTTCGTGCTTATGTGAATAATCAATTTAAGGTAGACATCAAGGCTTTGCAATGTGACCATGGGGGTGAATATGACAACACCCATTTCCATGACCTTTTTCACCAAAATGGCATACAATTTCGTTTTTCTTGCCCTCGTACTTCCCAACAAAATGGCAAATCCGAACGTATGCTCCGTACCATTAATAACCTTATCCGCACATTGCTTTTTCAAGAAAAGATTCCTCCCTCATATTGGGTGGAAGCTCTTAATATGGCCGCTAACCTATTGAATATTTTACATTCTACCGCCATTAATTAATGAAATACCCTACACCAAACTCCACAACCAAATACCCACCTATGAACATTTGCGTGTTTTCGGATGTCTTTGCTATCCGCACATCTATGTTGAACATAAACATTCCACACCATGCATCTTTCTTGGTTACCCCACAAACCACCGTGGCTATCGGTGTCTCGACTTATCATCAAATAAGATAATTATTTCAAGACATGTGCGGTTTGACGAAGACATTTTTCCTTTTGGTACAATAAAGCCTTCACCCCAACCCACATATGATTTTCTTTTGCATCCACCCATAACCAATCTTCAGCCGAATACTACCACCAGTGGACCCTCACCCAACCTATAAACTCCCAAATCACAGCAACCCACCACTACTCCTACCCATACTCAGACCCAAACAAACACTCCACATCCCACACCCAACGTATCAACCAATGAAGCCCAACATCCACCTACCGCATTCACATGCTTCACCTCAGTCCACCATACCTCCATCTACTAGCCCAACAAACTCTTCTGCTCATCCTATTCCCATAGCCGAGCAAATTGTCACCCAAACTACCATTCCAACCGATACCTAACCTCAATCCATTTCCTCGCATCCCATGGTCACTCGTGCTAAAGCCAACATTTTTAAATCGCTTGAAAGTATGAATTGTCATGTTACCACTGCTTCACCGCTTCCTCGCTCTCATGTACATGATCTTCGGGACTCTAACTGGAAAGAAGCTATGTTAGATGAATATAATGCTTTAATTACTAACGAAACATGGGTTCTTGTGCCCCGTCCAGCTAACGTTAATGTTGTTTATTCAATGTGGTTTTTCAAACATAAGTTTCATGCAGATGGCTCATAAAGTAGGTATAAGGCTCGTCTTGTTGCCAATGGACGAAGTCAACGGCAAGGTATTGATTGTGATGAGACATTTAGTCTGGTTGGTAAACCGGATACCATTCGTACTGTTCCGAGTCTCGCAATTTCTCGTAAATGGCCTATTCATCAGCTTGATGTGAAGAACGCTTTTCTTCATGGTCATTTATCTGAGACGGTTTATATGCACCAGCCTCCCGGGTTTGTTGATTCTGCCAGACCTGATTATGTATGTCACTTTGCAGAAATCACTATATGGGCTTAAGCAAGCTCCGCGTGCTTTGTTTCAGCGCTTTGCTAGTTATGCTACTCGAGTTGGTTTTCAGCACAGTAAAACGGGCTCTTCTTTATTTATATTTCATAGTGGTTCTGACATTGCTTACTTGCTGCTATATGTGGGTGATATCATACTCACAGCTTCGTCTACAGCTTTCTTACAGCGGGTTATTGCTTCGTTACATGGTGAGTTTGCTATGACGGACCTTGGTTCGTTGAATTATTTTCTTGGCATTTCTGCTCAGCGGTCATCTGTAGGTTTATTTTTATCTCAATATGCTTATGTTGCGGAAATTCTTGAGCGTGCACATATGCAGAAGTGTAATCTATGCAGGACTCCCGTGGATACCCAGTCCAAATTAGGAGCTGATGGTGAACCTGTCAGTGATCCTACGTTATATCGGAGTTTGGCTGGTGTGCTTCAATATCTCACATTTACTCGCCCTGACATTTCTTACGCAGTTCAACGGGTTTGTCTTTACATGCATGATCCACGAGAACCACATTTGGCTGCTTTAAAGCATATTTTACGCTATGTGCGTGGTACTATTGATCATGGCCTTCAGCTTCATGTATCGTCTACATCTCAGCTTACTGCTTATACTGATGCTGACTGGGTTTGTTGTCTGGTTACTCATCGATCTACCTCGGGCTATTGTGTTTTTCTTGGTGATAACTTATTGTCATGGTCTGCCAAGCGACAGGCTACCTTGTCTCGCTCTAGTGCTGAATCCGAATATAGAGGTGTTGCTAATGTGGTTGCTGAGACTGCTTGGGTGCGTAACCTTTTACGTGAGCTTCACGCTCCTTTGTTTACCGCCATATTGGTTTATTGTGATAATGTGAGTGATGTATATCTTTCTACTAATCCGGTTCAACATCAGCGGACTAAGCACATTGAGATTGATATACATTTCGTTCGTGATTTTGTGGCATCTGGTCAAGTTCGTATGTTACATGTGCCCTCTCGGTTTTAGTATGCCGATATCTTCACCAAAGGTCTTCCAAGTGCTTTATTTCTAGAGTTCCGTGCTAGTTTGAACGTCCGAAGACCTTCCGTTCCAACTACGGGTGAGTATTAGTTCACAGATATATGCATGGGCATATATTATATTTGTTTAGTTATCTTTAGTCGGCTTAGCCCATTATAGTTGGCTTATGTTACAAGCTATAGATTGTATTTATATTGCCTTAATGCAAATCAATGAAATCAATAAATTTACCAATTATAATAAAACATAAAGACATATCTAAACAATGACACTTTCCTAATATGACACAAAGACATATACTAAATAAATATAACATGACATAAAGCCCGGGCGTATCATTCCTCACTCCTTCGAAATCACCTTATCCTCAAGGTGTGGTCTTGAAAAATTTCTCTTGATTCTGGGATCCCATATCCTAATCCTAGTCCTATCTTCCACTCCCGTAGTTCTCCTGCCTTCCGCTACCACAACCAACACCTCTTTCCTCTTCCGCCTTCCACTACCTTGGACATAACACAACACCATTTTTCTGCCTTCCGCTACCCATTCCGTAACACTCCCCACTCCTTCAAAAATCACCTTGCCCTCAAGGTGATATGAAGAATATGCCGATTGAGAGTCCAATATCCATTTCCACACATTTGGTTGAACAAATTTATGGTTGCGTCCATTATCCATGAGCCCGTGAGCATCACCGAAACCAATTCCTTCCCATAGTTGGCGAACCCGTGGACTTTCATGAGCCACCAAAGAAGTGGGTATAGGACTAACCCCGTTGTCCGCTAATTCCTCGCTTAAATTCAAATTTATTCCACCCAAACGACCATCAAATTCACGATCACCCACAACAATCTCTTCCGTACTTTTCTTATTTTCTGAAAATTCTTCAAACTTGCTATAAACTTCATTACTCTCACCGATATCAAAAACACCATCTATCACGTTATTAAACACATCAACACCAATATATTCATCAGCATCTAACGACCTTTTAATCTCAGGTGAAGCGAATTCACTTTGTAATGATGGAATGATATCTGATTTCTTTTCAATTATATGCTCTTTCTCCTTCTCTTCAATTGCCTCAAAACGAGCCTCGACTATATGGGCTAAGGAAAAGGCTTCTCCTAAAGTAGTAGGCCTTGCCATCAACAGTTCTATTTGTAACGCCAGTTTAAGTCCGGAGATATAAAAGGATGTAAGTAAAGATTATGAGATCTCCATTACTTGATTTATAAGAATCTTAAAATCATTCTCGTATTCGGCCACCGTACCCATTTGCAAAAGCTTAAATAGTGCATATTCCGCGTCCCGATCACATCCGCTCGATGCCATGAACATTAAATAGTAACTCCGTCGAACAATGCGCATGAATAGTGATCGATGAACAATACCGTGAATAGTGTCGTGAACAATAACTTTTATTTATTGGAAACATAATCAAAAACCCTCTCAACGAGAACTCTCAATGAAAGCACCAATTGATACGACCCGGTTAGGGGTTGTATCGGGATAAGGCACCACTTTTAGCATGTGCGAGATCCTTAACAAAATAGAGAGAAGAACTAGATAATTGTTTATCATAAACTTTGATTAATTTCATTCATAATAATGATTCGGTATATATAACCGAATAACCCTAGCTTGTAAAACAAGCCAAACATAAAAACATATCTAAACAATGACACTTTCCTAATACGACACAAAGACACATCCTAAATAAATATAACATGACATAAAGCCCGGGGTGTATCATTGTGTTACGGCATGGGTAGCAGAAGGCAGAAGAATGGTGTTGTGTTATGTCCAAGGTAGTGGAAGGCGGAAGAGAAAAAGGTGTTGGTTGCGGTAGTGGAAGGCAGGAGAACTACAGGAGTGGAAGATAGGAATAGGATTAGGATTAGGATTAGGATATGGGATCCCGGAATCAAGAGAAATTTTTCAAGACCACACCTTGAGGACAAGGTGATTTCGAAGGAGCGGGGAATGATACGCCCCGGGCTTTATGTCATGTTATATTTATTTAGGATATGTCTTTGTGTCGTATTAGGTATTTGTCATTGTTTAGATATGTCTTTATGTTTGGTTTGTTTTACAAGCTATGGTTATTCGGTCATATATACCGAATCATTATTATGAATGAAATTAATCAAAGTTTAAGATAAACAAATCTCTCGTTCTTCTCTCTATTTTCTTAAGGAGCTCGCACATGCTAAAAGTGGTGCCTTATCCCAATACAACCCCTAACCGGGTCGTATCACCGACCATATATTAATGATACTGATTAGTATTGCAGAGCACATAATACCGGAAGACTGTCACTAATGTATCTAGTGAACATTATTAACTTTGAAGTCGTCATGGAAGACCTTGTACCTTTAAAAACAAAGAAGGCATACCTCAGAACTAAAGCGGGAAGATGTGTATAATTTAGTATGGTTTGGAGTCATGATAGGCTTTTAACCGTTAAGACTTCACTTTATCCCAGAAGGTTTGTGAATTGATGTGGCAATTTAATCGTTTCCAATAAAATTGATGACTGATTTAAATATACAAAGTGAAGATAATTTGTTTGAGAGGACTCGGGTTGTTATGCTAGATGTGCTATCAACTCCTTAGGGATCACATCCGCTGGCTAGAAGGCCTAAAAGCTTGACTGATTTAGTGATGGGCAAGCTTTACATGGATCCCACATATTAGTTGGACCATAGGTTCCAGATACATGATTATTCAAAAATGTAGACTAGAAATAAGAGCAAACAGCCATTACAAAAAATTATTAAGCGCAAAATAGGAGACAAATGTCCATTTAGCTCTTCAAGTCCTATCAAAACCTAGTCATCTATACAACAGGGTGTAGGAGAGTTAATACCTTCTCAAAACCTATCTACACTCTTGTGACACAGAGATCATTTTAAACCTACTTACACTTGCCAATGTGTTTCCTAAAAGTCCAAAGGTAGTTGAAGTTCAAAAAAAAAAAGCTTATGAACCTCTGTTGTCTACGTGACTATATGTGATGCAACTTTAGTTAGCATGTCTATCGTCTCGGATCGAATGATCCTTTAATGGACAGAGTAAGTGAAGTACCTTATATGATCAACCAAGCGGGATCCTCAACATGTAGGCTCCCCATACTAACTTACTCTCAATCTCTTATCACATTTCTTACAATGATCATGTTTGATCATTCGACTTCCTAATACTTTACGTTTCTATGGTTTTCAAATGCAGCAGCATCAACAACAGTAAGCCATGTAATCTAACTACATCATTTCTATGATTATATAAATCTAAAACATGTAGGGCAGACTTCTAGGTGGCATTTAGTTGGATTTTTTTTTCATTTCCTATTTCTTGTTTTGTAGGAAAAAGGGAGGGGAGTTTGATTTCCACAAAACAATGGAAAATTTAGAAAACGCGTTTAGTCTGAGAAACATGTGTTTGTGTTTTCCATTTAGTAAAAGTAGAAAACATTGTTAGGTCACCATTTTGTAAACACAAGTATAAGAAATAAGATGAGAATAAGAGATGGTTGATTATAAGATTATGAAGAGTGAAAGAACTAAAGTTTCATTAAGATATTCAAATAACCAACAATATTCAAGGTTACATAAGCTTAGTATATATAGGGAAGGAGTAGGGCAACACTCCCTTCCTCCCTCATTCATCTAAATCGTGGGCTTCAAGGCCCATTGGACATTAATACATAAGCCTAGTAACTTAAACATAATGAAATAAATAACTAAGCAACCTATTACAAAAGGTAATGACCGAGACTTGACTAAATACAAAAGTATGTTCCCAACAATCTCCCCCTAAGGGTCGGTCATCACGGTTGCTTGACGTCTTCATCTTTGTCGTTGACTTGTGACATGTAAAACTTTAGACGTCTTCAAAAAAAATGTTGTATAATGAATGTACTTTGCTCTAGGTCTTTGTTCTTTGGTGATGATGTAGTGGTTGTGTTATGAAGTAGTCTGCCGTTCGTCACTCCTGCGTCTGTGGTGGTTGTCCGCCATTCCAACATACTCATACATCTATGGACTTAGATATTCACGTGCACGAAGTTCCTTTTTCATACTCTAAGATCTTTAGTCTTTATACTTTGTAGATTCTTCTTATTGGCGTAGAATCTTTCTTTGAACTTTGTGGTGCTAAGATCTTTGGGGGAGCTTTCATTTGCTTCAAGATGTATGTATGAGCATGTTGGAATCTACCATCATGGAGGTGATATACCTACAGATAAACAGTTAGCAATAATCAACCGGTACTTACAGATAAGGAATTAGAGCTTGTCAACAGCATATTGTGAAGACTCCTTCTAATCCTTATCCAGGCCGTTCCCATATCAGATACTCCCGAAGGAGCTTACGAGACCTACTAAGTAGCTCAATGACTGGGTGAGTCGCTGGGGATCACTCCACGACTGTAGACCGCTATGGAACCATCGCGAACACTAAGCGTAACCCTTGTGGGGTTACCGAAGTGACCTGCTGTCAGGGCTGTTTGATGTTGACCCTGGCAGGAATTTCCGTTCAATCATTGAGAACTACATTTGTAATTCTCTCATAAACGTTCTCGGCAGATTGCTAAGATCTGCGAAGGACTCGATAATTGACAGCTGGTGTCCATTGATGTAGAACACCAGTTGTAGAAATACTAAGTGTTCCTAAGAGATCTTTGATGTATCTCATGGCTCTAGACTCTATAAGTGCACACTTAGGTTTCTTATGCGGAGACTAGGGAGGGGTCTCCTGCTTCAATATCAACCATCTCTAAGAGATAAGTTGATAGATTACACTGGTTCCCCGTGAGAATGAAACAAGCTCTTTTAAGAGAACTTGAGTGGTTAAGAAGGTTTAGTGCATTGCGTCACTGGGTCCATGACGACTTTATCTTCAATACCGGTTTTGCCTTAGCAACAACCAGTAGCATACGAGTTGAACCCGGTGTCTGCCCTAAGGTTGAACATATGGAGGGCTATTTCTTTTCACCCTTTTCTTTTACATTTCTTTTTAATTCTTCAACTCCTTCTTTCCCTTTCATTCTTTTCCCCTTTTTTCGTATCATACCTAAGGACTTCTAATTCTAACTATGGGAGATGTCCTTGGGTAGATCCCTCTGGCTCTGGCGGATCATAGGACAGTTTTTCCTATCTTAATCACCTTATAATTCCTTGATTAACCGACAGTAGCCAAGAAACCTTTGATAGACAATCTCTCAAAGTGTTTGTGATAATCAAATATTTTGGTTAACACTTTGAGAGTTTTATGTACACTTTTGAAGGGCTCCCCCTTCACATGTGCTCATAAGTATATAATAAATTTGCACATGCGGGAGGAGCAAGCATTTTGAATTGATCCACTTTCAGTGAACAAGACCGATTCGAGACACGCTTACATCACTAGTTAGACTAGCTTGAAGTTATTACCCGGCCTGGTCAAGTCCACAGAAAGTTTCTCGAGACGGTACATTTCTACTAAGACAAATCCTTTTCGAGACACGCTTACATGGCTAGTTAAAGAGTTCCATTGTCAGCTTTTAGGTGACAACTAGCTCTAGTAGCTAACTTGATGTTATTACCCGTCGAGGATAAGTCTTTTTGAGATTACTAACTTTTATTGTCTCGTCAATTCCTGGGTCAATTCTGAGTCTAGCTCGCACACGATACAACATTTAGCTTTTCGACTGCTTATATTTTAATCACTTTTCCATTTTCTCCCCCTCAAAAATAGCATATAACATGATGTTTTTGACAATCTTTTAGATTAAAATATGCCTTTTTGAGTCTTATGGGGAGATTCACCAAGAACTTTCGTTTTTAGAACAAAGTATTTTTGTTTTGACAAATGCTCCCCCTCAACAAGTGATTAGGTCTTATTGAGGTGAAATACTTGTCCTTTTGAGCAGAATTATGAAAATCATGAAAATATTTGATTAATTCTACTCAAAAGCAAGAAGCCTTCGCTCCTTATATTAGGATTGAGGCATTGATGTGTACCTCAGGGTCCTTTCTTTACAAGTTCGGGTTGTACACTGTAATGCGTGCACAAGCCATTATGAAGAATAGTATTGACAAATCAAATCAAGTTCTTACAAATTTCTACCATTCTGGTCTCTGAAACGTCAACACAGGAAATCCTGGTCTGCCTCCTACATAGCTTTCCAATCTCCTTATCTGATCCCTACGCTTCAACCGGTTCTCAATCCTTGTAATGAATCTGCGAGCGTCTCTGGCCTCATTGGTGTTCCACCTTTTGGATTTGTTCAGTGCAATATCATCTAATCTGCCTTTGATTCCATCTCTGACGAACTTCAGGGTTTCATCACAGAACTTTTGGAGCTCGTCATAGGCCATGAAGCAGTTTCGACCGTTGACACTGCGGTATGTGAACCCAAATGCCGGATGCTTGATCAAGGTGTATTGAGGTAGATGTTGAAGGTTGGGGATGTTGAAAAGGTTGGGTTTGGTGAGATTAAGCTTCTTCTGATAACTTTCCACTCCCAATTGAAGATCTTCTACTCTTTCTCTGATGACTATTTGTCTGATGAAGATTAGGAGAGCTGTGATAAAGGCAAGCTGCATTGGTTTGGGTAAGTTGCAAATCTTTCCTTGAACTTTGAGCAGATACATATCTTCTATGTCATTGAGGAGTAATCGAGGAAAGTCTGACTCGGAGACCTCGTACTCTTGTTCATCAAGTCTTTTGAGTACTATTTTGCTGAGAAAGGAGTACCCGAAGTGAGTGACTGTCGAAATGAACTGGATCGAGACAATCTTCAACTCACTTGTCACATTACCCATAGTCTGATTGAGTCTGCTGCTTCGATAATATTGTGCCCGGTTATCTGGCCAATGATGTATGCCATAGAGTGCGTTCCGGTCATAGTCAACAACTTTATCGATGAATAAGTCGGAGGCTTCTTCTTCGATGGCGTTGTTGAGGTATCTTGCTGCAGGGATGGAGAAGGTAAGTGATGTGGCATACTTCTTTTCAATCTTGCTGCCGTGTTGTAGAAATTCCAAGTCGTTGTTGAAGAAGAACTTGTAAGGAATTTTCTCTTGTTTCGGCTTACCAACCAAAGGTAGAGGTTTGGTCCAGTCAGTGTAGTAGGGCCCTTTCTTCTTTGAGTAGTAATCAATGTTGGACTCGGGATTTAGCCAGTCGATATCGTTAGACATTGCTCAGGCTATGTTTTCCAGGTGATATTCGAGTTCAACAGAGTTGGCCGAGCGGTCTTTCAATAAGTTAAATGCAGCATTCTTTACCCTTCTCAGCTCCTTTTTGCTCATATTCTTTAAACCATAATCTCGTTGCAGAAGTTGTGCATATTCCACTGTGTGACCGTCTTGTGGTGATTGATCTTCTGCTAGAGGTGGTTGAGCTTTGACCATTTCATCAAACCAAGAATATTCAGTTGTTTTGTCTTCGTCCAGCCACTTAAGAATCCTTTTAGGTTTCTTTGGTTCGGTGTTTTTTGAAGAGGTTTCAGGGTTATGCTGATGATGTTTTCTTTTCTTCTCTTTCTTCTTTGGTGATGGTTCTGGTATGTCGTCTGGCTGAGGGAAGTCATTTCCGCCGGTGTACTCAAAATGATCATGGGCTTTAGGACCGGAACCCGATGCCTTTGGTTGTTGAGTGGATGTAGTGGTAGTAGGAGTTATGACCGGATGCTTGTGTTGAGATGAGGGTCCTTCGGCTTGTTTTTGTTTCTTAGCCTGTGAGTTAGGATCCTTGTCATCATCATCTCTTTGACGTTTCAGTTTGTCGGCCTCAGTGCTGCAGGACTCTTTAGACATTTTGGCTTTTAAAGCTTCCAGGACTTTAGCTTCATCAGGTGACAAGGTGAATTTACTTGCCAATTTGTCTAAGAGCTGGGTTTCTAATTCGTCCAATGACAACTCTGGTTGTGGTAGAGTTGATTTGTCTGCTCGAAGAGTAAATGAGGTAGATCTGATCACTTTCTTGACAGCTTGTTCTGCAAACTTGGTGAGTTCATCTCTCATAGGTGCCAGCAAATCTTTCAATTCTGCAACTAAGTGTTGTTCCATATACTGATGTGCTTGAGCAGCTAATGTGACTTCCATGTTTTCTTGTACATCCTTAGCTAAGAAGGTATCTACCTTTTCTTGCAGTTCTTGGACATTCGTGTTTAGCTTTGTCAATTCAGCAACTTGACTTGCTAGTGATTCTACTTGAGCTTCTAGTTTGCTTTTCTTCTTTTCATGAACTCTCCTTACAGCCTTCTTTATCAATTTTGATGTAGCAGAGGCTTTTGTGCTTGTGGGTTTCTTGATTGATTCGTCATGTGTGGATTCAGATGCTGGAGGTGATGATTGTGAAGATTCAATGTGGGTGGATATGTCCTTATCATCTCCTCTTTGTGATTCGGGTTTATCCTTGGCATCAACTTTCTTTTCTTTGGCTGTCTCCTCTTGTAATCTTTGCTCTTCAGCCAATCTATCAGCTTCTGCCTTAAGCCTCAGTTCTTCTGCTAATTTGGCTTCTTCTTCCTTTTGTTTCTTATTTTCTTCTTGAAGCCTAAGATCTTCTGCAAGTTTAGCTGCCTCTTCAGCTTTCCTGCTTTCTTCCATACGAATTGCTTCTTCCAATTTGGCTTGTTCTAACTCCTCAAGCCTAGCCTCTTCAGCTTCTTGTTTTCTTCTTAGCTCTTCCTCTTGAGCCTTCTCTCTGATCTCCATCTCTTCCATGGTCAAAAGGTATGGAACATTAATATCCATATGGTCCTCCTCTTCATCTTCTCCTCTTGCTGAAGCATCTAGCATTTCTACATCTGTAGGTGATACTGTGGGAGTTTCGTAGATAGTCATAGCAGCATTGGTTCCTGTATCTTGAGTTTGATTAGCTGTAGTGGACTCAGGGATTCTGCTAGATCCGCCTGCTTCATTTGTTTGAGTAAACATAGGAGGTGGAGGTTGATCAGCTTGGAAGGAGTCTATTTTGCTGTGAAGGTGACCTAAATTGAGAGCTCGTTCATTTTCTTCTTCCACTGAGAGGCCTATGTTAGAGTGAGCAGCTTCTTGTTCAGCAGTCATTGGTTCCTTGAGCTTCTCTTTCCTTAACCTTTCTTCTTCCAATTTAGTGTCTGCTTCAGTTAAAGGTCTTTGATTGAACGTAGTTGGGTATTCAGCATTTTCAGCAAATTCATCAATATTTCTGTCCCAATCTTCGAAAGACATGTCCAGATCTTCAAGATCTTTAATATTTACGTAGTACCTCTTTGTCGATGTGTGCATAGGCTTCCCTATAAACTGGACCTTCATCGGATTCGGTTTCTGAGTCAGATGGTTTTGGAGAAGATGGTTGTGTGGGTTCAGGAATAGATTCAGGAACGGGTTTCTTGACTGGAATTGTGAACTTAAGTGTTCCCCTCTTTCGTGTAGATTTGTTAGAACTTCCAGAGCTCCCAGACTTGCTACCTTTCTTCCCCTTTTTCTGCATGAACGAAGGTAGAATAACTTCGTCTAAGAAACCAACTTTGTTTTCCTTGAGAGCTTGAACGTAGTACTTGTAATTCTTACAAAGTTTCACTTTATCATTCAAGAGACAATCGGGAAATGTTTTTCCTTGCTTACGTGTGCTGGTATCAAGTCTCTTGATCTGTCTGAGAGTGTCCTCATTTCGGAATGTGTTCTTAGTTTCATCATCCAGTCTTTGAGGAATGTCGTCATACTCACGAAGGAAGCTTTCAATGAGTAGTTTGGTGAAACGAACAAATGGAATATTAGTAGTTTTGTGTTGTATGTGCCACACAAAATCTTCCCAAATAATGCTAGCATAGTCCACCTTTTTGACGTTTGCCAAAGCCCAGAAAAGTTTGAGATGTTGGAGCTTGGGGTGTTCGTGATCAGTATCTCTGCCAGATAATGACTTAGCAATAAGGATATACAAAGTTCTCCAAGGTTGTGGAAGAAATCTGATGTTGACCTTTGAGTGTCTAGTCACCACTTCATCTGATTCATCGTAGCCAATATCCCGTAACCATTCTATCAGCTCTTCCTCATTAGGTACTGGATCGTATTCTTCATCTGGGCCAAGTTTGGGTAAACCAAGAACATTTCGAAGAGTGTCTATGTCCACAGTGACTTGTCTCTTATGAAGCATACAGGTAAAGGACTCTTCCCCAAGGTCTAGTTGAAGTGTGTGCCAAAATTGGTGTATGTAGAAGCAAGCAACTGATGCTGATTTGGTGAGCAAGATTTTGTACGGGTGATAGAGGAGAGCATCCACAGCTACAATGCAAGAGGATTCATTGCACGTAATTTTGTTGAAGTTGATCCTTAAGTTGTTTTTGCCTATCTTTCTGGAGTAATTCTCGGGAAAGGTTTCTTCCCAAGTGAGTTTTGGTTCAGGTTCTGGTCCATATGGAATGTCATCTTGTTGTGCCATCTTAATTAATCATTCACAAATACAAACATAGCAATGATATACTTTGTTAGCTCAGACATTCAATTACATGATTATGCATAACTGGATTGATCAGTGGGTGTTTTTGTTCAATAAATGTTGTTTTATTATGAACTTGTATGTTAGATGTTAAAACTTAGTGGAAACTCATGACAATCAAGTCACAATATGTATTAACAAATACAAGAGATTACACATTTGAAAAATTACAACACTTAGACAAATTTTCATGAAATTAGACAATGTTACGCGTAAGATTGGAAATCCTACGCATAACATTTCTTATGCGTAAGATAACAAAAGCTACGCTTAAGTTATATTTTACGAGTGAGTTCAAACTTTTGCGTAGGATTCATCTTATGCGTAGGAATGAATCTTATGTGTAAGAATGAAACTTAGGCAAAGGATTGAAGCTTATGCGTAAGATATGACTTATGCGTAAATTTTGACTTATGCGTAAGATAATAACTTATGCGTAAGAAAAAACTTATGCGTAAGAGATGATCTTTTGCGTAAACATTGTCTTATCCAAGACAAGTTTTTCAATACTGTCGAATCTTACGCGTAAGATTTCATCTTACGCGTAGGATGAGTAATCTTATGCGCAGGATCGCCTGTTTGGAAAATCACCTTCGAAAAAACAGTCTCTTTTGATTCCTGAAAGGTTTTAAACACAACCACTGATCAAATCACTATCCAAAAACATTCCAAAAGCTTAGAATCATAAACTTATGCGTAAACATGCATTTTCCAAATGTTTTGCGTAAGAACGCATGAACAACAAATCACAATAATTCAAACCTGATTCTGGGTGGATAATGAGTTTAGGCGAGTGTTAGTAACATCCTAAGGAACAATTATACCAATTTATAACACTTTTTAACCATAAAATCACAAGATCACACCTGCTTATGCGTATGAACCCTAAATCAAAAATTCTAGATCTATCCTTGTTACTGAAACAATTAAGCCACTATAACATGATCTTAAACACCTTATAACAATATCCAAACCAATTAATCGTATCAAAACATCCTAACACTAAAACGCCCAAATCGTACGAGGAACCCTAATTTTGATTTTCAACAATTGATGAATCAGGGCACAATTGGAGTTTAAGAACATGTTAGGCATTAACTAATGATCTTATCCCACTAATTAATTGAAACAATAACACTCTCAATCTCTTGTTCCTATTTTAACGCAAACCCTAAGTCCAATTTTGATGATTTTAACACATTAGACCGTTAGATCTTTATGAAACTTAAAACCTTTGACTAGAAACATGATCAAAACATATTGGAACTTACAGATTTGAAGAACAACGATTAGATATGCAGTTTGATTTTGAGTCGTGGATTGGTTTGGTGGATGTAGTAAATGAGTTTAGCAGGTGTAGTAAATGCTAGGGTCAAAAGGTTTTGACTAAGTTTAATTTAAGTTTGAGATATTGTCACTTTAAGTCCTTTAACCTTAACCTTTGTTTCAACAAATATACATACTAACTCACATTTTAACTTTCGTTAACTACACCAAGTCTTAGAAAAGAACAACTTGTGGAATTTTACTCCCCCTCGACCTTAGACCGATGTCTTTCAAAATAGAAAATTTATAATAATGGTCAAGGAGAGTATCCCGAAAAACCTTTAAAGCATCACTTTGATTATTTAAATAATTTTTGGTAAAATGCAAGTATGAAGTAAATATTATGAGAAATTTTAAAAAATACTTTCCCTCCCCCTCAACACTTGTTTTTTATAATAATTTTAGACTTTTTTTTTTATATAAAATAGTGTTGAAAAGAGTGGTGTATACTTGCATTTTTTTTTGAAAGAACTAAAAAAAAAATCTTTTTGTGTTTTTGTTGGTTTTATAATTTTGTATTTTGTTTTTGGTAAACTATTTACAAAGATAGTTTTGATGTTTGACGATCATTTGTGTTTTAAAAACTTTTTCAGATCTTCTGGAGTCAAACATCGCATACCAATTTGGTGAACTAGACTAGCAAACCTTGCCAATTGGTACTCAGTTCCAACAAAATATAATTCGACGGTACCCTTTTCGACATGCTCTTTGATGAAATGATATCGGAGATCAATGTGTTTGGATTTGCAGTGATGAACGGTGTTGCAGGAAATAGCAATGGCACTTTTGGAATCACAGTAGATCGGAATCTTATTGAACAGGTAGCCATAATCCTTAAGTTGTGATCTCATCCAGATGATTTGAGCACAACAAGCAGACATAGCTACATATTCTGATTCTGTTGACGACAGTGTTGTGCAGTCCTGCTTCTTAGATTGCCATGACACAAGTTTATCTCTGAGAAACTGTAATCCACCAGATGTACTTTTGCGTGTGTCTAAACATCCTGCATGATCAGCGTCTGAAAAAGCAATTAGTTCAAAACCAGAATCCTTCGGATACCAGATTCCCAAGTTAATGGTTCCCTTTATGTATCGAAGGATTCTTTTAGCCTCACTGAGGTGTTTTTCAGTTGGTTTGGACTGATAGCGAGAGCACATGTAGACAGCAAATACTATATCAGGTCTACTAGCTGTGAGATACATGAGTGACCCAATAATACTACGGTATTTGGTAGGGTCAACAGGTGTCCCATGTAAGTCAGCATCTAGTTTTGTGGTATAGCCCATTGGTGTATTATAAGTATCACAACTCATCATTCCATGTTTCTTTAAAATTTCTAGAGCATATTTGGACGGATTTATAAAAATTCCACGGGGTGATTGATGAACTTGTAGTCCTAGAAAGAACGAAAGTTCACCCATCATGGACATTTCAAAATAATCTTTCATTAAATTTGAAAAATCATTATAGTAACTTCTTTTTGTTGAAGCAAAAATAATGTCATCGACATAGATTTGAACAGCAAGTAAGTCCTCCCCGTATGTTTTTGTAAATAGTGTTGGATCCACCGAACCTTTAGAAAATTTATTGGCAAGCAAGAAAGCAAATAGTTTGTCATACCATGCCCTTGGGGCTTGCTTAAGTCCGTAGAGTGCCTTTTTTAGTCGGTAAACGTGATTGGGATGCTCAGGATCAACGAAGCCGTCTGGTTGGCTTACATAAACTTCTTCACGGAGTTCTCCATTAAGAAATGCTGTTTTCACATCCATTTGATAAACAACCATGTTCCGATGTGCTGCATAAGCCAGAAAGATCCGAACAGCTTCATGTCTAGCCACTGGAGCAAAGGATTCAGCAAAATCAATTCCTTCTAGTTGGGAGTATCCTTTCGCTACCAGGCGTGATTTGTTACGTATGACAGTGCCTTCTGCATCTAGCTTATTTTTCCAAATCCATTTTAACCCGATGACATAGACTCCGTCAGGTCTTTCAACTAATTCCCAGACTTCTAATCGTATGAATTGCTGAAATTCCTCTTGCATAGATTCAATCCAGTTATCATAAGTCATTGCTTCTTTGATGTTCTTAGGTTCTTCTAGACAAACTGTGAGTGCATAGATGCAAGTTTCACCATCAGTGTGAAGTCTTTGTCTTGTCATAACAGGTGCATCTGGATGGCCAATAATATGAACTAGGGGATGATCTCGAGTCTATTTGTGTGTCGAAGGGTGTAGTTGATAAGTATCTCGCATGTTAGCAGGATCCAAATTGCGTGTGGACGACTCAGCTACTTCAGGAAATGTTGGAGCCGGTGCAAACGGGTTAAAGAACGCATTAGGATCATACTCTGCAGTTTGTGGAACTGATTGTGGTGTAGGATCTTCAGCTGATTGTCGTGAGTTGGAAGCAGTTTGTTCTGCTGTTAATGGAGATGCAATTGGAGGACCGTCTTTCTCAACAGTTGTAGTAGTTTGTTGAGGTGAGTTAGGTACTTGAATATTTTCAGGTTGAGCAGCGTAATTTGGTGAGACCTTAGTAGAACGGTATTCAATTGTATCATCAAACAGTGGAGCAAACAAGGTTTCCAATTCTTTGCGGTTGAGAGGCAATGGTTCAGCCGAAGAGTCCGGAGAGTTAAGACGGTTGAATTCGGGTCCTAAGCTGTTTTGCTCAGAAGCCATTTGTGTGAGTTCATTAAAATTAGCGTGAATAGTTTCTTGAATTTCTCTTGTTCGACGATTCCATATCCGAAAACCTTTAGAATTTTCACAGTATCCAATGAACACTCCGATGTCAGCCTTTGCTTTAAGTTTACCTAAATCATCACGATCATTTTTCGGATAACAAACTGCTCCAAATACATGAAAGTAATCGATGTTTGGTTTTCTTTTGTGAACAATTTGATAAGGTGTTTTGCGATGGCGTTTTGTGATCATGCAACGGTTTTGGGTATAACATGCGGTTGAAACAGCTTCCGCCCATAAGTAATCTGGTAATTGAGCATTAATCAGCATGGTTCTAGTAGCTTCCACTAACGTCCTGTTGCGTCTTTCAACAACTCCATTCTGTTCTGGGCTTCTAGGAATAGATGTTTGATGTTCAATTCCCACTTTCTCATAATATGACCGAAGTGTCTGATTCTTAAATTCTGTTCCATTGTCAGTTCTGACCATTCGTACCGTGTTGCGTAACTGAACTTGAATTTTAGTGAGAAAGGTGATGATCATTGAAGGAGCTTGATCTTTACTTCGTAGAAAATAAACCCAAGTCCATCTGGAGTAATCATCCACAATTACAAGTATGTAGCGTTTACCGTTGATACTTTGAACACGCATCGGTCCACACAAATCCATATGAAGCAATTGTAAAACATGATTCGTACTGTGCTCAGATTTAGAAGGAAAATGAGCCCGAGTACTTTTTCCTTGTTCACAGGCTGAACATAAGTGATCTTTGGTAAAACGGAATCTTGGAAAACCATCAACAAGTTTGTGACGAGCAAGTTCAGTCATAGTTTTGAAATTCAAGTGCGAAAGACGTTTATGCCATAACCAAGATTTAGTCGATTCCGCTTTGGAGAGAAGACATATCGGAGATGTAGCAATCATATCTGACATTGATATTGTATAAAGATTAGAACCACGTGAGCCAGACATTAGATCGTTTCCTTGTAAGTCACGAACGAAACAAGTTTTCTCACGAAATGCAACTTCTAGATCCCCATCACAAAATTGACCAACAGAGAAAAGGTTATGTCCAAGGCCTTCCACATAATAAACACGACTGATTTCAATGTTCCCACTGACATAGTCACCATATCCCATGATTAAAGCGTAATGATCATTCCCGAATCTGACAGTACCAATGAACTTTGAAACAAAGTTGTTTAACAGTTTGAGATTGCCTGTCATATGTTGGGTGCATCCGCTATCAACAATCCAGAGAACAATCTGTACCACCTGCATCACAAGAAGACGACAAGGATGGAACAGAAGTAAGGGTGGAACCCAAAGAAAGTGCGGGTTCCTGTTGGTTAGAAGCACATGTATTCAACAATTTAGGAATCCATTTAAAGTCTGGTTTATATTGTAACCAACGTTGCCAATTCCAACTAGTTCTTGCTTTCTTTTTGGTGAATTCACTGGTAATGGGCTTGTTCCTAGATTTGTTCTCTTCACTTATGGGGGTAACTTCAACTTCATTAGAAACCGTAGAAGGCGGTTTTCCTAATATAGACTTAGAGGCAGTAGTGGGCCTAGAAGGAATGCTTGTCCTATGTTTCTTATGACGATTAAGAAGAGAATTAGCTATACATTTTGTATGAACACCAGATGATACGCTTTTATGACAAAACACACAAGATGCATTAATATTCAAAACATTCAAAGGTTCATCATTAGTTACATTTAGATTTTGATTACAATTTTCCAGATTAGAATCTAAATCTGATGCAACATGAGTTTTATTCAAAGTCCTAAGTTGATCTTCTACTTCTTGAGCTTCTAGTGGTCCTCTTTTACGTTGCAAGATCCTATTCTTCTTGTTACTTTTTCGCTTGGGTCTGCTAACGCTATTAGTAGAGACTAGTCCTGTGGAAGTGGAGTTATCAACATTAGTGTTTTGAACAAAATTTCTTTTAGCAGTTTTTTCTAATTGATACAATCCTGGTGCTATCACCGTGGTGTCAACAAACTTTACTTTTTGAAGTAGCTTAATTTTCTCTTTTAACTCAATGATGATGTGATTTTTATCCTGAATTTCAGACTCAAGTTTCACGTTGCAATAATTAATGTCATCGCGGTTTTGTTGCCATTCGACGTTTTCAGTTTTTAAATTCGCAATTTCTTTCTCGTATTTGAGACACAGACTTTTTAAAGACTCATTGTTTTTGCAAAGCTGACAAGAGTTTGAACTATTTTGACTTTGAAGTTTCAATTCCATTTCAATACTTTGACCTTGACACCATTCAAGCCTTTGTTTGAGTAGACAAATTTCTTTTGAAAATTGTTTTGTCACATCATCATTCTTTATTCTCAGCATGTCATTTTCATGTTTAAGTGTCTCTATTTCCACATTCAACAAGTTATTATCAACACAAAGATCATCCATAAGCATAGAAGTACCAGATTTATAGAGATCATTCATGATAACAGACAAAATATCAGCATTGAGAACTTGTTCCAAGATTCGATCAGCATCATCTTTTAAAATTCTATTTCTTTGCTTTTGAAGCAAAATCGCATTTTCAGTTGAGTTGAAAACGTTTATCATTGTTTTGACCTCGTTTTGAAGTTCCTGTTCCCAACGTGTAGCACAGAGACGGAGGTGTTTGACAATTGGCAACATTTGTTTTTGAAAAATATCTCTCTTTTCTCGCTCGTAAGCAGATAGAAAAGTTTCAATTTTTATTTCAGAATTACGTTCAATTGTTTCCTCCAAAATTTCGATGTCTTCCATAAAAGTTTTGTAATAATTTAATACACAACAACTTTTTGGTAAAGGTGTAACTTCACCCGAGGATGGTAAAGGACCATTTATTTGTGCTACAGTTTGGACAGGGGCCGTATTAGATGATGAGACATATGACTCAGTGACATACCATGATTTCTCAGGTAATTCCTTTTGAGTAACAAAAGATTTAGAAGTATGAGGAGCTTTTGAATAATCATATGGTGTTCAATATTCAACTTGACTCATTTTTGATCGACTCTCGTCTTCAAGTTCTTCCTCTTCCTCAGTATCATAAACAACAGTACACACAATCGTATTATCAAGCATATGGTCCATACTGTAAATTTTAGGAATTTCTTTGAATGCTGTGTGAAGAAACATTGATTTGAAATCACCAAGTGCAAATCCTTTATCGGGTCTCGGTTTTAAAGTAAATTTCTGAATTGTTGTGACAGAGCCCCCGGTTTTGTAAACAATATTACGAAATTCTTTGAGTTGTTTTTCAAGATCAACAATCTCACCGATTAAGTTATCTATATACTTCCTTTTTCGTATTTTATGTCCACAAAAATCCTTTTTGCAAATTGACAATTCTATTTCTGTTTTTGAAAGTACTTTTTGAAGTTGTTCAACTTGTATTTTCAGTTCACACTTTTCACTTTCTAGTTTTGAAACCAACTTTCCATTTGACTCAATTAAGTCTTGCATTTTATGTTGAAGATCTTGTTCTTTGTTGTAAGATTCTTGAAAAGCTTTTTCAAAACTTTTTGCGTGTTTAACCTTGTCTTCCTGATTTGAAAGTTGTATTTTATAACACTCAATATCTCTTGCAAGTGACGCATTTGTTTCTTTTAAGGCTTTGTTTTTCTCGTTGCATTTTATGATTTGCAATTGTTGAGCGTTCAGTTGTTTGGATAACAATATGAGGTCAGGGTCTGGATCAAATGATGGTTCATGTTGTTCTATATGATCATGTTTATCATTCTCAATAGGATCATCAAATGAAACAACTGTGTCACCATCAAATATGACAACCGTTCTTATTTGTTCATCTGCTTGAGAAGATGAAGATGAGTCAGATGGAACAACTTGCGCCATATCTGATTCAGAAGCAGAAGGTGAGGCTATGTCATGTATTAGGCATGCATTAAGGTCATGTACCTGAGACAAGCCGTCAGTGTCATACACTGGACCTAAATCATTAAATTAAAGTTCCTGCATGTTGGCCATAAGCATCACAGCTGCATTAGCTTCCAGATCTTCCATGTCATCGTCATTGTTTACATTTGCCATGAAATTGTTCTCCTGCTCAGTGAAATGTCCATCTTTTTCATCTTGGAGAGCCATAAGTAATGCCTGCTTGTGAAACTTACTACCCCGAGTTCTCGGTTTAGGACATGCTGTCGCTATATGACCTTTTTCATTACAGTTATAACACCACATTGCATTCCCAGAGTTTGAGTTCCTAGTTTCAACTGGTTCAGACCTTTGCTGAGAAGGACCTGAGTTGTTCCTGAACCCTCCATTGTTGTTAATCCTCTGACCATTCCCAAAATTTCCTGAAGAACTTCCTGAACCTGATCGACCAAAGTTATGATTCTGAATTTCAACCCTTCCATCATGTACAACAACTTGATTCCTTGTGTTAGAAGATGAACGTTGACGGTTGTTTGTTTTGTTGGAGAATTTGCTAAAAGCACGAGCAATAAGAGCAAGTCCCTAATTCAACGTATTAAACTCCTCATCGTCATCTTCATTGGAGTTCGAGTAGTACACTGTATCATTGTTGTTGTATGGAACAAGTTGATTATAAGTATTCTGTTGAGATGAATCATAAGAACCATTTGGTTTGAGGTAGAATATTGTGGATAATTGAAGTAGTTTTGCTCTTGAACATATGCATGATTTGACATTGGTGGTGGAGCATAGTGAGATTGAGCTACGAGTGCCAAAGAATTTGGTGTTGTTGATGGTAAGTATCCTCCTCGAAGAGCTCGATCTTTTTCCACTTCAGGTTCACGGTGTTTCAGAAAAATCATACAACAATCCATATGGTGCATCATGAAGATTTTTGGTTTGTCGAACGAATGTCACATATTTATTCCAATCCGGACCAAGACTACCGACGAATTTGGAGTTCACTGCGATCCTTGGTACTGTAATTTTGTGTCGTTCCAAATCATTTACCACATTAGTGAAACGATGATAGTAGGATTCAAGTGACTCTCCTGGTTCAATTGTGATGTCAGTGTATTCTATGTAGAGTTTGGATTCCATATCTTCTTTGTTCAATTGAGTGCCTTCCATAAGGAGATGAACATGTTCCCACATAGCTTTGGCTGTTTTCTGAGCATCGACATTTCGATAAATTGAATTATGTATTCCTTGAAGTATATAGGCCATTGCATACTCATCAGCTTCACGATGTAATTTTTGTTCCTCTGTGAGTTGTGATTCTGGAACAGGTTTCTCTGCAGGAGCATGTGGAGGATCAGCAGTTGGATCACCAATTTCAAGTCTTGTTGGCCACTCAAATGGTCCTTCAAGTATCACTTGTTTCAAGAATTTCCCATGAGGTTTCTTTAGTTCAAGAAATCCTAAGAATCGACTTGACCACTGAACATAGTTTCCAGGTGTTAGCATTGGAGGTGTTTCAAGTGATCCTGCCTCATGTCTGGATTGTTGAGTTGTAATAACTTCACACATTCTATCAAAACAGTGAGGTTGTTTGGAGGAAAACTGAGTGTTTTGTTGTGACATTTGATATGGTTGTTGTTGAGGAATGATTTGATGTTGTTGCATCATGAGATATTGTGGTTGTGGATTAAACGGTTGTTGATGAAAGTGTGATTGTGAAGGTTGTTGATATGATTGTTGCTGATGGTATTGTTGTTGCTGATACTGCTGATGTTGCTGTTGCTGAGGATTAGAGAAGTAGTAATGTGGTGGTTGAGACATCTTAGAACACTTGTGTAATAATGGATCTTAGTAGAAGATTGAAATGCATGTTCTTTTGGTTAAGATCAAAATCCTTGGGCTAAGTTGAAATCTTACGCGTAATACTCAACTTATGCGTAGATTTAATGTTATGCGTAGAAAGGAAATGTTATGCGTAAACTAAAAGTTTATGCGTAAGATTTCACTTTGTACGCGTAAGATTTAAATCTTTTGCGTAAAGCAAGTTTTGCGTAAGGTTAAAACCAAACAAATCTTTCAAACTTATCCAAGCTTGAAAGATATCCGTAGTCGAAGTATTCCACTAACTTATCCAAGCTAGGGAAGTACTGAGTCACCGTAACACGAGGAGAAGACCTTTGATGAAACTTAAGCGTAGATTTCAGTAACTTACGCGTAAGATTAAGTCTTATGCGTAAGATCAAACTTCTGCGTAGAAAGTCAACTTCTGCGTAGGATGAAACTTCAGCGTAGAACTTTGGCGTAGGAATTAAGCTTTCGCGTAGGATTTAAGCGTAGAATATCAACATCTGCGTAGAAAGAGGGTTTTGACCAAAGTTATGCGTAGGAAAGGGGTTTTAACCAAAGTTATGCGTAGAAAGGACATAAAGTACTGTTGACAGCTAGGAAATCGTACTATTCACCAAATCTTACGCGCAAGATGGTCAGAACTTCAAAAATTTCAACTTTTTGAAGAAAAATGGCCTAGAAATATGTTTCTAATGACCAAATAACTTCCCCAACACTTAGAAAACACTAAATAGGTAAGATTTAGCTACCAAAAACTAGTTTTCCAATAACAAAGAAGCTACCAAACTCAATAAACTAGGTGAAAAAGTATTAAAATCTATCAAAGATCAATACTTTATGCAAAATCTAAGCTTCTAAACACTATATCAACCTTAAAACTTGTCCAAGCTTCAAGATTTGAGTGTAAGAAACAAAGGAAAAAGCAAAAAATGTGAAGAACAAGACCCTTAATCCCACGTTAATACCAAGAAAAGCACTTCAATCTCTATTAGGCGAATGATACCACTTGTTAGGTCACCATTTTGTAAACACAAGTATAAGAAATAAGATGAGAATAACAGATGGTTGATTATAAGATTATGAAGAGTGAAAGAACTAAAGTTTTATTAAGATATTCAAATAACCAACAATATTCAAGGTTACATAAGCTTAGTATATATAGGGGAGGAGTAGGGCAACACTCCCTTCCTCCCTCATTCATCTAAATCGTGGGCTTCAAGGCCCATTGGACATTAATACATAAGCCTAGTAACTTAAACATAATGAAATAAATAACTAAGCAACCTATTACAAAAGGTAATGACCGAGACTTGACTAAATACAAAAGTATGTTCCCAACAAACATGTTTAAGTTTTATTGTTTTATATCTCAATTCACTGTTCACCTTAGTAATATTATAAAAACATCTTCAAAACATAAAAACAAATATTATAAACTAACCAGCTAAATTATAAAATAATTAAAAAAAATTAATAGGAGAAAATAAAGAATTAAAAAAGTAAAATATAACATCATTCGTCCGATTTTTTATGTTTTTGTCCGTTTTATCTTTTTTATTTATTTTTATTTATTTTTTTATTTTTTTTAACATTTTTGTCATTTTTTTAACGTTCTTGTCAGATTTTTTACGTTTTCATCCGTTTTTTTACATTTTCGTCTGAATTTTTACGTTCTCGTCCGTTTTTTTCGTTTTCATCCGATTTTTTACGTTTTTGTCTGTTTTCTTACGTTTTCGTCTGTTTTTTTACGTTTCCTTTAGATTTTTTACATTTTCGTCAGTTTTTTTTTACGTTTTTGTCAGTCTTTTTACGTTTTCATCCGTTTTTTTTACGTTTTTGTCTAGTTTTTTTACGTTTTCGTCTTACATTTTTGTCCGTTTTTTGTCCGTTTTTTAATATTTTCGTGTGTTTTTTTACGTTTTCGTCAGATTTTTTATGTTTTCATCAGATTTTTTACTTTTTCGTCTTATTTTTTACGTTTTCGTCATTTTTTTACATTTTCGTTAGATATTTTATGTTTTCGTCCATTTTTACGTTTTCTTCCGGTTTTTTACGTCTTTGTCCGTTTTTTACGTTTTTGTAAGATTTTTTTTTATGTCTTTTTCCATTTTTTAATGTTTCCATTTTTTATGATTTCTTCCGATTTTTACGTTTTCTTCCAATTTTTTACGTTTTCTTCGGATTTTTTTACGTTTTCATCCATTTTCTTATGATTTTCTCGTTTTCATCTTTTGTTTACGTTTTTTTAGGTTTCGTCTAACGAAAACATAAAAAAATAGAAGAAAATTAAATAAATGTAAGTAAACATAAAAAATAGATGAAAACATAAAAAAACATAAAAGAAATGACGAAAACGTAAGAAAACATAATAAAATGAGCGAAAACGTAAGAAAACGGATGAAAATAGAAAAAACCCCACGAAAACATAAAAAAACGGACGAAAACGTAAACAATCTAACAAAAACGTAAAAAAAAGGACGAAAACATAAAAAATCAGACGAAAACGTAAAAATTCGGATGAAAACGTAAAAAAAATAGATGAAAACGTAAAAAATCTGACGAAAACGTAAAAAATCGGACAAAAACGTAAAAAATATGACGAAAACGTAAGAAAACAGACGAAAACTTAAAAAATCCGACGAAAACGTAAAAAATCTGATGAAAACGTTAAAAAATGGACGAAAATATAAAAAAACTGACGAAAACGTAAAAAAAAAACGGACGAAAACGTAAAAAATCGGATGAAAACGTAAAAGACGAAAACGTAAAAAATCTAACGAAAACATAAAAAAATGGACAAAAACGAAAAAGTAAAAAAATCTGATGAAAACATAAAATAACGAATGAAAACGTAAAAAATCATAAGAAAACGTAAAAACAAACTGCCGAAAACGTAAAAAATCAAACGAAAGCGTAAAAAATCTGATCAAAACATATAAAAATGGACGAAAACGTAAAAATTCGGATGAAAACGTAAAAAATTTGCTAAAACGTGAAAGTCGGATTAAAACATAAAAACTTGGACGAAAACCGAAAAAATCTAACGATAACGTGAAAAATCTGACGAAAACGAAAAAGAAAAAATATGACAAAAACGTAAAAAAACGTACGAAAACGTAAAAAATCTGATGAAAACATAAAAAAACGGACGAAAACATAATAAACGGACAAAAACTTAAAATATAAGTAAAAAACGGGTTGGGGGTATTTTAAAGGAAAATAGGTGGGAAAAAAAAGTGTTTTGTAGTTTTGTGTATTTGTTGGAAATAAGAATTTTGTGTTTTGTAGAGAATTTTATTAGAAAACACTAATTTGAACGCGATCTTTGTTTTCTTTATTTTCCACAAAACATTTTGTAGAAAACAAAGGTGTTTTCTCTCAACTAAATGCACCCTGTAGAATCGTAGAGGGGGGTGAATACGGTTTCTTCGGCTTTTTAGATGTTTAAAAACTTTAAGCCAAACAGAACACCAAGTGGTTGTTCAATAATCCAATCAACCACAAGCACAACCAAAGTATATAAAGCGAGTAAAGAAAGACACCACGATATATACTGGTTCGGGATGGGGGGTTATACCATCCGTACGTCCAGTTGCGAATCCATGACACGATACTATTCAACTAGTATAATCCTTTCGGTGGACTACAAACCGTTACAATTCACTCCACCGATATTCACCAATATCGATGCTCACAAAGAAGGAGTTACTCCCACGGTATTCCGCCCTCGGAAACCACCCTCAAGAATCTCGTGATTCGACTTTAACCTATGGGTCACCAAGACCACTACCAAAACTTCCCACGGAAGTATCAAACCCCAACTAGATCCCCAATGATCTAGGCTTGGTCACAAAGACACAAGACTTCCCTTACAAACAATTGAATAAGAGATTGAATGTTTGTTTTATCAACCAAGTCCTAACCTAACCTAGAGACTCGATTGTAGTAGAAAGGGTAAAGATAAGAAGACCCTCGACACAATCACAAGAGTGGATTAGGTTCTTGTGATTCTTCCCTTGCAAAGAAGAAGTGTTCTTTCAATAGATGTTAGTATGATAGATTAAGAACACAAGAGATAGAATTAGAAGATTAGAGAGAAAGAATGAAGAGAGAAAGAATAATGGCAAGGGGTGAGGAATACAAGAGGCAAGGATGGTATTTATAGTCCAAGATTCAAACTTGGAAAATTTTACCGAGGCCGGCGCGTCACCCACGCGTCAACGCGTAGGCAGCGCGCCAGGCGTCTGTAAACTTTTTCTCAAAAGTTTGGGTTTTGATACTTTAAATACCTACCCTTGCTAAACCCCCAATTGTACTTCACACTAAACCTTAACGTTAATCAATCTAAGGCTTACCAACTCAAATAGCCAATTTGAAAGCTCATTTGTGAAGTGTTTATAAGAAACCAAATACCAAAAGGTAGAAGAGTAGAAAGGGTAATTTGGTAGGGGTATAAATGGTATTCCTCACATGGCATAATAGAGAAGAGAGTATGCCATTGAATAATCCTCAAGGGAAGGGTTAAGGTGTAACTATGGTTAGTGTAAAGGTTTAGAGGTTTAACCATGGTTAGGTATAGAAGAGTTAAGTGTATAGAGAATGAACCATGGTTAGATTAAGAGGTTTACACAAGGGAATGTTCCATCCTTGGTGAGGTTAAGAGTTAACCATGGTTGGGTGTAGAGAAGTAACCATAGTTGGGTTAAGAAGTATGTTGGTTAGGTTAACCAAGGTTGGGTTTGGGTTGTATGTTGAGAACTAACCATGGTTGGAAGAGGTGAACCATGGTGGGGTTTGAAAGAGAATATTCCAAAGGAATATACCTTTGCTTGGGGGGAAAGGTTGGATGGAGGGTTGAGATTGTTTTGTTTTGAAATGAAAGGTTAAGATTAAACACGTGTGGTATAATAGAGAGGATATTGGATGAGTGGTTGAGATGTGTTTAATTTGAATTGGATGGTTGAGATTGGAGATGTGTAAGGAATATAAGAGATGTGTAAGGGATGTGTAAGAGATGTGATGTTGTAAGAGAATATATGGTTGAGATGGATTGAATTTGAATTCAATGGCTAGGATTAAAAGTGTGTAAGAGACAAAGGTACACTTTTGTGTAAGTGGTGTAAGGGAATGTTGGAAAGGATATTTGAGAAGGATTGTGGGAGATTTGGTGGTTTTGGGTTTGATGGTTTTAAGGTAAGTGGTATTTTGTTGAAGAAGATAATTAAGAAGAAATAATCTAATTGTCATTAAGAAGGAAAGATTTAGACAATTAAGATTATAAGTTGAGAAAATCATAAGTTACTTATTAATTCAAGTAACACAACGTCGAGAATCCATAATTTCATATCTTGTGACTTTTCACGACTCGACGTTCTCAACTAATACTTTGGTTCAAACAAGTTAAGCGCTTTGCCTTAATGTAAAGCATAACCCAAGTGGGAAAGGATGCGTTTACGCAAAGTGACCTTTGACTTAGTTTGACCAATAAGGGAGTAAACCCGTTACGTAATTAGAGAAGACGTAAGCACGGGATATGAGCATATGAATGCTTTCACATGATGTTACGTGAAATAAATAAGCTCCCTAAGTTTATAAAAGCTTTGGCTAGAGGCGATAACAAGAAAGCATGAGTTAGCGTTTTCCCGTAAATGGGTGCTTTGAAAGTTGGATATCTCTAATCCCATAACTCGTTTCGAGTGTTCTCAATTAAGCACATAACATATTCATACCTGTATTGAAAGATCCACATTTGTCGGGTAAGGGGAAAGCCGACTTTCAAAATTCGCTCGGAACCATACAGACTCCTGACGCGTCACCCACGCGTTGACGCGCGGGCAGCGCGCCAGGAGCAGACATTGGCTCTGACGATTTTGAGCTAACGTTTTTTATTTTATGTGTTTCGATGGTTTATTTGTCATCATTAAAATATAAAGAGATCTTGATCATGTTGCCTCAACAATCTCCCCATTTTTGATGATGACAAATAAAAACCGAAAGCAAATAAAATTACAAAACTTAGCGAAGACAAAGCGCGCCTTTGGTGTAGCTTGCGTCTTGACCTTTGCCTTGTAATTTGGTGAAGCCTTTATCATATCTTGAATGGTCTTCACGTCTCTTGCTTTCTTTCTCCCCCTTTTGTCGAATCAAAAAAGGTGGGTCTTCCATTAAGAAATGGGAAAGTAGCTTGATTAATAGCACTTGAACGTGCTCCCCCTAGATCATAACTCCCCCTAGATCGTTGCTCCCCCTTGTTTCAAGGCGGGGATCCATGGGTCAAGAGCCTCACCTTTGAGGTGGCCTAGCTACATAAAAATACCACAACATACAACAACCAAGAAATCCTCACATGTGAAGGTCCAAAATGGGTTAGGTTACCATTTGGATGCTTGTAACATGGGTTAGTTCATATCACAACAATATATGTATAGGTCCAAGATGACCCCAATATACTTTATTTCACATAGAAAAAGATAAAGCATACAACAAGTACACTATCTAATACAAGCAAGACAAACATCCTAAAACACATTATGAAGGACATATAATGAGATCATGCTACCATAATTTATTCATATAACAATGTGACATGACCTAGGTTGTTATATTATTAGACCAAAGTTTTACTTTATCACTCTTCTTCCTTATCTTGAATCATCACCCTTGAGATGTCTTTAAGAACGGCGGTCATTACCAACATATCATTGTCGATGGATTTATGTAGCTCTCTAATTTCCTCACGAATAGAGAGAACATCCCGCTTAATCACACCAATGGTTGAGCAACATTCACACTTACGAGTGTGATCATTCTCTAAGGGTTTACCAAGCTTCCCTTCAATCTTGTTCCAAATATCATCTCCAACAAAGCAAAGTTTGAGGAAATCTTTCACAATTGGGATTTCCGCACTACCAATGCTATCCCAATCTATATTTTGCTCCTCCTCTCTCGTCATCATACGCCTACCATCATTGAAATGGTATGATGACCCAACAAATTCATCTTCAATGTCCATGTTTGAGTATGTTATTTGATATTTGTAAGGTTTTATGTCTAGATAACTTAGCAAAATTACTCCTTTTATAAATGAATTAAGTGAGTAGTTAGGAATCAAAGTACATGAAAATTGGTCAAGTAATTAATGATCAAAGTACATAGATTCTTTGATTAGATGTTCAACCCATCTAATACATGTACTAATACATCTATATTCAAAGAGGAATGAGTGTTCTATATAGGCTTACGTGGAGGTTGTGAGGACTAGAATCTTATGCTAGTTACTTTCAATTCTCATGCATGTAACTACAAATAATTAAATACTTAGGAGATAGCATTATTCAATTTAATTTAGAGCATGCAACATGTAGTTTATCATATAAGGGGAACAAGTAGAATTAGATACAAGATCTTCAACACAAGTGTGAGTTGTGATCCAATAGTTTTATCTAATCTTGGAAAATTATCACAATAAACTCTCAATCTTATTTCAAGGCCTTTCGTGTCAAGTTTTCTTGCTCCAACACATAGTATAGACATGTAGAATCAAGGATATTATCAATCATTGTTTGAATAATAAGATGACACATATCTTTCCTCTTGGAAGTCATTTAATTGAACTTCCTTCCATGCCTTCACATAAGACTTATTCACGTAAACATGTAGGCTCTAGTAGCATCACAATAACCTTTAACACATTTTATTTCCATATAAAGATTGTTCTCTTAAGATGCATGTATACCATAAACATCAAAACCTATCCCAAAGCAATTTTGGACTTTTGAAAAATGTCATGCCAAAAACTTAGACTTGTTTGTTTTGTGACCTAAGTGTTCTTTTATTCAAGTCACCAATGAATTGTTGTATAGGATGACCCCTCGCTTCTCTCACATCTTTAGGATTGCCGTCATCCGAAACATTAACTTGTAATGTCGGCGACCCCTCATGATTTTGAATTACATGTTCGTTAATCACGTCATCTTCTACCGAAGAAGATAGTTTGGGCTCGGGCATGCTCTCATCAAAGGTCACATTGAGAGATTCCTCAATCCTCATTGTTTCCTTATTAAGCACTATATATGCTTTACTCGTTTTAGAGTATCCTAAGAAAACACCTTCATACGACTTTGGGTCGAATTTGGTGAGGTACTCTTTGGTGTTAAGTATGAATACTTTGCAACCAAAAACTCTAAAATACTCAAGGGATGGTTTTCTATTCCTAAGTATTTCATAAGGTGTCTTATTAATTACCTTTCTTATATAAGCTCTATTAAAGATATAACATGCGGTATCTAGGGCATGACACCAAAACTTTTGTGGGATGGATTGCTCGTCAAGCATTGCACGACTCATCTTTCTTAACTTACGATATGTTCTTTCAACAATCTCAAGCGATTGAGAAGAGAACGGGCCTGATAAGTTATAAGATATTCCATGTTGTTCACAAAAGCTTCCAAATTGCATTTTATCAAATTCACTACTATGATTTGTTTTAATTGAAACAATTGAACAATCAAGTAGGTTTTCAAGTTTCTTTCTTAAAATATTGAACTTATCTAAGACTCCTTCTTTATTTTCTAAGAACAAGACCCATGTATAATTTGAATAATCATCTACAATCATCAAAGTGTAGAAGTTTCCTCCGTAGCTTTGGATTGGAGATGGACCATACAAATCCAAGTGAATCAACTCTAAAACCCTATTAGTTGACACTTCATTTTTATTTCTATTATTAGCTTGTCCTTGATTTCCTAGACATGTATCACAATAATGTCTTTCAAAACTCAACTTTGGTAAATTCCGTACTAGCTCGTTGGAAGCTAGGTTTTGAACTAACCTCATATTGGTGTGACCTAACCTCCTATGCCAAAGTGTTGAGTTGTCTACCATGGACGTGAGACAAATGTGTTGCTTAGAATTATCTCCTAACTTGCATGTATACAAGTTGTTTCTCCTAACACCTTTAGCTAACACAACATCGTTTTTACTAATAGTACAATCTACTTTAGTAAATTTAACTTCACAATCATTATCACATAATTGACTCACATTAATCAAGTAAAAACTTAGACCCCTAACATGCTCAACATTGGATATATCTATGGAGTCATGGAGGACATTACATTTTCCGACAATTTTGCCGTTAAGTTTGCTTCCAAAAATGACTTGATTGCCGTTATATTCCATGTATGACGTGAACAATCTTCTATTCCCGGTCATGTGTTTAGTGCACCCACTATCCACTATCCACTTGTCCGGTTGTAGATCACTTTTGAGACAAACCTACAAGAAAGACATGACTCATACTTTTGGTACCCATTGTTTCTTGGGTCCATTTTGGTTAGCATATGAGTTTCCCAAGTTGAACATTCTTGGGTCTTCAAGTAAGATGCACAATTTCTCAATACCAAGGCTAGAAAAAGCGGACCAAGGATCATTTTGAAAACCATTTTGTCTATGATAACTTGGTCTATAGTAGTTATATCCTTGAGGTCTAAAGAAGGTTTGGTTTGGGTAGGAGTTGTCTCTCCTTTGATAGTTGTTGTATCGGTGTTGAGATAACCTTTGACCATATTTATAGAGATTGCTTCTATGGTTATTTTGAAAAGGTGGTCTTTGATTGTATGAGGTAAATGGTCTCATATTAGGTGTTGACAAGAGTGGTCTATTATTTACTCGAGGTTGTTTATAACCAAGACCATTGCGATAACTCGAGTTAAAACTTTGTTTTGGGTTTTCTTTTCTTGCAATGGGACCTTGATTACCTCGAGTACTTACAAGAGGAGCTTGAGGAGTAATTGGTTTAATGACATTGTTTGATGATTCACCAATTTTCCTCAGAGGGCTGGTGCGCTTTTGGCGCATTGACGTGTCGAGCAGCGCGTCAGCCTCGGAAAATTTTGGGATCTCGGTTTCTTTAGCCTTTACAAAAATTATTGGTTTTGTTAGACTCTCGGGAGTGGTTTTACCTTGTTCAGAAAATCCAAGACCTCCCTTATCTTGAGACACCTTTTGAAAATTTATTATTTCTTCTAAATCATGAGTGCTCTTTTTATATTTAGAAAAACTTAAAGACTTCTTTTGAAGTTCCAACACCTTTTCATTCAAAGAGTTAACCTCAAGTGTGAGTGATTCACAACTTTTACACAGTTCAACCACCTATTTGCAATGTTTTAGTGCTTTTACTTTATTTTCAAGTTCACAAATTCTTTTGTTAGATTTAACATTTTCAAACTAAAGGAGGCGTTTTTCCTCAAGAATTCTTTTAAAAGTTTTTCTAAAGTCATCATCAATTTTAACTAGTTCCTCATTCTCCTTTTGCAAGTTGTTGATATCTAAATTATTAGAAGAGGAAGGGTTTAGAGATACCTCAAACTTTTCTTGGGCCATGAGACACGTAGCGTCATTTGTTGGTTGTTGTTCTTCTTCACTATCACTCCATGCGCCTCCCACGAATGCCTTGTTCACCTTGGGCTTAGGACACTCATTCATGAAGTGGCCTTTCTCACCACAATTGTAGCATGCTTGAGTTCTTCTAGAGCTTTCACCAATTTTGTTATCGAAGACTCGACCACCACCAAGGTTGTTTCTTCCACCACTACCTCGGTTCCCAAACCTATTACCACTCCTAAAGTTACCACCTCTTCTAAAGAACTTTCTAAAATTCTTTGCCATAAGATTGTACTCCTCGTCGTCAATATCGTCTTCTTCATCACTACCATCTTCATCACTAGGTTGATGACTAGTGACTTTAGCTTTAAGAGCCAAAGACTTTACCTTCTCCTTCTTGTCTTTGGTGGTTGCCTTGTCGTTTTCAAGAATCATCTCATAGACTTTGAGATTGCCGATGAGATCATCAAGAGGAAGTTCCGCCAAATTCTTGGCTTCTTCAATGGCCGTCACCTTTGGCCTCCACTTTATTGGAAGTGCTCGAAGAAACTTCCTCACATGGTTCTTGTTGTAGAAACTAGAATCTAGAGCCGTGAGGCTAGTGATAATAGCATTGAACCTTGTGTAACCATTATCGATGGTTTCTTCATCCGAGATCGAGAACTTCTCATATTGTTGTATGAGTAGATCGATCTTGCAATCCTTTACTTGAGAATTGCCTTGATGAGTGATGATGAGAGAATGCCAAATCTCCTTGGTGGTTTTACATACATGAACTCTCTCGAACTCCCTTTGAGGTAGAGCATTGTAAATCATCATCTTGGCTTCATTATTTTTGCCAACTTTTCTCTTTTCATCATCTTTTAGATCTGCAAGTGGCTTATCCACCATCAACTTTGTTTCCGGATCTTCCGCCATGAATACAAAGTTTCCATTTTGTATGACCTCCCATAAGTCGAGATCTTTGGACCTAACACAGGTCTCAAAACGGGTTTTCCAAAAACAAAACCCATCGGTTTCTAGCAAAGGTGGTCTTTGCATAGAACACCCCTTAACATAGTTCTCTTGAGCCATGGATCTATACTGAACTTTACCAAAAATCTTGGTTAGGATTTTAGATTTCTGGAAAAGAAGTTTTGACTTAAAGCGACTTCTCGGGAAGACTTTAGAGCTCAAAAACTTGAGTATTCTGCTCTGATACCAATTGTAGAACCGTAGAGGGGGGGGGGGGTGAATACGGTTTCTTCGGCTTTTTAGATGTTTAAAAACTTTAAGCCAAAGAGAACACCAAGTGGTTGTTCAATAATCCAATCAACCACAAGCACAACCAAAGTATATAAAGCGAGTAAAGAAAGATACCACGATATGTACTGGTTCGGGATGGGGGGGGGGTTATACCATCCGTACGTCCAGTTGCGAATCCACGACACGATACTATTCAACTAGTATAATCCTTTCGGTGGACTACAAACCGTTACAATTCACTCCACCGATATTCACCAATATCGATGCTCACAAAGAAGGAGTTACTCCCACGGTATTCCGCCCTCGGAAACCACCCTCAAGAATCTCGTGATTCGACTTTAACCTATGGGTCACCAAGACCACTACCAAAACTTCCCACGGAAGTATCAAACCCCAACTAGATCACCAATGATCTAGGCTTGGTCACAAAGACACAAGACTTCCCTTACAAACAATTGAATAAGAGATTGAATGTTTGTTTTATCAACCAAATCCTAACCTAACCTAGAGACTCGATTGTAGTAGAAAGGGTAAAGATAAGAAGACCCTTGGCACAATCACAAGAGTGGATTAGGTTCTTGTGATTCTTCCCTTGCAAAGAAGAAGTGTTCTTTCAATAGATGTTAGTGTGATAGATTAAGAACACAAGAGATAGAATTAGAAGATTAGAGAGAAAGAATGAAGAGAGAAAGAATAATGGCAAGGGGTGAGGAATACAAGAGGCAAGGATGGTATTTATAGTCCAAGATCCAAACTTGGAAAATTTTACCGAGGCCGGCGCGTCACCCACGCGTCAACGCGTGGGCAGCGCGCCAGGCGTCTGTAAACTTTTTCTCAAAAGTTTGGGTTTTGATCCTTTAAATACCTACCCTTGCTAAACCCCCAATTGTACTTCACACTAAACCTTAACATTAATCAATCTAAGGCTTACCAACTCAAATAGCCAATTTGAAAAGTCATTTGTGAAGTGTTTATAAGAAAACCAAATACCAAAGGGTAGAAGAGTAGAATGGGTAATTTGGTAGGGGTATAAATGGTATTCCTCACATGGCATAATAGAGAAGAGAGTATGCCATGGAATAATCCTCAAGGGAAGGGTAAAGGTTTAGAGGTTTAACCATGGTTAGGTATAGAAGGGTTAAGTGTATAGAGAATGAACCATGGTTAGGTTAAGAGGTTTACACAAGGGAATGTTCCATCCTTGGTGAGGTTAAGAGTTAACCATGGTTGGGTTTAGAGAAGTAACCATAGTTGGGTTAAGAAGTATGTTGGTTAGGTTAACCAAGGTTGGGTTAGGGTTGTATGTTGAGAACTAACAATGGTTGGAAGAGGTGAACCATGGTTGGGTTTGAAAGAGAATATTCCAAAGGAATATACCTTTGCTTGGGGGGAAAGGTTGGATGAAGGGTTGAGATTGTTTTGGTTTGAAATGAAAGGTTAAGATTAAACACATGTGGTATAATAGAGAGGAAATTGGATGAGTGGTTGAGATGTGTTTAATTTGAATTGGATGGTTGAGATTGGAGATGTGTAAGGAATATAAGAGATGTGTAAGGGAGTAAGAGATGTGATGTTGTAAGAGAATAGATGGTTGAGATGGATTGAATTTGAATTCAATGGCTAGGATTAAAAGTGTGTAAGAGACAAAGGTACACTTTTGTGTAAGTGGTGTAAGGGAATGTTGGAAAAGATATTTGAGAAGGATTGTGGGAGATTTGGTGGTTTTGGGTTTGATGGTTTTGAGGTAAGTGGTATTTTGTTGAAGAAGATAATTAAGAAAAGTAATTAAGAAGAAATAATCTAATTGTCATTAAGAAGAAAAGATTTAGATAATTAAGATTATAAGTTGAGAAAATCATAAGTTACTTATTAATTCAAGTAACACAATGTCGAGAATCCATAATTTCATATCTCGTGACTTTTCACGACTCGACGTTCTCAACTAATACTTTGGTTCAAACAAGTTAAGTGCTTTGCCTTAATGTAAAGCATAACCCAAGTGGTAAAGGATGCGTTTACGCAAAGTGACCTTTGACTTAGTTTGACCAATAAGGGAGTAAACCCGTTACGTAATTAGAGAAGACGTAAGCACAAGATATGAGCATATGAATGCTTTCACATGATGTTACGTGAAATAAATAAGCTCCTTAAGTTTATAAAAGCCTTGGCTAGAGGCGATAGCAAGAAAGCATGAGTTGGCATTTTCCCGTAAATGGGTGCTTTGAAAGTTGGATCTCTCTAATCCTAAAACTCGTTTTGAGTGTTCTCAATTAAGCACATAACATATTCATACCTGTATTGAAAGATCCACATTTGTCGGGTAAGGGGAAAGCCGACTTTCAAAATTTGCTCGGAACCATACAGACTCCTGACGCGTCACCCACGCATTGACGCGTGGGCAATGCGCCAGGAGCAGCCATTGGCTCCGGCGATTTTGAGCTAACGTTTGTTATTTTATGTGTTTCGATGGTTTATTTGTCATCATTAAAATATAAAGAGATCTTGATCATGTTGCCTCAACACACCCCCTATTATTTGTTGTCCTACCCACCTCACCCTTCAATAGCTTAAAATTCCTACATTAGTACAAATCAACAGATGTACCACTAGGGGTTATGGGCTTATGGCCACAAATCAAAATGATCAGTGTTGATGTCACAAAAACTTACCACAACTGCTATTTGTATTCACATGCAATTTCCAATCGTTCCCGATGTTTACAAAATAGCTGCCTTCGGACGCAAATGCAATTTCCTTATCGTTGGTGTGGTTGATAGAAGCTTCATATGAAGAGTAAATTGGCGACCCTGTGGAAACGACCAAATATTCTTTGCAGAATCACGATACATGAAACTGATTGTACCATCCATGGTAACACCAACAGCAGTATCCTTTTTACTGTTCAGAGAGAAATATGTGAGTGTCCGACAAGCATCATGTCTAATGAAATTAAAAAAAAAAAAAAAAAAAAAAAAAAAAAAAAAAAAAAAAAAAAAGAAAGAAAGAAAGAAAAAAAATCATTAATTGATTAAACGGATGAATCAATACACATTAAAGTAAAAATAGGCAACATTTATCGTTAATGAGATAAATGAATCATGAGATTTTCCTGCAAAATGTTTTATCCAGGTTGTCACTGATGCAACTCAAGTACTAAATCAATCAAGGACTTAGCATAATCCCCACACCACAGATTTGCAAATATCAAGTGCAGGGCACTCAGCTTATGTCTGGACATGTTATCCTGATAAATGTGGCACAAGCCTGAACGTGGAACCATAACTAGTCAGCTAACCAGAAGCAGATATTAACTATAAGCTAGTAAATGACTTTTGAGACTATATTACTTGTAGTTCCAGTGCAGACCATACACGAAATTATGTCAAAGTAAGAAACTGTAACCAATGTCCTTATACTTTAATTTGTGTAAAATTGGTCATTCTAGTGTACATTAATGTATTTCTGTGAATTTACATGTGTAATGGTTACAATGTCTGTGCCACACTATCATACTTAATTACTTATGTGTATTTTTAACCCTATCATACCTTACCATTAACCTCTACCAAACCATCCATCCTCTCTATCAAACAAATATGAGTAAACACAGCTTATCTAAGCAAGATGGAACTAAAAATTAAGTCAAGTTATCCCCGTGATTGTGAGGACATGTAGCAAAATGTGAGGTCTCAGCTATCCCCATGTCCCTTCTATTCACGCGATTTACCTCACAGATATCAGTCCGAGTGAGGAGGTGTTTGTTTCGGTTTATATAGCCGGCTTATAACTTATTTGATATTGTGCTTATATTTCATAAGCTCACTTTTTTGTGGCTAATTTTGAATCGTTTCGGCTTATATAAATTTCTTATGTTATAGTAACAAGCTTATATAAGCCGAAAAGCTTCAAAATAAACAACAAAAAGTGATCTTATGAAACATAAGCACAAAACCAAATAAGCCATAAGCCGGCTATATAAGCCGAAGCAAACACACCAGAGCCCCACCGGTTTCCAAATATTAAGCCAAGTTGAACATATAAATATTACCTCTTGAACCATAAATACAACTTAATTATTTAAATAAAAGCTAATATTAGCAGACAAACAAAACATTTCAACTAAGGGTTATAGTACACAAAAGTTACTAAAGTTTACCAGAAATTTGTCCTAAGGAAATATAGTTTCATTTCGTTTAACCAGGTTACCCCTGTACACGGGTTGGTTAAATATGTTACTGAACTTTGTAAATGATGATATTGGTTACTTTTTTAGTACAAAATGGTCCTTGTCGTTAGTCGGGCGTCATGAATTTAGTCCCTAGACCACTATTTCTGTTAGTTTGACTGTGTTTCTTATGTTTTCACCCGTTTTTCTTATATTTTCATACGTTTTCCTACGTTTTCATCCGTTTTTGTTCGTTTTCATATGTTTTCTTACGTTTTAATCCATTTTTTATGTTTTCATTCGTTTTTGTTTGTTTTCGTCTGTTTTTTTCGTTTTCAACCTTTTTTATACGTTTTCGTCCGTCTTTTTTACGCTTTCCCTAGTTTTCTTACGTTTTCACCCGTTTTCTTATATTTTCATCCGTTTTTTTATGTTTTGTCCATTTTTGTTCGTTTTCATACGTTTTTATCCATTTTTTTTATTTATTCATCCGTTTTTGTTCGTTTTCAACCGTTTTAATACGTTTTCATCTGTTTTTATACGTTTCCGTATGTATTTATACGTTTTCGTCCGTTTTTATACACTTTCACTAGGTTTTCTTATGTTTTCAAACGTTTTCTTACGTTTACGTCCCTTTTTTTACGTTTGCATACGTTTGTATTCGTTTTCAATAGTTTTTATACGTTTTCATCCATTTTTTTCGTTTTCAACCATTTTTATATGTTTTTATTTGTTTTCAACCGTTTTTATACATATTTTATTCATTTTTATACATTTTTATTTGTTTTTAACTGTTTTTATACGTATGAAAACGTATAAAAAGGGACGAAAACGTAATAAAACGTATGAATACATAAGAAAACGGGCGAAAACATAAGAAAAACTAGTGAAAGTGTATAAAAATGGATGAAAATGTATAAGAACCGATGAAAACGTATAAAAATAGTTGAAAACGTATACAAACTTTTGAAAACGGATGAAAACAGATAAAAACGGACGAAAGCGTGTAAAAACTGTTGATAACGAATAAAAAAGAGAAAACATAAAAAAATGAACGTAAACGTAAGAAAACGTATGAAAACATAAGAAAACGGGTGAAAACGTAAGAAAAACTGGTGAAAGCGTATAAAAGATGAACGAAAACGTATAAAAGACGGACGAAAACGTATAAAAGCCGTTGAAATCGTATAAAAATGGTTGAAAACAAAAAAAAATAGACGAAAACATAAAAAACGGATGAAAACATAAGAAAGCGTATGAAAACGAACAAAAATAGATGAGAACGTAGAAACGGATGAAAACGTATGAAAACATAAGAAAACGGGTGAAACCGTAAGAAAAACAGTCAAACTAACAGAAATAGTGGTCTTGGGACTAAACTCGTAACGCCCGACCAACGACAAGGACCGTTTTGTACTAAAAAAGTAACCAATATCATCATTTATAAAGTTCAGTAACATATTTAACCAACTCGTATACATTGGTAACCTGGTTGAACGAAATGAAACTTTATTTCCTTAGAAGAAATTTCTGGTAAACTTTAATAACTTTTGTGTACCATAACTCTTTCAACTAAAAATCATCAAAATGCATTATACAAACAACATGCAAGTTTCAATGCAGTGCATCAAAATTAACAACTAAAAATAGATAATCTAAAAAAAAATTACTCAGGTGTAGAAGAAGAAGATAAACAGCACGACATCCAATCTTTAGGTGGACTAACTCCACAAGATCGAACTCTATCATCACAATTATGAATTATGTAATACCTGATGTATTTCCACCTTATAATAAAGTTATATACATCACAACAAATTTTAATAGCACACCATGAGATTCAAATCCAAAAAATATTAGAAAAGCAATAATCGCAATTACAACATCTCCTTGACTATTTAACTCTCGTAACACAACTACATATCACTTCTAAACTAACTTTTAAATATTAGAATCCAAATGATTTTTAAAAAAGACCAGACCCGCAATCACTTCACACCAACTAAGAATACCCGCCCTGTCATCCAATTCAACAAGGGTACAATCACTATACTGAACAAATGGAAGCTGATAAAGATATAGGGTGTGTTTGTTTCATTTAGATGTTTTAGGTCTGAATATGACTACCACATCTTACTAGTAAGAGGTGGCTAGAACATCTAAATCTAAATGAAATAATGTTGTTTGTTTTTGTATAATTGTCCGAATGATTTTAAGTGCTCGTTTATGCAATTTATTTAAGTAACTTGTGTAAATATGAAACAAGACTTTTTACCATAAATAAAACATAGTTAATAAACCATCAAATATATTATATCAACACGAGTCTTCAATCTCTCTTATCGAGTAAGAGGCAGTAAGGAAAGTCCCCCCACCTCTTACTGATTTAGATGTTATATGTCTAACTGGGTCTGACTCAAAAGAACAAAACAAACAAGCAAAACGTCTGCCCACCTCTTACTGGTAAGAGTAAGAGGGCTAGTAAGACTTTTTAAAAAAAAAACACACCCATAGTTAGCCCATTAGAGGGAGTTGAAAGAAAAGTTGCATAGATCATTTATATTTCAATAATAGTTGATTATGTAGAACCGTAGAGGGAGGGGGTGAATACGGTCTTTTCGGCTTCTTGGAAGTTTAATGACTTCAAGCCTCAAAGATCAACAAGTGGTTGTACAACAAATCCAACAACCACAATCACAACCAATGTATATAAAGCATGTAAAGAGACACCACGATATATACTGGTTCAGGATGGGGAGTTTATACCATCCGTATGTCCAGTTGCGAATCCACGACACCGATACTATTACACTAGTATAATCCTTTCGGTAGACTACAAACCGTTACAATTCACTCCACCGATATTCGCCAATATCGATGCTCACAAAGAAGGAGTTACTCCCACGATATTCCGCCCTCGGAAACCACCCAAAAGAATCTCGTGATTCGACTTAACCTAATGGTCACCAAGACCAATACCAAGACTTCCCACTGGAAGTATAAAACCCCAACTAGATCCCCAATGATCTAGGCTTGGTCACCAAGACACAAGACTTTCCTTACAAACAATTGAATGAATGAATGAATGAATGTTTGTTCAATCAAGCCCTAACCTAACCTAGAGACTCGATTGTAGTAGAAAGGGTAAAGATAAGAAGACCCTCGACACAATCACAAGAGTGGATTAGGTTCTTGTGATTCTTCCCTTGCAAGGAGATGTGTTCTTTCAAAGATGCTAGTGTGTTTAACTAAGAACACAATAGATAGAATTAGAGGATTAGAAAGAAAGAATGTAGAGAGAAAGAGTAATGACAAGGGGTGAGGAATACAAGAGGCAAGGGGGTATTTATAGGCCAAGACCCAAACTTGGGAAAAATTTACCGAGGCCGGCGCGTCACCCAAGCGTCAACGCGTGGGGAGCATGCCAGACGTCTGTTGTATTTTTCCCAAGTGTTGGGTGTTGGATCTTATAAATACCTATCCTTACTAAACCCCTAATTGTACTTCACACAAAACCTTAACATTAATCAATCTATGGTTTACCAACTCAAATAGCCAATTTGGAAAATGTTTTGTGAAGTGTTTATAAGAAATCAATTATCAAAGATAGAAAGAGTAGAAGAGATAATTGAGTAGGGGTAGAATGGGTATTCCTCATATGGCATAGAAAAGAGAGAAATAATATGCCATGGGATATTCCTCTAAAGGGAAGAGTGTGAGAGGTTGAGTTAAGAAGTAACCATGGTTAGGTTTAGAAAGAAGTGTATAGAGATTAAACCATGGTTAGGTTAAAGGGTGTATCCAAGGGAATGTTTCATCCTTGGTGTGGTTAAGAGTTAACCATAGTTAGGTTAGAAGAAGCATATCCAAGGGAATATTCCATCCTTGGTGTGGTTAAGAGTTAACCAAGGTTAAGTGTAGAGAATTAACCATAGTTTGGTTAGAAGAACCATGGTTGGGTTAAGAGAAGCATATTCCGAAGAATATTCCATTTCTTAGGGAGGAAGGGGAAATGGATGGTTGAGATGTGTTGTAAGAGAATGAATGGTTGAGATGAAGAGTGTGTAGAGTATGAGTTGGATTTTGTAAGAATGAAGGGATGTGTGTAAGGGAATATGTAAGTATGGATGTGATGGGGAGCCTTGTGTGTGTAGAGTGTGATGGTTGTGAGTAGTGTGTGTATTTTGAATGAGGAGTATTGGAGAGTGTGAGATAATGGGTTGTATAGATGGGATGTGTATAGGTATGAGTTGTAAGGGTAAGGTATAAGTGAAGTATGTGTAAGTGTGTGTGAAAAGACGTATGTGAGTGAAGTGTGTGTATTTTAAATGTAAAAGTGTGTGTAGAAAAGAGTGTATGTATGAAAAAGTATGTATGTGTAGAAAAGAGTGTATGTGAAAGGATGTGTGTGTGTGTATAAGGAAGGTGTATGGGAAGTTGGTAAAGGTAAAGGAATATTGTGTGGGAGTTTGTGTGGAGACAAAGGTACACTTTTTAAGGAGTGGTGTAAGGGAATATGTAAGAAGATGTTGGGGAATGATTTTGGGAGAGATTGTGGGAGGAATGGTAATTTGTCTTTTATGAAAAGAGATTAAGAAGTTATTAAGAAAAGATTAAGAAATAATCTTATTGTCATTAAGGAAAAAAGGTTTAGAAAATTAAGATTATGAGTTAAGAAAATCATAAGTTACTTATAAGTCCAAGTAACATAACGTCGAGAATCCATAGTTTCATATCTCGTGACTTTCCACGACTCCACGTACTCAACTAACACCTTGGTGCAAACAAGTCAAGTGCTTTGCCTTGATGTAAAGCATAACCCATACGGGTAAGGATGTGTTTACGCAAAGAGACCTTAGACTTAGTTTGACCAATAAGGGAGTAAACCCCTTACGTGATTAGAGAAGACGTAAGCACGGGATATGAGCATATTGATGCTTTCACGTGATGTTACGTGAAGTATATAAGCTCCCTAAGTTTAGAAAAGCCTTGGCTAGAGACGAGAGTTAGAAAACATGAGTTGGTATTTTCCCATAAGTGGGTGCTTTTAAAAGTTGGATCTCTCTGATGCCAAAACTCGTTTCGAGTGTTTTCAATTAAGCACATAACATATTCATATCTGTATTGAAAAATCCATATTTGTAGGGTAAAGGAAAATTCGACTTTCAAAATTCGTCCCGACATTCACAGAACCCTGCCGCGTCACCCACGAGTTGATGTGTGGGTGGCGCGTCAGCATCAGATATGAATGTTGGGGAATTTTGGCTAACATTTGTTATTTTATGTGTTCCGAAGGTTTATTTGTCATCATTAAAACATTAGGAGATCTTGATCATGTTGCCTTAACAGATTAAAAACAAAATCTAAAAAGTGCAACGTGTATGAATTTGTATGCATCAACATACAACAAAGGTTATTGAGTACTCCATTACCATCACAAGAAAACCTTGGAACAACTTCAAACATGAAGAGTTCAAAAAACTAATTTTCAAACACTTGAATCCAAATTTTACCATCTGAATTACAGGTATCAAGCAACTCCTTGTCAACCTTAATCCCCATAGAGTTAGCCGTACCTATAATGGACTTAGAAATGGCCTCCAACGACATATACTGACAATACAGATCAGCTTGCTTGACTTTGGCAATTTCATAAATATGCTTCAAAGTCAAAGTGGATGCCACGACATGTCCAGCTCGACCACTCCCAGATTCAATCCCAGCCGCCTTTTTCAAAAACCAAGTAACAGAAGGAGAGCGAACAATCAAGTCAAAGGTATTATCCTTAAAAACGGTAACAGTAGCATCAATAGGCGCATCGGGTTTATACTTTTGAGTACGAATATTGAAGTCCTTGCAGAATGCCATTAGGTTAACCTTGTATTGACCGACTGCAGGACCTACGGGTGGCCCGGGCTTTGCTTGTCCAGCTGGGATGGTTAGACGGACTGTTGCCGGAACCGGTCGATGCGTTAAAATTTCTTTTAGTGAGGCCATTTGTATCAATTACCTTCAGTGTAATATTTAAACATAATCGATTATTTATGTGTATACCAATAATAAACATACTTAACTAATGTGCTAAACAAATTCGGTCAAAAATTAATTGAAAAAAATATCAGAAATGATAACAATAAAACATAAGTTGAAGAAGAAACATAGATATTATTATTATTATTATTATTATTATTGTTATTATTATTATTATTATTAACATCACTTTATTAGCAACTCAAAAGATTTACAAGAAGTTAGTGGGAAGCCGAGATACTAACCGAGATATCATTATTATTATTATTATTATTATTATTATTATTATTATTATTATTATTATTATTATATGTTTGTGTTTGTTATTTTGTGGGTATCAATGCACTTATAGCTCCATGTTCTAAAAGCATGAGCAAAGACTTGATGCATTTAATGCATTTAATGTTTTGAGTCATAAAGAGAGAACTTTAATCAAAGACTTGAGGTTTGTCAAGTCTTTGTAAAAAGCTATTCAAAAAGATTTTGATACAATGTATAAAAACCTCTTCCAAAAACTTTTTAGAATAGTAAAAAGCTTTTGTTGGTTTTGCCATTGTGGATGCTCTAAGAGCAGTGGGTGCAATGAAGTGGGGAAGCTCCTCATTTGGGTGCCACATTACTTTAACAAATCTCAACAACTAACCCCTCACCAACAACTAACTTCAACTTACTCATTTGGGCCCACTACTTAAAACTTTAATTTTTTATTCATTTTATTAAATAAACTAAATTTATTTCATTAAATATAAAAATACAATGCAACACAATAAAAACATACAAAACGTAAAATAATGATACTGTGGAAAACTAGAAGGGGGGGTTGAATAGTTTTACGTCTTTTTAATTTTATTATGAAAACTTGGTTTAGTTTTAAAACCTTGTTTGCTTTTAAAACTTTGATTCAATCTTATGTGAACTCAAATCTTGAACAATATGAACAAGTATATCTAAGTATGAACAATAATAATAATGTAAGCTAAGTATGTGAAATCAACACATGCATAATATAAACAATTCTAGCTATATACAAGAGATAAGTACGTAATCGTTTATCTTATAATCCTTAGTTATATTTTGTATGACAACTATACTTGATCGAAATGATCAATTATATGTATGTAACCTTTTTAGTTTGATTTTAAAAACTTTGTTTTGTGAATGAAACTTTCGTTTGATCTTTAAGTAAAATCAATACTAGCACTATATGAGCAACTATATATATACGTCTACGTCTACAAATGTAATAACGATATAAGCAAGATAATAAGTAAGATATGGAAAGATCTAACCGCGAGACAAAGGATTTATAGTGGTTCGGCTACAAGGACACCTTCCTTGCCCTACTCCACTCCTCGAGTCACCTACTCGAGAGTTTTCTTCACTATGTCAACAAGCTCCTTATGGCGGAGAAACCTTACACACCAATATACACACCACTTACACACCAAAGCTTCGTCACAACGAAATCACACCTTCTTCACAACTACTTCACACCAACTAACTACACACCTATCTTCAACACACCAATAGTCTTCACTACAATCTAGTTCACGCCTATCTTCTACACACCAATAATCTTCACTACAATCTACTAGCCAATCACACTATCTATATTCCTAATCACAACTATCTACAATCAAATATTCACAACACACTACACAAAGATATATGTAGATATTCTTGATGATGCACCAACAACTTGGATGTGGAGGTCACAACAAGTTGTAATACTTCTTGTCTTGGAGGATAGAAGTATTCTTCTCTTGCACTTGAGAGGATGATGTAAGAATCACTTTGAAACAAAGGATTATGTATTTATGATCAAAGGATTTGGAGAATAGAAATGAGATCTAGAACAGAAAGTTTTGGGGTGCAAAAGGTGAGGAAAAAATCCAGGTTTAAGGTGGTATTTATAGGCAAACGTTTCTGACAGAGGAGCGTGGCCGGTCCCCTTAAAGCATGGCCGGCCCCCTTAAAATTAAGGGGGCCGCCCCTTATAATTAAGGGGGCCGCCCAACTGTAACGGCCAGAAACTTTGTCTTTTAGTGGGGAAAGTTTATTTGGTGAAAAACTAACTGATTTTGGTTAAATATTTGAAATCATATATTTAGTATGATTAAAACATTTTTCCTTATTACCAAAAGTGTTTTTCAAAAATATATAATAAGATTATATAATTAAATAAACTTTGTATTAGTTAATTAAATACCCCTTTGATCATACATTGCACTAAACACTTTGTTTATTCATACCTTAAGTGATTTGGATGTAAAGAGAAATATTAATCACCAAATACTTGTTTATGTCATAAGTTTTAGTTCTATGAGTTTATATTTTGTGATAATCAAAACATAGAGATATTGATAACATGTTAATAATGTTCTTAGGCATTAATTTATGTCAACAATCTCCCCCTTTTTGATTATTACAAAACCTTAAACTCAATATATCTAAAACTTGTTTTTAGACAAGTATTATAGAGTTTACATTTCTCTTCTCCCCCTTTTTGTAAAATCAAAAAGGTTAAGCCGAGTAAGCTTCGCGAGGGAAGTTTAAACGGGTAGAATGCTCCCCCTTGATGTATGCTCCCCCTCATTTGAGAGCACCAAGGGAACGAGCTATGGAGATCTTTGCTACAAAAATATTTTAAGAGAGCAAGATACACATATATGCAAGGCAACAATTATGCAACTAAACAAAGATTCATTTAAGCATTATAGAAATGAAAAGCATTACAACATTCAATATGCTTGAAAAAATAACACAAAAGAAAAGACATAGTCCTATATTGCCTAAGAGAGCACTTGGACTTGCTTGCAACCAAAGGTTGGTTGATTCGTATTTGAAAGTGAAAATCATAAGCTTATGGTATACTTAGATGGTTGATGATGGAGTGTTTGGAATGAGGATGGTTGAGTTAGGGTAAGGTTGTTGGATTAATGGAGGTTGTTGGATTAATGGAGGTTGTTGGATTAATGGAGGTATATGTTCGGGTCATGAATGTTGGATAATTTGGTGGTGAAGAGTTTGTAGCGGAAGAGGTTGATTGAGGTTTTGGATGTTGTTCAAGTGAGGGTATTGGATGTGATCTAGTGAGAAGATATTCAATCCAAGTGAAGTGTTCATTGAATGCAATCATTTTTAGGAGAAAGATGCAACAAGGTTAATTGTTGACATGCTTCTCAAGTTGATTTATGTTGTGTGGTGATGAGGGTGATCTAGATGAAGGTGGATCCAAATTGCGTTGAGCAAGATGTAAGGCTAAAAGAGCACTAAGCTCATGGGCTTCTTTTAGCGCCTCAACGAACTTCAAGTGTTCGGAGGAAGGTGATGGTGGTGGAGCATGATAGTTGTCTTGGGTGAGGGTTTGAACATGCAACATAGGAATGGCATGTGAAGTTGTAGGATGTGGTGGTGATACTCTTGGTGGTGGAGACATGTTTGAGCTTGGGTAATCATGAAAACATGATATGGGTGGAAAAGATGCTTCATGAGTGGATGGTGTTTTTGTTGAATGAGCAACATGTAAAGTGTTGGTAATGAGGTTGGGATTATGGTTTTGGGATTGTGCATGCTCATCATAAGAAGGATCATTAGTCGAAGCACGAATGGATGATTTGTTGTTAAATGGATCATTTGTGTGAGAGTGAGGCTTAGGTGTTGGTTAAATATGAACAACATCGCTTGAGTTGTGAAAAGATTATGAGGTTTGAGTGTAATGTAGAAGGATATGGGTAGTAAAGGTTTTTGATATGTAATGTTGGTGAGAAGGAGAGTGAGGTGTTAGGTAAGTAATGTTTGAAAACATAGGAGGAATTTGGTGTTGGATGTTTGACAACCTCATTTGGTTTGACGGAATTTTAAAGGAAGTTAGGCTTTCTTCTCCAAACAAGTTTCTTGGTGGTTTTGGTTTAATGGGAGAGGAAATGATGAGATGAGTGGAGATTGAGAGGAATGAGAGTGTTTTATAATGTAGGATTGGTGGGATCAAGGATGGATAAACTTTTATGGAAGGTTGAGGATAGAATAAGTTTGTGAATTTTGGGAAGTGTAGGATGAAGTGGGCTAAAAAGTAGAAAAGGGAAACAGCACCTTTGATCATCAGATGGCCGGTCCCCTTAATTGGAGGCCGGTCCCCTTAATAATTAAGGGGGCCGCCTTATGATTTAAGGGGGCCGCCCATCTGGTGATTCCCAGATTGCCAGAAAAGGGTTTTTGGTAGTGAATTGCAGAAAGGTTGTGTTTTTGGTTTCAAACAAGTCCAACTCTTTGAGGCAATTAAACATAGACAAATTATGTAGGCAATTATGTAGCTAAAGCATGTTAACCAAGGAGATTAAGTAATCAAGCAATTTCATCTATCATGCAAACATACTCATCTAGCAAGCAAAATATAAGAGCTAGGAAACAATAAGCAACATCAAGTATTTCATAACTACATAACTAGGAGGATTAATCCTAATGTGTATTATGATAACATGGGTTTCTAGACTTGTTACAAACAAAGTCTTAATAGACAAACCATGGTCCTCTTGATTTGATTTAGTTCACTTATAAGTGTCATTTATATAAATATATATGACAAATATGAGATCACCATGCATGATTTAAAGAGACGTTTTTAGCATTATTCAACAATGTTTGAAAGTAGGTTTTCATGTAGATATGAGAGTTAATTGAATAAAATAGATTCGGTTTTACTTCAAAAAGTGTTAACGAAGGATAAAGAAAATTTTCTCAATCTTTGGTTTTGATCAAAACAAAATTGTGGATATATATAGTGAAAACATCTTATTTAAAAGTGGGATAGTTATTTGAAAAACTATTTTCTAAAATATGAGGTTTTTGCATATTTTTAACGATATTAGATTTTGACAACAAATATCATTAATCATATATTTTAAAAGATGTTTATTAAAGATCTCATGCTCAAGAGGATTGGTCAAGCCTACTATTATCTCATGCTATCGTTTCTACAAATCCTATGATCCTAAAGGAAGTGATGACTAAAATATATATGTTAGATGCGAGAGGGTTGAACGGGGTATAACCTAACATCTATAGTTCCTTTGTTTTTGCACGCTTATCTATCTTAATGCCATATTCTACGAGAGCTTGTTTCATCCATAGTTTTCTTACGCGAGGGATCTAATCCTACTTCTATATTAACGATTGATCCACTTAACTCATTTCACTTCATCACCATGAGTTTCCTAATAGTGGATATAGAAGATTTCCATTTTCTATTTTGTTCGGCAATGAGCAATTTTATCTTATTCCTAGGAAAGTCAACCAATGATGTTTCTAGGTTATAAGAATATAAGCAATTATGTACTAAGCATTAATCTAACTAATCATTTATCTAAGCATGCAAATTATAGTGATGAACTTAAAAGAAACGCGTACATTTTAGTCTTCAATGGAATATCTTCAAGCACTTCAAGTGACCATGTTGACTTATAGAAGACATTTGTAGATGATATTCCAACTTCTTCCAAGATTGACAATTTAGCCACTTGGTCCCCATTGTCTCATTGGTCCAAAGTTGTTTGGTCCAAACATATTTAACATTTGGCAAGGATGCATGTATTGTAGTAATATTTCCCAAGGATTGTAACTTGGTTGATAATTCCACATTTGATTTCTAGTGTTATTGTAATATTGTCTATTTTGATTTCTTCTAGGTTGAGATTTTTTAGATCTTGGATGATGATTGTTAGGTTTTCTTGGTGGTGGAGTTTTAGATCTTAATTTAGGTTTAGAGGATCCTACTTCGGTCTTTAAGGATGGTTTATAAAAAGTTTTTACTTTTTCATCATTCGCAATGGGTATTTTTCTATCTTTTGTAAGTATATACTTAGGATTTGATTCTAATGATTTTTGTTTACTAGATTCACATTCAAACTTTATACTTTTATTTTCACTAGTTGAAACATTAGTTGAAGTTAATCCTAGACCGGTTTTATCTCCCGAAGTTTCTTGAGCACTTATTATTTTCTTAAGTGGGTTACTACTATTTTTAAACTTGTCAAGTTTGAAAATTTCATCTTTAAGTTTTTCATTTTCATTATTAACCTCTATGCATGTTTTACATTCTATAAAAACTTCTTTTCCTTTTTCCATATGTTGTAGTCTAATTTTTAATTCGAGTACTTCATTTTCTAATAGATTATTAATATGTTTTAGTGACTTATTTTTAGCTATAACCTTTTGACCTAATTTGCATAACCTATTATATTCACTATCTAGGTCTTTTTTGTCTAATGATAAATTTTCGTCACTAAAGTATTTGGTTTCGGAACGTACCTCGCTTGATGTCTTAGCCATAAGACATTTCTCCTCATTTGTGATTTCTTTCTCATCGTCATCGCTATCACTCCAAGCTCCTCCAACAAACGCCTTTTGATTTCTTGACATCATTGGACATTTTCCGATGAGATGATTTGGATCACCACATTTGAAGCACTTCCTATCACTTTTGCCATTTTTGTCATCTTTATTTCTTTGGTTTGCTTTCCTTTCATCATGCGGTTGTCTAACGAATCTTCCTCGCCTTTTGAAGAATTTCTTGAAGTCTCTTACGGCCATCGCATATTCTTCGTCATCACTTTCGGAGGTTGAGCTATCCTCGTTACTAGATTCCTTCCTAGCTTTCAACGCAATTGACTTGCTTTGCTCTCTTTTTCCATTGACCATCTCGAAGTCTTTCTTTATTATTGCTTCGTAGACTTTCAGGTTGCCGATCAACTCATCAAGTTGAAGAGTTGACAAGTTCTTCGATTCTTCAATCGCCGTAACTTTAGCTCGCCATTTTGGATGAAGAGCCCTAAGAAATTTCCTAACAAAATTCTTACTAGAAAGATTCTCATCAAGTGCTTTTAAACTTGTGATGATGGTGTTAAACCTAGCAAAAGCATTATCTATTGATTCCTCCTCCGGAATTGTAAATTGTTCATATTGTTGAACAAGAAGATCTATTTTGTTCTCTTTAACTTGACTATTACCTTGGTGAGTGATTAGTAAAGAATCCCAAATTTCTTTTGTGGTTTTACACATAAAAATTCTTTCATATTCTTTGCGTGGTAAGGCATTATAAATAACCATTTTAGCCTCATTATTTTTTGCTAGTTTCTTTTTCAAATCATCATTTTGTTTTTCAAAAGATACAATTTCGTCCATTTTAGTTTCAAAATTATATTGAATAGGGGGAAAATCACCAAAGGTAATGACATGCCAAAGATCAAGATCTTTTGATTTCACATAAGTTTCGAATCTATTTTTCCAATATAAAAATCCATCACTTTCAAATAGTGGTGGTCTTTGCATAGATTGCCCTTCTAAATATTTTTCAGATTCCATAGATCGTTACAAGTTTTAAAATACAATATATTTTAAAAATCTTGCTAGACGTGGCTCTGGTACCAATTGTGGAAAACTAGAAGGGGGGGTTGAATAGTTTTACGTCTTTTTAATTTTATTATGAAAACTTGGTTTAGTTTTAAAACCTTGTTTGCTTTTAAAACTTTGATTCAATCTTATGTGAACTCAAATCTTGAACAATATGAACAAGTATATCTAAGTATGAACAATAATAATAATGTAAGCTAAGTATGTGAAATCAACACATGCATAATATAAACAATTCTAGCTATATACAAGAGATAAGTACGTAATCGTTTATCTTATAATCCTTAGTTATATTTTGTATGACAACTATACTTGATCGAAATGATCAATTATATGTATGTAACCTTTTTAGTTTGATTTTAAAAACTTTGTTTTGTGAATGAAACTTTCGTTTGATCTTTAAGTAAAATCAATACTAGCACTATATGAGCAACTATATATATACGTCTACGTCTACAAATGTAATAACGATATAAGCAAGATAATAAGTAAGATATGGAAAGATCTAACCGCGAGACAAAGGATTTATAGTGGTTCGGCTACAAGGACACCTTCCTTGCCCTACTCCACTCCTCGAGTCACCTACTCGAGAGTTTTCTTCACTATGTCAACAAGCTCCTTATGGCGGAGAAACCTTACACACCAATATACACACCACTTACACACCAAAGCTTCGTCACAACGAAATCACACCTTCTTCACAACTACTTCACACCAACTAACTACACACATATCTTCAACACACCAATAGTCTTCACTACAATCTAGTTCACGCCTATCTTCTACACACCAATAATCTTCACTACAATCTACTAGCCAATCACACTATCTATATTCCTAATCACAACTATCTACAATCAAATATTCACAACACACTACACAAAGATATATGTAGATATTCTTGATGATGCACCAACAACTTGGATGTGGAGGTCACAACAAGTTGTAATACTTCTTGTCTTGGAGGATAGAAGTATTCTTCTCTTGCACTTGAGAGGATGATGTAAGAATCACTTTGAAACAAAGGATTATGTATTTATGATCAAAGGATTTGGAGAATAGAAATGAGATCTAGAACAGAAAGTTTTGGGATGCAAAAGGTGAGGAAAAAAATCCAGGTTTAAGGTGGTATTTATAGGCAAACATTTCTGACAGAGGAGCGTGGCCGGTCCCCTTAAAGCATGGCCGGCCCCCTTAAAATTAAGGGGGCCGCCCCTTATAATTAAGGGGGCCGCCCAACTGTAACGGCCAGAAACTTTGTCTTTTAGTGGGGAAAGTTTATTTGGTGAAAAACTAACTGATTTTGGTTAAATATTTGAAATCATATATTTAGTATGATTAAAACATTTTTCCTTATTACCAAAAGTGTTTTTCAAAAATATATAATAAGATTATATAATTAAATAAACTTTGTATTAGTTAATTAAATACCCCTTTGATCATACATTGCACTAAACACTTTGTTTATTCATACCTTAAGTGATTTGGATGTAAAGAGAAATATTAATCACCAAATACTTGTTTATGTCATAAGTTTTAGTTCTATGAGTTTATATTTTGTGATAATCAAAACATAGAGATATTGATAACATGTTAATAATGTTCTTAGGCATTAATTTATGTCAACAGATACAATTAAAAAACGATACGAAAAAAATACATCAAATTATAACGAAATTAATTATTCGCATTCTGTTGTTGAATTTGTTCCCATTGATGTCGTTGCCAAACATGCTTGATGAGACATCGTTGAAGCTTTGCGTGTGTGTTTATTATGTAGTTCTTTGGAGTTTCTTCTTTTCACTTCACAATGTTCAATCCATGGCTGTTGTAAATTTGGTTGCGGAGGAATATACGTTTCGCTAGCTTCGGATATTGCAAATTTTTTATCTTTCAAAATCATGTTATGCATTATGATGCACGAGTACATGATTCTCCGTAACTTGTCCACAATAAATGCACGTGCCGGTTGGGCAATAATATACCAACGTCCTTGGAGGATACCAAAAGCTCTTTCGATATCTTTTCAAGCACTTTCTTGTTTCGCTTTCCATAAGGCATTTTTTGGGTTACTTGTAACCGTAAATGATTTGACAAAAGATGTCCACTCTGTGTAAATTCCGTCAGCTAGATAATACCCATGGTTAAATTTACATCCGTATACTTCAAACGGAACCTCAGGGGTGATGTCATCAAGCAGGTCGTACAATAACGGAGAATTATTCAAAACGGTAAGATCGTTATTCGCACCCGCTACCCCAAAAAATGCATGCCAAATCTACAAATCGTATGACGCAACGGCTTCAAGTATTATAGTGGATACTTTTTATCACCTCTGTGAAATTGGCCTTGCCATACTTTCGGACAATTTTTCCATTCCCAGTGCATACAATTGATGCTTCCCAACATTCCCGGTATCTTATGAACCATGTTATGTGCGTGGCATAAGTTGTGAATGTCATTCTCATCTGGTTTTCTTAGAAACTCCTTCCCATACAACTGGGTTATGCACATAGTAAAAAAAATCAAGACAATTGCGTGCACATTGTTCACCTATTTGTAAATACTCATCTAATAAATTAGGTGCTATCCCATAAGCCAATTGGCGTAAGGCACGTGTGCATTTCATAATCACACTAAAACTAATTACACCTACAACATTGGGTCGGACTCTAAAGAAATCAAAATGCATGGGAAGAGGATTATAAGTTTGAATATACGTTTCAATACCTTTTACTATTTCTAAAAATTGTTTACGGCTCATACGATAACGACGCAGAAAATTATCATCCATATATTTTGGTTCGTCACCAAATTAGTCGGCCATTAGACGTACTTCAGCAGCTTCACGTTCACGGGGGATGTAGCTACGACGGCGTGAAGGATCGAGTTCTTGATCTTGCAATGATTGCTCGTACTCAAACTCTTAGAGAATCATCTCTAGCTCCGTTATCTCTTCAAGGTCACTATCACCAGAATAAGATGATTCACTCATGTTTCTTGCTCTTATATGTGTAAGTGTTTTGAAATAAAAGTTGTGTAAAATATGTGTGATATTTATAGTTTTAATATGCGTGTTTTTTAAAAGTAAAAAAAAGGTTTACGTTTAAATTAAAACGTTACACAACTTTTGCCTGACGAAAATACAATTCATAACTATTACAACTACGGGCTTATTCATCGTCTAACATGGTATCGGAGCGGGTCTGATCCTCAGACCTAGGTGGCTACGTTGAGCCGCCTCCCCTAAACCACCCCGTCAAGGGCATTAATTCCCAAGACGACTTTTTTTGGTGTCGAATCTAGGGTTCTTATTCCCGAGACGACTGTTTGGGATACTTTGGTTTATCCTTCGGATACTTTGCGTAACAAAAATGGATACTTTGGGTTATCACGTTTTATTTTGGTTTATTGTTTTATTTTGCTTTCTTAATTTACTATTCCAGTCCGAGCTTTAGCGATTTCACCGCTCGGACTGCGGGGGAGTATTACACCTACGGGTTTATTCATCGTCCTCGCCGTGTAGGCAAGGAGCTTCCAAATGGCGAGCAAAGATGAAGGAGGGGGTGCAGTGGCGAGGGGTGGCGAGGTGCCACGTTGGAGTGGCGAGCCGTGACATTTCATTGCACCCAGTGCTCTATGATAACACAAGGGAGAATAATTTTTGGTGTTTTCTTTGAGGGCTTTCTTGCATACCTAAAATCTATTGCGACAAATATTGAAATGCAGAAATATGGACCAAGAGCACGCTAAGTGCGAAAACCATATAGTGCATAAGACTGAACCATAATAAGAAGTGGCGGACCTAGAGCTAAATCTAAGGTGGTTCTTTAATTTCTCCGAGAAGAAATAATCGACGGGTCAACAAGTTAATGTGTCAGATCGGGTCGAGTTGGGTCCGCTTTGGTATGGAGAAATAGCTAAAACACATAAATTTTAGTATGGTTATACGAGTTGGGATGTTCTTCCGGTGAAGAAAATGAGAATATATTTGCTATAATCATGATATGTAATTATGTATACATGTTTAAGCAATATAATGCATATCTATATCTATATCTATATTACATATAAAAGAAAAGTGGTCAAATCTTGAAAAGTAAAATGTTGAAAGTCAAAGGTGAGAGAAATTTATAGTGTAATTATACTCTTATTAAAACATCTCATTACTTAAAAATATAATATTTTATTCACATTGTATAATCAATTAAAAGTATATATATCAGATTAAAAACAACCAATTAAAACACCCTTAATAAAAAGTACAATAAAATTTTCACACTATAAAATTTAAACAAGCTACAACATAATCCAAAATATATAATTAAACACACTAATTAATGTTATTTTTAAGACACACTAAAATAAAAAGTATATGTTATTATACATATTATACAAATTAATAAAACATACAAAACTTCATACAAGCTAACAAGTTAATGGTACATATAGTTTTGAATACCGGACCGGATCAACGGGTTCAACCGGGACCGGTGTCGCCATCAGTTAGGCTAACCAATAAAAGCCATCCGAAAACGAACCAGAGAGGACCTGTTGAAACCGATACAAACTGGTGAATCATGTCTCATCGAGATTTATTTTTCCGGTTAAACGTCACAGGGTACCCGTTGTCGCAACGCGCGGGTACTCTACTATATATAAAGGAAAAACAAAAAAGTTAAAAAATGAAAAGTTGAAACTAAAAAAGAAAATGTTGAAAATACATATTTCAAAAGGAAACTAATAATACATATCGAAAACCGGGTTGACACGGGACACTTGAAACCCAGCGGGTTGACCCGGTTTAATTTGACCCATTTTCGACCCAACCCATCAGGTTGACTTGGTTTAAATCGGCCCGTTTTTCGACCGGAACGGTTCAATAGGTTGAACCACCTGGGTCGAACCGTGTTTTAAAACGTTATGTTTAATCCCCAAATCTTCAAACTTTTATTATTTTTCGTTTATAACCCATAAATTTTTTTAACACAAAACAATCTTTTTCTATAAAATCTCGTTGCTATGCATGAGTACTCGTCTAGTTCTTTATAAATTTAAGAAAAATACATCAAATTCATTAATGGTTAAAAAGATAGCGAGAACATTTTCTTTTTTTTTTGAGATGAAGTAAAATAAATTAAAGGAAGGAAGACTAAAACGTTGTAAATAAAAGGTTAATTAAAGTATCTTACTATATTATAAAGGAGGAATGCCTTCTAATTTTACCATGCTTAATTTTAAGCCTTACAAATTAATAAGCTTAAAGTACAAATGATGAAAATATAATTAGACATTTACAAGTTAATAAGCGTAAAATACACACCATTTTCCCTCATTTAATTCTAACATACCATTAATACTAACATTAAATATAATAAATAAAACATTATGTACATTAAATAAAATTAATTAACCGGTCAATAAATATAATTAATGCACTTATTAAAACACCCATGTCATAAGAAATACAAATTATCAAACATATTGTACAACCAACTTAAACACAATTCTTGCATTAAATGTCACTAATACAAATAATAAAGCACATTATACAAATATTCAAGTCCGAACGGGCAACGGGTCAAATGGGCTCGAGCCCGAACGGGCATGGGCCAAACGGCCTCGAGCCTGAACAGACACGAGCCAACGGGCTCGAGCCCGAACGGACATAAGCTAAACGAAATTTTGATATCCATAAATTTATTGTCAAAAAGAACATAATAAACTAAAATTACACGATTCACCGAAAAATTTTAATTTAGGGTACCCGCCGCTGCAACGCGCGGGTACCCTGCTAGTCTATAATTAAATACATTGAAAGTCAAACAATGTACATGAAAATCTGACAGATAAAAATACTTTAACCACACCACCTAATAAAAGCACCAATCAATGTCTTGCACACTAAAAGTACTTCAACCAAACCTAAAAATGACTACGTATTTTCAGAAAAGCAAATTCCTTGAATAAACTACACAGCTTATCGTCTTCTCTAACTCTCCGACATCAATATCCCGTCAAAAATATTTTCCCATTCTTGTTTCTTTTTTTCTTCTCTTCCAATTTCGATCCAAGGTGGTTCCTACTGTGTTTCCAAGGTAGGTCCCAGGAAATAATTACACACAGCTTCTAAACAAATTCATCTTCCAAGGTGGTTCCCGGGAGCCACCTTGTTAAGCCCAGGTCCGCCCCTGATAATAAGCTGAACCATAGAGTGCTGACAATTGTTTCATAGAAGTGAATAACATAAATCCTAAGAGTGTTGAAAATTTTAAAAAAAAATATTTTCGGGACAAATCGACTCTCTCAGATTATGCTTGCATTAAGTTTAAGCTAGACTGGTATTCTGTTTAGAACTCACTAGTTATAAATCCCGTACAATAAAGGGGTTTAGACATAATAAAAAATAGTATATATATCACACATTGATTTTTGATATGCTATGTAATTTTATTAAAATATTTATAGATAATGATTTTCTTATACATATTTAGTTTTCATACTTTTTGTTTTGATGAAGAGCGGTAAGCGACAAGCGACAAGCGTTTCAGTCTTAATGCTTGTTTGGCAACACTGCTGCTAGCGTTTAGCAACACCTCAAAAGCTTGCAATCTTAATGCTTCTTAAAGAAGCTTTCCAATATACCGCTAGCGTTTACTTTTAATATTACCAATTTACCCTTAAAAAATAACATTCATTCATAAGTATATGCCCTTTTTCGTAATTTTACATTTTATAATTACAACTACAGCTACATTACCAAACACGTTTTTTAAACAAGCAACTAACGCTTACTGCTACTGCTTACTGCTACAGCTTACTGCTTATTGCTACTGCTTACTGCTACTTGTCACCAAACATAGCCATAATAGAAAAACCTACAAACCTTGAAAGTGAAAAACTTAAAAGTATTTCTGGAAGTCCTTACACTATTTTTGGAAGGCATAAATAAAGCTGGAAATTATTAAAACACTATTAATACACGACTGTAAAAAGAAGGCATATGTAAAGCTGGAAACTATCTCTACTAAATATCTTGTTGAAAACTTATTATTTTTTTTCAAGAAAAGTGTTTAGGTATAATGTTTGTTGAAAACTGAATATCATGGAAAGTGTTGAATTATCTCGGCTGAATATTATGGCTGGACATGTATAAACCAAGAAAGTACTGAATGGAATTATGGCTAGAATACAAGGTCTGACTTGATATTTACTATATATAAAGCATACCCTTTTAATTATGAAAGTTGTCATATTAATGGCCGAGACATACCACACACACACACAAACCTTATTCTCTCTCTAATAGTATGTTGAAGATGATGGAAAGAATACTGAAATACCCTCATATGTCTTGCACATGAGGAATGTTAATGAACTTATTTAACCGACATCAAAGTGAAGGACTATGGTTGTTATTTGTTACAAAGTTATAGATCTGTCAATGCAAAATGAAACCAACAGGGACTTTCTCTGTAGATGCAATTTTAGACAAACTATATGGATGATCCATGTAATTTACTCTTATTCCTATAATCGTAATTGTGGCTGACTTTTGCATTGTCATCTTGTTTCACATTTCAATTAGGGTTTTTCTATCTTGTGCTCTAGGGGTACATGATAAGAAGGCAAAAAAGATACAAAAGGGATTCAATGACTCACAAAAAAGAGTCCCTGAGACCTTTTTGTGTCCTTTTTGATTTCTTATCTTGTGCATCTAGGGCAGATAGAAAAACCCTTTCAGTTATTACCTCACGAACTATTGATGAAACTTATAGTATTTTTTTGTTTAGAATTACTCCGTATCCTGATGCTACCAAAATTCGCATAGTCGTCAATGTGCTTCGTTGACCGACTAAATTACTTTGACCTTGACTTTCGGGTCTTTGGTAACAGTGCTGCAAAGACAAATAAACACCGGTAGAGAGGACTTCGGGCTGAGCCCGGGGGAACCCTATCTGGTGATCAAGTCAGTAGTTATCATACAACAATATACACAAAAGAATGCTTAGATAATCTTATCCTACTAGCGTATGGCATGAATCCACCATCATTCTAGAGAGTCGATGACTTGTATGATAGATACGTGTTTCAAACAATATTACATCGAAGGACACGAAGGGTTATTAATAGTTTTTTGGGTGGCGATTTTCTTCATGTAACTTTATATTATATATGTAGTTCACACCACATTTTCGAGTTGGGATTGAATGGCTTTGTTCGGAAGAATTGTAGCTTGTTTGGAATATTTTTCCTCTATGTGCGATAGGCTTTCATATACTTTTCTTTCCTCTATGTTTTGCTAAAATACTTTTATAGAAAATCAAAGGAATCAAAGTAGAGGAAGAAGTTTAGGATGAGAGTGTTTAACTATAGACCATAAGGTTTGGAGGAAGATGGTGTGTTTAACTATGATCCGATCATAACTATATATAGAGAACTAAATATCACATTGAAGTACCAACTTGATGAGTCACTTGCTAGTTGTTGATATGAAAGAATATATGAAATGATTCATATCTTAAGAAGAATATATGAGATCTTCTTATGTATTGCAACTTGCATTATATTTCAACTTCTCCTAGTTTTATATCCTTTAGCTAGGAGTAACATCATCATATCCATTGACTGATTATTTTAGTAAGTCAACAAAGAATAAGTATCTATCAGGATAAATAATTGTAATTGGTGGTTGTTTGTAAGCAAAAGAACCGGTCACGTCAAATCCTCCAAGATGCCATGTTGTACGTACGTAATTCTTCCCTTGCTGACATGAGAACTTATCATAACGATGGAAGGGCACACCAAGTTGTAGATACGTGCAGATAAAGTGAAAATAGAGAAACAACATCTGAAGAGAAGCTATTCAATATCCCGTAATTAGCAACACTATTTTAAAGAGGCCGGACATACTAAGAGAAATCTTTAGAAATTTGAGTACCAAACACATACACGTGTATTCGTAATTATACTGCACTAAATGTCACATAAACAATCAAAATTTCCGAGTACATCATCAGCCATGGGAGAACTTTTCTTTGAACTTAACCTTTTGTTTTACATCATCATTTAGACATCTCACGTTACAATGTGTTATTAATTAAGCCTTCTTCTTCTTCATCATCATCATCTTAACTATGTTTTGTTTCATACGTGTTGAATATCATCTCCAACTATGCAGAGAAGTACGTAAGAAGAAATTAACAGGCGCTTGTTATATTATTTTAGTACACTCAACGAGTACCCGTGCATAGCAACAGGATTTTATAGTGACAGATAGTTTATTGATAAAAAAAAGTTTATAGGTTATAAACTAAAAATAATAAAAGTTTGAAGATTTGAGGATTAAACATAGTGTTTTGAAACTCGGTTCGACCCGGGTGGTTCAACCGGTTGAACCATTCCGATCAAAAAATGGGTCGATTTAAACCGGGTCAACTTGCTAGGTTGAGTCGAAAACGGGTCAAATTAAATCGGGTCAACTCGCCAGGTTTGAAGCGTCCCGGGTCAACCCGGTTTGTGATTTGTATTAATAGTTTCCTTTTGAAATATATATTTTCAACATTTCCTTTTTTAGTTTCAACTTTTCACTTTTCAGTTTTTCCTTTGGGTACCCTGTGACAATTAACTAGAGAAATAGATCTCGATGATGCCTGATTCACCAGTTTGTATCAGTTTTAACGGGTCCTCTCTGATTCGTTTTCGGATGGTTTTTATTGGTTAGCCGAACCGGTGGCGACACCGGTTCCCGGTTGAACCCGTTAGTACCGTCCAGTTTTCAAAACTATTAATTTGTATAATGTGTATAATAACATGTACTTTTCACTTTTCATTTTAGGGTGTTAAAATAACATTAATTAGTGTGTTTAATTAATTCATATGGATTATGTTGTAGCTTATTTAAATTGTAAATTATGAAAATTTTATTGTATTTTTTAGTAAGTAGTGTTTTAATTGGTTGTATTTAATTTCGTAGATATACTTTTAATTGGTTGTACAATGTGAATAAATCATTGTTCTTTTAAGTAATGAGGTGTTTTAATAAGAGTATTAATTACATTATAATTTCTCTATTATTTGACCAAGTGTTGAAAACTCAACTTTTCACTTTTACTGTTTTCATAATCAGATAAATTTAACTTGTTTAACTCGGTCTAGACGCAACAAGGCAAATTTACAACAATTTTACCCCGAACATTCAAATTGTTAGTTTAATAAGCCTGAACAGCTTATTATCACGATAATCGTATTATCGCAGGATATTGGCAGGATACACAAGATCGATACTAAAACCTGAAGAAACTCCACCAGTGCTAGAGTGCGGTTTTATGGATTCTGCATATAGGTCAGTGTGAGCATTCTCCATGTTTATCAAGCTTGTATTCTCTTCTTCATCATTTCGACTCGCCCATGGATGTTGAGTAAACTTACGTAACCCTAGTGTACCTTGCACGAGTGTGCTTACTTGTGTTTGATCAAGAGGGACTAATCTGGAAGCCCCAAAATCCGCGATTTTTGTTGTGAGATTATCATCCAGTAATATGTTTGCGGATTTGACATCTCTATGGATAACAGGGGTTGATGTAGTAGAATGAAGATAAGAGAGTGCACCGGCAGCTTCAGCAGCTACCCTTAAATGATGCTCCCACGATAACCAAGTCATTGTTCCTTTACTATGAATATGATCATAAAGATTTCCGTTCGATACAAACTCATATACCAGTAAAGGAACCTCGCTTTCCAAACAACATCCCAAAAGCTTGACAACATTTCGATGGTTAACTTGTGTTAAGATGATCACTTCATTAATGAAAGGTTCAATCTGGGCTTCATCCATAACTCGTGATTTCTTGATTGCAACTACTCGTTGGTCACTTAATATGCTTTTGTATACAGTCCCATAACCACCATGGCCTAAGATCCGGTCTTCTGAGTAATTGTTGGTGGCCTTTTCTAACTCTTGTGCGGTGAAGACTTTTGTTGATTTGACATTGCCTTCATTGGTCATAATTCGTTGCTGGAGTAGCAAACCTCTGTTTTGTTGAAACAATTTATGTCGGAGTTGAATAAGGTTCCTCTTCTTGAAGACAAAATAGAGCCATGTTACGCCTATTAAAATGGTCAAGAAACTAAACCCCATACCTGTAGTTTACCACATGATAAAGAAAGGTAAACTATAATCCTTCGTGATAGCATCCGAAATTAAAGATTCTTAGTATTAAGCATCAATGGAGACCTGTTATTTTACAACTGCGTCCTAAAGTGGTTGCCTAAATCGAGCCGGACACTATTATAATTATTTCTTAAACACAACCAAATTTCTCACTAAAAATTGAACTCGCGCTCAAGATCTATGTTAAGCATATAGTTGAGCCTGGTTGCCAAGCGATAAACAGGGTACTAGCTCAAGTAAAAGGAAAAAAAATGGGAATATATATAGAACCTCTTTTCTAATAAACTCGGGTTAATTTCAGTTAAGGTTTAGGCCTCATAAAGATTTGGCCGATTAAATAACATACTATATATTTACAAGAGTGTCTTATTACGGACCTTTGAAATTTAATCACAATCAAATAATAGTTGTCTGGTAAATAAAATGCGATCACGATCTTATACTAGTTCATTATAGGTATAGCGATCATGATCCTAGACTTTTTTAGATAGACAAACTAATGCACTAACACTATATAAACTACAAATATACCACACACTTGTCCCAAATAGAACTTGAAGCCACGACTAATGGGGTTGGGATCATGTTGATAGATCACTAGAATCCAGTAATTATTTCTGCTATCTAAACTACCAACCTGCTTTCATTCCTTAATCTGTGACTAGCTTGAAACAATAAGAACATGTACAGCTAATAAATTACCTAGAGAAAACTTGATAATGGGGAATTGCGAGGATTTTTTAGCACATCCACTTCCGTTTATTAAGCCATCTCCAATGTACCCATCTTTGCAATGACACGTATAACTTCCGGGAGTATTTGTCCAGACCCCCTCACAAAAGTTACTATTAGGATCGTTACATTCATTGATATCTGTCAAGATCACATCAAATACAAAATAAATTAACATTCATGGTTACTCAAGCATGTGTTATTTGAAGAGAAAAAAATCTCAAACCTGAAAACTAACCATGGCAACCTGGATCGAGATATGGCTGACCCTGATAACCTTTATTGCAAATGCATCTGTACCCTGGAATACCAGTATCAGAATCGACGCACTGACTATTTGCTTGACAAGCCAATACACAAGCACTTCTAGCCTCGGTGCAGCTCAAGTTCCCGACCACCCAATCAACTAACCTAGGAACAGTTTCCCTGATCCGGTTCCTGAAGTTCGGGTCCAGAAAATCTGATGTCCCACGAAATGTAAAACGTTCTTTTTCACCTAAAAATGCATACGCACAAGGATTAAAAGACCATATATTGGTGTGATTGTGGCGCAAACTACTAACAGTAGTGTAGTAGTACTTGAGTGCCTTTGGGATCGATGTTTGACAACACCCCACTCCGGAACAAGACCCGTTGTTGAAGTAAAATCTTGCTTCTACTTTGAACAAGCGAAATGAATCCTCCGGACTATACTTGTCCTTCGGATTCGGGGAGATCCTTGCTAGTAGTGTGTTCCTTCAGATACCTACAAAACAGATACGTCCGTTAGTCTCGCCCCGGGAATGTATCCCAGGACCAACCTCCGGCGTGAGAGTAAGTATATGTTCTTAGAGAGAGAGAGAGAGTATATGTAATGTTTTAAGTGTGAGAGAATTAGTTAACCTTAAATGAAGATTTCTTCTCTATTTATAGACTTTCCATGTGGAGTGCCAGGCTGGTTTGTACTTAGTCCCTTAATGCTTGCTAGTTTATGCTCCATTATCATATACTTGATGTACTTACTTGTACTTTGGTTTGTCTACTTACTGGCTCATCCGAATGGTTATGACTTCCGGATGGCTGGGGTCGTGCGGATGTCATCAACCCTTCGGATACTAGTCTATTCTGCTTAAACACGTTTGGCCGCGTTTCGTTTGATGTGGACCCGGAGGGTATGTGTTCCTCATGGCATATGTTCAAAGGGTACATACGCCAACATGTCCCCCCCCCCCAGTATCATAGTATTGGTTATGCCAATGGTGTGATACTCAAAGTCTGTTTTTGTAGTTTTCCGAAGGGTAAGTTATCGCTTTGTCGTTGTTAAAGTCATGTGCAAGGTGCCAAATGTAATTAATGTGTCGTTTAAGGAGCGCCGTCATTTTTTACCGTGCCTTTTGGATTGGAACACGTGTGCGTGTTTTGAGACGTATGATTTGGATGGTGACACGTTAGCCCTGCGTGTGACGTGTCTTTTCGCGCCCAATTGTTACTGCCTATAAATAGCTTTTTTTTTCCCTCATTTTTACCACTGTAATTTCTCTCTCTACACACACAGATTTCTGACACTTTTTCGTCTGTATTCCGAAGCATTTCTCTCGTTCGTCTTTGAGGTACGTCTTAGTCCGTTTAGTATTTTATTGTTTGGCTATACCCTTCTTCTTCTCGGACTTGTCATGTCGGAATCTACTGCTTCGTTTGATTATGAGGATGTCTCGATGCCGGAGGAGTCTCATGTGAAGAAAGATATTCTTAAAAGGCAATCGGTTATGGACGAAGCCGATGTGCATGCCTTGGTGGTGACCTTCGGAATACCAAAGGATTTACATCCACGGGTACCTCCGGAGGGTATGACGATGAATCAGTTGCCTGCCGATGCTATAGGTTTATATGCAGAGTATTTCTTTGAGGAAGGTCTCGCTGTCCCTTTCTCCACTTTCCTTTTAGAAGTTATTAGGTATTTTAAGGTTCATCTTTCTCAGCTGGTTCCTCTTGGTATGCACCGTGTTACTCCTTTTGAGGTGTATTGCCGAAGCATGCACATTCCTCCTACTACTCCTCTATTTCGTGTTTTTTACAAACTTAGTAAACAGGGTTGCAGGTTTTCTTTTGAAAAGCGTGTTCATGCGGATAGGAAAGTTTGTTTCGGGGACTTTCCCTCTTCTTTAAAGGGTTGGAAGTACCAGTTTTTCTTGATCGATAGGTGAGCTATTCCGTTCGCTATGCCTTGGAGGCATCGAGATTCGGACGTTTCGGATCCGTTTCCGCAGAAAAATGAATATAATGCTATTCACGCCGAGACGTTAGCCGCAACGATTATTGATGAGGCGAAAAATAAACCGTTTTTAGGGGGTCATTTAAGCCCGGAATTGAATTTATTTGATCAAATATTGCCCTAAATCGTTTCTTTTGTGATTTTAGGTACTTTGGGAGTGAATTCTGGAAAAGGAAGCATTTTGGACGTTTTTGGAGCATAAAAGTGAAGAAAACGGCAAAGACTTAATTTTCCATGCTGGGAACAGTACCTGACGGAGTCAAGAAGGAAAATGTGACGGCGTCAAGAGAAAAATCCATGACGACCCAGAGAAAACCTGAAGGCATCAGAAGAAGGGCGTCAGGAGTTATTTTGGTGACGGCCTGAAGAAGGATTACACGTGACGGTGTCAAACCCAGATCTAGACAGTCCGAGAACTTTATTGGCGGTGAGATGATGGCGTCAGAAGTTTACTCTTGACGCCGTCACCTCACAAAATCTAAATATACTTTTCTATTTTTCATTCATAAAGGAGGAACTTGTGTGGAGAATACTAGGGCCGAACCTAATAAACCCTAGGTCGTTTGTAACAGTATTTTCAAGGGTTTTCACCCCTTGAAACCTTTCATGTTCAATTAAGATAAGTCTTCTTTCAATTCATTCAACATGTCTATGTGTTCTTTGAATATATCTTGTGCTTGTCTTGATTATAACATGCTAGGCTAGATCTTTCATGTGTTTGCTTAGATGTAATCAAACCTAGATGTTGATTATAGGTTGATTGCTTGTTTATAGTTGTAATGGATGAATGATTTCAATGTTAGGCTTAAGAAAACTGGTAGATCTCCATTGTGTAACTTGCTTGAACGTCTTAAGAAACATGAACCGATGTGTACTAGGTTTTTATGATTGTATTTAATGCATGAGCGAATTCTAGTGATCCCATGTTAGGAGCTTCTTAGCCGGCTCGACATAGGAGTGAAGTAGGAGCTTATAGGATTGGGGAAGTAAGTACGTCACCCCATGAATGGTATTAAGGAATACAATCCGTCATCCACGCAACTGTAATAAGTAATTAACCTGTAAAAGATTTCTTGGGAGTAGTGAAATCTAAGTAAACACAATTCTCCCATATATTTCTCACACCACTATCTTAATTTAGTTTATTTTCATTTTTATTATTTTATTTTGATTGCATCTTAGTTATTGGGTTAGTTGACTAGCAACTAAATCCGCCCACTCCTCTAAAAACTGAGATTTTACTTGCTTTTATAAAAACATAAAAATACAAAAAGAATCATCCCTCACCTCTAAACCTAGTCTTTAGGCTTTCTAATCCTAGCGACACTATTCCTAAGTTGAACGATCAATCCCCCGGGACTTGTCACTATACTATACTACAACGATCAGGTACACTTCCTGGTGGGGGTTTTAAGCTTCTCGAGATCCCTCGAGAGGTAAAGCCTGGTGCAATTCCCACGCATCAAGTTTTTGGCGCCGCTGCCGGGGAGTAGTTATTGTCTAGGTTAGAATTTCTTTTTATTAGGTCTACTTGTTAGATTCCTTTCTAGTAAGATTTTTATTTTTATTTTTAGGTTCTCTTTAGTCTATCTTTTTCTTCGTGCCTCTGTTAGTAAAATAAATTCATTGACTATTCCGTGGACCATTATGGAAAACGCGAACACACCCATTTCCCCTAGAGAAGTGGCTTTGTTACGTGAACAAATTGAGAGTGAGATTAGGGAACTTAGGGAGCTTAATAGGTTGATTAAGGTTGAACTCGACCATGCATTTAGTGACCTAGCGACCGCCTTATATTCAAATAAGGACCTAGGGGCTAAAGATTTTGAGGATGTTGTTGAGGAACTTGAAGAAGGGGAGATTGATCCAAAGCTAGATGATTATTTTAATCTATACCCCACTAAGAAGGAGATTGCGTACTATAATAATCTTATTGATAACCCTCGACCTCCTTTTACTAGAATCGAACCTAAGATAAAGAGACGCGATCCTAAGAATGCTAAGATACCATGTATGATTGGGTATAGACATATTGACAATGCTTACATTGATTTTAAATCCCCAATCAACATTATGTCCTCAAGTGTCTATAATGATATAGTGAAAACAAGACTTGGACCTAGAAGAGATCCCAAATACCCCGGTGGAGTTTGTAACTTTGTCGGGAGAATTAAAGGTCTACATGTCTTTGTTAGGAATTTTACATATATCACTGACTTTATGGTTGTTGAAGATCTTGCTAATATTATCGATTGTCGCCTATCCAATATTGTGTTTGGTAAACCGTTTGTTGAAGAGTCCAAGTTAGAATATGATGAGATAGAAGGGACAATCCGATTTGCGAGTAACACCGATAGGATCACTTATAGGATGCCTATTAGAATGAAAGAATTTCGTTTTGTGCCCCGATTTGACATGGATAACATTGGTGCTTTTGAGGACGTCAATGAAGAGAATAAGAAAAAGGGCATGGATTATGTATGGGAAAAGAAGAGTCTTTTCTACAAAGATTGCTTGACTCTAGGACCGAAGTATAAAGTCGATATGGAATTTGCCCATAGGATTATAGGAGCGATTGAGAAAAAGGTGATTGGTTTCTATAAAGAACATTTACAATCAGAGAGTGAAACCAACGATGAGGTCACGTAGTAACCCATGACCTTGAGTCTAGCTACAAGACTCGTAAATAAAGAAAAACGCTTCTTGGGAGGCAACCCATGTTTTGTGTGATTTTTATTTTGTTTGATTGTTATTTGCTTCCGTATGCATGCTTTATTTTTATTGTTGGTAGATCATGTTTCAAAACTAAAATGGTGAAAATACTTTATTTTGTTGTTTGGCTTAGTCTTAACTTCATCCAAAGGTATTTCGCAAAAGATAAGTGTAAGGGGAAACCCCAAATATGTTTTTAAGAAACAAACTCGATCATGATTCTCCACAATATTAAGTGAACATGTATATTCGTATTTGTTAGAGTCAAATGCTTGTATCGAGTCATAATGATGTTTTGCAGGATTTTCCAGGAAGTAGGACGAAGTTTTTCCAGAAATTTTCCAGAAACTTAACATAAGAATTTCTGCAGGTCACTTCTGACGGCGTCAGGAAGAAATTCCTGACGGCGTCACGTGTAAAATTCTGGAAATTTTACCAGTTTTGTTTTTCTAACGGAGTCTTAAAGTTTTTGTTGAATCTTTAGTTTTATAGTCTCCAGGAGATCTGCAAACATTATTCCACAAGCATTATATCTTATTTTGTTTTCTAGGATTTGTTAGCATATATAGATTGCCGCCGATTTTACGCGAGGTTGCCTTGTCTGTTTTCTTAGGTTTAACAGGTTATATATGACAAGAAGATGATTTATATTCTGGAAGGGAAGCTTTGATTGTTCATTTTCTTGGAGGAAGATCTAACCTGGTTACCATATTATTCATATGATGCGTAGGGATTGCACCAGGCTTTACCTCTCAAGGGATCTTGAGAAGCTTACAACCCCCACCAGGCAGTGTACCTAATCGATGTAGTATAGTATAATGACAAGTACCGGGGGATTGATCGTTCAGCTAGGATTAGTGTCGCTAGGATTAGAAAACCTAAATACTAGATCTTGAGATGAGGGATGATTCTTTTTGTATTTTTATATTTTTAGGAAAGCAAGTTAAAATCTCGAGTTTGAAGGATTTGGGCGGAATTAGTGTCTAGTCAACTAACCCAATACTAAAGATGCAATCAAAATAAAATACTAAAATGAAAAATAAACTAATTTAAACTAAAGTTGTGAGCAATATGTGGGAAAAATGTGTTTACTTATATTTCATTACTCCCTAGATATCTTTTACACATTAATTACTTGTTATAGTTGCGTGGATAACGGATTGTATTCCTTAATACCATTCATGGGGTGGCGTACTTACTTCCCCAATCTAGCCTAGCATGTTGAAATCAAGACAAGCACAAGATATAGACAACCAACACATAGACATATTGATTGAATTAAGAGAATACTTATCTCAATAGCACATGTAAGGATTCAATGGTTAAAAACCCTTGAAAAGCTATAAAATTCGTACAAGGTTCGGCCCTAGGGTTTCTCCACACAAGTTCCTCTTTAATGAATGAAAATTAGAAAACTATATATAGATATTAGGAGGTGACGGCGTCAAGAACAAAGGGCTGACGCCGTCATCTCGCCGCCAAATAAATCCTCGGACGGCCTAGATCTACATCTGACGCCGTCATGTAGTCCTATTTTGCAGGCCGTCACACATTTAACTCTTGACGCTCTACTTGTGACGCCTTCATGTTTGTACTGGGTCGTCATGGTTTTTACTCTTGACGCCGTCAGGAATATCTTCCTGACGCCGTCATGCACTGTTCCAGCATGGAAAATTAAGTCTTTGGCGTTTTCTTCACTTTTATGCTCCAAAAATGTCCGAATTGCTTCCTTTTCCAGATTTCACTCCCAAAGTACCTAAAATCACAAAAGGAACGATTTTGGGTAATATTTGATCAAATAAATTCAATTCCGGGCTTAAATGACCCCCTAAAAACGGATAATTTTTCACCTCATCATATACCCTTACACTTGAGATTTGCTTGTCCTCAAGCAAATGCGCTTTTATTCTACTCAAAATACAAGTTAGGGGTCATTTAACACTAATATAAAAGTAATTACAACAAATAATCGTTCCACTAAAGACCAAAGACAAGCACGGAGGTCATATACTAGCACCTCACAAATAGTGTTTAGATACTCACATCTCTCGGGTGTAATAAAGTATAAATTACAATATGAAAACGGAAGATATCTCTCACTACCTGTCATAGCAAAATAGATTACCATAGGCTTGGGAAAGGATCAAACCTCCACCACATGGCGTAATCACCTAGGATAAACTATCAAAGAGGTCTTTTAAAGGGTTGTAACGTTAGGTGTAGGGATATGAAATACACGGTTTTGTTGGATATAGGCAGTCTTTACTGGTGGCGAGTTAACAATCTTGGTTAATTACATGTACAATATGGCGTTGCTAAGCCAAGACTAGAGTCGACTTAAGCTAATAAATGAAAAATAACAAAAACATAAAATAAACATAGAATGAAAAAGGATGGTAGTCCGTATGTTTTTTCTCTTTTTTTATTTTTATTTTTTTATTTTTTATTTATTTATTTATTTTTTGCATACACTCTTACCCTACCATCCAAAATAATACATCATAGGGAATGGAAATTCCCCTTACACTTGAATTTTTACATACTTTACAATAAACTAATCTAATGACTCGAATTAAGATAATCAAAACACTTGGAGCACTTTTAAGATTAACGCACATATGGGGGTAATAATATGATGTTCTTCCCCATTACTCCATAAAATAAGTACTTTACCCATGAGTCCCATGAGTCCCAAAACAATATGTACAAGGATATGACTCGACTTAGCAACCATGTAATCAATTAGATAATTAACTTAGGGTTTAACAAATAACAATAATGCACTAAAGATGAGTGCATACACGGAAGGCTAAGGCGATTTGGGTGTACGTTTAAGTGGGGTGTAACAAATTCTTTCTTTAAGTAAAATGCTTAAAGCTAGAAACGAAAAGATAGGCTCGGAGGGGTATACTAGGGGTTTCGTGTTCTAACAATGAGTACAACGCTAAGGTGTGGGAAAAATTAGTTGACTTAACTAGCCAAGTAATATGACTTAAATGGTCAAGTAATTATGATACGGGTTTAACACAAGGGTAATCCTAATGCCTCTTATCATGTAGTAAATCCTACCACACGAATGTAGTCTCACTAGCGGTCTCGGGATGCATCACTAACGCAAGTTCTAGAATCTAAATGCTACCGGTACACTCATAAGCACTAATAGTAAATGCTTTTCCTATCAAATCTAAAGGCGAACCTCACATATTTGGGTGGAAAATTTTTCTGAATGATACGGTTATATGCTAGTCATACAATCTCCTATCCATGAGACGCTTGCTATGGTTAAAGTTTCACTCCTAAATGTTGTAAAAAATTTTAAATTTGGCGCTAAAATTGCACTAACAAGTATTTCTCATTGTTTTATTACACATCTACTATTAAACAAACAAACTCAAGCGAAAGTGTATCTGTAAGGTATCATCATTTTACCCTCCCCTTACACTTAGGATGAACATTGTCCCCAATGTTCAAGTAAAGAATGTAAAAGTGAAAAAGTAAAAAGAATGAAATCAAATACTCCCCTGATTCGCTCAGTATGGATAATAAGGTGGCTAGGTTAAATCTTCCTCGAAGAAAATGAACAATCAAAGCTTCCCTTCTAGAAAAATAAATCATCTTCTTGTCATACATAACCTGTAAATCCTTAGAAAACAGACAAGGCAACCTCGCATAAAATCGGCGGCAATCTATATAAGTTACTAAATCCTAGAAAACAAAATAAGATATAATGCTTGTGGAATGAAGTTTGCAGATTTCCTGGAGATTATAAAACTTAATAATTCAACAAAAACTTTAAAACTCCGTTAGAAAAACAAAACTGGTAAAATTTCCAGATTTTTACACGTGACGCCGTCAAGAGCAAGCTCATGACGCCGTCAGAAGTGACCTGCAGAAATTCTTATGTTAAGTTTCTGGAAAAACTTGGTCATACTTCCTGGAAAATCCTGCAAAACTTCATTATGACTCGATACAAGCATTTGACTCTAACAAATACGAATATACATGTTCACTTAATATTGTGGAGAATCATGATCGGTTTGTTTCTTAAAAACATATTTGGGGTTTCCCCTTACACTTATCTTTTGCAAAAATACCTTTGGGTGAAGTTAAGACTAAGCCAAACAACAAAGTAAAGTCTTTCCACTATTTAGTTTAGAAACATGATCTACCAACAATAAAAATAAAACATGCATACGGAAGCAAATAACAAACAAACAAAATAAAATCACACAAAGCATGGGTTGCCTCCCAAGAAGCGCTTTTCTTTATTTACGAGTCTTGTAGCTAGACTCAAGGTCACGGGTTACGTTTTCCTTTTCCACTTTTGTGCCAACTCAAAACATCTAACCCAATTCTCATCACGCTTGTATTCCGTGCCTAGATTCATGCAACCCGAATAGTATGTTCGCCTCCTCTCATAATAGGCGTCATTAGTAATTCCATCTTCCTTAACCTCATAGGGTCGAATCTCATCAATTTGTAGGTTCTTGATGCCCTTTAATTCTTCCTTCATGTGAGGCATCCTAAAAGTGGCCTTCTCTATCCCATCAGTAAACTGAGTTATCCCCTTCTCATGGTCGTAATACATCTTAGTCTTCTCAACAAAAGGTTGTCCTAGAACTATTTCTCCTAGGTGTGGGTCTATAATACCTCTAACATTTTCTAGGATTACAAAGTCGCATTGATAAGTAAAATTTCCTATAAAGATGTGTACCCCTTTTACTCTCCTGATGAAATTACATAGCCAATTAGAATTGTAAGGGTCTTTTCTAGGGCTTAACCTTTCATTCATTATCCAATTGTAATAGAGCCTAGACATGATATTCATGGGTGCTTTTAAGTCAATGTATGTATGCTCTTTAGACATGTACCCAATCATGCAAGGAATTTTTATGTTCCTGAAGTTATGCCTCCTAATCCATGGTGTCTTTCTATATTTTGAGGGGCAAAGGTGTTGTAAAAGGAACCTATGGTAACTCAATTCATCCGGGGTTGGAGCGAAGTCCGTAAACTCAATTTTCATTTGGAGAGGCTTAATGAATTCCTTAAATGTGTTAACTTCTCTCTTTCTTCTTTTATGCGCTATAAGCCTCTTGCTAACTTCTAAACGACGACTCTCTAAATCCATGAAGACCAAACTAGTACAAACAAAAACACGAAGAAATAAGATAGACTAAAGAGAACCTAAAAATTAAAAATAAAATCTTACTAGAAAGGAATCTAGCAAGTAGACCTAATAAAAAGAGATTCTAACCTAGACAATAACTATTCCCCGGGCTGCGGCGCCAAAAACTTGATGCGTAGGGATTGCACCAGGCTTTACCTCTCAAGGGATCTTGAGAAGCTTACAACCCCCACCAGGCAGTGTACCTGATCGATGTAGTATAGTATAATGAAAAGTACCAGGGGATTGATCGTTCAGCTAGGAATAGTGTCGCTAGGATTAGAAAACCTAAATACTAGATCTAGAGATGAGGGATGATTCTTTTTGTATTTTTATATTTTTAGGAAAGCAAGTTAAAATCTCGGGTTTGAAGGATTTGGGCGGAATTAGTTGCTAGTCAACTAACCCAATACTAAAGATGCAATCAAAATAAAATACTAAAATGAAAAATAAACTAATTTAAACTAAAGTTGTGAGCAATATGTGGGAAAAATGTGTTTACTTAGATTTCATTACTCCCTAGATATCTTTTACACGTTAATTACTTGTTATAGTTGCGTGGATGACAGATTGTATTCCTTAATACCATTCATGGGGTGGCGTACTTACTTCCCCAATCCTATGAGTGCCTACTTCACTCCTATGTCGAGCCTGCAAGAAGCTCCTAACATGGGATCATTAGAATTTACTCATGCATTAAATACAACCAATAAAACCTAGTACACATCGGTTCATGTTTCCTAAGACGTTCAAGCATGTTACACAATGGAGATCTGGCAGTTTTCTTAAGCCTAACATTGAAATCATTCATCCAATACAACCATAAATAAATAATCAACACATAATTAACATCTAGGTTTCATTAGATCTAAGCAAACACAAGATAAATCTAGCCTAGCATGTTGAAATCAAGACAAGCACAAGATATAGACAACCAACACATAGACATATTGATTGAATTAAGAGAATACCTATCTCAATAGCACATGTAAGGATTCAAGGGTTAAAAACCCTTGAAAAGCTATAAAATTCGTACAAGGTTCGGCCCTAGGGTTTCTCCACACAAGTTCCTCTTTAATGAATGAAAATTAGAAAACTATATATAGATATTAGGAGGTGACGGCGTCAAGAACAAGGGGCTGACGCCATCATCTCGCCGCTAAATAAATCCTTGGACTGCCTAGATCTACATCCGACGCCGTCATGTAGTCCTCTTTTGCAGGCCGTCACACATTTAACTCTTGACGCTCTACTTGTGACGCCTTCATGTTTGTACTGGGTCGTCATGGTTTTTACTCTTGACGCCGTCAGGAATGTCTTCTTGACACCGTCATGCACTGTTCCAGCATGGAAAATTAAGTCTTTGGCGTTTTCTTTACTTTTATGCTCCAAAAACGTCCGAATTGCTTCCTTTTCCAGATTTCACTCCCAAAGTACCTAAAATCACAAAAGGAACGATTTAGGGTAATATTTGATCAAATAAATTCAATTCTGGTCTTAAATGACCCCCTAAAATCGGATCATTTTTCGCCTCATCACCATACCGAGCGAATCAGGGGAGTATTTGATTTCATTCCTTTTACCTATTTTACTTTTACATTCTTTACTTGAACATTGGGGACAATGTTCATCATAAGTGTAAGGGGAGGGTAAAATGATGATACCTTACAGATACACTTTCGCTTGAGTTTGTTTGTTTAATGGTAGATGTGTAATAAAACTATGAGAAATACTTGTTAGTGTAATTTTAGCGCCAAATTTAAAATTTTTTACAACATTTAGTAGTGAAACTTTAGCCATAGCAAGCGTCTCATGGATAGGAGATTGTATGACTAGCACAAAACCGTATCATTCAGAAAAATTTTTCACCCAAATATGTGAGGTTCGCCTTTAGATTTGATAGGAAAAGCATTTACTATTAGTGCTTGTGAGTGTACCGGTAGCATTCAGATTCTAGAACTTGCGTTAGTGATGCATCCCGAGACCGCTAGTGAGACTACATTCGTGTAGTAGGATTTACTACATGATAAGAGGCATTAGGATCACCCTTGTGTTAAACCCGTATCATAATTACTTGACCATTTAAGTCATATTACTTGGCTAGTAAAGTCAATTAATTTTTCCCATACCTTAGCGTTGTACTCATTTTTAGTACACGAAACCTCTAGTACACCCCTCCGAGCCTATCTTTTCGTTTCTAACTTTAAGCATCTAACTTAACGGAAGAATTTGTTACACCCCACTTAAATGTACACCCAAATCGCCTTAGCCTTCCGTGTATGCACTCATCTTTAGTGCATTATTGTTATTTGTTAAACCCTTAGTTAATTATCTAATTGATTACATGGTTGCTAAGTCGAGTCATATCCTTGTACATATTGTTTTGGGACGATTGAGACTCATGGGTAAAGTACTTATTTTATAGAGTAATGGGGAAGAACATCATATATTACCCCCATATGTGCGTTAATCTTAAAAGTACTCCAAGTGTTTTGATTTTCTTAATTCGAGTCATTAGATTAGTTTATTGTAAAGTTTGTGAAAATTCAAGTGTAAGGGGAATGTTCATTCCCTATTATGTATTATTTTGGATGGTAGGGTAAGAGTGTATGCCAAAAAAAAAAAAAAAAAAAAAAAAAAAAAAAAAAAAAAAAAAAAAAAAAAATCGAAAAATCAAGAAAAAGAAAAAAAATAGAAAAGGAAAAGAGAAAAAACATACGGACTACCATCCCGTTTTATTCTATGTTTATTTTATGTTTTTGTTATTTTAGCGTAAGTCGAGTCTAGTCTTGGCTTAGCAACGCCATATTGTACATGTAATTAACCAAGATTATTAACTCGCCACTAGTAAAGATTGCCTATATCCAACAAAACCGTGTATTTCATATCCCTATACCTAACGTTACAACCCTTTAAAAAGACCTCTTTGATAGTTTATCCTAGGTGCTTACGCCATGTGGTGATGGTTTGATCCTTTCCCAAGCCTATGGTAATCTATTTTGCTATGACAGGTAGTGAGAGATGTTTTCCATTTCCATATTGTGATATATACTTTATTACACCCGAGAGATGTGAGTATCTAAACACTATTTGTGAGGTGCTAGTGTATGACCTCCGTGCTTGTCTTTGGTCTTTAGTGGAATTATTATTTGTTGTAATTACTTTTATATTAGTGTTAAATGACCCATAACTTGTATTTTGATTAGAATAAAAGTGCATTTGCTTGAGGACAAGCAAATCTCAAGTGTAAGGGTATATGATGAGGCGAAAAATGAACCGTTTTTAGGGGGTCATTTAAGCCCGGAATTGAATTTATTTGATCAAATATTGCCCTAATTCGTTCCTTTTGTGAATTTAGGTACTTTGGGAGTGAATTCTGGAAAAGGAAGCATTTTGGACATTTTTGGAGCATAAAAGTGAAGAAAACGGCAAAGACTTAATTTTCCATGCTGGGAACAGTACCTGACGGCGTCAAGAAGGAAAATGTAACGGCGTCAAGAGCAAAATCCATGACGACCCAGAGAAAACCTGAAGGCGTCAGAAGAAGGGAGTCAAGTGTTATTTTGGTGACGGTCTGAAGAAGGATTACACGTGACGGCGTCAAACCCAGATCTAGGCAGTCCGAGAACTTTATTAGCGGCGAGATGACGGCGTCAGAAGTTTACTCTTGACGCCGTCACCTCACAAAATCTATATATACTTTTCTATTTTTCATTCATAAAGGAGGAACTTGTGTGAAGAATACTAGGGCCGAACCTAATAAACCCTAGGTCGTTTGTAACAGTATTTTCAAGGGTTTTCACCCCTTGAAACCTTTCATGTTCAATTAAGATAAATCTTCTTTCAATTGATTCAATATGTCTATGTGTTGTTTGAATATATCTTGTGCTTGTCTTGATTATAACATGCTAGGCTAGATCTTTCATGTGTTTGCTTAGATGTAATGAAACCTAGATGTTGATTATAGGTTGATTGCTTGTTTATAGTTGTAATGGATGAATGATTTCAATGTTAGGCTTAAGAAAACTGGTAGATCTCCATTGTGTAACTTGCTTGAACGTCTTAAGAAACATGAACCGATGTGTACTAGGTTTTTATGATTGTATTTAATGCATGAGCGAATTCTAGTGATCCCATGTTAGGAGCTTCTTAGCCAGCTCGACATAGGAGTGAAGTAGGAGCTTATAGGATTGGGGAAGTAAGTACGCCACCCCATGAATGGTATTAAGGAATACAATCCGTCATCCACGCAACCGTAACAAGTAATTAACCTGTAAAAGATTTCTAGTGAGTAGTGAAATCTAAGTAAACACAATTCTCCCATATATTGCTCACACCACTATCTTAATTTAGTTTATTTTCATTTTTATTATTTTATTTTGATTGCATCTTAGTTATTGGGTTAGTTGACTAGCAACTAATTCCGCCCACTCCTCTAAAAACCAAGATTTTACTTGCTTTTATAAAAACATAAAAATACAAAAAGAATCATCCCTCACCTCTAGACCTAGTCTTTAGGCTTTCTAATCCTAGCAACACTATTCCTAAGTTGAACGATCAATCCCCCGATACTTGTCACTATACTATACTACAACGATCAGGTACACTGCCTAGTGGGGGTTGTAAGCTTCTCGAGATCCCTCGAGAGGTAAAGCCTGGTGCAATTCCCACGCATCAATTATTGAGCCGTTGCAAGTCCCACAAGCGTTCTTGTATGCTTTGGGTTTATCTGATCCTTGGGAGTTTCCCGGTTATCTTCCGGCTTTGAGAGACGAGCAGGGGAGGTGTATAGCCTTTGTTATAAGTAAAATAATTTTAAGTTGTATATTTTTTCTTTTGTGTAACAGTGGGTTTTGCTTTTTCGCAGGTGTAACCATGTCGAGCTATCTAAAGAAGCCATCTCTACGCAAGAACGTTGAGGTAGTGAAGGGGGATAAATTGCCGGAAGGCAAGGCCCGTGAGATGCATGTTACTCAGCCCCTGGCATCCAATATTGAGGTTCCGGAGAAGAGCGAGGAGTTGAAGAAAGTTGAAGTTCCCAGTGCTAAGGTGTTGGCTGCTAAAGACAAGAAGAAGGAGCAGGCCGCTAAGCTGGGTTTGAAGAAACCTCCAACCAAGAGATCCGGAGGGAACGTTTCCTCCTGTCTTCATAAGAGGAGCAAACCATCTGCTGATGACAATGTCATTGATTTGGAGACTGCTGAGGGTGTCGCCAATCCGGAGCCCATCAGGTCGGTTTATCCGAAAGATGTCTCAGCTGGTCAAGCAGGAGGCTCTGATGCTGGTATGTTGTTGTAAATAACCTTTTTGTTCGTACCTACTTGCTTACTTCGGCTGATTGGATAGTTGTGTCATTATTATCACTTATTAATAAAGGTTTTTTATTTTCAGCAGGTTCGAAAGGTGCTTCTTCCCGTCCGAGGAAGGAGGCTCTTGTGGATGAGGATGATATTGAGGTAGATATTGAGGGGGATGACGAGGATGATGCCAAGTTTGTGCCTGGATGGTCAGTGAAGAGGGGCACCCGGATGAATAATGCCAACATCTGCAGGGATATGATGATCAATTTGGCAACTCCAGGGGAAGAGAGGTATTTAGATACTCATAATGATACTGATGCCATCTAGAGGGCTTGGTTGTTGTTAGGGAAGAATGTTACTGCCCAAGCGGATCTCATCTTCCGTTATGAGTCCCTCCTTAGTGACTATCAAAAGTTGTCTGCTACACACGAAGTTTATGACAAAACCTTTGATGACAACTGGAAGAGATTTGGAGAAATGGCGGAGGAGTTGAAGAAGGTCAATGATGAGCATGCTGAGTGTATTAAGGTTAATCCGAAGGGTATACAGAAGTTGCGGTTGGAGAATGCCAGTTTGGAGGATAGGGTTTCTCAGCTAGAGACAGAGAAGGAAGAATGGAGGAAGGTTTCTGGTAATCAGGCTGAGAAGATTAAGTTGTTGGAGGTTCAGTTGGGAGAGGCGAAGGCGAAGTTGAGTGTTGAGGAGAAGGCATATCAGGAGCTCTGCCAGGAGAAACAGGACTTGGCTATAGCCGCTGGGAATGCTGAAGTTGATCGGAACCGGATAGTAAACGATTTTATTCCAGAGGCTATCCATCGCTTGTTGGGTAGTCATGAGTTCAGGACGGCTCTTGCGGAGCCTTTCAATTTATGTTATCAATCAGGTTTGATAGATGGGGCCGGTCTGTTTGATGAGCCGGAGAAGGCGGCCCAACTATTAGGGGATGTGGAGGGCATAGATATGGGGGCCGATGAGAAGTACCAAGAATTATATGACCAAGCACTCTCTTAAGACTACACCTTTATCCAGAAAATCCGCAAGACCATTTATCGCAAATTTGATGAACTCATGTCCTTGCTTCCGGATCCTGCTCCAGCCTCGGAGCCTGAAGGGGCAACTTCTTCGGGTCCGGTTTCCGAACCAGTGGTTGAGCCGCAGGTTGAGAAGCCTTCTGTCCAAGATTCATCGGATCAAGATAAGTCAGCCTTTGTCTGAAGTGTTTGTTTAGGGATCTGTATGCCTCCATTTTGACTATGGGTATAGGCATTGCGGATCTTTTGTGAAGCTTGTTTAAAAAACTCCTTTTTGTTGGTGGGTGCGTGTTGGGGCTCGGGTATCTCTATTTTGACTGTGGGCTAAGATACTCCGGGCTCCCTATGAAGCTTGTTTTTTATGATTCTTGTTACTTTCAGTTAGGTCCTCCGTTGGTTGATATTGAGCCTTGGAGGTAGTATAAACAATTGATGTATTTAGTACTCCATATTTTTGTGGGTTGTTCAAAACAACTGATGTAATGGATCTTCGGATTTGGAATATATATATATATATATATATATATATATATATATATATATATATATATATATATATATATATATATATATATATATGACTTTACTTTTTCTTTCACATTTACTTTGTGTTAGTTTTAATTTGTATGTGTATATACCGGAGGATACGGATCAGTGTTTGTTTTTCGTAAATTAATTTATGACCATTACGTTTTTGGTCTGGGTGATCCGGCCTTTGATAGCCAAGTACTTCAATTATTTTGGCTCTTGGCCGTATATATTACCCACTTGGGGTTTTTGTTGTTCGGGCAACTTGTGCCCTTCGGCTCTTGGCCTTACATATTACCCACTTGGGGTTTGGCCGTCCGGGCAACTTGTGTCCTTCGGCTCTTGGTCTTATATATTGCCCACTTGGGGTTTTGTTATTCAGGCAACTTGTGCCCTTCGGTTTTTTGGCCTTATATGTTACCCGCTTGGGGCTTTGTTGTTCGGGCAACGTATGCCCTTCGACTCTTGGCCTTATATATTGCACACTTGGGGTTTTGTTGTTCAGGCAACTTGTGCCCTTCGGCTCATTGGCCTTATATGTTACCCGCTTGGGGTTTTGTTGTCCGGGCAACTTGTGCCCTTCGGCTCTTTGGCCTTATATGTTACCCACCTGGGGTTTCGTTGTTAAGGCAACTTGTGCCCTTCGGCTCTTTGGCCTTATGTGTTACCCACTTGGGGTTTCTGATGAGGCGAAAAATGAACCGTTTTTAGGGGGTCATTTAAGCCCGGAATTGAATTTATTTGATCAAATATTGCCCTAAATCGTTCCTTTTGTGATTTTAGGTACTTTGGGAGTGAATTCTAGAAAAGGAAGCATTTTGGACGTTTTTGGAGCATAAAAGTGAAGCAAACGGCAAAGACTTAATTTTCCATGCTGAGAACAGTACCTGACGGCGTCAAGAAGAAAAATGTGACGGCGTCAGGAGTAAAATCCATGACGACCCAGAGAAAACCTGAAGGCGTCAGAAGAAGGGCGGCAAGAGTTATTTTGGTGACGGCCTGAAGATGGATTACACGTGACGGCGTCAAACCCAGATCTAGGCAGTCCGAGAACTTTATTGGCGGCGAGATGACGGCGTTAGACATTTACTCTTGACGCCGTCACCTCACAAAATCTATATATACTTTTCTATTTTTCATTCATTAAGAGAGGAACTTGGGTGGAGAATACTAGGGTCGAACCTAATAAACCCTAGGTCGTTTGTAACACTATTTTCAAGGGTTTTCACCCCTTGAAACCTTTCATGTTCAATTAAGATAATTCTTCTTTCAATTCATTCAATATGTCTATGTGTTGTTTGAATATATCTTATGCTTGTCTTGATTATAACATGCTAGGCTAGATCTTTCATGTGTTTGCTTAGATGTAATGAAACCTAGATGTTGATTATAGGTTGATTGCTTGTTTATAGTTATAATGGATGAATGATTTCAATGTTAGGCTTAAGAAAACTGGCAGATCTCCATTGTGTAACTTGCTTGAACGTCTTAAGAAACATGAACCGATGTGTACTAGGTTTTTATGATTGTATTTAATGCATGAGCGAATTCTAGTGATCCCATGTTAGGAGCTTCTTAGCCGGCTCGACATAGGAGTGAAGTAGGAGCTTATAGGATTGGGGAAGTAAGTACGCCACCCCATGAATGGTATTAAGGAATACAATCCGTCATCCACGCAACTGTAACAAGTAATTAACCTATAAAAGATATCTAGGGAGTAGTGAAATCTAAGTAAACACAATTCTCCCATATATTGCTCACACCACTAGTATAATTTAGTTTATTTTCATTTTTTGTTATTTTATTTTGATTGCAACTTAGTTATTGGGTTAGTTGACTAGCAACTAATTCCGCCCACTCTTTCAAAAATCGTGATTTTTATTTGCTTTTCATAAAACATAAAAATACAAAAAGAATCATCCCTCATCTCTAGACCTAGTTTTTAGGTTTTCTAATCCTAGCGACACTATTCCTAAGTTGAACGATCAATCCCCCGGTACTTGTCACTATACTATACTACAACGATCAGGTACACTGCCTGGTGGGGGTTGTAAGCTTCTCGAGATCCCTCGAGAGGTAAAGCCTGGTGCAATTCCCACGCATCAAGTTTTTGGCGCCGCAGCCTGGGGAATAGTTATTGTCTAGGTTAGGATTTCTTTTTATTAGGTCTACTTGCTAGATTCCTTTCTAGTAAGGTTTTATTTTTATTTTTAGGTTCTCTTTAGTCTATCTTATTTCTTCGTGCCTTTGTTCGTAATCTTTACCATCCGACATCATGGAAGGTGGTAACATCTTTGAACCCATCAACCCACCACAACAAGACCACCCACAAAACCCACCACTAGCTAACCAACCTCTTAGGCCCCGAACCCTAGGAGAGTACTCCCGACCTAGTCACCAAGGCTACCGAAACACCATTGAGCTCACCCAAGGATCCAATGTGTCGCCCTTGCGATCCGAAACCATCCGGTTGGTGCAAAGCGGATGTGCATTCCATGGACTTCGTTTCGAAGATCCAAATCAACATCTCAAGGACTTCCTTAAAATCGTAGATTCTATAGACCTTGATGCTACAACTAGAGAGTCAACGCGATTACGCCTATTCCAATTCTCTCTACGTAATCAAGCTAGTTAATGGCTTGAACGTTTACCCGCGGGATCCATCACCTCATGGGATGATCTCACCACTCGTTTCCTTGCTTAATTTTTCCCACCGGGGAGAACTACCAAGCTTAGAAATGATATCTTGATGTTCCAACAACGTCAAGGTGAAACTCTATATGAAGCATGGACTCATTTCAAGGACTTACTCCAAAAAGTCCCTCATCATGGCATAGATCTTTGGCTCCAAGTCCAAATCTTCTATGACCATATCGATCTCTCCACAAGGCAAACCATTGACCAATCGGCCGGTGGCAAGCTACGTGATCTAAGTGCGGAAGAATCATGGGAACTCATAGAAGATCTTGCTCTCTATGACAACGAAAGTTGGAATGATCCCCGTGATTTGAACAAAATGGTCAAGGCAATATCTTTGCCTTTGAACAATTCTAGCACTCCCGACCGTAGGATCATGGAACTTGAGGACCAAGTGAAGTTTCTCATGAAATCTTACGAAGCTCCTAAGCCTTCAAGCCAAGTGAATAAAATCACTTCTTCATGCGAATTATGTAGTGGTCCCCATGACACTCGTGATTGTGTGGAACTCCCCGGAACAGCTTTTGCGGATTACGCATCCTCGCGTACCGACGAAGCGGGAGATAAGTGGTACACTTTCAAACCCGAGCCAAACCCTTATGGTGATTCCTACAACCCTTCTTGGAAAAATCACCCAAACCTTAGGTGGAAACAAAACCAAAACAATTCTTCCAATCCGCCTAATCGTTACCAACCAAACGGTCCACCCTCCACCCGTACTTTTAATAACAATCCTTCTAACAACTATGGTAGTACCAACAATCTTGAAGGATTGATGTCCAAGTTTATGGCATCTCAAGAGGCTCGCATAGCTAGGTTTGAAACCGAATTCAACCAACAACAAACGGAGATGACCAATAAGATTGACAACTTGTTGAAAGCCCTCAACAACCAAGCGTTAACTACACCTAGGAAGGACACTAGGGACGCCAATAGTGGAATCCAAACTAAGGACCCCTCGTCTTCCAAACACGTCCACTTTGTTAATGTTGTCACCATTCAACCAATAGATAAGGAGATAGAAGAAAGTGACAAGGATGAAGTTGGAGTAGAAACCGAGACTAGGGATGAAATTAGGGAAGTTGAGGTTAATAAAGGAGAAGAGTTAGAGGAAGTAGAGACTATAGAAGAGTACTTTGATAAGTTGCCCACCAAGGAAGAACGGGAATATCATAAGGATTTATTCGATGACCCCGAGACACCATATATCCTTGGCTCACCCCTTATCAAAATGGGAGACCCCTCTAACATCAACATACCATGCAACATTGGGCATATGCATATATGGAAAGCTTATATCGATCCTAGATCTCCTATAAACATCATGACTAGGACTTATTATAATTGGGTAATGAAGAAACAACTTGGTTATAGGATGATGCCAAATAAGAATTTGATAAGTAATTTTGCAGGAAGAGTGAAGGGATTGCATGTGATTGTCGGAAATTTCACTTATGAGATCGATTTTATGATAGTAGAGGATACTCGTCCGGTGATAGATGCTTGCCTAAGTCAAGTAGTGTTCGGAAAACCATTCATTGAATCCACTAAGATGAGTTATGATCCAAGTTTAGGGATAGTTAGGTTCAAGGAAGAGAATGATGAAATTGCCTACCAAATGCCCTATAAGATTGAGCAGTACCGCCTCCTGTCAAACATAGAAAAGGAACACAAACAAGAGGCTTACTATAGGAATGACGAGGATAGACGTAGAGGAGTAGAGTATGTGATGAATAGGATGCTTGGTTTCTATAAAGAATGCTTGAAATTAGGTCCGGAGTACAAAACTGGTATAGGAGATGACCTAGAGAGTGAAACCAACGATGAGGTCACGTAGTAACCCATGACCTTGAGTCTAGCTACAAGACTCGTAAATAAAGAAAAGCGCTTCTTGGGAGGCAACCCATGTTTTGTGTGATTTTTATTTTTGTTTGATTGTTATTTGCTTCTGTATGCATGCTTTATTTTTATTGTTGGTAGATCATGTTTCAAAACTAAAATGGTGAAAATAGTTTATTTTGTTGTTTGGCTTAGTCTTAACTTCATCCAAAGGTATTTCGCAAAAGATAAGTGTAAGGGGAAACCCCAAATATGTTTTTAAGAAACAAACTCAATCATGATTCTCCACAATATTAAGTGAACATGTATATTCGTATTTGTTAGAGTCAAATGCTTGTATCGAGTCATAATGATGCTTTGCAGGATTTTCCAGGAAGTAGGACGAAGTTTTTCCAGAAATTTTCCGGAAACTTAACATAAGAATTTCTGCAGGTCATTCTGACGGCGTCAGGAAGAAACTCCTGACGGCGTCACGTGTAAAATTCTGGAAATTTTACCAGTTTTGTTTTTCTAACGGAGTCTTAAAAGTTTTTGTTGAATCTTTAGTTTTATAATCTCCAGGAAATCTGCAAACATCATTCCACAAGCATTATATCTTATTTTGTTTTCTAGGATTTGTTAGCATATATAGATTGCCGCCGATTTTACGCGAGGTTGCCTTGTTTGTTTTCTCAGGTTTAACAGGTTATATATGATAAGAAGATGATTTATATTCTGGAAGGGAAGCCTTGATTGTTCATTTTCTTGGAAGAAGATCTAACCAGGCTACCATATTATCCATACCGAGCGAATCAGGGGAGTATTTGATTTCATTGTTTTACCTGTTTTACTTTTACATTCTTTACTTGAACATTGGGGACAATGTTCATCCTAAGTGTAAGGGGAGGGTAAAATGATGATACCTTACAGATACACTTTCGCTTGAGTTTGTTTGTTTGATAGTAGATGTGTAATAAAACTATGAGAAATACTTGTTAGTGTAATTTTAGCGCCAAATTTAAATTTTTTTACAACATTTAGGAGTGAAACTTTAGCCTTAGCAAGTGTCTCATGGATAGGAGATTGTATGACTAGCACAAAACCGTATCATTCAGAAAAATTTTCCACCCAAATATGTGAGGTTCGCCTTTAGATTTGATAGGAAAAGCATTTACTATTAGTGCTTATGAGTGTACCGGTAGCATTTAGATTCTAGAACTTGCGTTAGTGATGCATCCCGAGACCGCTAGTGAGACTACATTCGTGTAGTAGGAGTTACTACATGATAAGAGGGATTAGGATCACCCTTGTGTTAAACCCGTATCATAATTACTTGACCATTTAAGTCATATTACTTGGCTAGTTAAGTCAACTAATTTTTCCCACACCCTTAGCGTTGTACTCATTTTTAGTACACAAAACCCCTAGTACACCCCTCCGAGCATATCTTTTCGTTTCTAACTTTAAGCATTTTACTTAAAGGAAGAATTTGTTACACCCCACTTAAATGTACAACCAAATCACCTTAGCCTTCCGTGTATGCACTCATATTTAGTGCATTATTGTTACATGTTTAAACCCTTAGTTAATTATCTAATTGATTACATGGTTGCTAAGTCGAGTCATATCCTTGTACATATTGTTTTGGGACGATTGAGACTCATGGGTAAAGTACTTATGTTATGGAGTAATGGGGAAGACATCATATTATTACCCCCATATGTACGTTAATCTTAAAAGTACTCCAAGTGTTTTGATTATCTTAATTCGAGTCATTAGATTAGTTTATTGTAAAGTATGTAAAAATTCAAGTGTAAGGAGAATGTTCATTCCCAATGATGTATTATTTTGGATGGTAGGGTAAGAGTGTATGCAAATAAATAATAAAAAAAATCGAAAAATTAAGAAAAAGAAAAAAAAAATAGAAAAAGAAAAGAGAAAAAACATACGGACTACCATCTCATTTCATTCTATGTTCATTTTATGTTTTTGTTATTTTTCATTTGTTAGCTTAAGTCGAGTCTAGTCTTGGCTAGCAACGCCACATTGTACACGTAATTAACCAAGATGATTATCTCGCCACCAGTAAAGATTGTCTATATCCAACAAAACCGTGTATTCCATATCCCTACACCTATCGTTACAACCCTTTAAAAAACCTCTTTGATAGTTTATCCTAGGTGCTTACGCAATGTGGTGGAGGTTTGATCCTTTCCCAAGCCTATGGTAATCTATTTTGCTATGACAGGTAGTGAGAGATGTTTTCCATTTCCATATTGTGATATTACTTTATTACACCCGAGAGATGTGAGTATCTAAACACTATTTGTGTGGTGCTAGTGTATGACCTCCGTGCTTGTCTTTGGTCTTTAGTGGAACGATTATTTGTTGTAATTACTTTTATATTAGTGTTAAATGACCCCTAACTTGTATTTTGATTAGAATAAAAGCGCATTTGCTTGAGGACAAGCAAATCTCAAGTGTAAGGGTATATGATGAGGCGAAAAAATGAACAATTGTTAGGGGGTCGTTTAAGCCCGGAATTGAATTTATTTGATCAAATATTGCCCTAAATCGTTGCTTTTGTGATTTTAGGTACTTTGGGAGTGAATTCTAGTAAAGGAAGCATTTTGGACGTTTTTGGAGCATAAAAGTGAAGAAAATGGCAAAGACTTAATTTTCCATGCTGAGAACAGTACCTGACGGCGTCAAGAAGAAAATTGTGACGGCGTCAGGAGTAAAATCCATGACAACCCAGAGAAAACCTGAAGGCGTCAGAAGAAGGGCGTCAAGAGTTATATTGGTGACGGCCTGAAGATGGATTACACGTGACGGCGTCAAACCCAGATCTAGGTAGTCCGAGAACTTTATTGGCGGCGAGATGACGGCATCAGACATTTACTCTTGACGCCGTCACCTCACAAAATCTATATATACTTTTCTATTTTTCATTCATTAAGAGAGGAACTTGGGTGGAGAATACTAGGGTCGAACCTAATAAACCTTAGGTCATTTGTAACAGTATTTTCAAGGGTTTTCACCCCTTGAAACCTTTCATGTTCAATTAAGATAAGTCTTCTTTCAATTAATTCAATATGTCTATGTGTTGTTTGAATATATCTTATGCTTGTCTTGATTATAACATGCTAGGCTAGATCTTTCATGTGTTTGCTTAGATGTAATGAAACCTAGATGTTGATTATAGGTTGATTGCTTGTTTATAGTTGTAATGGATGAATGATTTCAATGTTAGGCTTAAGAAAACTGGCAGATCTCCATTGTGTAACTTGCTTGAACGTCTTAAGAAACATGAACCGATGTGTACTAGGTTTTTATGATTGTATTTAATGCATGAGCGAATTCTAGTGATCCCATGTTAGGAGCTTCTTAGCCGGCTCGACATAGGAGTGAAGTAGGAGCTTATAGGATTGGGGAAGTAAGTACGCCACCCCATGAATGGTATTAAGGAATACAATCCGTCATCCACGCAACTGTAACAAGTAATTAACCTGTAAAAGATATCTAGGGAGTAGTGAAATCTAAGTAAACACAATTCTCCCATATATTGCTCACACCACTAGTATAATTTAGTTTATTTTCATTTTTTGTTATTTTATTTTGATTGCATCTTAGTTATTGGGTTAGTTGACTAGCAACTAATTCCGCCCAGTCCTCTAAAAACCGAGATTTTACTTGCTTTTATAAAAACATAAAAATACAAAAAAAAAAAAAAAAAAAAAAAAATCATCCCTCACCTCTAGACCTAGTCTTTAGGCTTTCTAATCCTAGCGACACTATTCCTAAGTTGAACGATCAATCCCCCGGCACTTGTCATTATACTATACTACAACGATCAGGTACACTGCCTGGTGGGGGTTGTAAGCTTCTCGAGATCCCTCGAGAGGTAAAGCCTGGTGCAATTCCCACGCATCAGTTTCGTTGTTCAGGCAACCTGTGCCCTTCGGCTCTTTTGCCCTATATGTTACCCACTTGGGGTTTTGCCTTGGGGGCAATTAGATAAAGAATATTTTTTTCTTCAAGGCATAACTGCATGAAACGTTTTATTAGGGATAAAAAAAATGGCTTATAAGCCTTACAATAAGTTTTTCGGATGTCTCCGATTACATAAAACACTTTTTCAAATTAATAGCATGCCAGGTTCGAGGTACTTCTATGTCATCCATGGTTTGGAGTTTGTAGGTACCATGCTGATAAGCTTCTGTTATCCAATAGGGGCCTTCCCAGTTCGGTCCTAGTTTTCCTTGGTCCTCCACTCTGCTGGCTTCGTTCTTCTGATATACGAAATCTCCTACTTTGAAAGCTTCAGGTCTAACCCTTCGGTTGTAATATTGCTCCACCTTCTTCTTGTACTTGGCCTCTTTTATTGCTGCCATTTCTCGTCGCTCTTCTAATAAGTTTAGGTTCAGGTTGATTTCATCGTCATTGTTTTCGACATTCGCCATCATGGTCCGGAAGGTAGGCATGCCAATTTCTGCCGGAATGACTGCTTCGCTTCCGTAGGTCAGGCTAAAAGGTGTTTCTCCATTGCTAGTTTTTAAGGTGGTGCGGAATGCCCATAATACATTCGGTAATTCATCGACCCATCTGGCTCTTTCTCTTCCGAGCCGTGATTTGAATCCCTTCATTAAGCTTTTGTTGGCCCTTTCCACCAATCCGTTGGCTTGGGGGTGAGTTACGGCTGTGTTGATTTGTGTGATATTCAATCTTTCGCACCAACTTTTAAATGGATCTCCCACGAAGTTACTTCCGTTATCCGTGACGATTATCTTGGGTAGTCCGAACCTACAAACGATGTTGTCCCATACAAATTTTTTGACTTCCTTGCCGGTTGTTTTAGCTAGCGGCTTTGCTTCCATCCATTTTGTAAAATAGTCTATTGCCACGATTACATATTTAACTTTTCCTGGAGCTTCGGGTAAAGGTCCTAACAAGTCAATTGCCCATTGGAAGAAAGGCCACGGTGCCATGACGGAGGTCAACACAGTTTTAGGTAATTTGGGGATCGGAGCGTGTATTTGGCATGAATCACATTTCTGGATAACCTCTCTAGCATCTCGATGCATGGTTGGCCAGTAATAACCTTGTCTCATAAGTTTAGCTACAACGAATCGTGGTCCGGAATGCATTCCGCATGCTCCCTCATGCACCTCTAGGATTGCATAATTGGCTTGGAGAGGTCCTACGCACCGCAGCATTGTCCCAAGGTATGACTTTTTAAACAGCACATCGTCAACGAGGGTATAGTGGCTTATTTTCATTCGAAGGGTTCGAGCCTCGTTCTGGTCCTCCGGCCATATCTCTTCCTTCAGGCACCGGAGTATGGGTGACATCCAATTTTCTTCCTCCTCTTCTACTATTGTGTTAACTATTTCCTCTTCAGTGGACGGTTTTTCCAATACTTCTACTAGGATTTCCTTTGTCAAGTGGTCGAATGCTACGGACGCCAGCTTGCTCAGTATGTCTGCTTTTTTATTCTGGGCTCTTGGAATATTTTTTATCTTGAAGTGTTCGAAGCAAGCAATATATTCCTTGGCTTTCGCGAGGTAGCTTGTCATACTCTCCGTATATGCAGTAAACTCTCCGTTGATCTGGCTTGCGACTAGGTTTGAGTCTACTCATACGTCCAGTGCTTTTATGTGCATCTTTCTTGCGATTCTTAGTCCGGCTAGGAGTGCTTCGTATTCCGCTCCATTGTTGGTGGCTTCAAAGTTTAATCTGAGAGCGTAAGTGTATTCTTCTTTTTTCGGGCTGATCAGTACCAGCCCTGCTCCGGCACCTTTTCTGCTAGATGCTCCGTCGGTATATAAGATCCATTCTTTTGTTTGGTGATATTGCATATCTCCTTGCTCATTCTTTTTGGATCTGGGTAGGTCATGCCGATGGGTATCTCATTGATGAAGTCAGCCAGTATTTGTCCCTTGATAGCATTTCTTGGCACATAAGCAATGTTGTAAGCTTCCAACTCTACCGTATATTTGGCTAATCGTCCAGAAGCTTCTGCTTTGTTCAATACTTGTTTGATGGGTTGGTCCGTTATGACCTTGATAGGGTGAGCTTCGAAATATCGCCTCAGCCTTCTGGATAGGTGTAGGAGGGCTAAAGCCAATTTCTCTACCGGAGCATACTTCTTTTTCGCCTCATGCAACGTTCGGCTCACGTAGTGAACTGGAATATGTCGTCCTTCCCTTTCAACTAGCATTACCCCACTTATTGCTTCTACCGCGGCTGATAGGTATAGGTACATGTCTTCTTTTGGTTTTGGTGTAGTTAGGCATGGGAGCTCCAGAATCATTTTCTTCATTTCCTGAAAAGCTCTTTCGGCTGCTTCCGTCCATTGGTATTTATCTTTGTTGTCTTTAGTGACGTTCTTTAACGTTTCAAAGAAGGGTAGAGATCTTTCGGCAGACTTTGATAAGAAACGGTTTAGCGCAGCGAGTTTACCACTCAGACTTTGCATTTCCTTCAGTGATTTTGGTGATTGCATTTCAGCGATCGTCCTGGTCTTCTTAGGGTTTGCCCTGATTCCCTCGGAAGTAACCATATAACCAAGAAACTTTCCTTCTTCCACTCTGAAGGAGCATTTTTTAGGATTCAATTTCATATTGATCCTTCAGAGATTGTCGAACGTCTCTGCTATGTCGGCTAACAACTCCTTTTCCATATGGCTTTTGATTACCATGTCATCTACATATGCTTCCAAGTTTCGGCCGATCTGTGCCCGAAAGGTGGTGTCTACTAACTTCTGATATGTTGCTCCGGCTTTTTTTAGGCCGAATGGCATCTTAACATAGCAATATGTTCCGAGATCGGTATAGAAGGCCGTTTTCTCTTCGTCTTCTTTTGCCATCTGCAGTTGATGGTATCCTTTGTAGGCGTCGAGGAAACACTTGTATCGGAATCCCATTACCGATTCAATCTTCCAATCTATTTCAGGCAATGGATAATAGTCCTTGATACATGATGAGTTGAGGTTTTTGAAGTCGATACACATTCTCCAACTATCGTCCGGCTTTTTTACTAGCACCGGATTTGAGATCCATGTTGGGTATCGGACTGGCCTTATTATTCCGGCTTTTAACCATTCTTCCACGTCCCTGTTTATGGCTTGGTTTTTTTCTTCCAAAAAGAATCTCTTCTTTTGTGCGACAGGTTTGTCATGTATACTTACGTTGAGCTTGTGTTCGGCCATCCATCGAGGTACACCGGTCATGTCCGATGGTTCCCAGGCAAAGATATCCTGGCTATTCTTAAGCAAAGTTATTAACTGTCTTCGTCCTTCTTTTGAGATTTTTTTCCTATTGTCACCAGTTGTTCCGGATATGCCGGATGGACCAATACTTCTTCAGTTCCTGTAATTTCTTCAATTGTGGTTGCCGAGGGAGTCTCTATCTTGGCTTCCTTTTCCATTAAGAATTTTTCTTCAAGTTTCCTACATTCTGAGACGATGACCGATCGAGTGACTAAAGTGGCGACGCCCATTGGCGTTGGGAATTTCATCATAGAGTGTATTGTTGAGGGGATAGCCCTTAGTTTCTTGATCCCAGAACGCCCGAGTATTATGTTGTACGGGGAGGGGGATCTGACCACTGCAAACTTCATGATCGTTCGACGGTATAGCCCTTCGCTTCCGAAACATACTTCTAGTTCAATCTTTCCCAACAGATTTATAGCTTCTCCTGCGAATCCCACCAATGGTGTGTTTGTTTTTGTCAGCCGAGACCGGATGGAAGAATCGAGGTTTAAGAAGCAATGCTCGTACATTACTTCTACTGAAGCGCCTTGATCAACATACACCCTTCGTACAGTGTACCCTTCGATTTCTGCTTCTACTATGAGCGGTTCATCGGAAGCATCTCCTGATAGGATTGGAGGAAAACTTATGGGGGCATTCATCCATTCTTCCTCCTGGTCCATGACTTTACGTTTCTGCCTCTTCTCCTGATATCGGACCATGTTGATGATTCACCCTTGATTGGTTTGGTTATTGTTTCTTGGAGGTGCTCTGTCTCTTTGTCGGACATCTCTAATCAGATGGTCTAGCTTGCCCGTTTCCATAGCTTTCTTGAGTTGCTCCTTCAGATTATGACAATCGTTGGTGAGGTGGCCTTTATCTCCATGATAGTCGCAATACTTATCCATATTTTCTCTGGATGGTCTACCTCTCAACGGGGGTGGTTCCGGAAGTCTAAGTTGATGTTCGGTAGCCAGGATTTCTTTGGGAGCTTTGGTGAGCGCATTTAAGTCTATTGGTCTGGTGTCCCTCCGATTTCCATCGTTACGGCGGTAGTCCATTATGTAGTCTGTCCTGTTGGTATTTTCATTTCTGGTAGGACCGTAAGGTGCAAAATGATCATTTCGTCGGGGCCTGAATTCTTCCCGGTGGATATCTTTTCTGCGATTTCCTCTGAAGGAGGGTCGTTGTGTGTTATGGTCATTTCGGCTATATGAATTAGAGTGATAATCTCTTCGGTAATTATCCGTCCTTTCTCCCCTTGGTACTTCATTCAACCGATATGCTCTTTCGGAACGGATGAAATCATCAACCCTTATCATCATTTCGGTTACTGTTCGGGGAATTTTCTTGGAGAATCTCTTTGCTAGTTCCGGACACTTGCAACTGTCCATGAAAGAGGATATTTGCATCACCTCTGGTACTCCTGAAATGCGACTAGCTTTGTCCATCCATCGTTCCTTGAACTCCGAGAGGGCTTCATTAGCTTTCCGGACGATCTTGGTGATTTCCATTGGATCCCTGATGCATTTTCTCCGAAGGGCGAACCTTTGTACGAATTGTTCACTTAAAACGTCCCAACTGTCGATGTTGCCTCGCGGGAGACGATCAAACCATCCCCTAGCGGCATCATCTAGGGTCTCCTGGAACATCATGCACCATATTGGCATTGGCCACGCACCTTGATTGGCCGCTCCTTCAAATCTGGTAATATGGTCATCCGGATCAGTGGACCCATCGTACAATTTTATATGGGAGGGCATTGTGTATTTCGTGTTCTTAGGTCCGGAAAAGTCAATGATCCTTCGGGTAAATGGACTTTTAGATGCCGCTTTGAAAGGTTTGGATAGATCATCTACCGGTTCTTCTTCGGCTTTCTTGGTTCCATTATCTTGGGATTCTCCATCGTCAAAGTCAAGCTGGATAGGTTTGATTGGGGTATTTCCTCCAGTGTTGTACTCCTGGATTAGAGTTTTTAGTGCGGTTATGTGACTTTGTATTAGCTCAATGTTATTATGAGGGTTGTTATCATTGTTTCTTTCACTGCCTTCGGGTGTTATTGGGGTGGGGCCTGTCATCTCTTAGCTTGGGTAGAGTGAATGACGGGTCCCACGGATGGCGCCAATTTGTTGAAGTAAAATCTTGCTTCTACTTCGAACAAGCGAAATGAATCCTCCGGACTATACTTGTCCTTCAGATTCGGGGAGATCCTTGCTTGTAGTGTGTTCCTTCGGATACCTACAAAACAGATACGTCCGTTAGTCTCGCCCCGGGAATGTATCCCAGGACCAACCTCCGGCGTGAGAGTAAGTATATGTTCTTAGAGAGAGAGAGAGTATATGTAATGTTTTAAGTGTGAGAGAATTAGTTAACCTTAAATGAAGATTTCTTCTCTATTTATAGACTTTCCATGTGGAGTGCCAGGCTGGTTTGTACTTAGTCCCTTAATGCTTGCTAGTTTATGCTCCATTATCATATACTTGATGTACTTACTTGTACTTTGGTTTGTGTACTTACTGGCTCATCCGAATGGTTATGACTTCCGGATGGCTGGGGTCGTGCGGATGTCATCAATCCTTCGGATACTAGTCTATTCTGCTAAAACACGTTTGGCCGCGTTTCGTTTGATGTGGACCCGGAGGGTATGTGTTCCTCATGGCATATGTCTGAAGGGTACATACGCCAACACCCGTTTACCACCTCTTCGGGTTTTGAACATAGAGCAATGCAGCCACTGGTAAAGTATTTTTGGTCTGGGCCTAAAAATAAGGCAAAATCATCGCATCCAATTAGAATGAACTCATTTCTTTGGGAAAACGAGAAAGGTTATTCCCAGCCGAGACTTGCCTCAGAAGGATTTTCCTCAGTAAGATTTCAAATATGATTGTAACATTCGTTTGCAACTTTGTTGATTATCCGGAATGTATAATCTGTGAATTCAGTGATTTGGATGGGACCAGGAAAGGTCTTTGGAGGACTGAAAGTTGTGTTGCAGGTGATTTCGAACCACCGGCCTATAAAGCATCCAGGACCGATACCAAAAGGATATGGAATAGTTACATTTCCACATTGGCTTTGGCATCCAGGTTTGGCTACCTTCGCGGCTTTTGTGATGGTTACGACGTCACCATTACTGACGGTGGTGTTCATGGCGGTAGATTGAGATGCAGACATTGAGAATACCAGGCTAAAAAGGAAGAAAAACAAATGAAAATTTCTTGTTAATTTCTTCATGGTTCTTGAATTATGAGGATGATGATTTTCAATTCTCGCATGGTGGGTATAAATATAAAGGCAAATTGGTCTTTTAATTTGTTTTTAGTTTGTCAAAGTGTTGCATATTTCATTTGCCTCACCAACTTTTGATGTCATTGATGACTTAACAAAGTTTACCGTTTACTTCCAATGATCTAGTAAGGACTTTTTTGGGTAAAAGGGTTAATTCACCCCGGTAAAATTCATTACACCAAAAAGCGTTGAAGTACATAGGATGAGGGTGACTTCCCTCATCTCAGTCCCTTAGGACACTTACACACTCTCATATAAGAATGACACGCCATTCTTATAACTTATATTGAACATAAACTTACATTGAACATAAACTACAATGACTATAAAAATAACACAAAATAAATGCTATTCAATTAGATAAATCCTTGAATCTTCAAATCGTCATAGTAGTTCAAACTTCCAGCTTTAACCAATTGCGTCTTCTATTAGTATTACGCAAAAAGCATAATCTAATAACCTAATAAGAGTGACTTCCATAGCAAATCGAACTTGAAGCATAAACATGGTCTAAACGACCCAACCTTCCAGCATATCCGAACTTGAACCAATTCTTCCAACAAATACGAATGAAACACATGAAGACAAACCATGGATCAAGTAATATGCAGCAATAATTATGACATGACATCATGAGCAACACAAAATATATATGTAGCAATAAGACCACTAATTCCAGCAGCACCACGATTCATGTCACCAACAAACAAACAAACGCCACTAGGGTTTAATCACCACCAATCCGAATTTGACAACAATCATAGCAACAAAACCCTAAAGGTTAGGATTTCATGTAATGAGATAGACCAAGCTGCCAACGGAACGACAAATAGCCATACATCCAAAATCAGCACCGAATCAACAATCCATGTATGCTTGATGAGTGTGTAAATATTCATCATTTCTGTTACATTTAAACTGCAAAAACATATAAAAACACACAGGAATGCCTTAAAATACATAAAATATCCTTGGATTGTGTTTTTATGCAAAAGGATTGAAAAACTGATGAAAAACAAAACATTTCACATAATTTACAGTTTCAGTCCCTGAACTTTGAAAAATTGGCAAAACTAGTCCCTGGTAAATCAAAACATGAAAAATATCATCAAAGGTCCTTAGGGATTCATAAGTTGTCAAGAAAAGTCCTTTAAAGTTAAAAAATTGCAAAATGACAACTTTAGTCCCTCAAGTTTGGAAAATATCAAAAATAGTCCCTAAGGTTTTGTAAATACAAAAATAAGAAAAATAAGCCTTGTACTATTCTTAATTGACAAAAAATGGACCTTGTGATAACTTTTGAGAAGTTACAAAATAAACCCTTCAAAAATCAGAAAATTACAAGTTAGGTCCCTGAAGTTTATAGAATTGGCAGAAAAGGTCCCTGGGTTTTGAAAATGAAAAAAATACATCTTTGGTCCTTGGGTTATTAATAAATGACAAAAATAATATTTGAAACTACTTTGGGAAATTACAAAATCAGTCCCTCAATTTTTGTCAAAATACAAAATTGGTCCTTGTTTACTAAAAACCAACCGGACCCCTTATTTACTATAAACCCCAATCCAATCCAAACACAACTAGCCTAGCCCACCCTTTTTATATTTTTTGGGCCCAACTGTTTCCCAGCCCACCAAAACCAACCCAAAACCCTTATTAATAAAACGGGGGGTTTTGACCCTCGTTGACCGTCTTCCCCAAACCACCCTAACTGTACAACCCTCTCACCCCCCTCTGCAACCCAATACCACCCATGGTTTTATACCACCACTTCATCACACAGCTCACCACCTACCCTCCACACCTCATCACATCAACCCACTCCTTCATTTAATGCAATCTCCACCCAATTTTCCCTCCAAACTAGTTCCACTCCTCTGTTTTCAACCTAAGCCCCAACTTGCATCAAAACAATCTCAATTGTCCCCCCCTAGTCACCACATAACACCAAAAATCTTTAATTGGTCTCAAGCTGCTCCAATTCCACGTGTTTGAATTTTGGCGCCAAAATGCCAAATGGACGTTTATGATGAATTTGATGAATTCAAGGGCTGAGATGAAGTGGGAAAGATTCAGAGGTCGACAAGGAAGCTTTTTAGTCAATAAATATCAAGAATGGAGAGAGTAGCAACTATCTAGAGTAATTTTAGTTTAATTTTCAATCGTTAAGTTAATTTTCCTAGCTTCAGTGTATTTTAAAGATCTTAAATGTTATTTCAAGTATCCTAAGTGTATTGTGAATCCTTTTGTTAAATAAATTTCAAGTTCTAGTTATAGTATCAAAGTTTGCCATTTTTCACCTTAAAATTGCATTCGTAGTAAATGTTCATGTTTGTTGTTATTATGAACTGAAATAGCTCACATAAGCTCCTAGAAAGCTTAATAAAGCTTTTAGAAACAATAATAATCCAGTTAGTATAAAAAATCAAAAATACAAAAAAGTTACACAAAATCCTTACAAGAAGGCAAACCAGTTTCCATGGTTGTTCAATGCTGAAGCAGGGTGAAGTTTGGATGGATATGGGTTAGGGAACTTGTGGAAGTTCTTTAGGATTGGTTCTTTGATCCTTGTTCCTAGTTTTCAGTTGGCAACTCAATTGTAAGGCATTTTGAACATTTTTCTTATTTACTTAATAAGTTGAAATTAACTGTTTCTATTTGTTCTTATAGGCCCCATTTGTGTTAAATAATCATATTATTACTTAATAAATAGGTCTTGTTAGTTGGAATTAACTTGTGCTAAAAATATTATTTTCACACTCAAAATATCAACTTAGTACTCTTAGTCTTTCATGCTTGGTTATATATTGGATTATGCTCAGTTAGTCTTATTTTATGATGATATGATTAATGGAATCAGTGTTGTGGATTGTATAAGTAATTAGCTTTGATTATTTTGATTTAACAACTTTTAGGGGGTGTTTGGATTAACTGTGTTAGCTGAGATTGTAGTTGTTTGAGTTGAATATCTTGGTTCATACATATTACCATATGATCTAACATATCAGTTATACCATAAAAACTAGCCAGTCTTTGCAGAAAAGTCAAATCTCATTTCAATCTCACATATTTTCACTTCTGTTAACAGTTAAGTGTGCATCATCATGTTCTCATCTGTATAATTAGTTAACTCAGCTTATTTCAGCCTTATTTAAGCTTATTATTACATTTAAGACCAGTAGTGATCATTAGAATCTCATAAAAGTCAAAGTGCAAGGTTTTGCTATAAAGTCAAAGTTGAAACCTCAGATTTTCATCAATTTAGCAAGAATATTAGTGATTTTTGTGTTTGGACTTAAGGCTTGAAACTTGTTTTGTGTAAACTATACCAGCTGAACCTTTGATTTTCATTGTTGTCATAATTTTAAGATTTTATTTTGTGGACAAAAATGCCCCTTGAACTGAGCTGCAGGGCAAGGTGATTGCCCTGTCTCAGCAGACCCAAGCCACCCAACCAACTTTGGTGGTGATTTGTGGATCACCCAGTGGGTCCCACACCTCACAATTACGTTCTCCCAACCCCCCTCCTACCAGGCTTGAACCCTTAACCCTTGGTCTTACCATTTGACCACTGGGCCCCATCTGAAATAAGCTTGGAAGGTTATCCCAAATCTGTCTCAGTAACAACAATAAGCAAGTGCTTATTGATGTTGTTTGGCTTATTTATTGAGCTTATTTGATTGAATCTCACTCATAATAGTTCAACTAACTCAAAGGAACCAGAAATTACCTTGTGGACCCCACACAAGCTCAGTTGAGCTTATTTCTTAGCTAAGTCAACAAAAAGTACTGTTTTGAATAATAAGCACTCATAGTGCTTATTCTGTGTCTATAAATTATTTTCCTTTATTAAAGTTTCTTATTTTAAGTATTTTGTTAGTTTTATAAAAGAAAAACAAGAAAAAACCAAATTTAATTATAGTGATAGCTTCTATTTAATAGAAATTATCTATTTAATTTTCTTTTTAGCTTATTTATAAGCACTTCTGCTATTTTATATTTTTATTAAATCTCTTATATATTAAAGTAATTTTATAAATTTTTCCAGATTTTTCTTTTGTCATCTAGTGTTATTTAGAATTAATATTAGTTAAATTAGTAATTAAATAATAAATAAGAATTAAATAGCATAACTATATTTTATAAAGTACCACATAGTTTTTATAATTTTTATAGCTTTTATATAAGGTAAAGTAATTTTATAAATTTTTCTAGGATTTATACTGTTCATTTTCTATTTTTAATAATATAATTAGTTTAATTGATAAATAATTAATAAATAGAATAATAATTAGTAAATTAGATTAAAAATACATAATATAAACTTTTTATAATTTTTTAGGATTCCTGTAATGGTTAATTAGATATATAAAAATTTTCATAATTATCTAAGTCTTTTTAGTATTTATAATAATTTAAATCAATATAATTAGTTAAATAATAATTAAATAATAATTAATTAATAATAAATAGATAAATAGTGTGAAAAATATAATTTTAGCTTTAAAATAAGTTTTATAATATTTTAGATTTTTAGAAATTTTAATTTTAATTTTCTAGACTTATTTTACATTTTTCTAATTATTAGTTAATTATTAAATAATTAATAATAGTTATTAAATAAAAATAAATTAATTAAATAGTTTTTAATTATAAAATAAATATTTTAAATTTATTTAATTTGCATTTAAGCCCTAAGGCTTATAAAATCCTACTATTGTTAAATTTGTTTTTGTTTACGTTTAATTAATAAACGTTCACGTTTTTCAGTCCCTTTTTCACTTGTACGTATCTGATTTCACGTATTGATTGATATAGCTTATTAAAGCTATTCACTCTTATTTTTCAGTAGTACAATCACTTAAACCCTTTTCCTGTTTAATTCACCTGATCTCGAAGTCGTTTTATTTCAGATTTCACATCCCGTTGGGATCTAACGATCTGGGGAAACACTAAACTCACCGGAGTATTGGTTTAGGCTGTTTGACTTATTGACCATTACTTGGTTGATATTATCTGACTGTTTTACGCCAATCAATGCTACACTTAAAACTATGGTACAATTCATACCCACATCAGCCAAACCAATTAAAGTCGAATAAGCATCTACCAATGTAATACGAACCTGCCATAAACTAACAAAAGGGTTTAACAAACCCTAACTTACACCACTTCAATGATTTTCAATCATCAGCAACAGGTCAAATACCAATAGCCTTGGATGATGAATTATAGCCAGCTGCAACAGACCTTATTAACAAATGAAGAAGCATAGGGTTACAAAACCCTAACTAGCACAATGAATCTCCAAGTCGATCTGCAAAACCATACAGAATCACACGTTTCATAAAGAACAAATCGACCATGAATGAACAATCAGTAGGTATAACAAACCCTACACATCCAATAACATTACTTCCATCTCTCTCAATACCCACTTCCAAACTACATGCCTGATATCGTCAACTTCCAATTAACTTGCAGGTACCAAACACATACAAAACCCTAATGAGGGTTACTTCCATCAATCAGAACAATAATACATAAAACCTAAAAAAAATTTTAGTCATTAGGCGCAGAAACAAAGAGATCGACCCTTTATATGTAATCGATTGAAACCGACCTAAGAGAATCAGCATAAGTGGTGCGATCCAAAAACAACCCCACAACAATTAGAAACCCTAATAAAAGATACACCAGACTTTATAGAAAGGGTTAATAATCACAACAGAAAAATCGACCCATATATATAAATCAATAACCGACTTCAAGAATTAGAATATAGGGATGCGATTAAAAACCCACCAGAATAGTCAAAACCCTAAAAACGATTTACCAGTGAATACGATTTGTTAGGGTTAAGAAAAGGAGAGATCCGAATGAATAAGCATATAAACCAGCCGCCATCTGAACAGAACACATCTCCATCCCACGTATTGCATACCCAAGAACCAATAATGATTAAAAGGTAGAGAGGACGTGGAATGAGAGATGATTTATGACCGGAAAAGGAGTGGCAGATGGCGGCCGAATTTCTCCAAAGGGGAGAGAGGATTTTTCTAGTAAGGACTTAGTCTACATAGTATACATATACATGAATCAAATAAACTCTAACATACAAAATTGAATTTTGTCAATGTTTATGTCAACAAATAGATAAACAATGCTAGTAAAGGTAATATAAGTTTGTGATCTTCGGTGTAACCCATCTAGTTTTCAAATAACAAATCGTGCTCCTGCTTAAAATAAAACATATTATGTAGTCATGGTTGGCAAGGCATTACCATTTGAACGAGATCCAACTAAGTGAATGTGAACATAATCAGGGGCGGATCTAGGTTATACACACGGTATGCACTCCCAGTAAAAAAATTTAGTAGTGTAAAAGAATTGTTTTTTTTCTCAAATGTAGCTATGAAATATACTAAAAAAGCTTTTGAGTGCACACCCTCTAGAGTCTAGAAATACATAATAAAAATGAGTTCATACCTTAATTTATCTCACCATTGTTTGAAAGGAAAGAAAGAGGAAAGAAAAAAAGATTGTATTTTTAAAGTAGCGGACGTCATTTCGAAAAATAAAAAAAGCAAACGAGCTATTAGAGCACTAGTTATTGTTGAGACGGATAACACGTTATTGTTATGCCACTTCAGCGCCAATATCATCACCTCTTAAATAACACACAAGCATTCAAACACCCCTTCGTCATAACACATTACTAACATGTTATTGGGTCCCATTTTTTTCATTTTATTTTATTCAAAACAAAAACATTTTATTAAACACAAATTACAATTACAATACAAATAAAAACAAACACATTCGACATTTATTATAGCCAAAATATTTGGCTCAGATCGCGTTTTTGATTTCTTCAATACCGGCTACATCTTCCAGACGTGTCCCGTTAGTGTCAACTTTAAGAAACTTCAATACTTCCGCTTTTGTCCAACCAAGAGGTACTACGACATTTTTCTTTGGTTTCGGTTCTTTCCCCGATGAAGAAGATGATGAAGAAGAAGATGGTAACATATTGTTGGTGTTTTGTGTGATATTTTTTGTTTGAAAATAATGTGTGTGTTGTATAGTGTGTATTTATAGTGGGTAATGTATTTTGAATTTTGAACTTTGAATTTTTATTGTTAATTTTGAAGGTAAAGTGGTATTTATATAGTACGAGTGGAAGGACTCAAAATCAAATTCAAAAAAGTTATAGTACGAGTGGGAGGATTCAAATTCAAATTCAAAAGTCAAATTCAATTTCAAATTCAAAATTTCCCTATATATACTCACTAGCTGCTTCAAATTCTCTCTCACACGCAACTTTTTATCAAATTCTTTCAAGAATGTCTCAAGAAAACAATCCCAATAACAATTCCTCGACACTGGAAACATGGTTAACACACCACCAATTGATCTCATTCCGTTATTCTCAACGGAAGAGGAACCGGTAAAGGAACAAGGATACAATCCATTTTTACTGAGGAATAACAACGACTAGTTCTTTAGGATGAAGAAGCATTGAGAGAAATCGAAGAAAAAGAAGCACGGGAGGAAGCAGCTCGTAGGGAGCAGGAAGCAAGCGAAGAACAAGAGCGTAAGGACAACTTGTTTGACATTTTTGAAAGAGAGTTGGAAGAGAGCAGGTTTGCGGAGGGGTATTCTTCTTAGGACGAGGGTTATAACACAGATTTAATCTGCATTTTATTTTCTGTATCGCAGTTTTATTTCCTTTGCAATGTAGTACTCTGCTTTGTTTCTGTAAAAAATAAAAGTTCGTCTTTTATTTTGGTTCTTCGTACTTGAAAATAAGTTTATAGCATATTTTACTTAACATCATTTGAGTTATGCTATCATGAAGATATTCATCGTGCAGTTTTTTTCTTCAATATTCATCTTAAATTACAATTCTATGAAGAAGAAAAGAAATGCCTCTTTCTTCCTTGATGTGAGCCAGTCTAGCAACTCAACCCATTTAGCACGATATTGGCGTGAAGCTTGGTACACGAATGGTGCGCCATTCGTCTCAAAATCTTGCGTTTGGCGTGTGAAAAACAACCATACCGAATGCTCTTAGGTCAAATGGTGAATGAGTTTAATTTTTGTCCGGCCCATTTATCGATGTATGAATGTCCAACTATAAATCCCAATTTACTCAAAATACATATAGTCATTAACATACTAATTTTAACATCGTCTTAATTATAATTAGTTCTACTGTGTTATGTTTCATTGTAATCTAAAACTATGATTTTCATTTTGTTCAAATGTTTTAGAGATTTTTAGATGTGAAAGTGAGAGCGTGTTAAGAGCAATATAATATATGAGATAAGCTTTATATTTTAGGTTATTTAGTAAACAACGAAACTAGATCCATGTTTATAAAAATAATCGAAGAACCCTACTAAACCGAACTTTACAAACCAAATTAGCTTTAATAACTTGAATTCATAAACGTAAAAAACATGGCTAATCCAAATCCCGAAAACCCGACTCAAGAAACCCGACCGGAAAACCAAATTTATTATTAACTCTTCTAAAAATCGTGCATACCATGTTTCGAATTCTTGGATCCATCATTGAACCATGACCATGAAACGTCCTAAAGGGCTATCATATTCAACCCCTAAGTCCTCCTTCAACACTCCACAATAGTCGTGTTCATGTCGTTGCTCACCACGTACTATTTTGTGTTCCTCAACATCAAAAGCTGCAGGTTGTGTGTGTATGTGGGTAAAATGTAATCTTAATTCTTAAAAATAACATGTAGGTGTATTTGTGGGAAATTCAATGCCGGACTTTTTGCTTCAGATTTGCGATGCACGACATTTTCTAAAGAAAACTAGAAATTTAAGTTTATGTCGCACTTCACAGAAAACTCAGAGATGTATATCTAATCCTAAGTGTTTCCATTGTAAAATGGTCGCAAAATGCCAACAGAAACCTGTTGTCACAAATATGCGTTGTGACTCCCTCTTCCTGTAGTAGTGTTTTAAAACTCATTCATTCTTTTATCTGCAGATAATTAAAAAAGGTTAAAGAACGCGTGTGATGCTATTTTTTTATCAAAACCAAAAACTGATAAGCAACTAAGTTATAACCAGTTTAAACATAAAAAGCACCACAATACAATATTACAAGTATTATGCATGGAACATTCGAAGAGTTCATTTTAACAAGCCTTAAAGACTAATAATCAGAACGAATCATATCATCGGAGGATATTATAAGGATACACGAGACTGCTATCCGTACTAAAACCCAAAGAAACTCCACCTATACTAGAGTGGGGATTTATCGATTCTGCATAAAGGTCTGTTTGTTCATTCTCAACGTTTAACAAGTTAATGTTCTCTGTATCACCATTTCGACTCGCCCATGGATGTTGTGTAAACTTACGCAGCCCTTCAAGTTGAATCACAACCTCTTTCATCGTAGGTCTATCGTCGGCAGTAAGATTAAGGCATCTTTTCACGAGCTCACCTATTTTTTGAAGTTGCTCAAGTGTACCTTCCCTTACAACTCTAGGGTCAAGTATCTGAAACAAACGGTTTTCTTTTAGCGACATAATGAAATATGTCGCCAAATTTCGTTCTTCTTCCGTGCGTTCCATACATATTGGTTTTTTCCCAGTTAGAAGCTCTGCAAGAACGACTCCAAAGCTGTAAACATCACTTTTTTCGGTTAACTGACTAGTGTGAAAGTACTCGGGATCTAAGTACCCTAATGTCCCTTGCACGAGAGTGGTTACTTGTGTTTGATCAATTGGGACTAATCTCGATGCCCCAAAATCAGCCATTTTTGCTGTGTAATTATCATCTAATAATATGTTAGCGGATTTCACATCTCTATGGATAACTGGGCTTGATATGGCGGAATGAAGGTACGAAAGGGCACCTGCGGCTTCTGCAGCTACTCGTAGACGATTCTCCCATGATAACCAAGTGATGGTTCCTTTACCATGAATATGATTATCAAGAGTTCCGTTCGATACATACTCATATACTAATAAGGGAACCTCACTCTCTAAACAACATCCCAAGAGTTTCACCACATTCCGATGGTTAACTTGTGTTAAGATAACCACCTCATTGATGAATGGCTCAATCTGAGCTTGGTCCATTACTCGAGATTTCTTGATTGCAACAACTCGTTGGTCAGTCAAAATGCCTTTGAAAACGGTCCCATAACCACCACGACCCAAGATTCTGTCTTCGGCGTAATTGTTGGTAGCTTTTTCTAACTCGACTGCTGTAAAGACCTTTGTTGAATGAACACTGCCTTCATTGCTCATTATACGTTGTTTGAGTAGCAAACCACCGTTTTGGTGAAACAATTTACGTCGGAGTTTAGTAAGGTTCCTTTTCTTCATGCCAAAATAGAGCCATGTAATTCCAGCTAAAATGGCCAAGAAACTCAACCCCATACCTGCATATATGTTACCAGATTTAAATATAGTTGAATTAGAATCAGGCATCCAAACAGTCTCTTACAAATAATATATATAATCCGACAAACATGACGAGCAGCTAACATTTGACGGGTTGCTATTGCAAACAAATAATGGTTACACCCAATGGACGTTTCTAAAATTCTTTTTCCAAGTCTAAGACTCCAAGTTCATCATTTTTAAAATTCTTAAGAAGTAATTTTTAACCTAGGTTAGTAGGTTTTATAACAAGTTTCAAATTATAACTGGCAAGCATGCGAACATGCAAGAGATACATAGAGCTTGCTAAACCATATAAGAATCAGGATCAAATGGGAAATCTTTAACAGAGAAAGTTTGAAATAAACTTGAGAAATGCATATAGTCATGTTGATTTATAGATCTTATACGTTAAACTATCTTTTTTGTTGATTGAATACAAACGGATGATTCACAATAGGATTCACTAAAATCTGTAAATTGATTTAAACCTTTGACATTTATATGATATTTTGCAAATAATATGAATCAGAAATTTTTGGAACTTTGATCAATCACAAATTTATCAACTAAGAAACATTTTTACATAAGTAATGAAAACATAATGAAGGCTTAAAATTGCTTTTTTCATGATTTCTCACAGGAATTAAAGTGTCATATAATACTAAAAATATGAGTATATATACGATGTGAGATTGCTAACTAGTTAAAAATTGTTGGTTGTGTTGCCATACTGGAGGAACAGTATTCCTAATCTCTAGTGTAAATAAAGAATAGGTTTCATATAAAACATCCACCCTTTCAAAACTAGTTATGGCCTGCCGCAGGTTGCAACTACCACCAAAACAATAAGAAGTATAACAAGTTTCTTTGTTTCTTTTTACCAATAGAGAACTTGATAACAGGGAACTGTGAATGTATCATGGCACAACCACGTCCGTTTTTCAGGCCATCTCCAACATACCCATCTTTACAACCACACGTATAACTTCCCGGAGTATTTGTACAAATCCCGTCACAAAGATTACTACTCGGATCGTCACGTTCATTAATATCTATACGTATCAAACACAAAATCAATAAGTCGTTACAAAAATTATAGGAATAGCTTAGTGTATGAATATTACAAAACTAACCTTGGCAACCTGGATCAAGATATGGCTGACCCTGATAACCCTTATTGCAAATGCATCTATATCCAGGAACCCCAGTATCCGATTCAATGCACTGGCTGTTTGCTTGACAAGCCAATACACCAGCATTTCTAGCCTCACTACAGCTCAAGTTCCCAACCACCCAATCAACCAACATGGGAACAGTAGCCTTGGTTCGGTTCTTAAACTCCGGATCCATAAAATCTGACACCCCACGAAAGGTAAATCGTTCTCGCTCACCCAAAAACGAGTACGTACAGGGATCAAAAGACCATATATTTATGTGGTTATTGCGCAAACTGCCAACAGAAGTTTGGTAGTATTTTAATGCCTTTGGGATCGATGTTTGACAACATCCAACACCCGAACATGTGCCATTGACCACTTCACTGGGCTTTGAACACAATGCAATGCAGCCGCTAGTAAAGGCAGCTTGTTCAGGGCCTAAAAATAAGGCGAAGTCATCACATCCGATTAAAGTGAATTGATTTTTTTGAGAAAATGAGAAGGGTGACAACCATGCTAGACTCGTGTCTGCTGGAATGTCTTCAGTAATGTTTCCAAATTGATCGTAACATTGGCTTGCAACTTTGTTAGATACACGGAAAGTGTAATCGGTGAATTCGAGGACTTGGAGTTTGCCAATTTGGGGTCTGGGAGGATTAAAAGTAGTATTGCAAGTGATTTCAAACCATTTGCTTAGAAAGCAACCTGGACCGATACCAAAAGGGAATGGAATTATTACATTTCCACATTGGCTTGGGCAGCCAGGTTTGGTTACGTTTGCGACTTTTGTGATGGTGATAACGTCGCCGGTGGTGTTTGATTGAGCTGTAGACTGTTTGATTGCAAGGACAAAAAAGAAGAAACATAAATGAATGTTTCTTGTCAACTTCATGATGCTTGATAGGAGAATGGTGTTTTTTTTATGAGGTAATTGATTTAAAGGCATTTATTTTCTACTGTAATTTTTTATTTTTTATTTCAACTTATTTGATGGCATGTTATCAAGTTGCATGTAATCTATTTCATTCATCTCACTATCTCAGAGCATAACAACTATGCATGACTTTACACGCACGTTTGTCGTCGTTTACTTTGAGTGATATATATATTCAAATAGTAGTTCTATGATAAACACTGATTTTGAACTTTTCAAGAATTGTACATATATTGCGCAAGTTTTTCCTTCTTAATTGTTCATTGATAACTTTATTTCGAACCAACTAAAAAACATACGCCCCAAAATCCTCGCAATACTAATGGTCGTGGCAAAAGAGAAGGTTATGAACCCGCAGCAACGCGCGGGCTACAAGCCTACAACCTTCTCGTTACTCAAATATACGTGATAATTGAATTAGTTTAGTTCTATAACTTCTACTCATGGTTACATTAGCTCACTATCAAAAAGAAAATCCATGCTCTTGAATTCTTGATAAAGCTTATTAGATCAACAAAGTTGATACAGTACTAATTAATGATTGGTCAGTCAACTCGTTATTTAGCCATGCCTATGTGCGAAATGAATGGACTTGGACGTTCAAAACAAACAAAAATAAAGTAATTGAATAATCCAAGATTCCGAAAGAAAGTTGATTGGTTAAATTCGTTTTTTGTGCCCCGTTGACTAAATATTTTGGTTACATATATGTCCTTGCTTAATTTTTTTTAGTATGTCAAGGAATAATATAGTATCACAATCAAGAATAGATATAGCTGACTTTTAGTGATAGCTGCATGTTTTTTCGCCACAAGAACGGGTCAAAATTCTCCAAGATAGCATGAATGCATGATATGTCTTCTTTTGACAATTTACTGATAATAACCACCTTCAACGTATGTTTTTATTGTTGTTGGCATCACAAGCTATTAAAGCAAAGAAACACACAAATAATGCATGGAAATAAAACAAAAATGAAGCATACGAATGCGGTAAAAAGATGGACTGAGAAAGAAGGAGAGATCGAATAATTTATCTACAGATCGAAATACCTCGTCCGTAATTAAGTAGAAATTTCAAGAGACTAGCTATATTAATTACCATACAACGAACAAGCGTTGAATAACACAAGGAAAGGAAAATGTCTGAAACAAAGATCAATCCGAGAGAGGGAGTACTGATAGCCCCCTTGATATTCCAAACCCATGATTCTTTTGGCTATTGAACCTCTCATACCATAACAGAAGTCGATATTCGCTATCTATGAAGCTATAATTCCATGTATGAAGTCTGAGCATTGTACTAGAAACCCGAGGTAAAGAGCAATAGCAATCAATTATGATTATAATTTCTACCAAAGAGGCCTTTGGCCAAGCGAGTCAAAGTATTTATCAAGGTTTTATGTTCCATCCTTGACACTACTAGAAACAGGAGAACTGGCGACGAAAAAATCCCGACGACAACCTTTGCGTCGGCATTCAACACTAAACGACAAAGAAAACGCTTGACCAAGCCCATTGTGCGTTGAATTTCTCGTGATTTTAACTCCCGACGACATGACGTCGGAATGTCATCGGTATATTTTTAGTCAATTTTGACTAGTTCAATAATTGCGAAAACGAAGGCGGGAATTTGCCCCGCCAAAAGTTTGCCGACGAAACGGCGTCGGGAAGTTTTAATACAAATAAATTAGTGCGATTAGCGTTTGATTAGCGTTTAACACGTAGTTATCTTTAATTTGCCGATGCCATGACGTCGGGAACTACTTAGTCGGTCTTTTATTTACCCGGGCTTGTGAGTAATAGTGAATGATTGGGCGGGTTTTTTTCCCGCTGTTTTTGTACCGACGACATTTTGTCGGCATATGTTTCCCGCCTCATATTACCTTTGTCCCGCCAATTTTTTACTTTATATATATGTATATATCTCGGCAAAACACTGATAAATTCGGCAAAACACACATAAATTCATCAAAAACCAGATTGTCAATTCTTAGTTTCTCACAAAACACAAACAACAATGGATGGTTTAACGCCGGAACAGGAGTGGTCGAAGGCTTTATCACACGAGCTCCTGTATAATGAAATTATAAATCATTGGGGCGTTGAAATTTTTGATGAATATGGTTCTTATGCGAATTGTGCAGCGTGGCAGAGAGACAAGATTCTTTAATGGTTGAGGAGAAAGCCGTACTATAGAGAGTATTTGGAAGAGCTAGATGCTGCTGAAGCTCAACGTGCTGCTGAAGCTCAAGCTGCTGCTGTTGGAGGTGACGATGAAGCTGAAAGCACTTTTGACGTCGACACCAAACTTGATAATCTGGAAAATAGAGTAACATATCTGGAAGTTGCGTTTGCACGTCACAAGGAAATGAGAGCAAGGAAGGGAAAAGATGGTGCGAGTTCAAGCAATAGCCGCAAAAAAAAATAAACGGGTTTTGTTCATTTGATCTGTTTCGTTTGGTTGTCGAGTTGTTTAGTTTGAGTTTTTTCGTTTAGTTGTCGAGTTATTTAGTTTGAGTTGTCGGGAAATGTTTTGTCGAACCATTTTTTTGTTTCACTGAAAACCTTGCGGACCCCACCTGAGCGTCGGCATGTAGCATCGGCATAGTAAGTCCCGACGAGGCATTGCCGACTAACAACGGCCGACTAAGTTTCGTCGGCATTTGGTGTTTACCGACGTCATGACGTCGAGGACGGCGAAAATATTTCGTCGGCAAATGTCCTGTTTGTACTAGTGTGAGAGCTTGATGGTTAAAGTGCCACTTAGACAAATGTGTGGTTAGAGTGTGTTAGCCGTTGAAAATACTTACGCGAACTCTAAATCAAGGGTTCGAGTGGGACTGGCATGGACGGACCCACATTGGTGTCGGGCGTGGCACGGGCTACACCCTTTTTTGGATCACAAAGTGCAAATTTTTTTCGAAAACTGTCGTTTCTTGATATATGCAACCCTGATAAATTCTTTTTGCTACTTTCATTTTTTATGATACAATTGTAGTTAGTCTAGCAATTCTTTATGGTACACCTTTTATTTAGACCAAAATATAATTGTAAAAAAAGACAAAGCTCAATAACTAGTAAACCCAAATTAATTAAATCTAATATACACCATACAAGTTACCAAACAATAGTGTGGACTCAGTTGTTCATCTGTTCCTCCCTATCCATACGATTCCTTTGATTTAAACATTATTGAAGCTTTCTTTAGTGTTACTTGTGGCAACCGCAACCGTGAAAATATATTTTTTTGACAATGAAATTGATAAAGACAAATCTCCGCAATAAAATTGGTGAAAATTATGTGAACGATGCTTTAATTTGTAACACAGAAAAAGAATTATTTGCAAAGGTTACGAATGAGGATGTGATGAAGCGTTTTCAAGGCTCGAAACATCGAAAAGGTCAATAATAATAGACAATGTATCTTATTGACTAGTTTTTCATTTTACAATTTATATAACGTTGATTTTTTTTTTCCTTTTCGTACTTATGAAAAATAAATAAATAAATAATGTGTGCAACACCCTTTTGACAATCCTCGGTCCACCCCTGGTGACCGGTGTAGAATTGTTTGATTGATTGCAAACTAATTTAATTTCGATTAATTTGGGTAGTTTGATATATCAGGTTTGTGCAACCTCCTTTCTATTATGAACTAAGAGCTCATACCTATCAACATTTTGCTAAAGTATTGTTTACTTTAGAAAAGAGAAAAGTCCAAAATACATCCCTGTGGTATGTCAAAATCCCATTTTTATCCTTTTTCTTTTTTTAGAATAAAATCATCCGCCGTTAGTAAAGTTGGCATAAATACATCCCTCAGTTAGTAATATCAGTTACTATGGACTAATGATGCAAATGATTTTCCGTTATCTCCTAACAAGAGTTAAAATAGTTGCATCGTTAGTCCTCATTGAGTTAAAATATTTGCATCATTAATCCTCATTGACTATAGAGTTAAAATATTTGCATTGTTGGTCCTTATTGAGTTAAAATATTTGCATCGTTAGTCCTCATTGACTATTCTTACATTTTTATCTTTTTTTCGTCCGTTTATCTTACGCTTTCGTCTGTTTTTATCCGTTTTCGTCCGTTTTTATCCGTGCTCATACATTTTTATTTGTTTTCGTCTATTATTCTACGTTTTCATCTATTTTTCTTATATTTTATCCGGTTTCATCCAATTATATATATAATATGTATGAAAACGGATAAAAATATATGAAAATAGATAAAAACGTATGAAAACTTGACATTTGATAAAAATGTTTCTGAATCGATTTTAAATCACGATTTTGACCCCTTTCTGGTCCGAATCATCAAAAGTGTAAAACACGAAAGTTGTCCGGAATAATGTTTTACATCAAGACACTCGAGATTTTAACATGAAATTGTAAAATAGTGGCTGTTTACTACCAAAACTTAAGCGGTTATGAATTTGATGGAAAACCGCTTAAGTTTTGGTAGTAAATAGCCACTGTTTTGCAATTTCAAGTTAAAATCTCTCGTGTCTTGATGTAACACATTATTCTGGACAAATTTCGTGCTTTACACTTTTGATGAATCAGACCGAAATGGGGTCAAAATCATGATTCAAAATCGATTCAGAAACATTTTTATCAAATGTCAAGTTTTCATATGTTTTTATCTATTTTCATATATTTTTATCCGTTTTCATACATACTATATATATAAAAATGGATGAAACCGGATAAAATATAAGAAAAACGGATAAAAATGTAAAATAATAGATGAAAACGAATAAAAGTGTATGAGCACGGATAAAAACGTGAGAAAAATGGAAGAAACGGATAATAACATGAGAAATATGGATGAAAACGTATAAAAACGGACGAAAACTGATAAAAATATAAGAAAAACAGACGAAAAATGATAAAAACGTATGAATAGTCAATGAGGACTAACGATGCGAATATTTTAACTCAATGAGGACTAACGATGCAAATATTTTAACTCTATAGTCAATAAGGACTAACGATGCAACTATTTTAACTCTTGTTAGGAGATAACGGAAAATCATTTGCATCGTTAGTCCATAGTAACTGATATTACTAACTGAGGGATGCATTTGTGCCAACTTTACTAACGGTGGATGATTTTGCTCTAAAAAAAAAGAAAAAAGATGAAAAACGGGATAACCATAAAAAATATCATTAAAAAAGCGTGAGCCGTGATTAAAACATTATAAAGTTGATGATTCCCACCAAGAATTTGATCGCCGGGTTTTGGCATACCGGACTTTTCTCCTTTAGAAAATGTATAATGACGAGAAAAAAGAATGTTTCAGTTCACACCATTATTTCAGAAAAAGAAATTAGATGTTACATTTGATGATACTAGTAAAATAAACTTTCTCAACTTGCAAATATAGTAGTAGCCTCTCAAAAGTCAAATGCCAACTCTCGAAGAAGATTCTTTGCAATGTTAAACCTTATTTTAAAGCGTTTAGGCCGTAAAATAGCAAACGAATAATGTACCCCAAAACTCAACTTTCAGATATGGATAAAGATATCTAACAGGTTTTCACCTATTTTTATTGTTTCTTTGGTTTGTATAGCTATGTTTATCGGTCTAGATTTAGTTTCTTGGGATCTGTCCATCGAATAGACAGTTTCTTTTGGTAGGAGTCCTACCGGTTTGTAGTACCGTACATAACTGTATAATTAATAAAATTTCCGGTATAAGCAAATATGGAAAACATAACAAATGTACATAACAAGTCCAATGACAGACATTTTAGTTTGATTCCATTGTATACATGTAGCAAATAAGCATGAATCAGTCTCTCGTTTCAGAAAAAAGTAAATAAATTCAAGAGCAATTCAACAGTTTATTATCAAATAAAACTATATTTACAACATCCATGGTCCCATCTCGCACCAGTAACACCGACTTAAGCAAAAGAAAGACTTTTACAACAATAACCAAAATCGTAACGAACTATAGAAAGTAGCTTGAATATGATGCTACAAAAATGTCAACCTTGCTTCGAATTTCACCACTTTTTTAGTCATTTTGTTACATCTTGCAAACCCTTATATCAGTGACTAGTAGCTAAGGCAGTCACCAGAAGACCAAGAACAAGAAACGGTTGAGCACTAGCCTGAAACCAAAGGCAGACATCAATGAGTTACATATCTCATGCAACATATCATTTTAATCATTATATAATTATCCATTTAATTACATAATCACATTCAACTTTATTTGTTAAAGATATGCAACAAGTCTACGTGAATTATGACATTGGTAAGTACATGTTTTACGTTTGACTTTAGAGGTCATTATGTCATGGGGTACCCGTCTTTTGTGACTGTATGATTATGTTTTTTTGGAGGACATACCTGATACTTAACATCATATTTAACTGGATCCTTAAGGAAGTACTTGAACTGTAACAAGAAACAAGAATTAGTTTTCAGAACATATAAATAGTTATCAGATAACATATTTTTTGATCTATAGTGAGATAGGTAGTATGTAAGTAAAATTCTTTACCTGAAAAAAGATTTGTGGAGCAATCAACGCAACGAGTGCCAATGCGTAATATGGTTTACCAGATCCTAAAAGGTAACCTGTCACCAAACATGCATATTACAGCAAGTTCGATAATAATATTAACTCGGGCATTTTCTCATAATACGTATAAATGGCATAACCTTTTTATTACATTAACCAAATAATCATCTAATATATACTACTCGTATGTCACAACCCATATTATTCACTAATTAATAGCTTGCTTGAAGGTTTTAGTTAATTTGAACGCCTTATTAGTAGGCCTGACCGTGAAAGTCAACACAATTTAAATGGCATCCATGACCAAGGAAGGTGGCAAGGTGCATAACTATTTTTTAGTAACCAAGGTTTCCGACATTTTGGCCGACTAATCCATGGGGTTTAGGTTTTACACCCACTGCCACAGACTTAAAACTGGGTAAAGCCCTCCCTTTTAGGGAGGTTGGCGTGGCCATTACAGGTTTGTTTGCACCAAACAACGTTTAAACTTGTGACCTCACACACTTTGGTGATGATGGTCAGAACCAACTCGGCCACCCCTGGTGGTTAGAAACATAACTATTTTTACTATTATCATGTTTTACACTATAGCAAAATGTTGACATTTAAACGGGCAAAGGAGTAACATGTTATCGAAATACAAAGAATTGTCATACCTGCTACAGAGAGTTGAGTTATGTCTATGGCCCCAACACATATCCATTTAGCTGTCTCTTCACCAAAAGCCACTGGAAGTGACTGATGAAATTTGTATACCATACAAAGGTCAGAATCATTGAGATTTATATTAAAGCCAAACATATTTATTTAACAACGTAAAAGTAAAAGTACCTGAAGGCCCATTTTTCTGTCTCCTTCCACACTTTTAAAGTCATTTACTATCGCTATACCAAGCTTCAATAAAGGAAAGAAAGAAAAAGGGGTTCATGATAATCATGTAAGCAAAAAAACTGCAAGGTTCGAATCCAAGCTTATTTCAAAGAAATTTTAACTTTTAGTATAAGTCATCATATGCTAAAGGAATTTACATACCCCAGCCATGCTGTATAATAGTGTAAGAACTACTATGTCAGGTGTAAGGGTTCCAAACAGTGCCTGACCAGCCCACCTGCCATGAAGATTTTATAGCATACGTGTCTTGTTAATGCGAATAAATAACTTTCAGATTTGGAGTCAAACCACAGATTAGTTCAATTTAAAAACTAACATCAGGCTTAAAGTTTAAACTAACCCATAGAGACTAGCTACCAAACATACCATAGGGAAACTATATATCCATATGTTCCGGGGAAAAAAAAAATGAACTTTGACTTCCAATAGTAACAAAATAAAGAAACTTAAATTTTGAATGTGCAATTTGTGACTTATAAGTTAATATTAATTAGTTTAAAACTTTAAATAATAATCAACTTAAGTATTTTTAAACACAATAACGCCATACCCACATCATTACTGTATTATGTACTCGATATAAGAGTTTAACAGAGAAAATAAGGAATGCTTGATACTATTCGTTTGGGGTTAAGCTAAGACATTTACCTGTCACAAGTAGGTCATTTTGGAGAGACATAGTTTGCACAAAAGTTAACGGATTTTGTATTTCTTTAGTATTTCAATTATTTCTATTAAAATATCATCCGGGTCATATCACATGTGCATTAATTTTATAACCTTGACTAAAAATCACCTAAACGTGCAGCGTACAAATAGAAGAAACAAGTGGTCCGGAACTACTAATACAGTAGAAGGTTCCATATAAACTTTAAATTCTCAAGGTGTTCAAAGTTTCAGTCGCAGTAGGCAAAATGACTATACGAAGCACATAATAAGGGATAAGAAGATTGAATACATGAAGTACTTGATTAGCATGATCAAAATAACAACTGCTAAGGAATAAGAAATCAGACCATGGTAAGCTAATATAACTTGCTCCTAGTGCAAAGTTTCCAATCCATCCATTCTGCTTGAGCTGCAACCACATGGGGAATAATATAGTTATTGTTCCTAACTTTCGGTGAACACTTAATTATTTTTATGAACAATTCAAAAACAAACTAGATCTATGGTAATCATTAGTTTTCTATTAAAATTATTCAGGAGGTTTTATGCACCAAAAAGAACATTTTGAATGACTTTCGACCCATTGAAGTTACAACTGTAAAACATACCCATAGAACCATTCTAATAAATAGGTCAATCAAAATTCCCATCTATATATGTCGATATGGAAACCATATTATAAGTTATAGATGGAAAGAAATGTACCTTTAAAGGTGGAGCCGAGTAGATATAAGATAACAATGATCCACCCAGAGCAAGGTAAAATATAGTAGGGAACTTATGTCCTGCCTGAAATAATAAGTTCCTTAGCAACTGATATTTTGAATCTCTAAACAAAGCAGAAAGGCAACTGACAAGACATACCCACACATCCAATATACCGGCTAATCCAATGCCCCCTAAAAATAGTACCCAAATTTGAGTAATGACCTGAATGTAAAGAAGTTATGCAATTCAGACAACCTTAAACTGATGAAGAAAATACTTATACAAACAATCAACAGCTTAACAATTAACCTCATTTTCAGATATTGCTCCCGAAGGAATGGGACGGTAAGGTTCATTGATAGCATCAATGTCTCTGTCATACCAATCATTGATTGTCTACAAAATGGAATTAAGAACATGATCTAATGTACTTTTAATTATCAAATAAGTTAACTGTGAGACGATAAGTAGAACATTAGAGATTCACCTGTGTGTAACCTGTTAGAAATGGTCCAGACATCAACATGCAAACAATTGATTTAGCAACATCTTCCACAGTCCAGTGAAAGTTACCTGCAAAGCAAACACAGTTGTATTAGATATTGAAATACCAATACAAGGGCCTTTAGCCTAGCACTAAGTGGCCTATCAACCAAGATTGTGTGGGATCAAGTCTCTACTGAGACAAGTATGAGATATTAGGTGAGTATATAGGTGTGTGAATACATGTGTTTCCAAATTATTCCTATCGTGTGTGTTAAAAGTTACGTATAAACATTAATAAGTAAATGTCTAGGATCGAACCTGAGACCTCGGGATTGCACACTTTACAAACAAGAATAATGTAAAATAAATATGTATATATTAAATGTATTGAATATATATATTTATAACACTTAAAGGACTAAATGGTCGTTAGTTGTTAACCGTATGGACTAACTATCGTTAGTAACGAAAGATGAGGACTAGAGTGTAACTTAGGAGTCAAGAAGGATCTAGAACCCCTTAGGGGTGTGCTAGGCCGGTCGAACCCAACCCAATGGGTCGATCCAAGCTTGGCTTGTGCTCCAAGATATCACCTAGTATAAATACAAGGCCAAGGATTAGGGTTTCACATCTTTTGTGCACACACACTAACCCTAAAATCCTTGTTTCTCTCTTTCTTTGCTTGGCCGATCGGTTCATCACCTCCCAAGGGTTGTGGGTCGATTTTGTCAAGTCCAAAATATTAAGTGTTTTGTTTACTTGCATCAAACCTTTATTCGTTGGTAGTTTGTGTGTACAAGAACGAGGTAATTACTTACTTTAGTAATTATCAAGAGATCGATAAACAAAACGGTAAGGGGTTTATCATTGATCTAATTGTCCAAGAATCAAGGTTAATTTGAAGTGCATCGGGTACGTTTACTATTTATGTTTTAGTTAATATTTATGTGTTATACTTGATCCTACGCTTCCGCAATATGTGTTATTTGATTGTCTAACTCTAACAGTGGCATCACGAGCCATGTATAACATGTAATTGATTACTAAAACGTAATAAAAACCGGATCTTTAATTGTTTTAGATACATGTTTTTTTTTTATCTAGGGTTTTATTTTTTTTTCTATAAAAATTTCGAAACCCTAACCCTAATTTTGGGGGGGGGGGGGGGGGGGTCGATTTTCCCATGAAACCCTAATTAGGGTTTTGTGGTTTTCTTGGATTATGTGTAATCACTAGAAACCCTAGGTCATTAACCGGTTAATTGAACGTATCTTGTGACCTATGTGCTAATTGTTAGTTTTTAATCCGTGACTTACATGCATGTTCGTTATGGATCTTGTTTATTTTTCACATGTTTATATAGATCTTAAATTGGGGAAGACTCCAATATATATTAAAATCAATTTTTTATGCTATGTGGTGTGTTAATTAGCTTTGGCCTACGCAATTGATTCGTCAATGTATGTGGCTCTCTTCCATTAAGAGGAGAAGGCCTTAGTTGATTGCATGCATTATTATACCTAGAATTGATTTTATTAGGATCTTTTCTAATATGGATTGCATGTGGCTAATTGTTTCACTAATTTAATTATTGGTTGTTCTTATTTTCTTTGATACTTGTTTTATTGTTATTAGTTGGACTTGATGTAAGCAATAAAAGGGTTGTTTTTTATAAAAGAAAATAATACGGACTAATAATGGTGAAACCCTAATGTGATAAAGTAAGAATCTTGCAAGGTCTTAAGAGCCGCTAGTGGTCCGATTCGCACGGTAATCAGCTCCCAGGCGAGACTAGCAAAATTCACACTTTATTACATAATTTTGAGATTGAATCCATAAACTTTTGCTTGATTGATGTTTTATACAAGTATGCTTTTAAAATTAAGTCTTTTAAGATGATATTCATAACCGTGATTTGAAGGCTTAGAAAAGAGCCTTAGAGTCTGCCTTGGTTATCACAATCTTGAATATGTCTTAAACGAATTACTTTTAAAATCATGATTGTAGAAAGTCATCTTAGGGTTTTAGCATAAACCTCAAGTAAAACTTTGTGTATTAATTTCACGAATTGGATATAAAAAGTTTTTATGAAAACTTATGTTATAAAGATGAGTGCATGCATCTTTGTACATATTTTGATTGACATATCAAAATTAATACCCTTAATAATTTAAGTTACATGCCATCTATCTATAAGGAACACTTGGAATTTTAATTTAGTAAACGTGAGACCTAGGCTAAATTACTATAACAAGGTAAAATTCTTTTAACGCGTGAGACCATAATTGTAATTTTACAGTTTCTAAGGTAGACGACTTAATTAAGTTGTGCGTGAGACCTAGAACTTAAGGCATGAGATGGGATGAAACATGTTTACAAGGCAAATTGATGAATCAATTTGATGTAAATCCCATAATGGTCTAGGAATTGGAAATCTTGTTTGCCAATTATTGTTCGACAGATTACCAACTTTTATACTTTCACCACTAGCAGATCAACTGGTGTGGTGGAATCTATGTTAAGTTGGATCCTAGATTTTCAAGAAAATTAGTTGGTTATATGAATATAGCCTTGGGTATTTTATTTTTCTTGAAGATATTGATTATCGAAAATACTAATATTTGAACTTTATCTGTAGATATGGCTCAACCCGATAACCAAACTGTGATTTCTGCTTTCAAGAGTCATCTTGAAAGAGAAAAACTGACTGGAAAGAATTTCAATGACTGGCACCGTTCGCTCAGAATTGTCTTGAGGGCGTCTGGTAAGCTAGGTTATGTGACCGAGGAATGCCCTGCTGAACCTGCTGCTACTGCAACAGATGAAGCAAAGGCAGCATGGAAGGTGACTAATGCTAGATACAATGAGGTTGCTTGTTTAATGCTCACTAGCATGAGTGCTCAATTGCAAAAGAAGTATGAGTACTCCTCTCCTAAGAATATGCTTGATAACCTCAGGCAGTCTTATGAGAAGCCACCTGCAGTTGAATTGTATGATGAACTTGACAAGCTACACAACTGCAAGCATGGTGATGGTAAACCAGTAGCTGATTATGTGGATGAGATGAAAGATTCGTTTGATCAACTTCACAAAATTGGTTTTGGTTACCCCGACAATGTGCAAGTGCACTTGATCAACAGATCCCTCAACAGGGATTTTGCTGGTTTTGTGCAGAATTACAACATGCATTGCTCGGGGAAGACAGTCTCAGAATTACTCGCATTGCTTGTTGATTATGAGAAAAGTCTACCAGCCAAGGTCAAGGCTCCTACCCCACAAGTGTTGGCAATTCATGGGGGGAGAATCCAGAAGAAATCGCATGTGAACAAAGGCAAAGGTAAAGGTGATAAAGGCAAGCAGGTCATGGCCTATCAACCTCAACCCAAGATGAAGCAACATCAGCCTAAGCAGAACAAGGTGAATCCGCCAAACAAGAAGGATCAGGCTTGTCACCACTGTCATGAAAAGGGCCATTGGAAGCGCAATTGCCCACTCTATATTCATGACTTGCGACTCAAGAAGCAGGGGAATGATGCTGGTAAAGCCAGCACATCAGGTGCGTTCTTTATGATTGAATTATTCACTCTTACTCCTAAATTGAATTCATGGGTATATGATACGGGATGTGGCATTCATATTTGCAATACCTTGCAGGGGTTTAGAGTTGAGAGAAAGCTGGCCTATGGACAACAATTCTTGCACGTTGGTAACGGAGCGCATGCAGGAGTTGAAGCTATAGGAGTATTTAATTTAGTGTTGCCTTCGGGCCTAGTACTATCTTTAAATAATTGTCATTATGCACCGTCAATTGTTAGAGGTGTAATTTCATTTTCATGTTTGTTAAACCTTGGTTTTCATCATACTATTTCGAGCAATGGAATTTCAGTTTCTTTAAATGATGTTTTTTATTTTAATGCTATTGCTGTGAATGGTGTATTTGAAATTGATATGAATGATAATGATAATACTTTTGTTACAAATAATTCAATGTATAGCATCAACAATAAGAGAATCAAGAAAGGTCTGGATTCATCTTATCTTTGGCATTGTCGGCTTGCTCATATTGGCAAAGATCGCATGAAAAAGCTGCAACATGATGGGCTTTTAAATAAGATCAATGATGAATCATTTGATAAATGCGAATCTTGCATTGCTGGGAAGATGACTAAGAAACCCTTTAAAAATAGGATTGAAAGGGCTAATGATCTACTTGGTCTTATTCACACAGATGTGTGTGGACCACTTAGACATGTGTCAAGGAGAGGTGCTAGCTACTTCTTAACATTTACGGATGATTACAGCCGTTATGGTTATGTTTATTTACTTAAACATAAGCATGAGGTATTTGAAACATTCAAAGTGTTTAAAGCAGAAGTAGAGTTGCAACTTGGAAAGAAGATTAAAGCTCTTCGATCCGATAGAGGTGGTGAATACCTGAGTCAGGAGTTCATAGATTATCTAGCAAAGGAGGGAATTGTCCAGCACCTTACTTCTCCATATACTCCACAACAAAATGGTGTATCTGAGAGAAGGAATCGTACATTGCAAGACATGATACGATCTATGTATAATCTAACAACTCTTCCTTTCTCGTTTTGGGATTATGCCTTAGAATCTGCGGTTCGCATTCTAAATATGGTTCCAACAAAGAAGGTTGATAAGACACCATATGAGGTATGGACTGGAAAAGCTCCAAACCTGTCTTATCTTAAGGTCTGGGGTTGTGAGGCGTATGTTAAACATGACTCAGCAGACAAACTCCAACAAAGATCTGTAAAGTGCATCTTCGTAGGATACCCAAAGGAAACTATGGGATACTACTTTTATTACCCACCTGAAAACAAAGTATTTGTTGCAAGGTATGGAGACTTCCTTGAAAGGGAGCTCATATCTCAAGAATTCAGTGGAAGAGTATATGATCTGGAAGACGGTCAAGAAGATGTAGAACCTTCTGAAAACATTAACCAACTTCCGGTAGAACCTGAAAGCTTAGGTCCTCCACCTGAAGTTGAAGTGATTCCCATTCGTAGGTCAACAAGACCAGTCAAAGCTCCTACTCGTCTATGTCTTAATGTAGAGAGTGATGAGAATATACTGGGTGATCTTGATGAGCCTACAAGTTATAAAGCTGCCATAAATGGTCCTGAAAAGGCCAAATGGAAAGAAGCTATGGATGGGGAAATGCAATCCATGGAAGACAATGATGTCTGGGAAGAAGTAGACCTACCTCCGGGTGCCAAACTAGTTGGGAGTAAATGGCTCTACAAGAAAAAGACTGACATGGATGGCGTTGTACACACCTATAAGGCCCGTTGTGTAGCTAAAGGCTATACTCAAACTTTTGGTGTTGACTATGAGGAGACCTTTTCTCCTGTAGCTGACATAAGGGCAATTAGGATTCTTATAGCCATAGCCGCTTACTATGACTATGAGATTTGGCAAATGGATGTAAAAACCGCCTTCTTAAATGGTCGCCTAGATGAAGACATCTATATGGCGCAGCCTGAGGGGTATGTAAATCCAGAATTCCCAAATCGTGTATGCAAGCTTAAAAGATCCATTTATGGATTAAAGCAAGCATCACGACAATGGAATAAGAGATTTGATGGTGAAATTAAAAAGTATGGATTCACTCAAAATCTTGATGAGCCATGTGTATTTCAAAGTTAGTGGGAGTAATGTAATTTTCCTTATATTATATGTTGATGACATATTGATCATAGGAAACGACATTCCAAGTTTGCAAAAGGTTAAGGCATATCTTGGAAAGTGTTTTTCTATGAAAGATTTAGGGGAAGCTGCATTTATTCTGGGAATCAAGATATATAGAGATAGATCTCAGCGATTAATTGGATTAAGCCAAAGTGCTTACATTGATAAAATACTGAAGAGATTCAGTATGCAAAATTTCAAGAAAGGATATTTGCCGATGCAAGAACAACATGGCTTGAGCAACAAGGTTTGTGCTTCAACACCTGCAGAGGTGCAACGCATGAAGAGAGTCCCTTATGCTTCGGCTGTGGGATCTATAATGTATGCGGTAAAAAGTACAAGACCTGATGTGGCATTTGCACAGAATTTAACCAGTCGATATCAGCAGAATCCAGGTGAAGCTCACTGGACAGCTGTTAAGAATATTCTTAAGTACCTTAGGGCTACTAAGGATATGTTCTTGGTTTATGGGGGAAATCCATCGGCAGAACTTGATGTTACAGGTTACTGCGATGCTTCTTGGAAAGGTGATAAGGATGATACGAAGTCTCAGACGGGTTATGTCTTTGTCATTAATGGAGGAGCTGTGGATTGGAGGCGCAGAAAGCAGAGTGTACTAGCGATGTCTGCTACAGAAAGTGAGTATATAGCTGCTTCAGAAGCTGCAATGGAAGCTGTTTGGATTAGGAAGTTTGTTTCAGGGCTTGGAGTTATGCCTTCGATTCAACGACCTATTAAAATGTATTGTGACAACTCAGCTGCAATCACATTTGCCAATGAGCCTGGAATCATGAAAGGCACCAGACATTTCCCGATTAAGCATCACTATGTTCGAGAACAAGTCGAAATAGGCGAAATCGAAATGCTCAAAGTTCACACAGATGATAACTTGGCAGATCAATTAACAAAGCCTCTACCTGGCACCAAGCTTTACAAGCATGCTGAAGGTGTAGGACTTAGATTAGCTGAAAGTTTCATGCCCATTTGTGATTAGTGTTTGGATAAAGGATGTAATGTACAATTATTATTTTAATGAAATAAAATATGTTTTATGGTTATTTATTCATTGTCTTAATAATATATCCTATATTTGCATGTTTAAGATCCATGAATAATTTATTATTCTAAATTGTCCATTGTCGATTAATGATATGGGAATATCATTAAATTAAGACAAATTTGAGTATTGGTTTAGGATATACTTGAAAGTATATTGATGCGTAGTCATACCAATTTCACATGATATTCGATGAATTGAATATTGGACTTATCCCAATAATATGATTTAATATTTAATGTGAGAATCATATTTAAAGTTATCCTCAGACTTGAGATACCAGATAAGTGTCATGGATGTAGTGCATTTTTGTGAAGCAATCTACCGCTCACCGTAACAGGGAGTCATAAGGGTTGTTTTCAGAAGTGTTGCAAAGTTCATGGGTTATTCTTGTAGTCAAGAAAGAATTTATTCCTTCTGATTTGTTCAGAAGTTTAATACTGCTGGGCCCCTCGTAGGGTTGACAAAATGTTTGCATGGCCATGCCCAAAGTCTATCTGGAATACGTTCAGATGTTTTGGTAATTTTGTTCAATCATAAAGAAACGAGAAACAGAAATTTAATAAAGGAACTCACATCTTTATTAATGCGGTATTAGTAATGAAAGGATAATTATAATGATGAATCATTAAAGGTTTTTCCAGGAAACCTAGCTCGGATTGAACTAGGGGCATTGGAGTGTTGCAAGACGCTAACCAATGTCATTTTACTATTAATGAATATACGAGTGGGAGCTGTTAAAAGTTACGTATAAACATTAATAAGTAAATGTCTAGGATCGAACCCGAGACCTCGGGATTGCTCACTTTACAAACAAGAATAATGTAAAATAAATATGTATATATTAAATGTATTGAATATATATATTTATAACACTTAAAGGACTAAATGGTCGTTAGTTGTTAACCGTATGGACTAACTATCGTTAGTAACGAAAGATGAGGACTAGAGTGTAACTTAGGAGTCAAGAAGGATCTAGAACCCCTTAGGGGTGTGCTAGGCCGGTCGAACCCAACCCAATGGGTCGATCCAAGCTTGGCTTGTGCTCCAAGATATCACCTAGTATAAATACAAGGCCAAGGATTAGGGTTTCACATCTTTTGTGCACACACACTAACCCTAAAATCCTTGTTTCTCTCTTTCTTTGCTTGGCCGATCGATTCATCACCTCCCAAGGGTTGTGGGTCGATTTTGTCAAGTCCAAAATATTAAGTGTTTTGTTTACTTGCATCAAACCTTTATTCGTTGGTAGTTTGTGTGTACAAGAACGAGGTAATTACTTACTTTAGTAATTATCAAGAGATCGATAAACAAAACGGTAAGGGGTTTATCATTGATCTAATTGTCCAAGAATCAAGGTTAATTTGAAGTGCATCGGGTACGTTTACTATTTATGTTTTAGTTAATATTTATGTGTTATACTTGATCCTACGCTTCCGCAATATGTGTTATTTGATTGTCTAACTCTAACAGTGTGTTCATCTTTAAGTGAAAATAGTAATATTCCGAATATGAATCACTAAATCAAATCATTAAGATCAAGAAATGAACAAGAACACAAAATCATCATAATCCATAGTCTAAAGCCAGAATTGAAATTGTTAGTCCTCCCCATAGATTCTTAAACGGCTTCATCAAATTCTTTGAAATCAAATCACCTGATAAGTAAGTTTTAGTTACCATATTCTAATCCGTAAACTTGCATCATCTTAATTCAGATACATGGCACACCGATCCTATCTAATATGGCTATATTGAATTAATCAATTAACCAACGTTGCATTCTATAGGGACATGTATGAAATCTTGGGAGGTTTCTATAATAATCACCTAAGTCAATCACCCATAGCTATAATCATACATACATAATAGAACACACTAATGAAAGCATTTAGACGCCCCCCTAACGATAAGGTTACATCAATTTAGCCAATTGACACTTTCATCAGGTGGCCTAGTGGTCACGCATCCTAATATCCTCTCAAGGGGTCTTCGGTTCGAACATCACTAGTTAAACATCTTGGTGGTGGCCAGGGAAGAATGTACTAACATACACTTCCAAACCTCGGAATTCATCCAGGATAAAATAGGTTTATGATAATGTGGTTGCTTAATCTCAAATAGAATTATACATCAAAATGTGTCAAATTTTAATGTACCAGAAGCAGCAGCTCCACAAACTACTCCCCAAATCAACGGAGGCCAGGTAACCGGCTTTGTAAGTTGGACCCGAATCTTCCATATATCCTGTACCAGAGAAAACAAAAAACAAATACCGTTCAGACCCAAATTTAAGTTCATCAAATACTTTAGCAACAACAAAAAGTCCTACATTTATGGCATGTTTCACAAATATATCATGTTAGGTAAAGTGATGAACACATGCATTCACATTAACAAATTCCTTAAAATGACTTCAACTATAGTCTATAAAACCACCTTTTCGGTCCAAACACCAATCGACATTATTCAAAACCAACTAGTTTCCACTTTAAGCACAAACCAAAAAAGAGCAACTTTCTAGAAATGCTTCTGAAGCGTAACATGCTTAACTGTAAAACTTAAAGATGTCACGAATCTTGAAATTTAGTACACCATAGATAAATGCTCACCTAATCTTAATGGGTCACTTTGATAAACATAGAAACAACTAAAATCTAATAATTTATAAAATGCAGAAAATAAAAAAAATAAAAATAAATAAAGGTTTACAGTTTCTTGTTTAGCTCCTTTGATTCCAAGAATTTGATTAAAACCAGAACCACTTGCAGCTGGAGCCGTCTCTGGTGCCTTTGCTTTAACTGTTATATTAAATTAATAAATAAAACCCACAAAAATTAATCCCACTTAAAAATTAAATATTTTTTAATTAAATCAAGAAACAACATTAAAAGTAAATAGAATGAGATAAAATAAACAGTTAATTTACCTTCATTTGCATCTGTCTCAGTTGCTTTTATTGTCAGTCTTCTACCTGATAAAGTTTTAAAAAAAATGTAAAAATATCAAATGCCAAAATAAATAAATTAAAAAAAAAAAAAAAAAAAAAGTGAGCTTAAGATTACTCGAGCGAGAGAGAGAAAAGGGTGTTGGAGGGGAATGATGGATACGACGTCGGTTAGAAGAAGTGAGATTAGAGAGTGAAGAGATAGTGTTGAGCAAAGAAGATGACATGGTAGCCATTGATGGATATGAAAGAAACAAAATATGGCAAGTGTGTTTTTACGAAGATGAGATAAGTGAAGTCAAGTCTTGTGTTTTGTTGTTTGTAAGAAATAAAATCAAGTCCTTTTGACTCGTTTTCCTTGGTTAGTTAGAAGGTGGCAAAACGGCGGGCTCGGACCACTGGTCTAAACGGACTCCAAATGTGTTATACAGATAGCTTAAAAAAAAACAAACCCTCAGAATATAACACCTTATTTATATTTAAATAACTAAATATATTATATTTATAATTTTTTATTTTAAAAAAACAAGAGTAAATTACGCCATTGGTACCTATACTTTTCCCGGATTTCATACGACATCTAAAAACAGAAATTGTTGTTTTTTTTATTCACGGTCGAGAATATATTATGCCGTTAGTCAAAAATTCTAATGCTCGTTAGTTTTGACAGTTATCTCTGTTCTCACATGCAAATCACATGAGGGCATTTTTGTCTTAACATTTTCTTTTTCCTTAGAGGAGTGCTACACCCACCAAAAGTTTACAAAAAATCATCCACTCGCTGACGTGGCAGAGTGGTGATTGGTTGGTTTTCTGTGGCCCACAGAAAACCAACCAATCACCACTCTGCCACGTCAGCGAGTGGATGATTTTTTGTAAACTTTTGGTGGATCTAGTAATATTCTTTTCCTTATGCATTATGATGCTACTGTAGCAAACTTACTTTTTTGTATTTTTAAAGCATTTTGTACTTTTTTGTACTTTGAAAATATATATATATATATATATATATATATATATATATATATATATATATATATATATATATATATATGTGTGTACGAGGGCTTTATTTTCAGAACCCTGTTAAATGCGGGAACTGCGAGAACTCCAATTTTGCATTAGAAAACATGCATGTTCATATAAAACATGTATGTTTTCTTACATACACATGCCTGCGTATTAAGGTGTATGTAAGAAAACATACATGTTTTATATGAACATACATGTTTTCTAATGCATAATTGGAGTTCTCGTAGTTCCCGCATTTAAAAGGGTTCTAAAAATAAAACCATTTTGCATTGATCTATTGCACTTAACATGTTTTTATATAAACATGTATTATGTGTATTAAGGTGTATGTAAGAAAACATATATTTTTATATGAACATGCATGTTTTCTAATGAAAAATTGGAGTTCTCGCAGTTCCCGCACTTAACAAGGTTCTGAAAATAAAGATACACTATATATATATATATATATATATATATATATATATATATATATATATATATATATATATATATATATATATATTTGTGATATCCATTCATCTTACACAGTGACACACACATTCAATAGAGTCCACTTTTGTTTGTGAGTTAATTCAATTTTTGGTTTATAAACTCGTTCAATGTCAATACTGTCCAAGTTCTTATACTTCAAATATAAACTTTTAATTTTGATAAGTAATCTTCATTTCTTATGTTTTTATTCATTGTTAAGCCAAATAACTGTTTCCAATTCAACAAATTTAATATATTGACAATAATTTTAACATACAATATGTCTATATACACTAAACAAAATTTTCAGTGACCAATTTTCACAATATACAAAACTTTTAAATAATACAATCTCACACACTTTTCATTCACCAACACAATTTGCACAAAATTAAATACAGTATCACTTATGAATTTTAAGTAACAAATTAACACGACATATATCAATTTACATATCAAATTTATATCACTTTTATCAGTTTTAAACTTTTTACACAAAGTCCAAAACAACATCAGATTCCTGCATCCACATTAGATCTACAAGAAAAACATGGCAGCAACAGATTTTCCGGCGAGGCAGCGACTGTAGAAGCAATTTCTGGCTATGGCAGCAGCGACAACATGGCGGCAACCAACGGCTGTAAAAAAAGTACCTACAATTTTATAGAAACATTATTGCACCATTTTACTTCCTAAGTCACAAAAAACTCGTATGTAGAAACTAGAAAGGGGGTTGAATAGTTTCACCGCTTCTTTTAAATTTTCTAAAGCGTTTCGCCGTTTTAGATCCGGTTAATTTACATTTGCAAACTTGTTGAATTCTACTAGTTATGTGATATTAATTTAGCTACTAGCAAATATAAACAAACAAGTAATATTAAGAGTAAGGAAAGAACACAACCAAAGAGACGCGGCGATTTATAGTGGTTCGGCACGAAGTTCACTCCTCCGTCATACTCCACTCCCCGAGTACCACACTCGAGAGTTATCAATCACTATATCAACACCCTCCTTCAGGCGGAGCAATACATACACAAGCTTACACAAGGTTTAACGACACTAAGCGGAATGTCGAGTTCTAATCCTAGCTAGAACCAATCTACACAAAGGCCCACATGGCCACATGAACAATCACTCTTGTCCCACTTAGATCGACACACGATCTAAGCCTTCACATGAATGAGCACTCCCGTTCACAAGAATCTTCACACTTAGACACACTTGGATTATCACCCAATCCAAGTCTTCACACACAACACACATATACACATTTGGATCCTATCCCGATCCAAGTCTTCACACAAGACACACTTGGATCCTATCCCGATCCAAGCCTTCATACAATGACTCGACTAAGTCCTAACCTAACCACTAGGACTTCACACTCCTCACAACAAATACATAAGCTATACTAGTTAGTTACAAGACTTCTTGGATCTTCATCTTCTCCAAGTTCACACTCATATATCTCCATCCTCGACTCACACACAAGTCGGAATTATTACAATGATTACAAAGCCTATAACCGTAACATTTGTTACGTTTGTGTGTGGACACCTATAACATCTCAAATCTTCATCTACGTCGAGAGTTCTTCTCTTGCACTTTGGGAAGAGACATTGACACTAACTTCTCGAATCTTTATCTACGTCGAGAGTTCTTCTCTTGCACTAAATAGAATGAGATAAAATAAACAGTTAATTTACCTTCATTTGCATCTGTCTCAGTTGCTTTTATTGTCAGTCTTCTACCTGATAAAGTTTTAAAAAAAATGTAAAAATATCAAATGCCAAAATAAATAAATAAATAAAAAGGTGAGCTTAAGATTACTCGAGCGAGAGAGAGAAAAGGGTGTTGGAGGGGAATGATGGATACGACGTCGGTTAGAAGAAGTGAGATTAGAGAGTGAAGAGATAGTGTTGAGCAAAGAAGATGACATGGTAGCCATTGATGGATATGAAGTATGGCAAGTGTGTTATTAGGAAGATGAGATTAGTGAAGTGAACCTTTTTTTTTTTTTTTGTAAGAAATGAAATTAAGTCCTTTTGACTAGTTTTGGTTGTACGGTTACACATTTAGTTGTTTTTATATTTTATAAGTAGAGATGTTTAAGTCAAATAATTTTAGTTTGAACAACCAATCTGATTCTTAACAAACTTTCTAACCAACCTACTTCTTAACTAATTAATTTTGAAATCATTCCATAACAAGCAAATAAAAGTCTGAATTTTAAAGCTTTTTAATTATAGAATAGTCCCAAATACATTATACAGTAGTATTATAGATTGTTAGAGCCCTTGGTGTCATATAACGCAAAGTTATGTCATAACTCAGTGTCACGTCAGCTTTAATAAAAAACACCCATTATCATAACTCAACCATAACACCACATTTTAGGACCACTTTCTTAATATATATATATATATATATATATATATATATATATATATATATATATATATATATATATATATATATATATATATATATATATACAAATTAACCCTTTAACTCTTTTCATTCATTAAATAAACCCAAAAACTAATATTTCTTTCATTAAATTAATATACAAATAACATTTTTATTTAAAAAATAAATAAGAAGTTAAAAAGTTGTCACGTCGTCTTTTTCCCGCTTTCACCTGCGAAGGGCTTTTTTCCGGTTTTCAATGTTTGGGTTTATGTTCAGTGGCTTACTCTTAGGACAGTGGTTGCTATATAATAATTATAGCAATTGTTGATAAATTCAAGCAGTTGTTGCTATACTATATAATTGTTGTTCAAGCAGTTGTTGCTAAAGCAGTTATAAAACTTTGTTTGGTCCTAAAGAGTTCAAGCCCAACCATACAAAATTACCAAAGCTAGGTCCAATAAACCCTTAAATGTCAAAAAAAAAAAAAAAAAAAAAAAAAAAAAAAAAAAAAAAAAAAAACTTATATCATTCCTCATCTAACTTGCAAACGCACACATACTTAAACACACACACAACAACATCAACCCAGTAACAACATCGACACCATCAAACCTGCAAACACAACCTAACCAAGCAATAACATCGACAACACCAACAACATCAAATGTCCAGGGGGTGATTTCGTTTGTATTAAAACCTTGCATAACTCAGCGTTACCATAGTAACGCTTGGGGTAACGCAGTAACACAAACACAACCCCAGTATCATAACTTGATCATAACGCCATAACTCACCATGCCACGTAGGCCATAACGCAGCCATTGCGTTATGGTACCGAGAGCTCTTATTGTTAGTTAGAAGGTGGCACAACGGGCTGGCTCAGACCACGGGTCTAAACGGACTCAAGTCCAAATGTGTTATACAAATAGCTTTAAAAAAACTTAAAACGATAAAAATAAATAAATAAATAAATAAAATTAATAATAATCTTTAAATATAACACCTCATTTATATTTAAATAATTAAATATATTATATTTATAAGTTCTTATTTTTAAAAACAATTATAATGTTCTCTAATTAAAAAATATGTATCTGTTAATACTCATTTAAATTTTAAATGACATATATATGCACATGGACGGACCCACATAGATGCCGGGTGTGGCACGGGTTACACCCAATTTTAGGTCACAAAATGCAAAAAAAAAATTCAAAATTATTGTTTTTTTGGTATGTGCAACACTCAATAAATTTTTTCGCTACTTTCATTTCTTACAATGTAACTTTAGTTAGATCAACAATTACTTTGTGCAACATCTTCTTAAAAATCTTTGGGTCCATCCATATGCATATTCACAAATTAGCTCATGCATGCCCATTTTTTAGTTTAGGCATGAATTGCAACTTTACCCCTTTTAGCGTCACTTTTGTTTGAGATGAAATTACTAACTACACAAAAAAAACTAGAAATAATTGACATACTTAAAAGTAATGCTTAATTTTGTGACTAAATATTTGTAGCAACAATTCATTGATTATATCAACCTCTCACTTCTTCACAATTCAATAAAGTAATAACACATAAGTTATGCATAAAATTAATCATGTCTTTTAGGATGAAAGATCATTTGAGTACCTAACTTTTTTTACATACCAAAGGGTTAATCTCCACCCTCCATCTTCCCTCCATTTTTATTTGATCTAATGGATGAGATTAATCCCGACAATTTAAAAAACCCACTTTCATCATTTTTTTTCAAATATTAATATCTTTCAAACCGTTAATCGTTAAGCGAAAAAAATATACCATTACGACGAGCATTTAATTATCTTTCTATAGATAGGCACTTTGACATATTTTTGGAAAAAAAAATCGTTTTTTTTTCACCTTTTTTTTCGTGACCGAAAAAATCACATATGATATATCATATGTAATATTACATATCACATGTGATATGTAATATCACATGTGATATTACACTAATATCACATTGATATTACACTAATATCACATTTGATTTTTTCGGCTACGAAAAAAAATGAAAAAACGTTTTTTTTTTTTCGTCGAAAGTATATCAAAGTGCTCGTCTATAAAAAGATAATTAAATGCTCATCGCGATGGTGTAATTATTTTCGCTTAACGATTAACGGTTTAAGAGATATTTAAATTATAAAAAATGTGTGAAATGTTAAAATGCTTTTAATCTCAACCATTGATTTCTTTTTAGACGGATGGTGGGGATAAGTCTCTTGGTATGTAAGAAAAGTTTGGTATTTAATATAACTCGACTCGTCTTTTAGGTTTCCTAATCTTTTTCCAAAAAACTATTTACCACTTTCTAGATATTAATCTCTTCGTCTCAAAATATAAGTCCAATTTGACTTTTTGAATCGAAATTTGATCTTTGATACGTGGGAATCGCACCAGGCTTTACCTCTCAAGGGATCTCGAGAAGCTTACAACCCACACCAGGCAGTGTACCTGATCGTTGTAGTATAGTATAGTGACAAGTACCGGTGGATTGATCGTTCAGCTAGGAATAGTGTCGCTAGGATTAGAAAACTTAAATACTAGTTCTAAATGTGAGGGGTGATTATTTTTTGTATTTTTATATTTTTTAGAAAGCAAGTAAAAATCTCGGGTTTGAAGGATTTGGGCGGAATTAGTTGCTAGTCAACTAACCCAATACTAAGATGCAATCAAAATAAAATACTAAAAATGAAAATAAACTAAATTAACTAAGGTTGTGAGCAATAAATGGAGAAAATATGTTTACTTAGATTTCACTACTCCCTAGATATTTTTTACACGTTAATTACTTGTTATAGTTGCGTGGATGACGGATTGTATTCCTTAATACCATTCATGGGGTGACGCACTTAATTCCCCAATCCTATGAGCTCTTATCTCCTCCTATGTCATGCCCGGCACAACCATAGGGATTATAAACAGTGGCTCATGCATTAAATACAACCAATAAAACCTAGTGCACATCAGTTCATGTTTCCTAAGACGTTCAAGCATGTTGCCATTTGGAGATCTGCCAGTTTTCTTAAGCCTAACATCGAATTCATTCATCCAATACAACCATAAACAAGTAATCAACACATAATTAACATCTAGGTTTCATTAGATCCAAGCAAACACAAGATAGATCTAGCCTAGCATGATGGAATTAAGATAAGAACAAGATATAGACAACCAACACATAGACATATTGATTGAATTAAAAGAATACTTATCTCAATTACACATGAAAGGTATCAAGGGCTTAGAACCCTTGAAAAACCTGTAAAATTCGTACCAAGTTCGTACTTAGGGTTTCTCCAAAACTTCTCTCTTTTTAATGTGAAAATTAGAAAACTATATATAGGAAATAGGGTCTGACGGCGTCAAGACCAAATAGGTGACGCCGTCATCTCGCCGCCAAAATACTTCTCGGATTGCCTTAATCTTCATCTGACGCCGTCATGTGTTATGGTGTTCCAGGCCGTCATGCATTTTCCTCTTGACGCCCTACCTTGTGATGTCGTCAAATCTGTACTGGGCCGTCATGCAAATTACTCTTGACGCCGTCAGGATGTTGCTCTTGACGCCGTCACCTACTGTTCCCAGCAAGGAAAATTAAGACTTTGGCGTTTTCTTCACTTTTATGCTCCAAAAACGTCCGAATTGCTTCCTTTTCCAGATTTCTCTCCCAAAGTACCTAAAATCACAAAAGGAACGATTTAGGGCAATATTTGATCAAATAAATTCAATTCCGGGCTTAAATGACCCCCTAAAAACGGTTCATTTTTCGCCTCAACCCTTACACTTGAGATTTGCTTGTCCTCAAGCAAATGCGCTTTTATTCTACTCAAAATACAAGTTAGGGGTCATTTAACACTAATATAAAAGTAATTACAACAAATAATCGTTTCACTAAAGACCAAAGACAAGCACGGAGGTCATACACTAGCACCTCACAAATAGTGTTTAGATACTCACATCTCTCGGGTGTAATAAAGTATAAATTACAATATGGAAACGGAAGATATCTCTCACTACCTGTCATAGCAAAATAGATTACCATAGGCTTGGGAAATGATCAAACCTCCACCACATGGCGTAAGCACCTAGGATAAACTATCAAAGAGGTCTTTTAAAGGGTTGTAACATTAGGTGTAGGGATATAAAATACACGGTTTTGTTGGATAAAGGAAGTTTTACTGGTGGCGAGTTAACAATCTTGGTTAATTACATGTACAATATGGCGTTGCTAATCCAAGACTAGACTCGACTTAAGCTAATAAATGAAAAACAACAAAAACATAAAATGAACATAGAATGAAAAGGGATGGTAGTCCGTATGTTTTTTTTTCTCTTTTTTTCTTTTTCTATTTTTTTTTCTTTTCTTTTCTTGATTTTTCGATTTTTTTTTTTTTTTTTTTTCATACACTCTTACCCTACCATCTAAAATAATACATCATAGGGGATGTAAATTCCCCTTACACTTGAATTTTTACATACTTTACAATAAACTAATCTAATGACTCGAATTAAGAAAATCAAAACACTTGGAGCGCTTTTTAAGATTAACGCACATACGGGGGTAATAATATGATGTTCTTCCCCATTACTCCATAAAATAAGTACTTACCCATGAGTCCCAATCGTCCCAAAACAATATGTACAAGGATATGACTCGACTTAGCAACCATGTAATCAATTAGATAATTAACTTAGGGTTTAACAAATAACAATAATGCACTAAAGATGAGTGCATACACGGAAGGCTAAGGCGATTTGGTTGTACATTTAAGTGGGGTGTAACAAATTCTTCCTTTAAGTAAAATGCTTAAAGTTAGAAACGAAAAGATAGGCTCGGAGGGGTGTACTAGGGGTTTCGTGTAATAAAAATGAGTACAACGCTAAGGTGTGGGAAAAATTAGTTGACTTAACTAGCCAAGTAATATGACTTAAATGGTCAAGTAATCATGATACGGGTTTAACACAAGGGTGATCCTAATGCCTCTTATCATGTAGTAAATCCTACTACACGAATGTAGTCTCACTAGCGGTCTCGGGATGCATCACTAACGCAAGTTCTAGAATCTAAATGCTACCGGTACACTCATAAGCACTAATAGTAAATGCTTTTCCTATCAAATCTAAAGACGAACCTCACATATTTGGGTGGAAAATTTTTCTGAATATACGGTTATGTGCTAGTCATACAATCTCCTATCCATGAGACACTTGCTATGCCTAAAGTTTCACTCCTAAATGTTGTAAAAAAATTTAAATTTGGCGCTCAAATTGCACTAACAAGTGTTTCTCATAGTTTTATTACACATCTACCATTAAAAAAAACAAACTCAAGCGAAAGTGCATATGTAAGGTATCATCTTTTTACCCTCCCCTTACACTTAAGATGAACATTGTCCCCAATGTTCAAGTAAAGAATGTAAAAGTGAAATAAGTAAAAAGAATGAAATCAAATACTCCCCTGATTCGCTCGGTATGGATAATAAGGTGGCCAGGTTAAATCTTCCTCCAAGAAAACGAACAATCAAAACTTCCCTTCCAGAATATAAATCATCTTCTTGTCATACATAACCTGTAAATCCTGAGAAAACAAACAAGACAACCTCGCATAAAATCGGCGGCATCCTATATAAGTTACTAAATCCTAGAAAACAAGATAAGATATAATGCTTGTGGAATGAAGTTTGCAGATTTCCTGGAGATTATAAAACTTAATAATTCATAAAAACCATAAGACTCCGTTAGAAAAACAAAACTGGTAAAATTTCCAGATTTTTACACGTGACGCCATCAAGAATTAATTCTTGACGCCGTCAGGATTGACCTGCAGAAATTCTTATGTTAAGTTTCCGGAAAATTTCTGGAAAAACTTGGTCCTACTTCCTGGAAAATCCTGCAAAACTTCATTATGACTCAATACAAGCATTTGACTCTAACAAATACGAATATACATGTTCATTTAATATTGTGGAGAATCATGATCGGTTTGTTTCTTAAAAACATATTTGGGGTTTCCCCTTACACTTATCTTTTGCAAAAATACTTTTAGGTGGAGTTAAGACTAGGCCAAAACAACAAAGTAAAGTATTTCCACTATTTAGTTGAGAAACATGATCTACCAACAATAAAAACAAAGCATGCATACGGAAGCAAATAACAAACAAACAAAATAAAATCACACAAAGCATGGGTTGCCTCCCAAGAAGCGCTTTTCTTTATTTACGAGTCTTGTAGCTAGACTCAAGGTCATGGGTTAACGTGTATCGCTTATGCTCACATAACCAAGTGTGAGCCATCTAATAGTCGCCTCATCTTTCTTATAATCATCTCCTAACTCTAAGCATCCGCGATAGTATCTTTTATTCTTTTCATGAGTATACTTTAGTCCTTTTCTCTTATCATTCTCACTTAGCATTTCTATGGGCGGATACCTACTACACTTTTCTATGGAAAAATCCTTGAACCTAGGGTGTGTGCGGGGCATTTGATAGACAAAATCTTCATCCCTATCCGAGAATGTAATTAACCCTTCTATGAGTTTTTCATCGAGGTTGGTCAACCGTTGGAAAGGTTTTCCAAACACAACTTGGGTCAACCTATCATCAATAAACTCTCCTAAATTCTCCATAACCATAAACTCAACAAGATAAACCAAACTTCCTACAAACACATGCAATGGTATTGCCCTAGCAATAATGTTTTCTCCTTTGTATTCTAACTCATCTACCATGATTTTATTGTATTCATTACGCGAGATTATGTTCATTGGGAGAGATGAGTTAAGATAGGCGTTAAAGCTCTTAAATCTGATCTTACAAGGAAATTGCATGTTAAATGAACTATCACACTCAATCCTGGTTCTAGGGTCGACATACCTAAGAGGGTTTATTTCTTCTTCCATCCTATTCTCATTAATCACATCACCATCATCAAGATCCTCGTCGGAGTCTGAATAGTAAAAGGGACTAGCCCTACGGTCATCATCATGATTAGACTCCTCTAACTCATAATTATTGTCAAAGTCGTGGTTGGGCGAGAGGTTAGGTGGGTTCTCATTTTCCACTAAAGGGAGTGGGGCGGGCATTTGGAAAATCCTACAGCGAAAAACACGAATAACAGGAATCAAACGATCAATGTTATTGTTATCCATCGAGATAGTTTACGAACAAAGGACACAAAGAAATAAGATAGACTAAAGAAAACCTAAAAATAAAAACTAAAATCTTACTAGAAAGGAATCTAGCAAGTAGACCTAATAAAAAGAGATTCTAACCTAGACAATAACTATTCCCCGGCAACGGCGCCAAAAACTTGATACGTGGGAATCGCACCAGGCTTTACCTCTCAAGGGATCTCGAGAAGCTTACAACCCCCACCAGGCAGTGTACCTGATCGTTGTAGTATAGTATAGTGACAAGTACCGGGGGATTGATCGTTCAGCTAGGAATAGTGTGGCTAGGATTAGAAAACCTAAATACTAGTTCTAAAGGTGAGGGATGATTATTTTTTGTATTTTTATATTTTTTAAAAAGCAAGTAAAAATCTCGGGTTTGAAGGATTTGGGCGGAATTAGTTGCTAGTCAACTAACCCAATACTAAGATGCAATCAAAATAAAATACTAAAAATGAAAATAAACTAAATTAACTAAGGTTGTGAGCAATAAATGGAGAAAATATGTTTACTTAGATTTCACTACTCCCTAGATATCTTTTACACGTTAATTACTTGTTATAGTTGCGTGGATGACGGATTGTATTCCTTAATACCATTCATGGGGTGGCGCACTTAATTCCCCAATCCTATGAGCTCTTATCTCCTCCTATGCCATGCCCGACACAACCATAGGGATTATAAACAGTGGCTCATGCATTAAATACAACCAATAAAACCTAGTGCACATCAGTTCATGTTTCCTAAAACGTTCAAGCATGTTACCATTTGGAGATCTGCCAGTTTTCTTAAGCCTAACATCGAATTCATTCATCCAATACAACCATAAACAAGTAATCAACACATAATTAACATCTAGGTTTCATTAGATCCAAGCAAACACAAGATAGATCTAGCCTAGCATGATGGAATTAAGACAAGAACAAGATATAGACAACCAACACATAGACATATTGATTGAATTAAAAGAATACTTATCTCAATTACACATGAAAGGTATCAAGGGCTTAGAACCCTTGAAAAACCTGTAAAATTCGTACCAAGTTCGTACTTAGGGTTTCTCCAAAACTTCTCTCTTTTTAATGCGAAAATTAGAAAACTATATATAGGAAATAGGGTCTGACGGCGTCAAGACCAAATAGGTGACGCCGTCATCTCGCCGCCAAAATACTTCTCGGATTGCCTTAATCTTCATCTAACGCCGTCATGTGTTATGGTCTTCCAGGCCGTCATGCATTTTCCTCTTGACGCCCTACCTTGTGACGCCGTCAAATCTGTACTGGGCCGTCATGCAAATTACTCTTGACGCCGTCACCTACTGTTCCCAGCAAGGAAAATTAAGACTTTGGCGTTTTCTTCACTTTTATGCTCCAAAAACGTCCGAATTGCTTCATTTTCCAGATTTCTCTCCCAAAGTACCTAAAATCACAAAAGGAACGATTTAGGGCAATATTTGATCAAATAAATTCAATTCCGGGCTTAAATGACCCTCTAAAAACGGTTCATTTTTCGCCTCATCAATCTTAAATATTTTTGTTTGTACTATATAAGACTTAATTCAAAATATATAAATGGATTGTATTTTAATTGTATTTTTATTTTGTATAATTTTCATCAAATGTTATATAATATAAACAAAAATATTTAACGTCAAAGTTCTTTTCAAAAATTTAAATTGAACTTATATTTTGAGACGGAGGAACTACGTGGTAAGATATTTTGTCATAATAAAAACTTGGGTAAAATGCAAAAATAGTCCCTAAACTATCACGAAATCGCAAAAATGAGACTGAGACAAAAAGTCACGCAAAACAGCGACTAACGTTATGCAAATTTGCAAAAAAGCCACCGAGAGGCATTTTCCGTTAGTTTTCCCGTTAAGTGCCATGTCACTGAGGGTAGTATTGTCATTTCACGGTTCCTGCCTAAACCAATATTAGACCCACCGATTAACTCAAAAGCTTCTTAGCTCAACTACCCCAAAGTCAATTGCATTTTTTGCCATAACGTTTCCAATTACGCATTCCGAACCAGTAAAAAATGAAGAAGATGGCCTTTTTTTTTTTGGAAAAACCGCGAACGATCTTCCCCGATCCGTAATCTTCAGCAAATATACGGTATGTTTTGGGCATTGTTAATTGTATCAATTTTTTTAGCTATAGTTATATGCGATTGAAGTGAACCGTACGAATAGAAGCATAGATTATACATTAAGATGATTTTTTTATGTTGTTAGTGTGTGTGTTGATTGTTATTGTTTATACACAGAATCAAACCATAACTACTTCACTCTAAAAGTCACCCACGGTGGAAAATTTACGTCACCACCAGGAAGGGTATATGTTGATCCACTTATCGCGTGGTATGATTGTGTTGATTATGACATGTTTAACTATGACGCCTTTGAAGCATTGGTAGCTGACATAGGTGTCAAAGGTGGGGTTGCAGGGTGTCATTATAGGGTACCAGGGGAGACATTGGATGTTGGGTTGTTAGCCTTGCAGAATGATGACGATGTCATGAACATGTTGAATTTGGTTCCAACACATAGAGAGAGAGAGAGAGAGAGAGAGAGAGAGAGAGAGAGAGAGAGAGAGAGAGAGAGAGAGAGAGAGAGATTTATGTTGAGGCTAAACGCAAAAGAGCCAAAAAAGGCCGAAAATCAAAAATTGACACAGACACTCCTGCTGAGCAACCACCTGTAAGTCAAGTTGTTGGTGACACAGACACTCTTGCTGCACAACCACCTGTAAGTCGCGTTGATGGTCTACAACAAGATGATCAACAATCCCAAATTACAGATGAAGACTTGTTCCAGTTTGCCCATCCTGAAGATAATGTTGGTGTGGAAGACGACTTGATTAAAGACATGGTTGCAGAACTTCAGAGTGAGCTTGTGGTTTTAGAGCTCAACAAAAACTTTGTTGATTTTGAAGAGGTAGTGGAAAGGGATGATGTGGAAAGGGATGATGTTGAAATGGATGGTGTGGGCACCTCAACACAGCAAGTAAATGAGGAAGAACATGTTGTGGATGTGACTCATTTTGAAGATGAAGAGGATGATGTGGTATCCCCCAGTGAGCCAACAGTGGGCATGAGTAGGTTTAAGTTTGATATTGATCCCCACTTTGAGAATCTATCAAAATTAGTTGATGAGTGTATGGCAGATTATACGGATCATGATGCTCGCTATAACTTTGATGAGTATCAGAGTGATGAAGAAGGCAATGGTGGCAGACTTTTCAACCTACGCAAGATAAGGTTGAAAGAAATTAGGAGGGAGTATGAGGGTAGGTCGAATGTTAAGAAGGGAGAGTTTTTTGTACCAGAAACATTTGCGACCCCCAAGGATATCAAACAAAAGCTCAGAACTTATGCGTTGGAGTCTCGAAGAGATATCAGGATAGAAAAGTGTGACCAAGAAAGGATTCGAGCGATTTGTAAAGGGATTGTTGTGGGTTATGACAGAAATGATACTGGAAGTAGTCAACCATCGGCTTCTGCTTCACAGTCAAAGGGCACTTTTTCCAGTACCAAAACCTACAAAAAAAAGGACCAAGCCCATGTGCCCATGGTCCCTACATGTGTCAAAAAGTGGGTGATGAACGTAGTTGGAGTGTGAAAACATTAAAAGATGAACATAAATGCCTCCAAAAAAGAAAAATTAAATTGTTGACTGGACGATTCCTTTCATCCGAGGTTGCTAAAATTCTTGTTAGGGATCGCACAACCACAACAGCTACAATAGCAATGGAGATCAATCAGAAGTTGCAGATCGATGTCCCTACGACAAAGATATTCAGATCAAGGGAATTTGCTCATAAACGAATTGAGGGTGACCATGAACAACAGTATGCCAATCTTAGGGATTACGCTTTGGAATTGAAAAATAAAAACAAGGATACAACTGTGAATATTCAAGTTGAAGCAAACCCTGATGCAGGTGATTCTTCAAGGGTTTTCTTACGGATCTATGTTTGTATTAGTGCCTTGAAAAAAGGTTACAAAGTAGGAAGAAGGGACATACTAGGTTTGGATGGGGCCTTTATCAAAGGGACATATACTAGTCAAGTCTTAACGGCTGTTGGTGTTGATAGAAATAATGGCCTCTATCCAGTTGTGTACGCAGTGGTTGAAGTTGAGTCCAAGAGTTCATGTTATGGTTCCTTAGCAATCTTGGAGCTGATCTTGATTTGCAACCAAATTCAAACTTCACCTTTATCTCAGACAGACAAAAGGTATAAACATTGTGTATATTCAATTAATTGATTTCCAACCCAATTCAATTCTCATTCATATATTATGTTTTGTACAAATCGACAGGGGATATTACCAGCCATTGCAAAAATGTTTCCTGCTGCTGAACACCGATTATGTGTGCGACACATATATGACAACATGAAATAGTTATTCAAGGGAGAGAATATCAAGGAACTTGTTTGGAGGTGTGCTAGAGCATCAACAGTCGCTGAGTTTAATAGAGGAATGGAAGAGCTAAAATCAATGGACTCTAAAGCTTATGACTGGTTAAGGAAGATACCAGCATCATCATGGTCAAGGTCACATTTTTCAGGTACAATATACACATACTACGACTTTCATCTGTAATATTACTAAGATTGAAAATGATGTTCATATTGATATATTGTTTACAGGGAGAGCTAAGTGTGACATCCTTCTTAACAACTTATGTGAATCGTTCAATAGCAAGTTAGTGGCCGACAGAGATCAACCAATCATTGGTTGTTTGGATTACATCAAGGAGTATCTTGTGAGGAGAAGTGTTAGTGTGCAGCATTTAATAGACAGATGTGAAAGTCCTTTAACCCTAACAACAACTAAAATTTTAGAAAACATCAAGGAGGAAGCAAATGAGTATAATGTTTTATGGGGTGGGGGGATACATACCAGTGTAAGGGAGCTTGGGGTGACCAATGTGTTGTGAATATGCCAAAAAGGGAATGTACATGTAGGAGATGGGAACTCACTGGTATTACATGTAAGCATGCTGTTGCGGCTATCAACGACATGACTAAACACAACAAGGAGTCAATTGACAACCAGGTTGCGATTCCATAGGATTATTATGTGTCCCCATGTTATTGGTTAACCACGTGGAAGGAGATGTATCAACACAAGATTGAAGGAATTGCTGGTCCACGCTTTTGGCCTAAATGCCCTATTACTAGCAACCTAAAGCCACCTCACCACCATGTTCTAATTGGAAGACCACGGAAGAAGAGAAGAGTATCAAAGAATGAGATTGTTGAACAGGTTATGAAAAAATCAACGGTGAAAAATGGGAAGCTGTCAAAGAGGGGCAAGACTGTCAAATGTGGTGCATGTGGTGGGCAGGGTCACAATAAGAGAGCTTGTACGGGACGAAGAGTCAACCAAGGGAGAGGTACTAGAAGGGAAGGAGTACCAGATGAGGTACTAGAAAGATCTACTCAGCCAGTGGGATCTTCTGCAACAGAGGGGGGAGCAGGGCCAAGCCAGCCAGTTGGAACACAAGCAAGTGAGGTAGTAGGAGGGCCAAGTCATCAAGTTGGAACACAAGCAAGTCATGTATCACAATCTACTGGGAATGGTGGAGGTCAAAGGAAGAATATGATCAAGAGAAAAGCCAAAATCGCCTAGTGAGTCAACACAATTGTGATGGTGCAATAACCTTGGGTTGGTTATTTGTTCATGTGTTTTAACACAATGAGTGTATGGATTGTGTAACTGAGTTTCTGTCTTCTAGACAATAATTTGTACGTGATTTGTTTTTTAGACTTGATTAATTAGGAATGGTATTTGTTTTCATTTTGGTTTACCATCATTATTTGCTGCATAATGTTGTGCACAATTTGTGGTTTGCCATCATCATATACTTATTTGCTGTATAATGCTGTGCACAATTTGTGGTTTGCCATCATCATATACTTACGTATATTGAATGACCCAACATGCCCACTACTTAAGTATACCGAATGACCCAAACTTGTTTTGACTTTTGTAAGTCAAAGTTGATAAGGAACCAGAAACCAAATTTACTGCATATTGATTATGCAAGTAAAATGAACATTATTGACTACATTTGTATTCTTATAATAACAACAACCAAAACAACCATGATCCCACTTTAGTGCAAAAATCAAACACTTTTTATTAACATGAAGGTCAATACAAACCAGGGATGACCTTAAACCCTGTGATGATACAACCCAGAAAGATGTCAATACACCTGCATACCAACCTAAAGCAACTTAAAGACAATGAAAAAAAAGACCCAACTAAAATAAGAAACTTTTTGAGCTTCTTCAACTGCTGATCCTTCTCCCTCATCAACCTCAACTGCTCCTTCAACTCTTCTTCAAGTTCATTCCTCGCCCTCAACAGGCCAGGAATCACAGCGACTGCTCGGCAACCCATTGGAGGATCCGTCCATCCAATAAACCCACATGAAGGACAACAGCAGAATCGTCGTGCTGGGTTCCTGTTTGTCCAGCTTGTTTTGATTGTTGCTTGTTTCCCACAGTCGCAAATCAACACCATATTTTTGCCGGATATTGGAAAGTGTGAAATAATGTGATGCAACGGTCATATTTAATTGTGTAAAGTGTGTAAAAATGCAAACTTTTGATTGCAAATTTAGTCCTTCAATCTACAGTGTAACACGGACACTTAGTACCCGGGAAACCGTGAAATGACGATAATGCCTTCGGTGACATGGCACTTAACGGGAAAACTAACGGAAAATGCCTCTCGGTGACTTTTTTGCAAATTTGCGTAACGTTAGTAGCTGTTTTGCATGACTTTTTGTCTCAGTCCCATTTTTGCGATTTCATGATAGTTTAGAGATTATTTTTGCATTTCACCCTAAAATCTATTTCTCAAGTGCTCTTCAAATGTAGAAAAGTTTGGTGGAAAGCTTTCTACTACTCGTAAACATTATGTAATAAAATATTATTAGGCGGTGTTTGTTTCTCTTTAAATAAGATTTGTTTGTATATCATGTGATTTGCTTTTCTTTTTTTTTTAAATAAGATTTTTTATATCATGTGTAGATCTAATCGGTTTTATTATTATTATTATTATTATTATTATTATTATTATTATTATTTTCATCATGGCCGGAATTGGTTTTTTTTATATCATGTGATTTGTTACTTGGATTTATTTACAATTACTTGTTTTTTTCTATAATACAAACAATCTTGGATTTATTTACAATTACTTGTTTGTATATCATGTGATTTGCTTTTCTTTTTTTTTAAATAAGATTTTTTATATCATGTGTAGATCTAATCGGTTTTTTTTTATTATTATTATTTTTATTTTTTTCATCATGGCCGGAATTGGTTTTTTTTTATATCATGTGTTTGTTACTTGGATTTATTTACAATTACTTGTTTTTTTCTATAATACAAACAATCTTGGTGGTGTAAGAAAAATACTTTCTATCATCTCTTCTGAACAAAAGTTTGAAAAAGAGATAAGGAATTTTGAATTTGAAAAATCAAACACAGCCTTAGTGTGAAATGGTAAATAATCAAGGAATTGCTTCAAAGACGGAAGCTAAACCTAAAAAAAAAAAAAAAAAAAAAAAAAACTGTGTTACAATGCCTTTTTGGTGAGAGGAGCGGGTGTTGGAAAAGCCACCCAGGTTGGACGTGACACACTAGTATAGCTCGGGTGCATAATTTAAATTCTCATTTTGGTAGCGAAACTTATTGGTCAACTTTAGGCAAACGCGTTCAAGTGTGTGACGCGCTTAGTTCATTATCTTTTTCACGCTCACTTCATTATTTTATTTAGTCCCTACGTCTCATTTTTTGTTTGTGAACACTTTTTATAATATAGAAAGAGTATTATACGACATTAATAAACATTAGAGAGAATTGCAAAAATCGTCCCTAAAGTTTAGCCAAATTGCACGTTTCATCCCGGAAGTTTGGAAAGTGCAAGGATCGTCCCTGTGGAAAACTTTTAGGGCAAATTTCGTCCCTGGTCTACATCAAATGACTAAAATACCCTTGTCTCTATATTACTTTTCAGATTCTTACACAAATGGTCCATGTGTTTCGCCAGGTTTACTAATTTAGTCCTATTTTTTTTTAATTTATTTATTTAACTATTAATATTAGTATTATTTTTTTATACGTTTTCGTCCGTTTTTCTTACATTTTTGTCCGTTTTTCGTCCATTTTTGTCCGTTTTTCTTACGTTTTTGTCCATTCTTCTTACGTTTTATTCGTTTTCATATGTTTTTGTCTGTTTTTCTTACGTTTTTACCGTTCTTACGTTTTCATACGTTTTTGTCCGTTTTACTCACGTTTTTTTTTTTGTTTTTGTCCGTATTTCTTATGTTTTTTTCATTTTCATACGTTTTTGTCCGTTTTTCTTAAGTTTTTGTCCGTTCTTCTTACGTTTTTTTTCCCATTTTCATACGTTTTTGTCTGTTTTTCTCACGTTTTTTTTGTTTTTTTTTTCCGTTTTTCTTACGTTTTTTTTCCATTTTCATACTTTTTTGTCCGGTTTTCTTAAGTTTTTGTCTGTTCTTCTTATGTTTTTTCCGTTCTCATACATTTTTTCCCGTTTTTGTCCGTTTTTCTTACGTTTTCGTTCATTTTTCTCACGTTTTTCCATTTTCATACGAAAAAAATTTTCAAAAAAATTTTGAAAAAAAAAATTCAAAAAATGATTATCGAAAAAAAAATCTTGGAATATTGAAAAAATAAAAATACTTTTTTTGGAATCTTTTAGAAAAATATAAAAAAAATCTAAAAAATATTTTTTTTTTAATCGAATAATTTTTTTTTCGAATAAAATTTTTTTAGAAAAATATTGGAAAATAAAAATATTTTTTAGAAAAAATATATTTTTTTTTAAATTTAGAAAAATGGAAAAAAATTTCGAATTATTTAATTTTTTTTTCGAAAATATGTTTTTTGGAATTTTAAAATTCAAAAACATTTTTTCGAATTTTTTTTCTTTTTTATTATTTTTTTTCTAATTTTTTTTTTGAAAATTTTTTTTTTGAAATTTTTTGGTGGTGATGGACAGTGTAAACACGGTCGAAAAAGTGGAAAACGGAAGAAAAACGTATGAAAACGGAAAAAAATGTAAGAATAACGGACAAAAACGTTAGAAAAACTGACAAAACATATGAAAATGGAAAAAACGTGAGAAAAACGTATGAAAACGTAAAAAATGTAAGAAGAACGGACAAAAATGTAAGAAAAACGGACAAAAATGTAAGAAAACCGGGCAAAAACGTACGAAAATGGAAAAAACCTAAGAAAAACGGACAAAAACTTATGAAAATGGAAAACACGTAAGAAGAACGGACAAAAACGTAAGAAAAACGGACAAAAACGTATGAAAATGGAAAAAACATAAGAAAAACGGACAAAAACGAAAAAAACGTGAGAAAAATGGACAAAAACGTATGAATACGGAAAAAAACGTAAGAAGAACAACGTAAGAAAAATGGACAAAAATATATGAAAACAAAAAAACGTAAGAAGAACGGACAAAAACGTAAGAAAAACGGACAAAAACGGATAAAAACGTGAGAAAAACAGACAAAAACGAATGAAAAACGGAAAAAACGTGGGGAAAACGGACAAAAAACATAAGAAAAACGGACGAAGACGTATAAAAAATAATACTAATATTAATAGTTAAATAAATTAATTAAAAAAAATGTTAGGACTAAATTAGTAAAACCTGGCGACACACATGGACCATTTATGTAAGAATCTGAAAAGTAATATAGAGACAAGGGTATTTTAGTCTTTTGATGTAGGCCAAATTTGCCCAAAAAGTTTCTCACATGGACGATCCTTGCACTTTCCAAATTTTCAGGACGAAACGTGCAATTTGGCTAAACGTTAAGGACGATTTTAACAATTCTCTCTAAACATTAGATAAATAATATTTTATTCATTTAATAACATTTGATTAAAGCACAAATGTGTTATAATTAAATGAATTAATTAATATAGTTACTTTATACCATAAAACATTTGATAAAAAAAAATGGTGCTTATCATTTATTTATTATTATTATTATTTTCTTTGCCATCTACATATATATTTGGTTTCCCATATTTGATAAGATACCAGTGATTATCTAAAACTAGGTCATCTTTTGAGAATGCCCTCCCATTTACAAGAATGCATTAAGGTTTTGGTTGAACCGTTAGATATGATCCACACTCAATATTGATCCATGTGTGGATAACCTGACAGCGAGTATAGATGACATGTAGCGGTCTATCTCTAGTTTTGTACAACAAGATATTTGTACAATTTTTGGGTGGACACTTTATATTCATCGCACTCTATATGCATATATTATAGAGTGACACGTACCAATAGTACAATACCTCGCCATTTTTCAATGGCATTGGTAGTGATGCACAAAAAGAACTATGAGATTAACTTGCATCTCTTATGCATATTCACTTGATTATGAGAGTTTTGCAAACCTTGAACAAAAGGACCTTTGTTTAGATATTTCGATCATTCTTAGCTTTTGCTTATATGATACGAGAATTTAAAATATATATTCCCTCCGTCTCAAAATAAATGCCACTTTTAAATGCACAAAATTTTAAAAATTGTCACTAACCATATTTCTCACCAATTAAATATAATTTTCAACCAATAAACTCTTTAATTGGTTAAAATGCAAATTGAACGTTTATTTTAGGACATCTCAAAATGAAGTACATCTATGACTATACTTCATATAAAGAGGAAACACATTTGTTTTAAACTTAAATAAAAACTTAAAAAATAAATAATATTGTTAAACTAAAATACACTTATAAAAAACAATGCAATATATTAAATATTTCAATATTTAATGACACTTTTAAATCAGTAACTTTCTTCACTCTCACTCAGTCACTTGCTCCACACATATACATAAAAAAAAAAAATTGCACATAAATTAGCGTTAACGGGAGGAGTAATTGCCATAAAAAGTCAGGAATTAGTGTGGCTACTCCAAATAACGAATACACAATCCAAAACACCCCCTAATACTCAGTTTCACTAGGTATCAAATATAGAGAACAACATATAACTTTTCAGTGGACTTCATAACAAATAAAAGTAAAGTCAGAAAGTCGGGAACTACTTGATTCATTCCATTGAACTACGATCAATTTGAATACTAGTATAAAATCCATCTTAATCTTTGTGTAACTAAAAAATAATATTCATAACTAGTACCTCATGTGAAAATTGTGAAAAACAAAATAGACACGTCATGAGGGCGTGCTTTGAGATCCCTGAGCAAATATATTAAGAGCATTATGCTTTAGCTTTTTTGTACTGCTTGATTTCATTTATGATTCCATCTGAAAGAGCATCAACATCGTTATTCTTCCCGAAAAACTTCAAAAATTCCATGTTCGGATCCATCAAGTACCTGAATAACCGGATGAACATTGTAAGAAAAACTTCGTAAAAGAAAGTGGAACATACAGGTCGAAAATTGCCAGAAGTGTATATAACCCTGCTACATCGTTTTATACACATAGAGTGGTTGTGGTTAGCAAAACCCTTCAATAAATTATAAGGTTACTCTATCATCTATCATATTGGGCTCTGATACTATTAAATAATTATAATATAGCTCAACCTGAACTGTTCTCACATGTACCAAAAAACTACCCATTTTACCCCGTTACTCAACCAGCCCAGTTTTTCATCTTTATACGAGGTATACATATACTTACATGATTATTGAATGATCAACAAGGTAATCTGAGCCTTCTTCCTCTGTTTTCATATAGTAAACTCTATAAGCACGAGCAGCCTTTTTAACCTCATCTGGATCTCCAGTGAGTCCAATCAATTTCGGGTGGAACTCTGGAACATAAAAAGAAAATAATGTGCATTACTTAAGAAGTACAAGAATAATTTCACAGATGTAGCTTCAAGATTCAAAACTAATTTTCACACCTTTGACGTACTCACGAACTTGCTCTACTGTGTCCCTTTCGGGGTCAACTGAAATGAAAACCGGTACTATCTCAAAACCTGCCTTCGCCTCTGCAAACATGCAAAACATATTTTCATCAGTTACAACAATCAAACAGCATTGTTTTTTGCAAAGCAGAAAATACAAGTTATGTGACGTTTAAGGTACAGTTGACACGTAGTATCAGAGCCCAATATACATGATTTTGATAACTAGATATAAAAGGTAGTAAGATAGGTGAGTAAGATGATGAACCCTGTGGGGTTGGGTTGACACGCAAACATAAACAATTTGTTAATCACGATAACAAAAACAATATAAACTACAACAGTAGTCCAAAGCTTTGGATAAAAAATGTGTTAGGTTGTATGCATTCAAAGTAGACTTCAGAGACTTTCAACTGGTTTGACTCGTTCGACCCATGTGTCATATTCCCTATATTTTTGTATTTGACCCACGCATCTGAGACAATACTCATCCCAGATCAGCCAATTCATAAATAATGAATTAAAAATGGCCACCACCAGTGAACATCATGAACTTACTTATTTTATCGATTGCAGCAGCAAGCTTTTGTAGCTCATCTGGACAGATATCTGGGCAGTGAGTAAACCCGAAATATATCAAAGTCCATTTGCCCTTGAAGTCGTTCTCAGTAACAGATTTCCCATTATGATCAACAAGATTAAATGGACCCCCAATGGCTGCTTTACCAGCAGAAGGTCCTTGCTTTACTGCAGTTGAAGAAGTATTTATATCTGCAGTAATAGCATAATGCCCGTTATAATCAGAACTATTTAATGGAAGAGCTCAAGCTACAGTATACAAGAGGCTGAAGTGCTGAACAACTTAAGAAACAATAATACTGAAAATACTAATAAAATAAGAAGGGATGCATCAGCATAATCATATACAGCTCAAGCTAATGAGTTATATGTAAGTTAAAGTAATTGAACAATAGGAGAAATCATCATTTAATAAACATCAAATGCAGGTAGGTTAAAGCAAAATATGTGGCCTGGTTTTCCATGTTTCTTTACTTTTCTGTAAAAGAGTGGCTCGTCAGGTTCAAATAAGTTAAATAGACTCACTACGCATTTCACATGACTCTCAAAGTGCTTGAAATTATCGATTTCAACTGCTATAGTTTAAACTTTTGTGCATTTAATACAGATGAACTATCTTTACGGGGGAAGAAAAAAATGATGCAACTTGTTACATTTAACACGCGTGACTAAACAAGGGCAGAACCAGAATTCTCAATATGTGGTGTTTCTTTTAAACCTTTCATATTAAAAAAATAAAAATAAATAAATAAATAAATAAATAATAAAAAAATACACCCTTTATATCAAGATGACCCAATACGATGTCCTTGACTCCTAGAAAACTGTAACATCTTAATTTTTAAAACTTCCACCTTGAAATTACCATATATAACTATAGCCATTATTATGATGGTTATTCGCCAAACTTGATAAAATTATGTGTTAATTCCAAATGAAAAAATTTATACGGGATGAGGATACACAATTTCCTAATAACATCATAAGTAATTCAAAAATATCTCTCCCACAAATATCAGTCTCATAGCTGTGTGAATTTGATAACAAAATGAAAGGGAAACATTGTTACTTTCAAAGGTGTGCAACAATAAGTTTGATAGTTATGTTATAATGATAGTTATAATAGTAACATTGACGAAAAAGCCAATTGGTATTTTCGTGACTATAACAGGTTTGTAAAACTTTTAATAACAAGTGGAGTTACCAATTTTAATTGCACAACTTTAGTGCAAAGATTGAGAAAACTACATAATAATCTATGTTTAGGATTTTCAAAAAACCTTTATCAATTACAATTTGCAAGGGACTTGTAGAAGTGTTCAATATAGTATGTCCAACTAGTAAAGACTACCTTTTTAAAGCTAATAAGACAAATTGGGTTAGAATCAAATTCAAATAAAATAAACCTTGATCAATAGAAAGATTATTTACCTGATGCGAAAAGCATTATGTTTAAGATTTGTAGAAACCATTAACTAATAGGGAAGACTAATAAGAAATTTTCAAAATTGGTTAAGTGCAGATACAAAAATATTTATCATATCAATACAAAAACACAGAGAGAATTTGAAAAGTTTACTGTTGAGCATGCATTAAGCTGAAACTTGTTCCCGATAAAGGATGGGCGTGTGCAAGGCTGAACTTTAGTCCCTAAAAGGCATGAAACCCAAGCCCTATCCAAAACTGAACATGGAAATGATTGGTTCATTTTGCTGACACCCACCTTTGTTATAATGAGTCACGAACTTAAATATTGATATCACTTCTGTATCTATATCACTTCCATATTTTCTAATGTAATTTATATAGCCGCAAATATACGGGGCTCAAAATGATATCTTATAGTTAGTCCCTTATGTGGGAATGATAAACAAAAAATATGTAGAGCAACTGCTACATTCATTAGGAAACATATTCTGTACAAGCATGCATTAATATGTAGTCTCTGCATAGAGAAATCTCAGTAATCCTATTGCCTGATAAAACTTGCTTTCTGATCAAACTTTAGTTACCTTACGACATTGCTTTACTATGAAATTGCCTAAAACCTACAATCATATTTTCTAAAACAATGCAGAAGTAAAAACATATTGATGGCAATTGGTCCTCCAAGAAATAACATAATGAGAAATGTGGGTTAAGTATGTAAGCTACAGTTAGCAATGGATGAAAAGTAGCCATTACACTTTTTTAACTGTCATGCGAGTTGCTTCAATGATCTGAAAAAATATAAGTTGCCTGGTTTAATTACAGTTGGTGATTCTTCAATATATAAAACATAATCTTACTTATAATGCAGTAATTTTGAGTTGTTATCCAAGAAAGGTTATTCATATATGTATATATATGTATATATATGTATATATATGTATATATATATGTATATATATATATATATATATATATATATATATATATATATATATAAAGAACCAACTAGTCAACCCAAGCCATTTAAACCATAACCTAATTAAGCACAAACAGAAAGGACCCACTTGAAAAAACAGAATTGAGCTATTACCCAATTTGTCACCTACGTGCTTTTGAAATCTCGTCTGCCCTTTAGTCTAAAAGTTACCAGAGCATTGCTGCGCCACCCGGTTTACCGGTTACATCATCCTCAGTAAACCTCAGCTAAAATAACCATACAGACTTCAGAAACTTATATAGCTTAGGCCGTCATGATAGGGAAAAAGGTACTTTTTTATTCTCTATTTTCTAATTGGTGAACATGACCTATAACGTTGTTTCAACATATAAGGATCTCAATTATCGATGATCATGTATAGAGACAGAAACACGATTTCTATTAGTAAGGAGCTAACTTGTGTATCCTTATACCACAAACACATCAGAATACGTTGCTACGCCCTGTATTAAAAGCAAAGCAATCTTCCAACTTATCTGTCTGTAAAAAGTTAATCACCCAAAGCCCTGATTCTAAAACATTTAACAAAACAAAATGCTCGTGTGCTACAAAGTAGAAAATGTATGTGAAACTTTATTCTCATTAGGTTTCTTATCAATACACGCACTCTAACGTCTATCCTGTGTTTAAAAAAGCGCGCATCAGGCGCGCATAAGTGATGCGTTGCGATGCGCGGCTCTGTTGCATCAGACACCCTGATGCGTTGCGTTTATGGGATGCGAGGTGATGCGCGCATCAAGCACGCATCAGCTGATGCATGCCTCGGCGCTTTTTTGCGCATCATGTACTTTTGGCCTTATAACATAAAATTGGACTTAATAATGTGTATTGGGCTTCTTCTCATGGGCTTTACTTTTAATATATGGGTCCAATTTGACCAATTCCTTATAAACGATAAGACTTTTGATCTTAGTTTTTGACTATTTATGTATTTTAGCGATATAGAATCGTGAACTATGAACATGCATGGTATCTTTTGACATTAAATGAGGTATAAATGTGTTTTTTGCACTATATATAATTTAAATATTTTTTATAAAATTGTCGCCTCAGGCACGTGATGCACGCGCATTCGCCTCGGCGCCTCGCGCCTCGGCTTTTTGACCCTTATTGCATCGACGCGCATCGTGATTTTTAAAACCTAGCGTCTATCAAATCAAACAAAAACTACGAGTGCAGATCAACTTAAGTCAGTTAGAACCCTAAAAACCATATAGAAGGTACATGTAGGATGCTGATATAATTTACAAGGAGAGCTAGCAATTATGAATCAAATTCCAACGAAATTCCTAGGACTGCACAATGTCACCTACTAGAAAATTAGCATGATGTCAGGTAAGTGAAGTACATAGTAATCGCTGACCAATACGGGGCAATGCCGTCTAGTAAAATATAAGAGATTCTGGTTGGTATATTGAATCAACCTTCAAAATAATACAAATATCCTACTCACCGTAGTAATCTACCTTCAATATGCCGTTTCTTTTCCTGATCATAGTAGAAGATAACCCCTGCTCCAGTCGCAACCAGCAAAAGAAAGCTCAACCATGAAATAGGCTGTCATCATTACACTCTCAATTAGAATTATGCTAAATGAATTAACATTTAATGTCTCTTATAAATACTCACGTAGAGCAAATTTGCTCATAAAACATTTTGAATATTCAGACACCCCAATTTCGCTTGACAAGTAAAAGCAATTTATCAATCTACCGATTATGCTTTCCAAATAGTCATCGTTACCAATACAGCAATACATATCCATATAGGGGCACAGGCCCTGAGTCATTGCCTAGGTTAACGTAATTCTCATCACTGTTCCACTGATCAGGTTGGAAGTTATAAAAATCCGACAAAACTATAAATAGTTTTATTATAATGTTTGTGTTCACCCTATTTGTTAACTTTCCACATATAATCGGTTTAAACCGACAATTGTCACACTCACTTGTACAATAGGATTGTGATCAATACTAAGCCGCCTATACTTATTTTTAACTACAATGAAAGATATGAAACTTAATATTGATGTTTGTTAGCTTAAGGGGGTGTTTGTTTGAGCTTATTGTGGGCTTACGAGCTTATTTGATTTCGGGTAATATTTCATAAGCCTCAAATTTCCGGCTTATTTTGAGACTTATATAAGTTTATTTAATAAACTAGTATAAGTCCACAAGTCTCAAAGTAAGCCGAAATCAAATAAGCTGATAAGCCCACAAATAAGCTTAAACAAACACCCCCTAATACCAATTACCTACATATAAAAAAAAAAATGGTATATAAGTAAATATTAGAAAATTACCGCGCCTCGAATGGATCTGCCTTGTTCCGCACCCTGATTCGACTCACCCGACTCTTTCCCTTTCTCATTCCCTTCACCAGAACTAGACTCCGATGGCGTCGCTTCTTTCAACGGTAATTCATTCTTAGCATCAGTAGATAAAAACCTAGAGAGCAATGTAAACGAACCTACATACTAAAATACCACCAAATATTAATAAATTTATAACATAATTAAAAAAAAAAAAAAAAAAAAAAAAAAAAAAAGTAAAAGATATACCGATTGATGGTGAGGTATGTTGGTGAGTTTGTTTGAGAAATGATGAGTTGGACGAGGGGATGATGAAGTGTAGGAGGAGAAGAGACGGTAGGTGCGACGGAGGTGGCTGCTTTTTGAGACTATGCTGGCCATTACTGCGGCGTTGATGCTGGGGTTTTTTTTTTTCCTCGTCAGTTGGAAATAAGAAATGGGTTTTGCATATGTAGGGGTCGTGACTTTTCTATGCATTTTTTTTTTTTTTTTCACCTTACAAAAACAGTTCCATATATGTGAGTGACTTGTTTGACCTGCTCGTCCTAGGTAGATCCTGTTACATGCCACTTCACATTATATTTTTTTTTTTTATTTATTGCTTCCAAAGTTGATAAACCCACGTACCCCACTTAACCCTACTTCACTTTCTTTATCTTATCCTACTTTGATAACCGCCATCTTTACCAAAACCCTAGATCCATGGCATCCTCTTCTTCCATTTCCAGATCAACTCGAAAGACCATTGAATACTATCGCAATGCTACGCAAAAGGTTTTACCTCTCTAGGGATCTCGAAAAGCTTGCAATCCCCACCAGGCAGTGTACCTGACCGATGTAGTATAGTGTAATGGCAAGTACCGGGGGATTGATCGTTCTACTTGGAGATTAGTGTTCGTTAGGATCAAAACTTAATTAGACCTAGGGATGATTCTTTTTGTATTTTTATATTTTATGAAAAGCAAGTAAAAATCTCGGGTATTGCAAGAGTGGGCGGAATTAGTTGCTAGTCAACTAACCCAAATAACTACAAATGCAATGAAAATAAAATAACAAGAAAATAAAATGTTGATAAAAACCTTATAATGAGAGAAACGTGTTTACTTAGATTTCACTACTCCCTAGATATCTTTCATTAATTGACTAGTTTGTTACAATTGCGTGGATGACGGGTTATATTCCTTAATATCATTCGTGGGGCCGTGTACGTTCTTCCCCAACTCTATAAGCTTCTACATCTTCCTATGTCGAGCCGACAACTAGCTCCTAACATGGCATCCTTAGTAGTCACTCATGCATTAATGTGGACGTATAGTCTGGACTGGACCAGGAATGGGCCAGGCCCGGCAAACAGCGGCCCACTCTACTCCTAAACCCTAATTCCATGCCTTATAAATATAGGGCTGGGATTCTCTTCTTGACACAATACGATGCAATATAACAGGTTACTCTAAACCTAACTCTCATATGCTATATCGCATGGATACTAACTTGACCGTCGGAGGTGGATCCCGGGGCTACGGCCTCGGGTCCACTCCTAACGGGTTCTCTTTGTTGACAGGTCTACTCACGGCTTGAGAAGACGACGAACGGCCCAGGGAGAGTCGTCGAATCCAGCCCGCGCCAGATTATGCATCAACAAGTTGGCGCCATCCATGGGACCACGACAAGTTTTGTGCTCTCCCATCACCGGAAAGCAACCATCGAGTTTAAAAGCCGGTAACTTTAAAATATATTTTTTGATAAGATATTTTGATCTTTTTAATAAGATACTACCACATGCTACGGCATACATATTTAAATATCGCATGGGCTACGGGCACCACGATGCGGTACAATATTAATCTAGAATACCCATATATATGCGGTATATATTTTTTAAAATCTTGGTAAACACGATTTTACCTATAGCCGCACTAAGTCCGCACGATCGGACCCACTTTTTCTTTTAGCCGCGAATTAATTCGCGCACATAATATTTTTACGGTTGGTATGCCTGTTCGCGCTTGTTCGCACGTTCGAACAACTGATGTGTAGGGATTGCACCAAGCTTTACCTCTCAAGGGATCTTGAGAAGCTTACAATCCCCACCAGGCAGTGTACATGATCGTTGTAGTATAGTATAGTGACAAGTACCGGGGGATTGATCGTTCAGCTAGGAATAGTGTCGCTAGGATTAGAAAACCTAAATACTAGATCTAGAGATGAGGGATGATTCTTTTTGTATTTTTTTTTTATCTTTTTAAGAAAGCAAATTAAAATCTCGGGTTTGAAAGATTTGGGCGGAATTAGTTGCTAGTCAACTAACCCAATACTAAGATGCAATCAAAATAAAATACGAAAATGAAAATAAAACTATATTAAACTAAAGTTGTGAGCAATAAGTGGAGAAATGTGTTTACTTAGATTTCACTACTCCCTAGATATCTTTTACACGTTAATTACTTGTTATAGTTGCGTGGATGACGGATTGTATTCCTTAATACCATTCATGGGGTGGCGTACTTAACTCCCTAATCCTATGAGTGCCTACTTCACTCCTATGTCGAGCCGGCTAAGAAGCTCCTAACATGGGATCATTAGAATTTACTCATGCATTAAATACAACCAATAAAACCTAGTACACATCGGTTCATGTTTCCTAAGACGTTCAAGCATGTTACCAATTGGAGATCTGCCAGTTTTCTTAAGCCTAACATTGAAATCATTCATCCAATACAACCATAAACAAGTAGTCAACACATAATTAACATCTAGGTTTCATTAGATCCAAGCAAACACAAGATAGATCTAGCCTAACATGGTGGAATTAAGACAAGCACAAGATATAGACAACCAACACATAGACATATTGATTGAATTAAGAGAAGACTTATCTCAATTACACATGTAAGGGTTCAAGGGCTGAAAACCCTTGAAATAGCTGTAAAATTCGTATATGGTTCGGCCTTAGGGTTTCTCCAAACTTCTCTCTTTTTTTATGAATGAAAATTAGAAAACTATATATAGATTTAAGTAGGTGACGGCGTCAAGAACAATGGTGTGACACCGTCATCTCGCCGCCAAATAAATCCTCGGACTGCCTTGATCTACATCTGACGCCGTCATGTAGTCTTCTTTTGTAGGTCGTCACGCATTTAACTCTTGACGCTCTACTTGTGACGCCTTCATGTTTGTACTGGGTCGTCATGAACTTTACTCTTGCCGCCGTCAGGAATGTCCTCTTGACGCCGTCAAGCACTGTTTCCAACATGGAAAATTAAGTCTTTGGCGTTTTCTTCACTTTTATGTTCCAAAAACGTCCGAATCGCTTCCTTTTCCAGATTTCACTCCCAAAGTACTTAAAATCATAAAATGAACAATTTAGAGCAATATTTGATCAAATAAATTCAATTTCGGGCTTAAATGACCCCCTAAAAGTGGTTCATTTTTCGCCTCATCAACAACGCAGTCACGATAAATCTACCCGCGTTAGGCCGTGCGTTCGGACATCTTAGCAGATTAACGCCATGAGCGCACTGTCGCGTACAGGCACCACGATGCTAGTTAATCGCCACGAGCGCACTGGACAAAAGCCGTGGTCACGTTATGTTAGGTCACCATTTTGTAAACACAAGCATAACAATGATAGAAATGAGATGAGAATGAGAATGGGATGATTATAAGATAAAGAGAAATGTAAGAGCAATAGTTTCCTTAAGAAATCAAATAACCAACCAAGTTTACAAGTGGCCTAAGACTAGTATTTATAGGAAAGGAGCTAGGGCAACACTCCTACTCCATCCCTTATTACAATTCGTATGGGCTTGAGGCCCATGGACCTCATTCTTAAGCCTAGTAAACTTAATACAAAATGTAAATGATAGTAAATAATAACTAAGTAACCTAGCATTATTACAAATGACCGAGACTTCATAAAATAGTAAAACTATGATCCCAACACGTTATGTTCATCTGCGATCATCCACAAACGTTCGAGTCTATGCGGTCACGATACATCCATCTGGGTCTGTGCGCGCGATTGAAACTATTAGTCGCGGTCACGGTGTGTCCCTCCGGGTTATTGTTTTTTTTTATGTAAAAAAAAAATAATAAAAATAATATTATTTATGTAGTTTGTAAAACCTCGCGATAGGTGTTATTCGCACTACTACTTTTCTTATGTGTTAATTTCACATGCTATGTGCTATATATTGTTTCACGCTAATCTTTTACCTCATTAGGTTTTATATGTTGCGATTCGCGGTATATACTTTTACTGTTTGCATTAAGTTTTTCAGGATTTGAATAACTCAGTTTAATGCTCCTACAAGAGTAGCACCATCAAACTTGGGGGGCTACCAGGGTACCACTGTTTCCGTACGCGTCACGCAGGTATATTTGGAAGCAGATCGTACATAAGAGGTATTGCAAGCCCGGTACAAAGACGGATTTAAATATTCGCACCATCTTACCGCAGGGGAGACGTCCTCTGTCGGTTGTAAAGATGAATGTAATGTTCGCGCACAGCGCGCATCCTTGTCGCGCGCAGCGCGCACCTTTGCCACAAAAGCATGTCTTCTGTCGCACCATGTTGCATCGCTACTGGTACAAAAGGTACGCCCTTACCCAGGATGTAACATACGAGATCCACCTTCACCATTGTGAGACAATCACAATCGAAATCCTAGTGCGCACTGTCGCATGTGGGCTGCGCAATATGGCCCGTCCCATGTGCACACAAGTTGCGCACACATGGGCGATGTCGTCATGGTTGATTGGGCCTACGCGGCCATGAACAGGACTTAAGTCTAGCATAACATAGCCATGCATTATGTCACACTAGACTTGTTGGACCAGGAATGGGCCAGGCCCGGCAGACAGCGGCCCACTCTATGCCTAAACCCTAATTCCATGCCTTATAAATATAGGGTTGGGATTCTCTTCTTGACACAATATGATACAATATAACAGGTTACTCTAAACCTAACTCTCATATGCTATATCGCATGGATACTAACTTGACCGTCGGAGGTGGATCCCGGGGTTACGTCCTCGGGTCCACTCCTAACGGGTTCTCTTTGTTGACAGGTCTACTTAGGGCTTGAGAAGACGACGAACGACCCAGGGAGAGTCGTCGAATCCAGCCTGCGCCAGATTATGCATCAACAATTAAATACAACCATTAAAATCGTAGTACACATCCGATTCATGTTTCTTAAGACGTTCAAGCAAGTTACCAATTGGAGATTAGTTAGTTTTCTTAAGCCTAACATCGAAATCATTCATCCACAACAATTAATAACAAACAATCAACCAACAAATTAATAGCTAGGTTTCATTACATCTAATCAAATACAAACAAACCTAGCTTAGCATGTTAAAGTAAAGACAAGCATAAGATAAAATCAAACAACACATAGACATATTGAATGATTATGGAAGACTTATCTTTAGACAAGACTATTTTCTCACAACGTTGGTTAATTTTGAAAATAATCCTTTAAAAAGAAAATAATTACTAGATATGTAATTTGATTATTTTCCGGCTTTTGCCCTTCAAATAATAAAACTACAAATCTAAATAATCTCACTAATTATTAATCACAATCCTTTTTTATTAATCCACACTTAAATCACAAATCCATATCACTTAACAAACACTAATAAGCTACTTGCTACGCATACCAATCAAACTAATAAAAACAAATGTTCCAACAAACATGATTATATTAATAAACTAATGATATAAAATAAAAAAAATGGAAAATAGAACCCGATATAACGCGACGAGAATAATAAACCACCCGATTTTATAAACTTGTCAAATAATAAAGTTTATTTCTTTAATAGCTTTAATATCACCAAGTAGTAAATAAAGTTTTTGACTTTAATCACTAATTAGCTTTATAAAAACTAGAAAAACTATAAGCTTTATTAATAAGTAAGCTTATAAAACCCTTAAGCTCCTCGCCTTATGTAGAGAATGATGAGAAACTAGGAAAAAATCACAACTTTATGCAATGTTAGTTCGAATAAGCCATCAAATAAACTAAATCTAGATTAAAATAGCTATAAATAAGCTAATCTAATCTAGCAAAACTAGTAATAGAACCAAAAAGCTAGAAAGCTAATAGATCTATACTAGTTATAATCAACCAAAACTAAAAAGCTAGATTGAATTGAAGAAAAGAAGAATTAAGCTAATTAGATAAAAAGTAATAAGCTAACTAGATTTATTAAGAAAAAGTTTTGAAATTAAAAAAAGACTAGGTGAAATAAGCCTAAAATTATTAGATCTAATAAAACTAAAGGAGTTATGAAAAGAAATGAAGAATTAAAAAAAAATGCTTAATCAATAAGCTACAATAAGCTATCAATCTAAAATAGAATTTAAGATAAAAGGAAAATAAAAATAAAAATAAAAGAGATAGATGAGAATAAGACATAGTGTAAGCTAAGTTGGATTATTAAAAGAAATCACAATCTTCATTAATAAGCATAAGTTGTTAACAAATAAGCTTGTAAAAAGTTATTACAATTCAAAACTACTAGTACAAAACTAATAATAAGCTATTACAATAAAAAAAAAAAAAAAAAAAAAAAAACTACAAAACTAATTCTACTCCTAATATCCTAAATGCTAAAAGAAATAAATTGTGTGTAATAAAAGTGAAGAGAGAATGAATAGCTCTTGAATCCGGTGATGTATTTATAGCAATGATTGGATGACTCTCCTTACTTCTCGATCCTCTGCCAGTGTCAGCTATAAAATGCTTTTTCATAAAGGACACGTGGCGGCTCGCAATTGGTTGGAGGTGCATCATCAAGTGGGACGTGGCATGCTCTGATTTGTTGAAGAAACTATACTGGAGCGAGAGTGGTGAATGACAGCATACTTCACACGCCCTTTGCAATTAAATTTGGGAGCATGGAGTTCACGTGGAGTCTTTAAAAGAGAAATTATAATCCACACTAACATGCTACACACCCATGTGCCTATTGCCATTTTAAATCTGCTCACGTGACTTTACTTTGAGTCCACCAATATACTTCAATTTTCATTCTTTCTTTTTTGTGGTAAATGACTTCACGTAGGATCACAAAGCATTCCTCAATTTTATTTTTTTTCCTTTGTCTTGTTTTGTCGCAAGTGCATAAGAGAAGTGGTCCATGCATGCCAACTTTACCTTTCTCTTGCAAATTATCAACTCAACATTTCATCTTCATGCCATGTTGACCAAAACTCACGTACCACTTTGCTTAGTATCAATACATTTAATCTTTAAGTACTTGCTTGTTTTCTTTCACATACTAGTAAATAGCATCGTGGTCCCCTTTTTCTTCATTTTATTTGTTGCATGTGCCAAGAGGAGCAGGACCACATCGATACCTCTTTTCATTTTATTATTGCGTTATTTCCATATCTGGACCCCAATACAACTTGAATTCCTTTTTTCTTCTTTTGTTGTAATTTTTTCGTATAACCAAATGTAAAAGCATATCAAATGGCTGGTCTTGGTATTTCATTTCTTTATTTCTTTCCATTTCTCTCGCTAGCCAATAGGAGTAAGCAAGTCTTCAAATTGAGAGGAGTCACGTGCAGCAAAAGATATCAAATCCTCTTCATTTTCATTTAAAGAACTTGGGCTTGGGGATGATCTAGAACTGTCTTGGGCCTACTCGTTGTTGGACTTTCTTTATACACGAGCTGGGTTGGATTTCGTAGGCCTGCTAAGGTTGGGTTATATCATTTCTGTGCTTGGGCCAGGTGGACGCTGGATCAGATATCATCATTCCATGGCCATCAAACTTCTTTTTAACACCTTTATGAGCATTCTTTCATTATCCTTAAATTTTTCGCCTATTGCCTCAATGTTCAAAATAAAATTATCGTTGATCCCATAATTTCGTGCATTTTCCAATCTCGTGCTCGTTTTTGTCCATTTTGATATTTATTTTGTCCATTTCCATATCCGTTACCTGCACATTCAAAAACACAAAAACAACATATATTTGGCATTTTTATTATGTTTTTGGTCTTTTCGGCCCGGTTTTGGTCAACTAAAATGTGTGTAAATTAACACACACCAAAATCCCCCCGACTAAAGTATTGTCGTGCCCTCACGCAATCTCATCACCTCACGCTTTTTAGATAAATAATTTCATAACTCTTCCTACTGACTTTGTAAAGTAGCAAGGAGGTTCAATAGAAGTTACAAAATCATTTATTCCTGAAAACACCCCGTTTTTCCAATTTTATTTCTTATACTACTTATCACTACTATTTTTGTGTTTTTCACTTTATTCATGTGACGGTTTGTTGACTTTCATTATTTTTCAATAATTTTTAGGGTCAAAGAGTAGAAACACTTCTCATTGAGAAATGACCATACGGATAAAAATCGTCATCCTTGATTTTTCACAAGCCCCTAAACTTAGCTTAAAAACGAGATCACAGCTTATCTACAAGTTAAATACTAACACTACTCATAAACGTTACTTGTGAAAACCTCTTACTCCCATGTCCTAAGTTTTGTATCTCAAGATTTTTTTTTTTGTTGAGAAATGAATTTCTTCATATTTTCTCGTTTCAATACTTTTTAATCCGATAGATATACAAAGTTTAAACACTAAGTAGTTTTTCATTTTCTCTCAAGAACCACTGCAATAGAAATTCGGTCCACATCAAAGAATTGGGTACATACAATCTCATATATAAGTTGCGGAGTACTACACGTGCACCTCATGTGTCCAATTCAGAATCATCCACATGCATCTCACGTGCCAACAACTTTTATAACACTTAAGCTCTTATTCAACATAACTTTCACTTTTCACTTTTTTTTCATTTTTAATTTTTCATACTTTTCTTTCTTTACTTTTTTCTTCGTCAATGGAAGCTTATCGGGTAGCTCCAAAACCACATACATAATCAACTTTTGACTTTTGATTTTTTTTTTCATTTTTTATGTTCCTTGATATGTACACAACTTCTAGAGCAAAGATTCTTCTAAGAAAATAAAAAACTAAATATTATTCAAACCTAAATACCACTAATTACCCTAGAACATCTATTATATATTGGTGATATAATTTTGCGGGAGTAAAAAGTCACAAGTACCTCTTATGAGCTCTAAAGAGAACCAACTACTCTACGTTTAGCATCTAACTTCTAAATAAACTCTGTAGAACCGTAGAGGGGGTGAATACGGTTTCTTAGGCTTTTAAGACGTTTAAAAACTTTAATCCTCAAAGAAAACCAAGTGGTTGTATAATCAAACCAAACAACCACACACGCAACCAAAGTGTATAATGCGAGTAAAGAAAGACACCACGATATATACTGGTTCGGGATGGGGGGTTTATACCATCCATACGTCTAGTTGCGAATCCGCGACTCCGATACTATTCACTAGTATAATCCTTTCGGTGGACTACAAACCGTTACAATTCACTCCACCGATATTCACCAATATCGATGCTCACAAAGAAGGACTTAATCCCAACGGTATTCCTCCCTCAGAAACCACCCAAAAGAATCTTGCGACTCGACTTCACCTAAGGGTCACCAAGACCACTACCAAGACTTCTCACCGGAAGTATCAAACCCCAACTAGATCCCCAATGATCTAGGCTTGGTTACCAAGAAACAAGACTTCCCTTACAAATAATTGAATGATTGAATATATGTTTGAATAATCAAGCCCTAACCTAACCTAGTGACTCGATTTTAGTAGAAAGGGTATAGATAAGAAAACCCTCGACACAATCAAAAGAGTGAATTAGGTTCTTGTGATTCTTCCCTTGCAAGTAGATGTATTCTTTCAAAGATGTTAGAGTGATAAACAAGAACACAAGATTAGAGATTGAGAGAGAGATAGAGATTTGAGAGTGTTTAGAGAGAAAGAATAATGGCAAGGGGTGAGGAATACAAGAGGCAAGGGTGGTATTTATAGGCCAAGAACCCAACTTGGGAAAATTTTACCGAGGCTGGTGCGCTGCCCACGCGTTGATGCGTGGGTGGCGCACCAGACACCCTTGGAAAATTTTCCCAAAGCTTTGGGTGTTGGCTTTATAAATACCTTACCTTACTAAACCCCCAATTGTACTTCACACTAAACCTTAACATTAATCAATCTAAGGTTTACCAACTCAAATAGCCAATTTGGAAAATGTTTTGTGAAGTGTTTAAATAAAAACCAAATTACCAAGGGTATAAAGTGTAGATAGGGTAATTTGGAAGGGGTAGAAGTGTATCTCCTCACATGGCATAGAAAAGAGAGAAAGAATATGCCAAGGAATATTCCAATGCTTGGGGGGGGGGGGGAGAATGAGATGGAGGGTTGAGATGAAATGGTTTGAATTGGATGGCTTGGATCAAAGGGAGCCTCCTATGGTTTTCAAATAATTTGGCATGTGGGGAATATGGAGGGTTGAGATAAGTTGATTTGAAATAGATGGCTAGGATCAAAGATGCCTTGTGTTTGGATTGAAAAAGGATAATCCAAAGGAATATGCTTTGCTTGGGGGGAAAGGGTGAATCAATGGTTGAGATGGTTTTGGTTTGAAATGGATGGCTTGGATTAAACACATGTGATGGTATAGAGAAGAGGATGAGATGAATGGTTGAGATGTATTGAAATTTGAATTTAATGGCTAGGATCAAAGGAGCATCCTTTGGGATTCAAACAATTCCCATGTGTTGAATATGAAGGGTTGATATGTGTTGTAAGGGAATGAATGGTTGAGATGTAGTGTGTAAGGGAATATGTAAGAGTGTAAGAGATTGTGTAAGAGAATATATGATTTGGATATGGTTGGATTTATCTTTTGTAGAGATGAGAATAAGCTGATTAAGACATAATCTAATTGTCATTAAGAAGAAAAGGTTTAGACAATTAAGATTATAAGTTGAGAAAATCATTGGTTACTTATAAGTTCAAGTAACACAACGTCGAGAATCCATAGGTTCATATCTCGTGACTTTCCACGACTCGACGTTCTCAACTAATACATTGGTTCAAACAAGTTAAGTGCTTTGCCTTAATGTAAAGCATAACCCAAGTGGGAAAGGATGCGTTTACGCAAAGTGACCTTTGACTTAGTTTGACCAATAAGGGAGTAAACCCGTTACGTAATTAGAGAAGACGTAAGCACAAGATATGAGCATATGGATGCTTCAACACGATGTCACGTGAAATATACAAGCTCCCTAAGTTTAGAAAAGCCTTGGCTAGAGGCGATAGTTAGAAAACATGAGTTGGCATTTTCCCGTAAATGGGTGTTTTAAAAGTAGGATCTCTCAAGTCTCAAAACTCGTTTCGAGTGTTCTCAATTAAGCACATAACATATTCATACATGTATTGAAAGATCCACATTTGTCGGGTAAGGGGAAAGCCGACTTTCAAAATTCGCCCGGAACCATACAGACTCCTGGCGCGTCACCCGCGCGTTGACGCGCGGGCAGCGCGCCAGGAGCAGACATTGGCCCCGGCGATTTTGAGCTAACATTTGTTATTTTATGTGTTTTGATGGTTTATTTGTCATCATTAAAACATAAAGAGATCTTGATCATGTTGCCTCAACAAACTCTATTATTTCTCGCTCTTCGCAATTTAAGATTCCAAGTAATGAAACCAGCAAATACTTAGCCGATAATCAGCCACGCATATATAAAGTCAGATACGGAAACTTGCAAATTCTAGAAGAAGAATTCGTGTTTTCTAGCTCCTTATGTAAAAGACTAGCTAAAGCTTTTAAGCTGCGCATGTATAAAGTCAAGTACGGGAACTTGCAGATTCTTAATGAAGAATTTGCATTTTATAGCTCCTGGTATACAAGACTAGCACAAGCTTATGTGATTATCATTGGTTAAGAGAGACAAGCTAAGGCTCAACACGCCCGGTCAAGTCAAAATATTTATTCCTACTCTCGCCAGCTAGAAAGTCAACAAGGTGTCAAAACACTTATTCTATTTTTGCACAATTTTTTTCACTTTTCGCATCATTTTTTTATAACTTTTTCATGACATTTTCATCCATTTTTCTTCAAAATTTTTCAAATTTTCAAATTTTTTTAGGAAAAACGGAGTTGCAAGAGTTCACAGCAAAGTGCAAGGAAAAAATCAGATCGAAAGATCACCCCCCCCCCCCCCCCCCCCCCAGACTTAAACGAAACATTGTCCTCAATGTTTAAAAGGTAAGGGTTCCCCTACATAAATCTAAGGCTGTTTATTAATTATGCCAAAAGATAAATGTTAGTTGATAAGATTAGGATATTGGATATATGGATGAGCAACGAATAATGAAACTCGAGTGGAGACAAAACAATGAGCACGAGAGTCTTCATTATTCGGGCAAATCCTGGACATTCACAAACAACAACGAAAACACGAGATTTGGAAGAGGTAGCCCTCCTCATGTCACACTTATTAGAAATAAGAAAATAAAGAAGATGAATGGATAAGCATGGGGTGCCTCCCACGAAGAGCTTGTTTTTTTATCGAGTCGTGTAGCTTAGACTCGCCCCGAATTTACTTAATCTTGGGGGAGCAATTGGAACAGACAACCGGCAAGAAATACGAAGATGCCGGGGTCAAAGACGGTATCCTCACTCCCGGTGGAGTGAAGGAGAGGAGAAGTCACATCATATATGAAGTAAGGAAGAAAAATCATGATAATGATCAGGGTAAGCTCGTCGTCCTTAAAAGGAAACTTCATATTTGTATCATTAAAGCTTATACTTTCAAGAAATGACTCTGGAGGGAGAGTCGGGGTTAAATCATCAATAAGAAAATTCTCATGATTCAGAACATCTCCCCCCGGGTCAGGATCTTCCTCAAAACAAAAAGGATCATTCTCCGGTGGAGATATGATATGAGTAAGTTCATCGGAGAACTTCTCGTGAAGAGAATCAATCATATGATGTGGGTCCTAGACCTCGGGTTCCATTTCGGACTCATCAAATATTGAATATCGGGTTATTTGAAATTAGAGTAAAATCCGAATCAAAGTCAAATAACAGATTTGTGATAATCAAATTGAATGTTTCGGAAACCCTTGGAACAAGGTTATCAATATCCTTAGGAGGATTGAATTCAACTTCCTTCGGAGGGAGAGAAAGTGACGGTTCTTCGTTTAATAATTTTTCAAGCAAAAGACTATCTCCCTCCGGATCAAAATAAGTATCATCCACTTCCGTCGAAATGGAATCATTATTAGCAAGAAAAGTATCGACATCTTCCAAAACGGGGTCACTTTCCTCAACCGGTGTGAGAGAAGGATGGGAAGAGTCGGGAATGATCGATTCGATACATGGAGTGGGATTGATCGTAGAGTTTTCTTCTTTATAAGGCTCATCTTTATCACTTTCATCAGGATAATGAGGTAAATTAACCAAAGGACCATGTTTTCTTCTAAGAATCAACTCATGAATAAGTTTTAATTCAGCTATCAAGTGCTCTTGAGTACTTAATATCGAAATAAGTTCTCTATTCATATCACTCTGAGGTTGTGTTTGAATCATTTGGTATTGTGGAGGTTGGTCGTGAATGATTGATTCAAAAGAAGAAGTGGGAGTGCCACTTGGAGGATTAATGGATCTTTCGCACCAATTACAATATTCGTTTCTACAATTATTTCCGCACCTCTCACAAATACACTTGTAACAACGATACGAATTCTCCATTGGAATCTTGCAATGAAAACAATGATAGCCGAGAGACGCCATAAGAATTAAACATAAGAGGGAGAAAGAGATAGAATTAAACGATTTTAGAGGATTAGGGAAGGAGAATTAAACGATTAAGAGGATAACAAGATTATTTTTGGATTTTTATGACGGATGAACAAATCAAGATAAAAAATCAAAAAAGAAAAATATTTTTGGGTTTTTATATTAGAAAAATGGAAAACAAATGAGGATAGAAGAAGAGAACAAAAAGTTTTTTTTTCTTTTTTTTTTTTCTTTTTTTTTTTTTTTTTTTTTTAATGAAAAATATTTACAAAAATAAAATGATATATTTACGGGGAAGGTTTTCAAAACACAAATCAATAAACGCGAATCAAAAACTCTTAACACACTTCCCCGGCAGCGGTGCCATGTGATTTGATGCGAGTTTAGAGGTTAAAGTGTTCCGAAGAAACACTCGTGAAAGTATTTCCCCGGGTCGTATCCCAACGAAGTGTGAATTGAATTCGTGGTTCGGTTCGTGATTTGTGAAGTGAATAGTGAAAGATAATAGAGATATTGTGATATTATAACTACGAGTACCAAACATAGACTAAAAGGCAACTAGGTTATTCTAAAAATGATCTAAAAGATATATATGGGAAATATGTTTGCTAAGTAACGTGAAAAGCTCATTAAGTGTGGACTAAGGTTTGACGACGAATTATATTCCTTAGACAAGACTATTTTCTCACAACGTTGGTTCATTTTGAAAATAATCCTTTAAAAAGAAAATAATTACTAGATGTGTAATTTGATTATTCTCCGGCTTTTGCCCTTCAAATAATAAAACTACAAATCTAAATAATCTCACTAATTATTAATCACAATCCCTTTTTATTAATCCATACTTAAATCACAAATCCATATCACTTAACAAACACTAATAAGCTACTTGCTACGCATACCAATCAAACTAATAAAAACAAATGTTCCAACAAACATAATTATATTAATAAACTAATGATATAAAATTGAAAAGGAATGGAAAATAGAACTCGATATAACGCGACGAGAATAATAAACCACCCGATTTTATAAACTTGTCAAATTAAAAAGTTTATTTTTTTAATAGTTTTAATATCACAAAGTAGTAAATAAAGTTTTTGACTTTAATCACTAATTAGCTTTATAAAAACTAGAAAAACTATAAGCTTTATTAATAAGTAAGCTTATAAAACCCTTAAGCTCCTCGCCTTATGTAGAGAATGATGAGAAACTCGGAAAAAATCACAACTTTATGCAATATTAGTTCGAATAAGCCATCAAATAAACTAAATCTAGATTAAAATAGCTATAAATAAGCTAATCTAATTTAGCAAAACTAGTAATAGAACCAAAAAGCTAGAAAGCTAATAGATCTATACTAGTTATAATCAACCAAAACCAAAAAGCTAGATTGAATTGAAGAAAAGAAGAATTAAGCTAATTAGATAAAAAGTAATAAGCTAACTAGATTTATTAAGAAAAAGTTTTAAAATTAAAAAAAGACTAGGTGAAATAAGCCTAAAATTATTAGATCTAATAAAACTAAAGGAGTTATGAAAAGAAATGAAGAATTAAAAAAAAATGCTTAATCAATAAGCTATCAATCTAAAATAGAATTTAAGATAAAAGGAAAATAAAAATAAAAATAAAAGAGATAGATGAGAGTAAGACATAGTATAAGCTAAGTTGGATTATTAAAAGAAATCACAATCTTCATTAATAAGCAAAAGTTGTTAACAAATAAGCTTGGAAAAAGTTATTACAATTCAAAACTACTAGTACAAAACTAATAATAAGCTATTACAATAAAAAAAAACTACAAAACTAATTCTACTCCTAATATCCTAAAGAAATAAATTGTGTGTAATAAAAGTGAAGAGATAATGAATAGCTCTTGAATCCGGTGATGTATTTATAGCAATGATTGGATGACTCTCCTTACTTCTCGATCCTTCTGCCAGTGTCAGCTATAAAATGCTTTGTCATAAAGGACACGTGGCGGCTCGCAATTGGTTGGAGGTGCATCATCAAGTGGGACGTGGCATGCACTGATTTGTTGAAGAAACTATACTGGAGCGAGAGTGGTGAATGACAACATACTTCACACGCCCTTTGCAATTTAATTTGGGAGCGTGGAGTTCACGTGGAGTCTTTAAAAGAGAAATTATAATTCACACTAACATGCTACACACCCATGTGCCTATTGCCATTTTAAATCTGCTCACGTGACTTTACTTTGAGTCCACCAATATACTTCAATTTTCATTCTTTCTTTTTTGTGGTAAATGACTTCACGTGGGATCTCAAAGCATTCCTCAATTTTATTTTTTCCATTGTCTTGTTTTGTCGCAAGTGCATAAGAGAAGTGGTCCATGCATGCCAACTTTACCTTTCTCTTGCAAATTATCAACTCAACATTTCATCTTCATGCCATGTTGACCAAAACTCACGTACCACTTTGCTTAGTATCAATACATTTAATCTTTAAGTACTTGCTTGTTTTCTTTCACATACTAGTAAATAGCATCGTGGTCCCCTTTTTCTTCATTTTATTTGTTGCATGTGCCAAGAGGAGCAGGACCACATCGATACCTCTTTTCATTTTATTCTTGCGTTATTTCCATATCTGGACCCCAATACAACTTGAATTCCTTTTTTCTTCTTTTGTTGTAATTTTTTCGTATAACCAAATGTAAAAGCAAATCAAATGGCTGGTCTTGGTATTTCACTTCTTTAGTTCTTTCCATTTCTCTCGCTAGCCAATAGGAGTAAGCAAGTCTTCAAATTGAGAGGAGTCACGTACAGCAAAAGATATCAAATCCTCTTCATTTTCATTTAAAGAACTTAGGCTTGGGGATGATCTAGAACTGTCTTGGGCCTACTCGTTGTTGGACTATCTTTATACACGAGATGGGTTGGATTTCGTGGGCCTGCTATTGCTGTGCTATATCATTTCTGTGCTTGGGCCAGGTGGACGCTGGATCAGATATCATCATTCCATGGCCATCAAACTTCTTTTTAACACCTTTATGAGCATTCTTTCATCATCCTTAAATTTTTCGCCTATTGCCTCGATGTTCAAAATAAAATTATCGTTGATCCCATAATTTCGTACTCTTTCCAATCTCGTGCTCGTTTTTTCCGTTTTGATCTCTATTTTGTCCATTTTCCATATCCGTTACCTGCACATTCAAAAACACAAAAACAACATATATTTGGCATTTTTATTATGTTTTTGGTCTTTTTGGCCCTGTTTTGGTCAACTAAAAGGTGTGTAAATTAACACACACCACGTCTCGTGTAAACTTCATATCCACCACTTTGCCAACACATGACGCCGTCACTTGTAAAGCTTGACGCCGTCAGGTACTATTTCCAGCTTGAATTTGGAGACTTTGCTGTTTTCTTCACTTTTCGCTCCAAAAACGTCCAAAATGCTTCCTTTTCCAGATTTCTTCTCCAAAGTACCTAGAATGACAAAAGGAACGATTTGAGGCAATATTTGATCAAATAATCATGACTTAGGGCTTAAATGACCCCTAAAAGCGTAACAGTTTTCGCCTCATCAAATACCCTTACACTTGAGATTTGCTTGTCCTCAAGCAAATGCGCTTTTATTCTAATCAAAATACAAGCTAGGGGTCATTTAACACTAATATAAAAGTAATTACAACAAATGATCGTCCCAAAACAAGCACGGAAATTATACACTAGCATCTCACAAATAGTGTTAGATACTCACATCTCTCGGGTGTAATAGAAGTATATATCACAAATGAAAATAAAAAATATCTCTCACTACTTGTCATAGCACATTGATTACCATAGGCTTGGGAAAGGATCAAACCTCCACCACTTGGCGTAAGCACCTAGAATAAACTATCAAAGAGGTCTTTTAAAGGGTTGTAACGTGAGGTGTAGGGATATGATAAACACGGTTTTGTTGGATAAAGACAATCTTTACTGGCGGCGTGCTAATCATCTTGGTCAATTACTTGTACAATGTGGCGTTGCTAAGCTAAGACTCAACTCGACTTAAGCTAATCATAAACTAACAAAAACATAAAATAAACATAAAAGGAAACAGGATAGTAGTCCGTATGTTTTTTTCTCTTTCTTTTTCTATTTTTTTTTTCTTTTTCATGATTTTTTTCGATTTTTTTTCATACACTCTTGCCCTACCATCCAAAATAATACATCGTAGGGAATTTGCATTCCCCTTACACTTGAACTTTTACATACTTTACAATTAACTATTCTAATGACTCGAATTAAGATAATCGAAACACTTGGAGTACTTTTTAATATATTAACACACATATGGGGGGTCATAATTGACGTATTCCCCAATACTCCATAACAATAGTACTTAACCCATGAGTCTCAATCGTCCCAAAATAATATGTACAAGATATGACTCGACTTAGCAACCATGTAATCAATTAGACAATTAACTATGGGTTTAAACATGTAACAATAATGCACTAAAGATGAGTGCATACAAGGAAGGCTAAGGCGATTTAGGTGTACATTTGGGGGTGGATTGTAAACAAATTCTTCCTTTAAGTAAAATGCTTAAAGTTAGAAACGAAAAAGATAGGCTCGGAGGGGTGCACTAGGGGTATCATGTACTAAAAATGAGTACATCGCAAAGGTGTGGAAAAATTAATTGATTTTACTAGTCAAGTGTATTGACTTTATTGGTCAAAGAATTATGATACGGGTTTAACACAAGGGTTATCCTAATGCCTCTTATCATGTAGTAAATCCTACTAAACGAATGTAGTCTCAGTAGCGGTCTCGGGATGCATCACTATCACAAGTTCTAGAATCTAAGTACTATCGGTATACTCATAAGCATTTTTTCCTAACAAATCTAGGGGCGAACCTCACATATTTGGGGTGTAAAATTTTTAGTGGTATGGTTTTTGTGCTAGTCATAAACTCCTATCCATGAGACGCTTATTAAGGCTGAAGCTTCACTCCTATATGTTGTAAAAAAATTAAATTTGGCGCTAAAATTACCCTAACAACTGTTTCTCTTAGTTTTATTACACACCTACTATTAAACAAACAAACATCAAGTGCAATTGCATTCTCTAAGGTATCATCATTTACCCTCCCCTTACACTTAGGCTAAACATTATCCCCAATGTTCAGTAAAAATGATGTAAAAGTAACGAAAGTAAAAGTATGAAACAAATACTCCCCTGATTCATTCGGTGTGGATAATGTGTTAACATGGTTAGATCCTCCTCCAAGAAAATGAACGTTGAAAGCTTACCTCCAGAAATATAAATCATCTTCTTATCCAATATAACATGTTAAACCTGAGAAAACAATCATGGCAAACCTCGCGTATAATCGGCGGCAAACTCTATATATAATAAAATCATATAAAACAAATTAAGATATAATGCTTGTGGAATGAATATTTGCAAATTTCCTGGAGTTTATAAAACTAAAGATTTAACAAAAACTCTATGACTCTGACAGAAAAACAAAACTTGCAAAATTTCCAGAATTTTACACTTGACGCCGTCAGGTTATGACCCTGATGTCGTCAGAAGTGACTTGCAGAAATTTCATGTTAAGTTTCAGGAAAATTTCTGGAAAAACTCATGCCTTAATTCCTGGAAATCCTGCAAAACATCATTATGACTCGATACAAGCATTTCACTCAAACAAATACTAATATGCATATTCGTTTAATATTGTTGTGATTCATGTTTAATCTCGTTCTTAGAAACAAATTTGAATTTCCCTTACACTTATCTTTTGCAAAATACCTTTATATGTAATCAAGACGAAGTTAAAAACAAAATAAAACATTTTCACAATTTACTTTGAAACATGAGTCACAAACAATAAAAATAAAACATGCATACGAAAACAAATAAAATCAAACAAACAAATAAAGCTTGGGTTGCCTCCCAAGAAGCGCTTTTCTTTATTTACGAGTCTTGTAGCTAGATTCAAAGTCATGGGTTATCACATGACCTCGTCATTGGCCACGGGCTCTAGGTCATCATCGGGTTTGGTCTTATATTCCGTACTTAGTTGCAAGCATTCTTTATAGAAGCCAAGTATTTTTTTCATTACATGGTCTACTCCTCTACGTCTATCCTTATCATTCCTATAGTAGACCGCTTGCTTGTGCTCTTTCTCAAGGTCCGATAGAAGTCAGTATTGATCTATCTTATATGGCATTTGGTAGGCTACTTCATTGGTTTCGTCCTTGAACCTAACTATCCCTAAGGATGGGTCATAATTCATTTTAGAGGCTTTAACGAATGGCTTTCCAAACACTACTTGAGTTAGGCAACTATCTATTACCGGACGAATATCTTCTACAATCACAAAGTCGGTAACATATGTGAAATTTCCTACAAGCACATGCAATACCTTTACTCTTCCTACAAAGTTACTCATCCAACCCGTGTTGGAAAATATCCTAGGTCCGAGTTGCTTTTTCATTATCCAATTATAGTGGATCCTAGTCATGATGTTTATGATTTAAGATCGATGTAGGCTTTCCACACATGCCCATGCCCAATGTTGCATGGTATATTGATATTAGAGGGATCTCCTGTGGTGAGTACTTATTTACTCACCTTTTCTTAGCTAAAATATGACTTAATAATCCAAAAACTAACCCAAAACGCCAAAGAAAGTGTGTTTTTGTGATTGTGAATGTGCAGGTACGAATATTTTAATAAAAGACGAAAAACAAACGGATACCGGCAAAAACAAGCACGAGAGTGGAATGAGTGTCAAAGTTGAGCTTACAAAAGACCTTAGAGATTTGAGAATTGCCAGATTTGGTCCCTGGTCAAAGTTTGAAGAAATTACACTTTCAGTCCCTAAACTTTCATCAATTGACAAAAGAGGTCCTTTGAAGACATTTTTCAAGAAAAGTCAAAGTCAACCCTCATGAATCAGAATATTACAAGAGAAACCCTTTGATCACACTCTTGGAGCTTGGCAGAATCAATCTCTACAGTTTCAGAATTTCACTTTTAGTCCTTGCTTATTATTAGTACTAATTCTGAAAACTAAAATACCAATCCAATTCCAAAGACTTGGTCCTTGTCCAAATGATAAAAATCCAAGCCTAGTCCAAAACACCAAATTCCAAACCCAAGCCAATTACCCTTTACCCGAGCCCAAAATACTCTACGGTAAATGATGAGTGCTCAAACACTCATCGTTTTGTCGTATTTAAACTGCCAAAACATCCGAAAAACACTCAGAAATGCATCAAAATACTAAAAATATCCCAGGGATTGTACTTTATACGTTTCAGATGCAAAATGAGTAAAAAACAATGAAAAACAAACAAAGTTTACATAATTGGCAGTTTTAGTCCCCCAATTTTCAAAAATTTACAAAACTAGTCCCTGAGCATTTGTTTTGAAAGAAAAGTCATCCCAAGTCCTTTGGAATTCAAAAATTGTCAAAATAAGTCCTTGGGTGAAAACTTTGGAAAAATTACATGTTTGGTCCCTGCAGTTTGGAATTTGGCATAATCAGTCCCTGGGGTTTTTGAGGTGAAAAATATGTTTTGTGGTCCTTATGTTACTACATTATGGCAAGTTTGGTCCCTTGACTCAACTATGGTAATATTGCAAGATCAGCCTCCATTTTCAGAAAAATTACGCAATTGGTCCTTGTAATACAAAACCAAACAGATCCTACTTATTACTAAGCCCCAAAACCCTTATACCCAATTACCCCCAACCCTGATCCAGTCCACTCCCTTTGGCCCAAATACCACCCAAGCCCACCCAACGTTTTAATAATAAAAAGGACGGGTCAAAAGCCATGGTCAACTCCCATCCCCTTCCTCTCTTCCCCGCCAAAACAACCAGCCCCCAACCTGTACCTCCCCAACATCTTTGTCCCGTCCCCTCCTTTCTCCAACATACCCTACAACAGCCACCCTACACCCCCCCATAAGTCAAATCCTCACCGATACCAATCCCACTATCCATCCCCATCCACGCTGGCAATCCTCCATCCTATTTTGGGCGCCAAGAATGCAATTGAGGGGCTAGGATTACTTCTATAACAATTAGATGGCTAGGATTTGTTGGAAGAAGCACAAGTGTCATCTCAGAGCTGCTTTCACTAACAAAAGAAACACAAAGAAGGGAAGAAGCCCTAGTTAGTATAAATAGGTAGTCCTTGTAAGCCTTGAGGGCACACTTATCTTTAATTTTTTGTAATTTCCTTTCAGTACTTTTAATGTTTAAATTGTAATTCGTTTTCTTAAAATTAAGCCAAGTATCAATTCAGTTTCAAGCTTTTCATTTTTATTTACCAATTGCAAGTTTATCCATCATTGTTGTTTAAGATATGTTCTAAACTGTTTTAGAAAGCTTGTAGAAGTTTCACTAAGAAGCTACTTCATAAAAAAAAAAAAAAAAAAAAAAAAAAAAAAAAAAAAAAAGAAGAAGAAATCAGAAAACCAGGAAATACAAAGAAAATCACAAAAAAAAATTATAAAAATATAAAGAAGAAAGAAGAAGAAAAGCAAGGAGCAGAGTGAATCATGGATGGCTCTGGTTTAGAATTCCATGGGGAATGATAGGTTTTGAGTTTGATCCTTGGTTAAGTTGGTTGTCAGGAATGCACATTGTGAGTCCTTAATTCAAATTTTTACATCTCTTGTAGCATTGCTTGTTATAAGCTAACTACTATTTTATTCAGCTTATTAGTGGTATTCATGGTATATTAAATCTAGTTTAGTATAATAGTTATAATTTTAATAGCATTTACATAAAAATTCAATCTCACTGTCTCATTAAGTCTACTTTTGAGATTTTTGGTTTGGCTGGTCCATGGTTATTTATATTTGAGTTTCTGTGTTTAAATAAGGCTAATACATCACAAGGTATGCTAAAATTGAGATTTCATGGTTCAAACCACTTAGTTGCTTCTAAAATCTCAAAACAGATAACATTAAAGGGGTGTTTGGATTAGTTGGGTTCTCAGTAATTCATAGTGTTTCTGGGATGGAACTTTGCTTAAACAGCTCCTTAAAGGGTTACTTAATATGGTTAGGTCATAAAATGCATTAGGTATTTAGCTAAAGTCAAACTTCACTTAAGTTTCTTGAAACTGCTTCATAGAAGATTTTTAGGAGTAGCATAAACTTGAATTTGGTTTAGATACAAGTAAGTTAACTTAGTTTAGGATCTCATTAGGTTAAAACAACATTTTTAGTCATCTAGGTAGGATCAAAGTTCAAGAAAGTCAAAAGAGTTTCAAAACTAAAAAGTCAAAAATTCATGTTTACTCAGTTTTTCCAAAAATTGGGTGAATTGTTCTGATTTTTGAGAGTTAAATTGGGACCTGAAACTTGTTGTGGTTGAAGTATCCCAGCTAATCTTTGATGTTCCATTGACATTATATTTTTGGCAATTTTTCTGTGGACCCCACACCCCTCCAAAGTAACCTGCAGGGCAAGGGTATGCCCTGCACCCAAGCTTTTGCTCCACTGACCCATTTTCAATTAACTACAACTCCCCCTTTTGTTGACCTTTTTCCTTGGTTGTTGTTGTTATAAGTAGTCACTAGTACTATTTTTGTGCATGTGCCTTTTGATTTCCCTTGCACGTTTATCTGTGTGTTTAGTTTGCCCATCCAAACTTGCCCATTTTGGACCCATAACTGCTGATGTATCAGTAGTTAACTGAGCTTGTTGATTTTTTTATCCCTGAGTGATTCTTGTGGTTGCATCCCTGTTGTTTTCAGATAATTTGAGTTGCCTAAGTTTGCATTTACCTAAGTTTGCTTTAGCTTGAGCTTGTGTGCTTATCTGATCACTCTTCCATTCATTGCCTCTTCAGTTTTTGGTTCCCTTTTCACAAGTCTCTCAACAGCTCAACACTTGAGCTTATACCGAGCTTGTAGTAGTTTGAAAAGCCCACTATGTGGTCTTGAATGTCCCACAATCATTTTAGACCCAAGAGCTTTTGTCCTTTGCTGAATTGAGCCTACAAACTACCCTGCTAGGCTTGTTTGGTCTGTGGGTATTTGGTTTTGCTTATTTGATGATTGTAGCTTATTACTGAGTTTAGGTGCATGTTTTAGCTTTTCTCTAGTTCATTTAACCTATCTTTAGTTTGTTTTGTCTTTGGTTCTCACTAATTAGCTTCTTTAGTAGCTTTTTTATTTATAAAATCCAATTTCACCTCAATAAGCTCACTGTTAAGCTTATTTGAGTGCACTGAGCTTATTTTTGAGATCCAAAGAAGTTCCCTTTACAAAAGTTTGTTATTTTAAATAGTAAATTAGTTGTGTAAAAGAAAAATCAAGAAAATCCCACTTCTCAAAAAGTGATAGCTTCTATTTAAGCTTTTTAGCTTATTTATTAGCTTTTTCAAAAGCACTTTTCATTTTTATAATATTCCTAGGTCACTGTTAACTTAAAATAATTTTAGGAATTTTTTTCAGAATTTTCTTTTATCATTTAGTATTTTTTATAATTTAGTTTAATTTAAATTAATTAAATAATTAGTTTTTATTTAGTAATAATTAATTAAAAAGTAGGAAAAATAATTTTTTCTGTTTTAAAATTAGTTTTATAATATTTTAGATTTTTCTAAATTTAATTTTCATTTTTCTAGTTAAATTTCATAATTATTTGTAATTTAGGGTAATTTAGTTAATTAAAAAGTAATTAATATTTAGTAATTAATTAGTAGTAATTTATTAAATAGTGGTAAAAATAATTTTAATTTTTCAAAAATTTTCTTATATCATTAGGATTGTAAAAATATAGTTTTCATATTCGTAGGACTTTATTTGCTCACGTTTCACGTTTTATTTCGCGCACTCGCGTTTTAATTAAGTTAACTTTTACGTTTTTAATCCTAGCTTACGTTTTAAGGTTCCCTAATTCCCTATTATTTTTCCCATAGTAGCTTAGGTAGTTTTTAAGTGTTGAATTTAATTTCCTTTGTAGATTCACAATTAGGTTACGTATTCGTTCGTTAATTCGTGATTTTCGTTAATTTAACGTACCACAATACCAAATAACCTTTCTCAACCAAACATACAAGATTTTAATCTCGATCTTTTCACGAAACTTTCTATTCACACCTCGTTGGGGTACGACTCAGGAAATCACTTCCCGGTCTCACAATTTGAATATCATTTTCACAAGTTTTGCGAGATAATCGTTTCCCTAAACGGTTTACTCGTACTACTTCACGTTTATTTGTCTCACGACAAATTAGACCTCACGTTTGTTGATATTTTGATAAATTGTTTTTGCACACACCAAAAGACAACGAATCAAATGGCGCCGCTGCCGGGGTGGCTGTGTGTCGAAAGTCTCGATAAGGTTTAGACGATTAGTCTTGTAGAACCTTCGCAAGAAGTTACGCTTTTATAAAACTTATAAAAAACCAAAAATATTTTTCTTTTGTTTCTATATATGTATTATATCTATATAAGATAAGAAAAACACAAAAAGATTTTCCCATTTATTTGTTTAATAATAACATTAAAATCTTACCACCACAAATCAAGGCAGAACACCTACCAACTGGGGGTGTGACCATAATAAGTTCCCAAACTTAAGATCAAAACTTGCCTTTGTATCACTTGCGTTTTGGAAAACTTTTAAACGAGAAACAAACTTTAAGAGGAGTCGAAACGGTATGTGGCGATCCAACGAACTTCGCCCAGTGAGAGATCTATTCTTCTCTCCCGCTCCTTTGTGCGTTTTTCTTTAGAAGTCGACCTTGCGTTCTTGATTATTGGTTTAAGTTCCCTTATCGTTAAAGTGGTATTGTTTTAATTGAGTTTGTTTTTGTGGTGCATGCGCACCCGTTCGTCTACGTCAACAAGTCCTTTGCAAACGCTTAACAACATTCCAAGAAGAAGGCGTAATCGACGACGTACCAATCCAATAGTCGAACCCGAGATTCGTACTATTCCTACCATGGCGGCTGAGCCCACTATGAATGAGCTTCTCCAAGCACCCATCGAGGGTTACGGAGATGCTATCGTTGTTCCAGCCATCGTGGCTGACAACTTTGAGCTCAAAACGGGGTTGTTAAATCTTGTCACCTCGCGTCAATTCTACGGTTTCGAAAGGGACGATCCTCAAGATCACATTCGATGGTTCAATAAAATCACGTCCACCATCAAATGTAAAAATGTTCCTGAGGAGGCAATCAAACTTCTCCTCTTCCCGTTTTCCCTCGATGGGGCAGCAAAAAATTGGCTTGACAAACAACCCCCTCGATCAATTGAAACATGGGAAGATTTGGTTAAGAAGTTTGTGAATGAATTCTTTCCTCCTTCAAAAACCACGGCCCTCAAGAATGAGATCATGAAATTCACTCAGAAATTCGATGAATCATTCGGTGAGGCATGGGACCGTTATAAGGATATGCTTCATAAATGTCCTCATCATGGTTTCTCCGAGTTAATGCAACTCGACACTTTCTATAATGGTGTGAGCCAAATTGATCAAGACTCTCTAAACGCCTCCGTGGGAGGTAATTTCTTGAATCGAACCACAAAGGATGCTTTAGTGATCATCGAGAATAAGTCTAAGGTCCGCATTCCACGAAGCAAACCGGTTGTTTCCCAAGTGAATGTTAGTCCTTCTACTTCATCACCCGTGGCTCAATCTAGCACCGATGCTAGGCTTGACAAACTCACGGAAGCTATTCATGCTTTGGTTCTCACCAAAAATAAGAAAGTTTCTCCTCAACCTGCCGAAGTAAAAAAGGTTTAAGTTTGTGTTACTTGTGGTGGTCCACACGCATATTACAATTGTACTGCCACCGATGGCAATCCATTTGAAGTTAATGCGATAGCCGGTAATTCTAATCAAGGAGGTAATCAATACCGTCCTCAAATAGAGCCAAATTACCGTGCTAGCAATCAAGGTGGTCCACCCGGTTTTTCTCAACCCAATAATCCAAATCGATTCAATCAAAATCAACAAAGAAATCAAAATGTTCAAAATCAATTTCATGCCCCCAATAATCAATTTTCAAATCAAGGGGGAAACTTTAATCAAGGTTTTCAAGCTCATAATCACCAAACTCCTAATGTTGCTTCAAATGAACTTGCTAATTACATCAAAGCAAATGAAGCTAACATGAGGGGAATGCAAAACCAAATCAACACTTTGAAGAATGATTTTCAATCTTCAATGTCGAGACAAGGAAATGAGCTTAAGAATGAACTTCGAAACACTAATCACAAGATTGAACAATCTCAAAGTAAGATTGAGAACATGTTTGCTAGTCTTATGAATCAAATAAGTCAAGCTCCTGCTTCGGGTACTCTTCCGGGAAACACCATTCCCAACCCAAAGGGTGAATTGAAAGCTATTTCCACTCGTAGTGGTAAAGTAGTAAATGGACCCTCGACTCCTATTCCTCCACCTTTGAAGGAAATGGAACGAGAACCCGAGGTTACAAAGGACAAAGTGCAACCCTCAAGCTCACGAAGTACCGCACACGTCCAACCCTCGGTTGATCCAACTTCAATTCCCGAATTTGCTCTTCCTAAGAGCATTCCTAAGCCTCCGATCCCATATCCTTCAAGGCTTAATGATCAAAAACTCCGTAAGCAAACTAATGATCAAATGAAGAAGTTTCTTGAGATCTTTCAAAAGTTACACTTCGACATTAGTTTCGCGGATGCTCTTCTCACATGCCCAAATTTGCTTCCACTTTCAAGAGTCTTTTAAGTAATAAAGAGAAATTGTTTGAACTCACCAAAACTCGTTTGAATGAGAATTGTTCGGCGGTGCTCCTAAAAAAACTTCCTGAAAAATTAGGAGACCCCGGGAAATTTCTCATTCCTTGTGATTTCCAAAAGCTAGAAGAATGCTTCGCCTTGGCCAATCTTGGCGCTAGCATAAATCTCATGCCTTTCTCTATTTGGCAAAATCTTTCACTTCCCGAGCTTACACCAACACGAATGACTCTTGAATTAGCAACCCGAACGGTTACGGTTCCGAAGGGTATTGCTGAAGATGTCTTTGTGAAGGTTGGTAAGTTCCATTTCCCTGCCGACTTCGTAGTCATTGATTTCGATGCCGATCCTCGTGTCCCCCTTATTTTGGGAAGACCATTCTTGAAAACGGCTCGTGCATTAATCGACGTCTTCGAAGGTGAAATGACTCTAAGAGTTGGCGACGAAAAATTGGTCATTAACATTGAAAACACTTCAAAAGATCTTCTCGACCTTGAACGAGAAGCAATTAACCAAATTGATGTCATCGATGTTACATGCGATGAACATTTTGAAGAAGTGTTAAATGTGCAAGGATCAGTTAATTCTACCATCGATATCTCTTCCCCCTCTCTCACTCCTTTTGAGGGAGGTGACTTCATTTTGGAAGAAATTGAAGCTTGCTTATCATGTGATTCTCGTGTTGATCATGATTCTATCAATCCCGAGGAAGACATACTTCTCCTTGAGAAGTTGCTTAATGATGATCCATCATCTCTTCCTCCAAAAGAACTTCATAACGAGGAGGTAAAAAATGTTGAGAAAACTGATGACTTCCCCGAGGTCGAACTCAAGGAACTTCCGCCTCATCTCGAGTATGCATTTTTGGAGGGGGACGACAAGTTTCCCATCATAATTGCCAAAGACTTGGATGAGGAAAATAAAACCGCTCTCCTCAAGGTTTTAAAGTCACACAAACGGGCCATCACTTGGAGACTTTTCGACATCAAGGGTATTAACCCGGAATTTTGTATGTACAAGATTTTGATGGAGGATGACTTTAAACCGGCGGTTCAACAACAAAGAAGGGTAAATCCAAAAATCCATGAAGTAATCAAGCAAGAAGTCATAAAACTTCTTGATGCCGGATTGATTTACCCTATATCGGATAGTCCTTGGGTTAGTCCGATTCATTGTGTGCCCAAGAAGGGCGGTATTACGGTTGTTAAAAATGATGATAACGAGTTAATTCCTACTCGATTGGTAACGGGTTGGCGTGTTTGCATTGACTATCGGAAGTTGAATGACGCCACCCGTAAAGACCACTTTCCTCTACCTTTCATGGATCAAATGCTCGAAAGATTGGCGGGAAACGAATACTATTGTTTCCTTGACGGTTTTTCGGGTTATTTCTAAATTCCCATCGATCCTCAAGATCAAGAAAAAATGACTTTTACGTGTCCATATGGAACATTTGCTTATCGTCGCATGCCTTTTGGCTTGTGCAATGCTCCGGGCACGTTTCAAAGATGCATGATGGCCATTTTTCACGACATGATCGAGAAAACAATGGAGGTCTTCATGGATGATTTTTCGGTCGTTGGGAATTCATTCGAATCATGTCTCACCAATTTAGACAAAATGCTTCAAAGGTGTGAAGACACCAATCTTAGTCTAAATTGGGAGAAAAGTCATTTCATGGTCAAGGAAGGAATTGTCCTTGGCCAAAAAATCTCTAAGAGCGGGATTGAGGTTGACAAGGCTAAAATAGATGTCATTGCTAAACTTCCTCCTCCCACTACTGTTAAAGGTGTTCGAAGTTTTCTGGGTCATGTCGGCTTCTATCGTAGATTCATTCAAGATTTCTCGAAGATAGCTAGGCCTATGACCCGACTTCTTGAAAAAGAGACTCCGTTTGTCTTTTCTGCTGAGTGCATCGAAGCTTTCCAAACTCTCAAGAGAAAGCTTACCGAGGCACCAATTCTAGTTGCCCCCGATTGGGACCTACCTTTCGAACTTATGTGTGATGCGAGTGATTTCGCCATAGGTGCGGTCTTGGGGCAACGAAAAACCAAGCATTTTCAGCCGATTCATTATGCAAGAAAAACCTTGACCGAAGCTCAAGCTCACTATACTACAACGGAAAAAGAATTACTAGCCGTGGTGTATACGTTTGAGAAGTTTCGGCCATACTTAATCTTAACTAAATGCATAGTGTACACGGATCACTCGGCTCTCAAGTATCTATTTGCCAAGCAAGATGTAAATCCGAGATTGCTCCGTTGGGTTCTCCTCTTACAAGAATTTGATATCATTATTCGTGATAAAAAAGGAGCCGAGAACCTCGCTGCTGACCATCTTTCCCGATTGGAAAACCCTCATCAAGATGGTCTCGAGAAAAAAGAAATAAATGAAACGTTTCCTCTTGAGACACTTAATGTGCTTTCTAGTCGTGGTGATTCTAGTACCCCATGGTTTGCCAACTTTGCAAACTACCATGCGGGGAATTTCGTTGTCAAAGGGATGACGTCCCACCAAAAGGATAAGTTTTTCAAAGATGTAAATCATTACTTTTGGGACAATCCCTATTTGTTTAAAATTTGTGCGGATCAAGTTATTCGTAGGTGTGTTCATGGCCAAGAAGCCATGGAAATTCTTAAGGCTTGCCATAATGGACCCACCGGAGGTCATCATGGCCCGAACTACACCGCTCGAAAAGTATTTGATTCCGGGTTTTATTGGCCCACAGTTTACAAAGATGCCCATGACTTAGTCAAATCTTGTGACTCGTGTCAACGTCAAGGAAAGATAACACAACGGGATGAGATGCCACAAAATGTCATCCAAGTTTGTGAAATCTTCGATGTTTGGGGCATAGACTTTATGGGGCCGTTCCTGTCTTCACGAGGGAATAAGTACATACTCGTGGCCGTTGACTATTTGTCAAAATGGGTCAAAGCCAAAGCTCTCCCAACCAACGATGCCCGAGTAGTTGTAAAGTTTTTAAAATCACTCTTTGCTAGGTTTGGAACTCCCCGCGCTATCATTAGTGATCGCGGTACTCACTTTTGCAATGACCAATTTGCAAAAGTCATGCTCAAGTATGGTGTCACTCACCGACTTGCTACCGCTTATCACCCACAAACGAGTAGGCAAGTGGAGGTTTCAAACCGTGGTTTAAAAAGAATTCTTGAAAGGACCGTAGGCGAAAACCGTGCCTCCTGGTCGGACAAATTAGATGACGCTCTATGGGCTTTTTGCACGGCTTATAAAACACCCATCGGGTGTACTCCCTACAAGCTCGTGTATGGAAAAGTGTGTCATCTACCGATTGAGCTCGAGCACAAAGCTTATTGGGCTTTAAAGAATGCAAACTTCGATCTCAAGTCCGCGGGTGATCATAGGAAAGTTCAACTCAATGAACTAAATGAACTTCGTGATCAAGCTTACGAAAACTCTTTAATCTACAAAGAGAAAACAAAGAAGATCCACGACTCCAAAATCAAGAACCGTGTTTTCAACGTTGGTGACCGAGTCCTTCTTTTTAACTCTAGATTGAAGATATTTTCGGGTAAGCTTAAAACCCGCTGGACTGGACCTTACACCGTTGCCAAAGTTTTCCCGTATGGTACCGTCGAGTTATCTCAAAATGATGGTCCAAATTTTAAAGTAAATGGGCATCGGTTGAAGCATTATTTTGGAGGGTACATACCACCCATGGTTGTCCCGGACCTCCAAACTTTCCCCATGGACCAATGAATTCGGGGATCGAGTCAAGCTAGCGACTCGATAAACAAAAACAGTAGCAACAACATGGGTTTTCACCTATGTCTCTGATTTCTTTCTACTTTCTAACACCCTAGTGTGGGGGAGTGGCCACCCCCTGCAACTGTTTTCAATGTATATATCTCAAAAAAAAAATGTGTGTTTGTTCGTATCTATAAATAAAGGGAAAAATGAAAAAACGACATTCCCACAGTTAGCTTTTAATATTATCTTCTTACGTTCAAGGATTCGGCATAATAGCCGGGACTTTGAATATTGAGGACAATATTCAATTCTAAGTGTGGGGGAGGGGAAAATTCTAGCGAATTTTATCAAATTATACCGTCTAGAATCCCCGTTTTTGGCCTAAAATTTTAAAATTTTTTCACTTTATTTCAAAATTTTTGTGGTAATCAGTCCGCCATGTCTAAACGACAAAATGGATTGGCTAATCCAGGAGCAAACGGCTCTTGTTAAAGATATCTCAAATCCGTTTACGGCTTGCAATTTGCCCAAAATTGTATGGTTCCTCAACTCCCCATATCCTCAAAAGCAAATGAGTTGGCTAGCCCGCAAGATTATGGCTTGTGGTAAAGGCCGTGGAAAAACCATAACTGGTAATCAGCTCACCAAGATGTTGACTATTCCATCAAGAGCTGGCTAGTCCAGGAGCAAACGGCTCTTGGTAAAGACAAATCAAATCCGTTGAAAGCTGGTGCTTTGCTCAAAATCACACGGTTATCAGGTGTGCCACAGTTCTTACACCTGGCTACTCCAGAAGTGATGGCTTTTGGTAAAGAGTTTAAAATCCATCAAGTTTTCCAAAAATATTGCTAGGGACTAGCAATAGTTTAGTGTGGGGGATTGATGAGTGCTCAAACACTCATCGTTTTTGTTGTATTTAAACTGCCAAAACATCCGAAAAACACTCAGAAATGCATCAAAATACTAAAAATATCCCAGGGATTGTATTTTATACGTTTCAGATGCAAAATGAGTAAAAACAATGAAAAACGAACAAAGTTTACACAATTGGCAGTTTTAGTCCCCCAACTTTCAAAAATTTACAAAACTAGTCCCTGAGCATTTTTTTTGAAAGAAAAGTCATCCCAAGTCCTTTGGAATTCAAAAATTGTCAAAATAAGTCCTTGGGTGAAAACTTTGGAAAAATTACATGTTTGGTCCCTGCAGTTTGGAATTTGGCATAATCAGTCCCTTGGGTTTTTGAGGTGAAAAATATGTTTTGTGGTCCTTATGTTACTACATTATGGCAAGTTTGGTCCCTTGAATCAACTATGGTAATATTGCAAGATCAGCCTCCATTTTCAGAAAAATTACACAATTGGTCTTTGTAATACAAAACCAAACGGATCCTACTTATTACTAAGCCCCAAAACCCTTATACCCAATTACCCCCAACCCTGATCCAGTCCACTCCCTTTGGCCCAAATACCACCCAAGCCCACCCAACGTTTTAATAATAAAAAGGACGGGTCAAAAGCCATGGTCAACTCCCATCCCCTTCCTCTCTTCCCCGCCAAAACAACCAGCCCCCAACCTGTACCTCCCCAACATCTTTGTCCCCTCCCCTCCTTTCTCCAACATACCCTACAACAGCCACCCTACACCCCCCAATAAGTCAAATCCTCACCGATACCAATCCCACTATCCATCCCCATCCACGCTGGCAATCCTCCATCCTATTTTGGGCGCCAAGAATGCAATTGAGGGGCTAGGATTACTTCTATAACAATTAGATGGCTGGGATTTGTTGGAAGAAGCACAAGCGTCATCTCAGAGCTGCTTTCACTCACAAAAGAAACACAAAGAAGGGAAGAAGCCCTAGTTAGTATAAATAGGTAGTCCTTGTAAGCCTTGAGGGCACACTTATCTTTAATTTTTTGTAATTTCCTTTCAATACTTTTAATGTTTAAATTGTAATTCGTTTTCTTAAAACTAAGCCAAGTATCAATTCAGTTTCAAGCTTTTCATTTTTATTTACCAATTGCAAGTTTATCCATCATTGTTGTTTAAGATATGTTCTAAACTGTTTTAGAAAGCTTGTAGAAGTTTCACTAAGAAGCTACTTCATAAAAAAAAAAGAAGAAATCAGAAAACCAGGAAATACAAAGAAAATCACAAAAAAATTATAAAAATATAAAGAAGAAAGAAGAAGAAAAGCAAGGAGCAGAGTGAATCATGGATGGCTCTGGTTTAGAATTCCATGGGGAATGATAGGTTTTGAGTTTGATCCTTGTTTCAGTTGGTTATCAGGAATGCACATTGTGAGTCCTTAATTCAAATTTTTACATCTCTTGTAGCATTGCTTGTTATAAGCTAACTACTACTTTATTCAGCTTATTAGTGGTATTCATGGTATATTAAATCTAGTTTAGTATAATAGTTATAATTTTAATAGCATTTACATAAAAATTCAATCTCACTGTCTCATTAAGTCTACTTTTGAGATTTTTGGTTTGGCTGGTCCATGGTTATTTATATTTGAGTTTCTGTGTTTAAATAAGGCTAATACATCACAAGGTATGCTAAAATTGAGATTTCATGGTTCAAACCACTTAGTTGCTTCTAAAATCTCAAAACAGATAACATTAAAGGGGTGTTTGGATTAGTTGGGTTCTCAGTAATTCATAGTGTTTCTGGGATGGAACTTTGCTTAAACAGCTCCTTAAAGGGTTACTTAATATGGTTAGGTCATAAAATGCATTAGGTATTTAGCTAAAGTCAAACTTCACTTAAGTTTCTTGAAACTGCTTCATAGAAGATTTTTAGGAGTAGCATAAACTTGAATTTGGTTTAGATACAAGTAAGTTAACTTAGTTTAGGATCTCATTAGGTTAAAACAACATTTTTAGTCATCTAGGTAGGATCAAAGTTCAAGAAAGTCAAAAGAGTTTCAAAACTAAAAAGTCAAAAATTCATGTTTATTCAGTTTTTCCAAAAATTGGGTGAATTGTTCTGATTTTTGAGAGTTAAATTGGGACCTGAAACTTGTTGTGGTTGAAGTATCCCAGCTAATCTTTGATGTTCCATTGACATTATATTTTTGGCAATTTTTCTGTGGACCCCACATCCCTCCAAAGTCACCTGCAGGGAAAGGGTATGCCCTGCACCCAAGCTTTTGCTCCACTGACCCATTTTCAATTAACTACAACTCCCCCTTTTGTTGACCTTTTTCCTTGGTTGTTGTTGTTATAAGTAGTCACTAGTACTGTTTTTGTGCATATGCCTTTTGATTTCCCTTACACGTTTATCTGTGTGTTTAGTTTGCCCATCCAAACTTGCCCATTTTGGACCCATAACTGCTGATGTATCAGTAGTTAACTGAGCTTGTTGATTTTTTTTTATCCCTGAGTGATTCTTGTGGTTGCATCCCTGTTGTTTTTAGATAATTTGAGTTGCCTAAGTTTGCATTTACCTAAGTTTGCTTTAGCTTGAGCTTGTGTGCTTATCTGATCACTCTTCCATTCATTGCCTCTTCAGTTTTTGGTTCCCTTTTCACAAGTCTCTCAACAGCTCAACACTTGAGCTTCTACCGAGCTTGTAGTAGTTTTGGAAAGCCCACTATGTGGTCTTGAATGTCCCACAATGATTTTAGACCCAAGAGCTTTTGCCCTTTGCTGAATTGAGCCTACAAACTACCCTGCTAGGCTTGTTTGGTCGGTGGGTATTTGGTTTTGCTTATTTGATGATTGTAGCTTATTACTGAGTTTAGGTGCATGTTTTAGCTTTTCTCTAGTTCATTTAACCTATCTTTAGTTTGTTTTGTCTTTGGTTCTCACTAATTAGCTTCTTTAGTAGCTTTTTCATCTAAAAAATCCAATTTCACCTCAATAAGCTCACTGTTAAGCTTATTTGAGTGCACTGAGCTTATTATTGAGATCCAAAGAAGTTCCCTTTACAAAAGTTTGTTATTTTAAGTAGTAAATTAGTTGTGTAAAAGAAAAATCAAGAAAATCCCACTTTTCAAAAAGTGATAGCTTCTATTTAAGCTTTTTAGCTTATTTATTAGCTTTTTCGAAAGCACTTTTCATTTTTATAATATTCCTAGGTCACTGTTAACTTAAAATAATTTTAGGAATTTTTTTCAGAATTTTCTTTTATCATTTAATATTTTTTATAATTTAGTTTAATTTAAATTAATTAAATAATTAGTTTTTATTCAGTAATAATTAATTAAAAAGTAGGAAAAATAGTTTTTTCTATTTTAAAATTAGTTTTATAATATTTTAGATTTTTCTAAATTTAATTTTCATTTTTCTAGTTAAATTTCATAATTATTTGTAATTTAGGGTAATTTAGTTAATTAAAAAGTAATTAATATTTAGTAATTAATTAGTAGCAATTTATTAAATAGTGGTAAAAATAATTTTAATTTTTCAAAAATTTTCTTATATCATTAGGATTGTAAAAATATAGTTTTCATATTCGTAGGACTTTATTTGCTCACGTTTCACGTTTTATTTCGCGCACTCGCGTTTTAATTAAGTTAACTTTTACGTTTTTAATCCTAGCTTACGTTTTAAGGTTCCCTAATTCCCTATTATGTTTCCCATAGTAGCTTAGGTAGTTTTTAAGTGTTGAATTTAATTTCCTTTGTAGATTCACAATTAGGTTACGTATTCGTTCGTTAATTCGTGATTTTCGTTAATTTAATGTACCACAATACCAAATAACCTTTCTCAACCAAACATACAAGATTTTAATCTCGATCTTTTCACGAAACTTTCCATTCACACCTCGTTGGGGTACGACTCGGGAAATCACTTCCCGGTCTTACAATTTGAATATCACTTTCACAAGTTTTGCGAGGTAATCGTTTCCCTAAACGGTTTACTCGTACTACTTCACGTTTATTTGTCTCACAACAAATTAGACCTCACGTTTGTTGATATTTTGATAAATTGTTTTTGCACACACCAAAAGACAACGAATCAAATGGCGCCGCTGCCGGGGAGGCTGTGTGTCGAAAGTCTCGATAAGGTTTAGACGATTAGTCTTGTAGAACCTTCGCAAGAAGTTACGCTTTTATAAAACTTATAAAAAACCAAAAATATTTTTCTTTTGTTTCTATATATGTATTATATCTATATAAGATAAGAAAAATACAAAAAGATTTTCCCGTTTATTTGTTTAATAATAACATTAAAATCTTACCACCGTAAATCAAGGCAGAACACCTACCAACTGGGGGTGTGACCATAATAAGTTCTCAAACTTAAGATCAAAACTTGCCTTTGTATCACTTGCGTTTTGGAAAACTTTTAAACGAGAAACAAACTTTAAGAGGAGTCGAAACGGTATGTGGCGATCCAACGAACTTCGCCCAGTAAGAGATCTATTCTTCTCTCCCGCTCCTTTGTGCGTTTTTCTTTAGAAGTCGACCTTGGGTTCTTGATTATTGGTTTCAGTTCCCTTGTCATTAAAGTGGTATTGTTTTAATTGAGTTTGTTTTTGTGGTGCATGCGCACCCGTTCTTCTACGTCAACAAGTCCTTTGCAAACGCTTAACAACATTCCAAGAAGAAGGTGTAATCGACGACGTACCAATCCAATAGTCGAACCCGAGATTCGTACTATTCCTACCATGGCGGCTGAGCCCACTATGAATGAGCTTCTCCAAGCACCCATCGAGGGTTACGGAGATGCTATCGTTGTTCCAGCCATCATGGCTGACAACTTTGAGCTCAAAACAGGGTTGATAAATCTTGTCACCTCGCGTCAATTCTACGGTTTCGAAAGGGACGATCCTCAAGATCACATTCGATGGTTCAATAAAATCACGTCCACCATCAAATGTAAAAATGTTCCTGAGGAGGCAATCAAACTTCTCCTCTTCCCGTTTTCCCTCGATGGGGCAGCCAAAAATTGGCTTGACAAACAACTCCCTCGATCAATTGAAACATGGGAAGATTTGGTTAAGAAGTTTGTGAATGAATTCTTTCCTCCTTCGAAAACCACGGCCCTCAAGAATGAGATCATGAAATTCACTTAGAAATTCGATGAATCATTCGGTGAGGCATGGGACCGTTATAAGGATATGCTTCGTAAATGTCCTCATTATGGTTTCTCCGAGTTAATGCAACTCGACACTTTCTATAATGGTGTGAGCCAAATTGATCAAGACTCTCTAAACGCCTCCGCGGGAGGTAATTTCTTGAATCGAACCACAAAGGATGCTTTAGTGATCATCGAGAATAAGTCTAAGGTCCGCATTCCACGAAGCAAGCCGGTTGTTTCCCAAGTGAATGTTAGTCCTTCTACTTCATCACCCGTGGCTCAATCTAGCACCGATGCCAGGCTTGACAAACTCACGGAAGCTATTCATGCTTTGGTTCTCACCAAAAATAAGAAAGTTTCTCCTCAACCTACCGAAGTCAAAAAGGTTGAAGTTTGTGTTACTTGTGGTGGTCCACACGCATATTACAATTGTACTGCCACCGATGGCAATCCATTTGAAGTTAATGCGATAGCCGGTAATTCTAATCAAGGAAGTAATCAATACCGTCCTCAAATAGAGCCAAATTACCATGCTAGCAATCAAGGTGGTCCACCGGTTTTTCTCAACCCAATAATCCAAATCGATTCAATCCAAACCCAAGCCCATTACCCTTTACCCGAGCCCAAAATACTCTACGGTCAACACCCTCACCCATCAGTCAAACTTAATAAGTAATAAAATATCATTTACCCATTCCCGCCCCCCAATTCACCCCATTTACCCAGTTACCATGAACCCTAATACCCGTCCCGTTTAATTACCACAATTAAGGGTAATTGGGTCAAATCAAACAGCTTCTAGAAGATGTCAGACGTGTCAAGAGGTGTCAGGGCCAAAGAAGCACAAGGAATGATAGGTGGCAGCCTCTTATTGGCTCAAACGCGTCACTAGGATTGATCCAAAGGATGATATCATATGGCAATGATTGGGAAATGATCTGAGGGCTTAGATTAGCATCAAAGAAGCACAAGCACACGGATTGCCAAGCTGGCAATCCGTGACCCCGTCTCTCTAGATTCTTCTTATTGTAACTATAAATAGAGGTGTTAGGATAGCTTATGGGGGTGGTGGAGTTTAGAGTAGCAAAGCTCTGCCCAATTTCTTTCTCATTTGTATTAGTATAATTTCAATTTAGTTGTAATCCTTTATTTTCAATATAATCAGTTTTACCTTTAAATCATTTCAGCTTATTGTTGTTTACCACTTATTGTTTATCTTTTATCTCTGTCTTATCATCTTATTTCATTTCATACATCTTTACTTTAAATTCAGTTTTCATTTCATTTAAAAGTTTCATAGAAATCAGAAAATATAAAAACACAAAAATAGTTTTTGTTAAATTCAGCTTTCAAACAAAGCTTGTTTGTAGTTTAAGCAATCTCATATTAGCTTTTTAGCTTCTGTGAGAGAGTTGTTAGATTAAAACATATCCATATCTCAAATTCATTTAAGGTCATCAAAATTCAATTGTAAGACTTTAATGGTGATTCATGGTGTAATATGGTATGTTAAGCTGAGAAATGGAAGAGCTTAGCCTATCTAGATATAGGCTACTGTGGAAAACCCTCTGTTCATGCTGAGGGTAGTTTAGTAAGTATCTTGTTTACATTTCCAAATTTTCATAGCATTTGATAAATCTTAGTGTAGATATATGATTCTGAGTTTCAGTTAATACTGGTTATGTTTGGTTGTTAAATTAGCTCTTATAGTGTAATTGTAGATTATTTGATCAAGTGGTTTGGAGATTTGAGGTTTAGTTTATCATTTCATAGTTATAGCAGGATTTAAGGGAGTGTTTGGATTAGTTAGTTGCTGTGATGAGTTGTTGATGTTCTACTGTTTTAGCTACACACATAGGTTACATTAGGTTAGAGTTACTTAAATATAGTATAAAAACAGTAGGTTAGTTAATAAAATAGTCAAAGTTAGTTGTAAATCTCATTAACTGTTGGATTAATTGGATTTAGTTAGCAATATTGTAGAGTTAGTTGAAATTTAGTATAAAGTAGCTTAATCTAGTATAATTCTAGCTTAACGTTACAATTAGAAGGAGATTTGATTGATAGAAATTAGATTTGGTCATAAGGTTCATGAATAAAGAAAGTCAACTGTTTTCAATTTTGAAATGTCAACAGGCTACTGATCTTGAGTACAAATAGAGTAGCAATTGTAGGTTTATGATAGGGCTTTTTTGATTTTATAGCATCTCAGTAGTATCAGGTTACTTTATCCCTTTATAGTTTGTACTTCAGAGCTTATTTAGAGTGCTTATTGTGGTCTGCAAGTTGGTGGTGTAGAACTAGTAAGCTGATTTTAACAATAGGCCTGCAATTGTGATTTTGATTTGTTCCTGAGTTAGTTTTGATTCATATGAGTTAGTTGGAGGTTAATCTAGTGTCCGGAATTGATTTTGAACTTCTGGCTTATTCTGTGACATAATTGCTTAATCTTTGAGCTTATTGAGACTGCTTATTGAGATTTCTATTGCTATTTGTGTCATATCTGTTCTAATTTGAATTAATGTGAGCTTATTTGAGTAATATTCATATGTGATTTCAGTTTCAATTAGTTTTGTTGCAAGTGCTTATTATTAAGCACTTGCAATAAGATGGAATAAGCTCAATAAGCACTTTTCTTGCTTATTATCTTTTCAAAAATTTTCCTCAAGTTTCTTTTAATATTTTAGATTTTCTGTAAATTTTTCATATTTTTCTAAGTTAGTTTACTATTTTTCTCAATTTATCTTAGTTTTAAATCATTTTTAAATACTTTTAAATAAACAAAAATCAAATAAAAATCAGAAAAACTCTTAAAAAATCCAAAAGTATTTTAGATAATTATTTTCTGTTATTTTGGATTTTTCAAAGTTAATTTTGTATTTTTCCCTTTTATTTTTATATTTCCTCTTATTTTTTATTACTTTTTATATTCCAAAATTAGAAATAAATTCATAGAAAATAAATAAAAAGTCAAAAAAAAATATTTCTCTTTTTCTCAAAATTATTTTAAGTTGTTTAAGATTTTTAGAAATTAATTTCATATTTTTAGCATAATTTTTCATTAAAAGTTACGTTTTAATTCATTCATTACGTTTTAAGACTCGCGTTTGAACTTCCGTTTTTAGTTTTAAATCATGAGTGCATACATAGCTTGTACATTCTGCATATTTTGTTATTTCTAATCATAATTTGAAATTCACAATCAATTTTCACTTTCCCACTTTTCACGACACGATTTCACGAATCGAATTTCACGATTCCATTCACTCCTTCACGGGATACAACTCGGGTAATCCGTATTTCTTGCGGATTTCCTCGGACTTATAATATATGTTAAATTGATGAATCAGCCTGCTTTGATGATTGGTGAACCTAGGACGTATGGTGTCTCGGGGTCATCGAATAAATCCCTATGGTACACGCGTTCTTCCCTAGTTGGTAACCTATCGAAGTAGTTCTCTACATTCTCTGCTTCTTCTACCTTCCCTTCCTTATTATCCTCATTCTTAGATTCACTATCAATTCCAACTCTATCTACATCATCTTCTCCCCTATCTCTATTGATTGGCTTAATAGTGACAACATTGACAAAGTGGACATGCTTGGATGATGAGGGATCCTTAATTTGGGTTCCACTATTAGTGTTCCTAGTGTCCTTATTCGGCATGCTCAACACTTGGTTGTTAAGAGCTTTCAACAAGTTGTCAATTTTAGTGGTCATCTCCATTTGTTGTTGATTGAATTCGGATTCAAACTTAGTCATACGAGCTTCTTGAGATGCCATAAATTTAGACATCAACCCTTCAAGATTATTGGTACTACCATAGTTGTTGGAAGGATTGTTGTTGAAAGTACGGTTAGGGGGTGGACCGTTTGATTGGTAGCGATTAGGTGGAGTGGAAGAATTGTTTTGGGGTGCGTTTTGGCTTTGTTTCCACCTAAAGTTTAGGTGATTTTTCCAAGAGGGGTTGTATGAATCACCATAAGGGTTTGGCTCGGGTTTGAAAGTGTACCACTTGTCTCTCGCTTCGTCGGTATGCGAGGATGCGTAATCCGCAAAATCTTGTTCGGAGAGTTCTATACAATTACTAGTGTCGTGGGGACCACTACATAATTCGCATGAAGAATTGATTTTGTTCACTTGGCATGAAGGTTTAGGAGCTTCGTAGGATTTCATGAGAAACTTGACTTGGTCTTCAAGTTCCATGATCCTACGGTCGGGAGTGCTTGAATTGTTCGAAGGCAAAGATATTGCCTTGATCATTTTGTTCAAATCACGGGGATCATTCCAACTTTCATTGTCATAGAGAGCAAGATCTTCTATGAGTTCCCATGATTCTTCCACACTTCGATCACGTAGCTTGCCACCGGCCGCTTGGTTAATGGTTTGCCTTGTGGAGAGATTGATATGGTCATAAAAGATTTGGACTTGGAGCCAAAGATCTATGCCATGATGAGGGACTTTTTGGAGTAAGTTCTTAAAACGAGTCCATGCTTCATAAAGAGTTTCACCTTGACGTTGTTGGAACATCAAGATGTCATTCCTTAACTTGGTGATTCTCCCCGGTGGGAAAAACTGAGCAAGGAAACGAGTGGTGAGATCATCCCAAGAGGTGATGGATCCCGCGGGTAAACGCTCAAGCCATTGAATAGCTTGGTCACGTAAAGAGAATTGAAAGAGACGCAATCGGGTCGTCTCTCGAGTTTCAACATCAAGGTCTATGGAGTCTACGATTTTGAGGAAATCCTTGAGATGTTGATTAGGATCTTCGGAGTGAAGTCCATGGAATGCACATCCGCTTTGCACCAACCGGATGGTGTCGGATCGCAAGGGGGACACATTGGCTCCTTGAGTGAGCTCAATGGTGTTTCAATAGCCTTGGTGGCTAGGACGGTAGTACTCTCCTAAAGTGCGGGGTCTAGGAGGTTGGTTTGGTTGTGGTGGGTTTTGTTGTGGTGGGTTGATGGGTTCAAAGATATTACCACCTTCCATGATGGCGGATGGTAATGGTTATGAACAAAGGAATGAAGAAATAAGACAGACTAAAGAAGACCTATAAAAATAAAATAAAAATCTTACTAGAAAGGAATCTAGTAAGTAGACCTAATAAAAAGAAATTTCAACCTAAACAATAACTATTCCCCGGCAACGGCGCCAAAAACTTGATGTGTGGGATTGCGCCTACGCAAAAGGTTTTACCTCTTGAGGGATCTCGAGAAGCTTACAATCCCTACTAGGCAGTGTACCTGACCGATGTAGTATAGTATAGTGGAAAATACCGAGAGATTGATCGTTCTACTTGGGGAATATTGTTCGTTAGGATCAAAACTTAATTAAACTAGGTCTAGAGGTGAGGGATGATTCTTTTTGTATATTTATATTTTATGGAAAGCAAGTAAAAATCTCGGGTATTGGAAGAGTGGGCGGAATTAGTTGCTAGTCAACTAACCCAAATAATTACGAATGCAATGAAAATAAAATAACAAGAAAATAAAATGTTGAGAAAACCTTATAATGAGAGAAACATGTTTACTTAGATTTCACTACTCCCTAGATCTTTCATTAATTTACTAGTTTGTTACAATTGCGTGGATGACGGGTTATATTCCTTAATACCATTCGTGGGGCCGTGTACGATCTTCCCCAACTCTATAAGCTTCTACCTCTTCCTATGTCGAGCCGACAACTAGCTCCTAACATGGCATCCTTAGTAGTCACTCATGCATTAAATACAAGTATACAACCATTAAAATCATAGTACACATCCGATTCATGTTTCTTCAGACGTTCAAGCAAGTTACCAATTGGAGATTAGCCAGTTTTCTTAAGCCTAACATCGAAATCATTCATCCACAACAATTAATAACAAACAATCAACCACCAATCAATAGCTAGGTTTCATTACATCTAAGCAAACACAAACAACCCTAGCCTAGGATGTTAAAGTAAAGACAAGCATAAGATAGAATCAAACAACACATAGACATATTCAATGATTATTGGAAGACTTATCTTTATTCAAACATGGATGAAAGAAGGGTTTGAAACCCTTACAAGAAGGTGAAAATTCGACCTAGTGTTTGTGGTAAAGTTCCTCCAAAAGTTCTCTCCCTAATGAATGAAAATTAGAAAACTATATATAGAGAATACACATCTGATGGCGTCACGTTGTACGTGTGACGCCGTCAACTAGCCGCCCATACTCTTCTCGGATTGCCTAGATCCAGATCTGACGCCGTCACTTATAAATCTTCTCTTGGCTGTCATGTTATAAATTGCTCTTGACGGCCTAGGCGTCCTAAAGGGTGACGCCGTCACTCTTTAAGTCCCAAAAACTTTTTGGCGCGTCTCATGTAAACTTTATATCCACCACTTTTCCAATACATGACGCCGTCACTTGTAAAGCTTGACGCCGTCAGGTACTATTTCCAGCTTGAATTTGGAGACTTTGCCGTTATCTTCACTTTTCGCTCCAAAAACGTCCAAAATGCTTCCTTTTCCAGATTTTTTTCTCCAAAGTACCTAAAATGAGAAAGGAACGATTTGAGGCAATATTTGATCAAATAATCACGACTTAGAGCTTAAATGGCCCCCTAAAAGCGTAACACTTTTCGCTTCATCAATTACCCTTACACTTGAGATTTGCTTGTCCTCGAGCAAATGCGCTTTTATTCTAATCAAAATACAAGCTAGGGGTCATTTAACACTAATATAAAAGTAATTACAACAAATGATCGTCCCACTATAACCAAAACAAGCACGAAAATTATACACTAGCACTTCACAAATAGTGTTTAGATACACTAGCACCTCACAAGAATCGAATAGTAACAATCAAACAAAGTGAGAAGGATCATAAGAATCAGCACAATATATCATAAGTCAATGGAAACGAAGCATCCTAAAGTTATCAATATAAACATAATCATAAGAGAATAATGAGCACGTATGAACAAAGGATTGTCTAAACAAGGTACTTGAATAGACATATAGAATCATAAGGAAGCCACGAGCCGACCTGCCAAGGTACTTGACAGATCTCATACATACATAATCACATATCCATCATATCCAAAAGTTGTACATAGAGTAGCTAGCTCCGCCGTGAAGAAGTATAAAGCACATACTCACCTTTACCATAAACATAATCATAATCATAACCATACATAAACATAAGTACTAGGATGCATCCATACGCCCCCATACATACATACATAAACATATATGTACCCTGCTCGCAGGACAGGTATACACATATCATAAGTGAGCAAAAGATCTCATAATCATATCATATCAAAGTGGGGATACCGTGGATCAATCACACCTTCACAGAAAGTGTCATGCCAGTGGTGCCTCAATGACACGACCATGGTACCTCCATGACTAGTTAAAAACTCGGGCATAAGAAGAGAATGAACCATATCATAATAATAATCATAGAAGCATATTCAAACATATCATATCATAGTCATAATCAGAAGAGTATCAACGAATGTCATCATATATCCAATTCATAAGAATCATAACAAGTATCATATCATAAGGAATGAATCAAAGCATAAGGGATCATAGCAAAGGCTCAAAGGAATCATATCAAGATACGAAATCAGTAGTCAAGGATCAAAGTCATGAGAGAAAGAAAACACCCTTACTGAAAAAGGGTAGAATATATGTACCTTAAACCGCCAAAGAAATCATATCATAACATAAGAATAGGAGGTCACTCCTTCTTCAGCGAATCTACACGGATTAGGGTTCATATTATACTTATTAGCTCATTTATCGCCATAACGGATTCTTAATTACTCATTACCATTCATTAATGTGATTAGGGTTTTAATGCCGGATCGATGGCCAAACAATAAACAAAATAATCAAGAACAAGCAAATATCCGAATGCCCAATAAGGGGAATTCTTTATTAGCCGTCAATAAGAATAAAAAAACTGCATTTTTGAAACCCTAACATAGGTTATATGTCTAAGCACAAAAGGAAACACTCCCCAACAGAAAATAAAAGATACGAAATAGGAAACAAATCCCAAAGTTCAAAACAAAGCTTATAAGATAGAAAAAAGCCATTCTCGGCCCTAAACGTTTCTGAATGGATGGTGGTTGTGTTGTTATGTGTCGTTAACTGCATCATCCTCCCCTTCTTCGAAAAGACTCGACCTCGAGTTTGGATAGTCGTCACCAGTGCCTTTATATGGGGACAAGTCAGCCACGTTAAAAGTAGCAGACACATTATAGTGACTAGGAAGCTCGAGTTTGTAAGCATTGTCGTTAACCTTCTTGAGCACGCGAAAAGGACCATCAGCCCGAGGCTTTAATTTCCCAAAACGACCTGCTGGAAACCTCTCCTTACGCAATTGAATCCACACCAGATCACCTTCTTTATATATAACACGCTTGCGATGTTTATTAGCCCGGGCAGCATAATGCTTGTTTTGATGAACAATCTGTTCGCGAAGTTGCTGGTGTAACTGTCTAATATATGTGGTCTGCTGTTTAGCGTCCCCGTTAGTTGGTTCAATCATGGGAATAGGTGCCAAATCAAGGGGTGTGATAGGGTTGCGACCATACACAACCTCAAACGGACTCTTTCCCGTCGTATGATTAACGGACCTGTTAAATGCAAACTCAGCTTGTAGAAGAGTAAGATCCCACTGTTTTAAGTTGTCACCACATAAGCTTTGTAGAAGATTACCCAAACTTCGATTAGTGACCTCGGTCTGCCAGTCAGTTTGCGGATGATGGGAACTACTAAATTGCAGCTTAGAACCCATTTGTAAACCCTTCATAAATGTGCCTCGCACATTGTCTCTGCTCAGCATGTGGCATCACCTCTTTTACAACTTCAATCAGTCCCTAACAAACAAACCATAATATCAATCATTAATTTCATACAAGTGTTAAACGATCATAATATACATAACATTTAACAATAAAGATGTTTTAATGACGATACTTACTTTGTGTTGATTGGACATGAGGGTCAATCCATTACCAGTAGGCATATCAAGATCATCCCCAAGTAAGTCTAGAAACCAACTCCAGTTCCCTTTGTTCTCCACATTTACGACTATCCATGCTACAGGAAATATGTGATTGTTTCTGTCGCGACCAATGACAGTTAAGATTTCACCTACACTTGGCTTTTTAAGAAAACAACCATCTAAAGCTATAATCTTTCTACAGCCCAATTTCCGTCCATCTTTCAAACCTTTTAAACATATGTAGAACCTATCAAAGTAATTTTTATCGCCTGGATATACAGTTATACCCACCGTTAGAGTAGAACCTGGATTTGACTCTAAAATAGCCTTCCCATATGACCTAAGATAAGCATAATGATCCTCATTAGCTGCTTCCCCTTCATTCAAAGCCCACCTTTTTTGCATTCCTACAAACAATTGGGCTAACAATGCACTTGTTTTTCTTCATGACTAACTCAGCTATTTCATGCAACTTAATTTCAGGATTTTGCCTAATCTTACTACCAAAATTCTTACCCACCCATTTATAGTTAACTAATGATCCATACTTAAAATGCCTAACACATCAACCATAAATACTACCTGGAAAGATTTCTCGGTGGTCATCTCCTTACCGTAACACCTCTATGGACAGTTTGAACTAGGAACCTCTTTAGTAGTTGGGTATCTTTTCTACTTGCTTTGTTTCCCTTTTTCAGACTCCTTAATCCTTTCTGGTCTTAAACCACATTTTGCAATGATCTGTGTCTTTGAACTTCTGTAGAACCATAGAGAGAAACCGTTGGCAAGATCATAGTAAGTAAGGCACTCTTTAAGTTGGTTCTCACCAACCTACAAAATAACATAAACAGATAGTAATAAGTATGCGAATGGGTTCAACTTGAGTTAAGTATAACTAAATCATGTCATTGCAAGTAAACATAAATAATAACATAAGTATTACCTTGGGTTTTCGCATCCTCCAATGAGTGTCAGAATCATGTATGGGAAAATTTTCAACTTTAGACTAAACGATCGTGAATGGATCAGTCATATCATCACCATCATCTCTAAACTTTCTTATTAAATCATCTATAAATTCTTCGTGCTCAATAAAAGTTTCACTATCACCAACCCTATATACCCTACCTCATCCCACTAGAACTACCTTTATTTTCAGCATGTGTTTGTTTCTTTGTAGACTTAGTTCCCTTATTTAATTCAGTCCTTTGCTTCCTAAGTTCTTGCAGCTCATCTTCACCCTCTGATGAGTAGTCAACAGACTTATCTGAGTACTCGCTCTCACTATCACTATACAAACTAAAGTTAATGCCTAGTGATGCATCACTTTCACTATCTGTATCGCTTTGTGTAACAAGTGGATTATTATTTTCTTGAATAACTTGATGAAGCGAAAAGTGTACCGCTTTTGGGGGGTCATTTAAGGCCAAAGTCGAGATTATTTGATCAAATATTGCCCTAAATCGTTTCCTTTGTCATTTTAGGTACTTTTGAGAGGAATTTTACAAAAGGAAGCATTTTGGACGTTTTTGGAGCGAAAAAGTGAAGAAAACGACAAAGTCTCAAAAGCATGCTGGAAATTGCACTTGACAGCGTCACAAGGTGTTAGTGACGGCGTCATGAGTTGACAAAAGGGTGGATAAATCAAATACACGTGACGCGCCAGAATGTTTTGTGAAGGGGATGTGACGGCGTCACGTACAAAATTTCCAAGGCCATCAAGAGTTATTGCAAAGAGTGACGGCCCAGAACCCATAAAGAGTGACGGCATCAGAAGTGGATCTAGGCAATACGAGTTTATTTTGGTGGCGAGTTGACGGCGTCACACATTGCTCTTGACGCTGTCAGGAGACAAAATCTATATATAATTTTCATTCATTGTGTGCAACTTTGAGGGAATAAACCCTAGACGAATTTTACAGCTTTTTCAAGGGTTTCAACCCTTTGTTTCTTCCATGCTTAATTGAAGATAAGTACTTTACCAAATCATTCAATATGTTTATGTGTTGTTTGATTATATCTTACGCTTGTCTTCTCTTTAACATGCTAGGCTAGGTTTTCTTCGTGTTTGCTTAGATGTAATGAAACTTAGATATTGATTATGGGTTGATTGTTTGTTTATAATTGTTGTGGATGAATGAATTCGATGTTAGGCTTAAGAAAACTAGCAGACTTCCAATTGGTAACTTGCTTGAACATCTTAAGAAACATGAATCGGATGTGTACTACGATTATTTGGTTATATTTAATGCATAAGTAACTTCCAAGGATACCATGTTAGGAGCTTTTAGTCGGTTCGACATAGGATTGAGGTAGAAGCTTATAGAGTTAGGGAAGATCGTACACGGCCGTACGAATAGTATTAAGGAATATAACCCATCATCCATGCAAGTGTAACAAACTAATCAACCTATAAAAGATAGCTAAGGAGTAGTGAAATCTAAGTAAACACAATTTTCTCTCATTATTGTTTACACCATAAATTAGTTTAAGTTAAGTTTATTTTATTTTGATTGCATTTTTAGTTAATTGGGTTAGTTGACTACCAACTAATTCCGCCCACTCCTTCCAAAACCGAGATTTTTACCGCTTTCCTTAAAATATAAAAATACAAAAAGAATTATCCCTCACCTCTAGACCTAGTTTTAGTGAGTTTTAACCCTAGCGAACACTATTCTTTAAGTTGAACGATCAATCCCCCGATACTTGTCACTATACTATACTACAACGAACAGGTACACTGCCTGGTGGGGATTGCAAGCTTCTCAAGATCCCTTGAGAGGTAAAACGTTTTGTGAGGGTGCAATTCCACGCATCATAAATATCCCTTTATTCCTACGAGCAGGTAATTTACAAGGACAATCTTGTTCTACCATCTTACCTTTACCCTTATCCACGGCTTTCTTAACTGTATTAGCATCATCATTGATTGGACTTTTACCCTTATCAAACAACTTGCGCTTAATACTAAGGTTTGGGCTACCCTTTTTCCCCAACAACTTAAGCTTAGTAATAGGGCTGACAACTAGAATCCTAAGAGGGGTATCCTCTTCATCATCCACACTATTCACTACAACCTGATCATCAACCACATTGTTCACTACAACCTCATCCCCTACTACATTTTCAACAACTACTTTCTGTTTAGGTGTTCTTAACTTTTCTGGTGTATATCGTGTTTGCACATCTTCTTCAGCCCATGCAGCAAGCTCATCTACAGTCATATTAGAAGCATCTTTTACCATAATTTCATGTATCCTCAACGTAGATGTATTCCCATCCCCATATTGTTCCATGTTAAGATTTTTAAAATAAAACTCAGACAAGTTTTAGTGAACATGAGACATGTATATGTTTAACTTCCCATATGCATCAGCAAATTCATACATTGAAGCAACATCAATATCAGTTTCTATGATTTTCAATCCTACTTCTAGTTCACATTATGGTAAGCAGAAATACAAAGCAATAAACCCTATATGGTTTGCCTTTTCCTTAAGATGCTCACACAAACTCTTATAATCCAATATCTTATCCTTATAACACTTTCATTCATTAACTATCCCGTTTTCATACCTAAGTGAAAGAAAATACAAAACACCATCGTGGTGAACATCAAACCACAACGCATTAGACCCAGGTGGTGCCGGTGCCATCCTGTCAAAAAAATGAATGGAAAAAGTTATAAAAATTAATTTATCAAATTTAATACCCTAATCCGTACACTATAGTAAACATTAAATACAAACAATATATAAAGGGGCCAAAGAGAATATAACAATTGGTACCTTATGCACCAACCAATTTTTAACTTATTGAAAACGACAATCAATTGTAAAGGTTTTATTATTATGGTTTGGTCGGGTGGATAGGGGGAAGTGAGAGAGACAACAGGTTTTTGTGGTCCACAATGAGATAAGATTATGTTTGGTCCAAAGATAAAAAAGGGTGTTATTTTTTATTTTTTATTTTTTTGCCAAGTTGGAATAACAACGTATAAATTCTTTTACACGTGAAAAATATATATAAGCGTAAATGGGTGTTGCAACCGGCAACTGAACAAACAAGTCACTCGATACACACAACGAACGGTTTTGTAAGCTCATTGATAGAATGAGAAAAAAAGATAGCTACATACAATGAGAAAAAGTGCAAGTTAAATACATTTTCAAGTGATTTGCCCGTAATTTTTTACTCACTTTTTGCCTTCTTTTTTGGTTTAGTTGCAAATTATCTCCTTTAACAATCTTTTTTTTTTTTTTTTTTTTTTTTTTTTTTTTTTTTTTCTAAATTATTTGGTTATGACATTTTGGCCAATTAATCTACAAGGTTTGAACACACTGTCATACAAATTCAAATCAAGTAAACTCTTCCTCGTTAGATGTTTGTGTGGTCACTTCATTCACCTAAAAATGTCATAAATATCAATTGGTGATCTTGTAAATAATGGAATTTACACATGAATACAATATTTTCCAATGATATGATCACCAACGCCTACAACGAACGGGTCTTTCGACGGTGCGATGATCCGAGTAAGATTTGAACAAAAGAGGAATTAGGAGTATGCGATGTTTTGATTGTGAGAAAAAAGTGGGTTTTATGTTATACTTAAGGTATTTAAGTAGTTTTAACTCAAAACTGATAAACATGTTTTACAAAAGTAAAGGGGGTGTGCGTTTTCAAAACTTCATTTTAGCCGCCTAAAATGCAAAGATACTTTTTGGCTTATTTTTCTCCAACACTCAAAACTAATTATTTGCATATTTAAAACAAAATAATCATTTAAACAATACTCCCAGTAAACAGTAGCTAGAAGCAGTAGCAGTAAGCAGTTTGTATGTAGCATGCAGAAGCGGTTTGTTTTGATAAGACATGTGGTAACATAGTTGTATTGCTATAATTATTAAATGTAACCGCTAGTTGCTAGTAAATACTAGTAGAAATAGCGTTTTGATTTTAAGTTTTTAGAAAAATTAGAAATTCTTACTGTAGTTTCAAAACAAGCATTATGTATAAAACGCAAAACACTAATTGGTTTAATATATTCTGAACGATCGCTGCCAAACATACCTTTAGTATATCCATAGCATTTCCATTTATCATTCCTCTGTTTGAACTTCAAACCAAGTGACACTCTCAGATTTTACAACTTTTCTAATCTCACTCAAAGACGAGCAATGTTACATCAACAAAGAATTTACACAATTATATTCAAACAATGACTCACAACTAAATGTGTAATACAAGTAGAAAAGAAAATGTTCTAATCTATATCTATACTATCTATAAAGAGTGTATAATTATGCAAAACTCTTAAAATGAAAAAAGTATCATTACTAATATACCCATCTCAATTATTATTATCTCTATCTCTACTACATATAAAAAATAAAATATTAAATTACTAATATGCTTGTTTCATAATGTTATTATTATTATTATTATTATTATTATTATTATTATTATTTTCTTTTTTACATATTGTTATGATCACACATTGGCTAAGTATGGGATTGGTTGATTGTTTATAAAGTTTAGGTGTCTCCTCCTCTTACAAGCTAGATTTTTGAGTGAGTTCTACACTTAGACTTATGAACATCGATATGAGCCTAGTATGGGATAGGTTCGTATTAATTGGTATCAGAGCTAACCCTACCTTTCGAGGTTCCACACACTCAGAGTGTTGCCCTATGGAGTGGTGGCTTGGACCCAAAGGAAGTATGCCATGACCAACGAGCTTGGAGTGGTGGCTTGTGTTTAATTATATAACAAGACATGCATAAATATAAATAGTTAACATCAAGTAAACACATGCGGAAGCGTTATAACAAAATCATATAACATGTAATTAATTAATCAATAATAAATAGTAAACGCACCTTTGTGACTAGCCCGAACAAGAATCAATTAATGCAATTCTTCAAATCAAGAACCCTAATTAGGGTTTATGTGGATTGTAAGAATAACCCCTTACCTTTATGTTAATACGAATATCGCCTAAAAACGTTATTCATATTTTACGATCTTTGCTAAGTTTTGTTAATGACAAAGTATGAACTTTAGCTTATAGTAAAACATCATTTTAGTTGCTTAAGTCTTGTATAACTACATTTACATGTTAAACATAACCTTGTTATATTTCTTAATAAAGAAAGTATAACATCACATCAATGTGCATTTATGGAAGGCTTGTGTGTTTGACTATCCATAAAGCTCTTACACATTTTGGAAGTATTCCATGTTGATGTGATCTCTTGAAAGTTTGTGTGTTTGACTAGAAATAACTTGATGTGATTTCTTGTAAGTTTGACTGTCAGATCTGGCGGAACCCTGGGGGTATATAGGCGGAACCCATTCTAAGGTTCCGTCGTATCCGCCAGAAGTCTGGTTTGTTTGGGTATAAATACCAAACCACTTGCAAGAAATCACCCATCACTTTAGGACATATATTTCATATATTCTCTCATCTAACTTAGTAGAAACTCACTTGTGTGATTGTCTTATGTAGCATAGAAGTTCACAAGTTCATCTAAGAAGTAACAAGTTTCAACTAAAGGTTGCAAGACTTGTTAGCTTAGCCTTGTATAAACTTAGTGTAGTTTATACATCATTTGATTGTGTATATTCAAGAGTGATCGGTTAGTATTTTAGGCCTTAAAATACATAGTGTGACGGGAGTTGTTGTTTGTAAAAGAACTATCGGGAGTGGTTGTACCCTTGTAAAAGAACTCGACATCTAGCTTAGTGTCGGAAATAGTGGATAGGCGACGTTCGGTTGGTTCTACCTTGAACTAGGACCTGGTATCTAGCTTTGTACTGGATAAAGTGTAAGCGACGATTGTAAAGGTTTCTCCACCCGTGAAAGGAGCTTGTTGACTAGTGCTTGAAACTCTCGAGTTGGAAACTTGGGGCGTGGATGTAGGGCAAGGAAAAAGAGTCCTTGTAGCCGAACCACGATAAACAATCGTGTTGTGGTTTGATCGTTTCTTTCTTTGTCTTTACATATTACATATTGTCTTTAGTTAGAATTGTTAATTACACGTAAAGCTTTTCAAAGATTAACAAGTAATTTGAGTTTATATCTTTAATGAAACGTAAAGTTTTTAAAAGATAATTAAGTTAAAAAGCGGATAACTATTCAACCCCCTTCTAGTTTTCCACACTTTTTGTTATTCAATCCAAGATATAACAAATAGTGTGGTTATATCACGTTCTTGTACACACGTACTAAAACAAGTTAAAGTAATGCAAGTTATGAATCACAAAATCAAACCAAACTATTTGTTTTGGAAAACCAACCAAACGAAACCCTTATGGGTGTTGTTTGGATCGACTACAAGAAGAAGAAAAAGAAAAGAAAAGGTTTAGGGATTTGTGTGTGTGCACAAGAGTACCCAAAACCTAAAACATTGACATGTATATATACACATAGAAAACTTGGAGCTCAAGAAAGGTGTGGGTTGGGCTTCCCCATACCCCACGACCGGCCACCCCCTCTAAGGAGGGATCCGGAACCTTCTTGATGTCCAATGTTTCTTTACAAGTCATTTTCTTTTCTTGTTTAGTCAATTATCATAATTACTTAACGATCCTTGTATATTTTGTGATAATAAATAAATAACTATAACTTTATATTTATTTATTAATCTTTAACTCTCATACGTAAAGTGTGCAATCACGTGATCTCGAGTTCGATCATAACACACAACTATTAATTTATGTTCCTAAAACAAACAGCTTGGACCCAAAGAGGTGTGTCAACCGTGACCAAAATATCTGTGACCATCGAGGACGTTGGTTCTTCAAAGGGTGGGATAATGTTATGATCCCACATTGGCCAAATATAGGATTGGTTGATTTGTTTATAAAGTTTTAGGTGTCATCTTCTCTTACAAGCTAGCTTTTTGAATGTCTTTTACACTTGGACTTATGAACATCCGTACGAGCCTAGTATGGGATAGGTTCGTATCATATATTCATCACAGTCCAGCTCTACATTTCAATACCAATTTGTTAAACTGCAACTCGTTGTTGTCATATCAAATGATGAAGGCTTGTAAACGTTAATTGCTAAACATTACAAGAAACATTTAACTATAAATATCACTATAACTATTTGCCGCTATAATATCTCTTCGCACAAGAATACAATATCATTCCACTAATGCAATATTATTCTGATATTTAGGATAGGATGCAGCATTTTCATTTAAGGGAAAAATCCAAAAATACATCAAAAATTGAATTTGTGTCAACAATGTAGTTAATAATATTGCAAATTCCAATTTTGGTCATGTGCGACCGTGCTACTGTGCGATCTCATTAAAAAGTTGACACGTGACATGACAAAAGGTATCATTCTAATCATTTGGTGACACACTTATCACATTTTAAATGGGGTCGCACATTAGTCTTGCTGGACCGAATTACTAGTTGGATACCCGCGCATAGCAGCGGCGATAAATATAGTTATATTATAAATATAGTAAATGAATTGCTAGCCCAACTCTCTCCGCAATTCCCTACCTGCTTAGTGAATTCGTTTCACAACACTCTGAATGTATATGTGTTTTCTTGGTTTTTCGTAGCTTTCCCATGACATTATTATTCCCGCATATAAAAAGACCCTTTCAATCTCTTACCCATCGCCTTTCAAAAAAAAAAAAAAAAAAAAAAAAAAAAAACAATCTCTTACCCATCAAAAACTCCTCCAAAAGTATATAATTTTGACAAATCAAGATTGTATTGATTAATGTAGTCACGTAATAGCACCATCGCACAAGACTAAAATTGAAACTTGCAAAATTCCGGGACTCGATTGTGGACACAAATTTTTATTTTATTTATTTATTTATTTTTGTTTTGTTTTGTTTGTGCATAGTGTTGGAATTTTCATTTTCATTTAAACACCTACCCTCAAACAAGCTGATTCGGTAAAACAATTTGTGAGTATCATCATCATCATCTATCACTTATCAATGGCGGCGATGAACCTGACACTACCACCACACACAGCCACCACTTCATTCCTCCGACCTTCCAAAACTTACACTTACAGTTACACCCCCTCAAGAACCCAATCTTTCCACTCCACACACCTCAACAACACCCACCTTTCCTTATCCTCTCTCAAACCCAACACCCGCCGACAGTTGAGTGGTCTTGTCGTGTGTGCTGTCGGGAAGCTGTCGGAGACAGAGCTGGTCCCTGTTGAAAATGATGACATGGTGGTTCCAACGGGTTCAGGTGTTTATGCTGTTTATGATAACAATGGTGATTTGCAGTTTCTCGGATTGTCTAGAAACATTCAATCTAGTGTTATGTTTCATAAAAAGTCTGTGCCTCACCTTTGTGCTTCTGTTAAGGTACATATTACAGTATGTTTTATTTATTTCTTGTTTAGGATTGTTTAGCATATCTTCGGCTCAACTTGTTTCATTCCGTTATGCTTGGTTATTGCCTTTTCATACAGCCGCTCCATACTCCTGCCCTTGTCTTTTTTTTGGGTTTCCGACCTTTGATCCATAAAGCCCTCCCTTTTCAGGAGCAGGAATTGAACTTGAGACCTCGCACATTTTAGTGTGATAGTCACAAGCCGTTTTGCCACTAGGCCACCCCTGAGAAGTTTTCCTGCCTTGTCTTTTGTTCTAGCTGATTTGTTTGAAAAACATTAACAGTTTTTAGCCTGCAAACAGAAACATCCCCTGTACGTTGTTAAGCGTAAATTAGCCACTGATTGGAGCTGCGGCTGCCAAATGTTTGTTTGCGTTTTTAAATATAACTGCTATAGTTTAAATTATATCCATATATTTGACCTGTAAAGTAAAATCTTTTCATTTTTTGGACTTTTTCAATATGGTTTCCTTTCTTGGCTTGATGTAATTTGGTGATCATAAAATTTGTACATCTTGTTTTTGGAACATAAATGTTATTAGATATATTAGACTTTTATTGATTAAGTTGAGTGTTTTAACTTTACTTTGTACCGATTGTGAGAAAGTAGGGAAGAAGTGTAAAGCTCTTAAGGTACCATATTTTCTTATAGGTTTTGGAACCTCAAACCCTAGGCTTGAGTTTGTAAAACTTGATATACTTTTGTCGATGGTCCTCATCATTAGTTTATTTATGGTATTGTTTTAATTAAGACAGATGTGACCAAACATAGTAATATGGGCGTTTTCTCAAATCAAAGGCTATTGACAGTTTGACGCTAGCTCCAAATTGTGAGTGCAATAATTCACTTTTTAGTTGTCACATATTTATTCATACCATGGTAGGTTTGTCCGTTTGTGTATTTTGCTGAAATGATTGCTTATCCCAAATCTCTGATTTTGGTCCCCGATTGAATGATTGTATTTTACATAATATATCACAAATGCTCTGAATGTATTTCTATCTTCAGTTTAGGACTGTTATAATTTCTCGTGTTTAGTTAGTCAACAACAAGCCTAAAACTTGCTAAAATGAGATCCACAAAACACACACACAAGAATTCAAGGCTAAACTGATTATTGGAAGTGGCTAAGCAGGCATCTTGATTCAGATTAGTTAATGGGTTGAACCGGACGGGTTGGTGAAAACAAGTCACTAAACCAATTACTAGATCTGACCACACCAAACTGTTTAGCCATCTCTACTAATAGCTTTTTTTTGCAGGAAATGATTTGTTGAAAACACATTTTTTATTCAGCAACTTTGTCTACAGTCACAAGTAGGATTTTTTTCTTATTCCTAGTACATTTCATTGGTACGTTATGACTAGAAAATATGGTTTATAAATATAACAAGAACCAATCCTTAAAGAGAGGTAAAAGACATGAAAACTGTCACCATAAAGGTCACGTCTGCCAAGTTGTGCACCCAGTCAGTATATGTTTCAAGTCCAGCTTGATTAATACTTGTGTTCCGCATATGAAAATTGTGTCACAATCTTTACATGTTTCGGAAAATTGGCTTCATTAATTGTCATTGCTAGATTATTCACTTTCCTCTTCAATTATAATCGAAGAGAAAATGCCCTACAAAATAGCGATAAGACAGGAATATAGGTTTATTAATGAAGCTGTGCTCTGTTGAGTAGGTTTAATTAAATATGTGTATCTAACACAACAGTAAGAGATAAGGCATGTAAACGATCATCATAACTATTGGATCTACAAACTCCTAGTTTGACCATAACATGTTTGCATGGTTCCTCATTACTAGTAGCAGGACTTGAAATAGCGAGGACGGTATATGCTTAGTCTGGTAATTTGTTCACATCCATTTATGACAGGAAGGCCGATACGAAGAGCACAACACAAAAACTATCTTAGGGAGTTAGGGGTGTTTGGATGTGCGCTTTGAAAGTAAATCTGTGATACTGAATAGTTAGAATTAAATAATACGTAACGGCTTATAAAGCTGGCAATAGAAGAGTAGGTGTGCTTCTGTTACTTGACAGTGCATTATCAGATTTTTGATTGTTTAGAAAATTCTGATTTTGTAAGGAACTAACAGAGAAAATGAACAAAAATAATTCATTATGAAAAGGAAAAGAGCAGTTTGTATTACGAGGGTACAAGTCTCATAAATTAGGCTATAAAGGAAAATTAGGTTAATCTATTATACCCTTAGGTATTAGGTAATCAGTTGTGTTTCACTTGGTATGAAATTCATTATCCAAAATTGATTTTTGACCATTACGAAGTTACATAAATTATGAGCAAAATATGTTTCTTCAAACACTAAAAAGTGATTAGTGCAGTAGATAAATCTGTTCTGTAGCGCAAATCCCAACACCTAGCTGTTTGTTCTATGCAACTGTGTTATGGGCAATCTTTACTGAATCCTCTAATTCATAATATACACCATGAGCAAGTAATCTCATTTAGACCTTTAATTTGACAGGTTGGAGTGGTGGACAGTCCCGATAGAGCAGCATTAACTGAAGCATGGAAATCATGGATGGAAGAACACATAGAAGCCACTGGAAAAGTCCCTCCTGGCAATGAGAAGGGAAACACAGCATGGGTTCGCCAAGCACCCAAGACAAAGGCCGATATAAGGTTAACACCACGCCCAAACACTAAACTAACTGTTCCTCTAGAGGAACTAATTGACCGCATGGTAAAAGAAAACAAGGTGGTGGCATTCATCAAGGGGTCTAGGACTGCGCCACAATGTGGTTTCTCACAAAGGGTTGTTGGAATTTTGGAGACAGAAGGTGTGGATTATGAGAGTGTGGATGTGTTGGATGAAGAACATAACAGTGGATTACGTGAGACGCTTAAGAGGTATAGTAATTGGCCTACCTTCCCACAAGTGTTTGTGAATGGTGAATTGATAGGAGGGTGTGACATATTGTCTTCAATGCATGAGAAAGGTGAGCTTGCTGATCTCTTTAAGAAGTGAACATTGACAACAAGGTCCTGTGTTTTCTCTTGTAATACTTAATTGTTACTAACATTTTAATGAGTTAATACAAAAATCCCTATTATTGTCAGATTCTTAATTATTTGAAATATAGAGAGCCATCCATTTCAATTAGAGCGTTAAGGGTGTTTACATGGAAATTAGATAATTGCATGCAGTAGAAGATAGTGTTTGGTTGTGCTTGTGCTGTTTGAAGTTCTAAACTTTTGTGAAATAAATAATTACTTTTAAATTAGGTAGTAGTGAAACACAAATTGAAACATAATACGTGTAGACAATTGAGTCACTCTGGCTAAACAAACTCTCCTTCTAACACTCTAAGGGGGTGTTTGGATGTATTTTAAACTTTAGAGTAGAATAATTAGTTTCTAAGGTTCGTCTACATGTATTATGCTTCTAACTATATGATCCTCTAAGTAGGTAGCTTCGCTCAGTTGGTTCTAGAACACACCATAGCCAGTTAAGCTGCTCCTAAATTAATATAAACAAACACTTTAATTTTATAACCAAACCCTTTCAGTCACTTGTTCCATTTATTTCAACTTTACAATGTGTGGGTCTCTTTATTCCTTTTCACAACGAGCCATAACATTTAAACTTCAAATAACAAAAACAAATTAGGTCTTAATTCTGTTTCAAGAATGGTGAATTGGCATGATCATCACTACTGTAGAGACACGGGTGTTGCTCAAATCCTTGCTTTTGCAACAGATTCCTAGCCATCAACACAATATCTTTGTTACTCAAATCACCACTGTTCTCTTTTAACACAATCTGAACTGCATTACTGAATGCACCATAAGCTTTCCCTCCATTTCCATGAGGATTCATATCTGCAGAAGTTTCATTTGCTTGACAGCCACTTAATAAAATCCCATCATCTTCATGTATTGACCGAATCAAATCCAGTTCATGTAAAGGCATAGAGAAGCTGAGACTTGCAGCAGTTCCAAATAGCTCAAGCAAATGCGTTCCAACATCAGGTGTGTTTATGCTGGTGATTGATGAGAGATGATTTAGTACTGATTCAAATGGGATGGCCTTTGATTTGGTCATGTTGATGCTGGAAGTGCAAGTTGGTGGGAGTGAAGAAGGCCCGATTTGTTCTTTTTCTTTGTTGATTAGCTCGCCGCTATGGCAAGAATCCGAAAGGATGGTGAAGGTTGCTCCCTTAGGTACTCGATTCACTAGATTCCGAAAATCCAAATCTGTAATGCAAAAGTTTCAAATGTGATGATTTAGATACATTTACTTGTTAGAATGTCGATTCGGGTTATGTTTTGTGTCAAACAAGTCAAATGGGCTAAATCAGCAAGTCAGCTTTACAAGAAACTGATTAAATGGCTCGATTTGTCGAAAGTTGCATAAAATTAATTTATCTATATCTATACTACTATATAATGTATTTGGGACTATTCTATAATTAGAAAGGCTTAAAAATTCAGACTTTTATTTACTAATTATGGAAACAACTACCCCTAACAATACCCCCAACAATTTATAACCACTTCAACAACCACCCCCAACAATTTATAACCACCTCAACAACCACCATAACAACCACTTTCCACCACCCCACCTCCCTCCTCTTCACCCCAATAATCCGCCCCCGCATCGCGCGGGCACCTTTCTAGTTAGTAAAAATGTACGGAATGAGCTCTTTTGGCCAATTACCCAACCAGTTTTCATCCCTCTCATTTTTGTAGTTAATAAAAGTGTTTATGCATAAAATAAAATATTTACAAGAAATTTGTCCTTGAAATATAAGTTACGATGGATTTGTTAACTCACCTGTGATGAGATTAAAATCACAAGGAACGATGGCTTCGTCTACATGATAAGGGTGTGCTCGTCTATTTGAAGGAATTCGTGTGCCATGACCACTATAGTGAAGATAGAGAACATCTCCAGGTTCGGCTTCATCAACCATGTGGTTAAGTGCCTCCATAATTTTTGCACCAGTAGGCTTGATAAGTGAATCAGGTGCATCGGTTAGGAGTTGGATATTGCTTGGCTCGAACCCAAATTGGTCTATTAGCACTTGTCTCATGGCTAAGACATCATTTATGCAACCGTGCAACTCATTTGGCGTGTTTGCATAGTTGCACCCAACTAAAACTGCAAATTTCTTGTTCCCAGCCTTCTCCATGTTTATAGCAAGTACTCGTGGTCTTAAAAGTGTTTTAGCAATTATACAATGTTTGGTTGTCACATATGTGCGCATATATAGAGTTTAAAATGTCGAAGGAAGAAGGTAGCTTTTGATTGTTGTAATGTTGTTTCTTAACTTGGAAGCGAACATGGTTACAATCTTAAAGTATATGACCATGTTCTTAATTACTTCATGTATCTTTAATGTTTTCTCGATTATTTAGTGAATGGTATATGAATACAATTGCGCATACGTATTTGAACGATTAAAATACCAATGATGGATTTTTTAAAGTCGATACTTATTCTGCACCGCTGGGATATAGAACTGTTAGAAATGTCTGCCAAGAACTGTAATGTAAGTTGATAATGAAAACGAATTTAAGACAAACTATGTGTGGCCGCAGACTAGCGTGAACACCCGTGTAGTGTTTTTTTTTAAGGTCGCAACTCCATAGATTAACTTAAGATTACATGTGTGCATTTCTACTTAATGCATATGCTTGGCACGTTAAATGAAAAGTGGGAGTTTCTTTTAACCAACGAAACATGTTCCTTGAAAGAAAGGTACACCACCAAACCAAATGTCATATGCTTCCCAAAAGTAGTATCATAATCAATGTTACCATCAGCATTAAACCTGTAAGTTAAGTACCAAAAACGTAAACGAAATATCCTTGCAAGTTGCAACATTTGGTTTGCGGCAATTGACAATGATAAGACACATATCCATAGCCTGCCATGTATCGATCATGTCAACATACGGTGGACAAGCTGTATATAATGTTATACAGTAGCTAGTTTAACTTAAAACACGTATTTTAACGAAGAAATGTGTTCCGGCTAGTCGACCAAATTAGCTCAATTCAAAGGTTCGACCTTACGCGAATGAGTATTTCCGAAATTTTTCCTCCTTTATTCTTAGCTTATTCCAAGTTTCACAAGTTTTACAAATAGTACAGTAACAAACTAAACAACAAACAGTTTCCTTTACATGAAACATGAATTACATTCGGCTTCTAGTTGGCTTAATAACGGGCTTGAAACTAGCGATGCCTGTAATTTCCCTACCCGTGACCAAGGTGTTAATGTCATATGTTCCTTCGTATGTGTAAATTGGCTCCAAATCTCCAAAAGCCTGCAAGCAAAAAAGAACACACACATAGGCCATTTTACCATTTATATTTAACTGAAATAAAGAACCACCAAGAGGAGAATTATTCACCAACTAATCTAAAGATAAAGAATACACGTAGAGAACATAGAGTTGATAGAAGCCCGTTTCAGCATTCATATCCAGATTAGTTAGGGAATAACTCATATGAGCATGTAGTCATGTACATACTAGTAAATAATCCTATGGGTGGGAAAATGAGCGGGTTGGGCAATGGTCAAAATGGATAAACCACAACCAGAAATAACTTTATAGAATACTTACTCGTTTTACCCTGTTCCTTTAATCTAACTTTATATACAGAAGACTTACCAATTGGCCATTTGGGATAAACCATAACCAGAAGAAAAATTGTGAAAAAGACTCATCCTGAATGACCTTCCGAAATTGGTTGACCAAAACTCAAATGGAAAAACTAACAACTTTAGGCAAAAAACTAATTTCTTTAGACAGAGAAAGAAAACAATAACAATATCACCTAGCTAGATTTTCGATGCAACACCTTGTAGATTTAATCAACCATTAACCATAATTCCATAATACAATCAAATCTCTACACAAGTACACTGGTGATAACAATAGAATGATGAGGGATATATCAACATCTAGAACTCTATCTTAATTTACCAAAGTGATCATATTAAAAAACATTCGTCCACACATCTTTAGAATAAACCATTATTTTATATACCAAAATTGAACACAAGTCATGATATTAGGGGTATGCATACCTTTGCAACTAAAAAGTCAGATATTATTCCATTTCCACCAAGTAACTCACGACCTAATGCAACTGTCTCCCTTGACCTCAGCGTGATCCATGACTGCATAATAACTTGTTAATAAAAATAGAACAAATTAATTTGTTGAAAATAGAACAAGAAATCAAACCTTTCCCAAGCTGGCTTGACCAGGAGTCATTTTACCGCTCTCATAGAGCTTGCAAAGACGCCAACCAATTAGAAACATTGCTTGTATATTGGACAACATTTGAACTAGCTTCTGCTGGTTTATTTGGAAAGCTGCCAAAGGCGCTCCAAACTGCTTTCTCTCTTGTAAATACCTATCAACCATAAAAAACCATTATATTCATAGAGATTCAATAAGCAAGCACCTAATAAGAAATATATTAAACAATATCAAAAAATCTCCAATGAGCACAAGTCCTGATACATTTAGCCAGGGAATGTAAAAGTTGACAAATTGTTTTGAAGAGGAATATAAACATATAATGATTTGAAATAAATTAGCGGTAAAAACAATTTGATTATAATACCTATGGCACATGTCGTAGACACCCATCGTGATGCCAATAGGTTGCCATGCTACCATAACACGAGAAACAGCAAGCACCTGAATTCACGGGTAAAATGGTAAGTATATATACTTATTGCAAGTAGGATTATGAAATTCATAACCATGACAAGTATATAGCATGATTAATGATTAATATGAAAAAAAAAAAAATGCTACATCCACATTATATTTACAAAAGACAATTCACATATACATGTGCCAATGAAATATGGATTGTGATAATAAGAAACGAGATACATAGTACAAGATGATTGGTCCATCACATTAGCCACACCATCGTGTGAAAGTTTTTTGTAAAAATTGTGTGAATGTAGCATTTCTTGAAAAAAAAATACTATATAGTATTCAATAGCTAGTATCAAGAAAGAAATATATTAGTAATATCATACTTTGCTTGTATCTTGGAAAGAGTTGACACCAGGTAACCTGTCCTCATCAGGGACAAAAACTTTCTGCATGAGAATATCTCCATTTTGAACCATTCGCAGCCCAATTTTATTTTCTATTTTGGTAGCTTGTAACCCAGGTGCATTCTTCTTTAAAATGAATCTGCCACGAAATTATTTATTATGTAATCACAAAGCCAAAACGTTTTAAAAGCAGAATCTGAATTTCCATATAGATTTCAAAGTTTCCTGGAATAGAAGATAAACATATCATTTTCTTACCCATTTATTTGGTTTGTGTCTTTGTTTTTAGCAAAAATGACCAAAATATCTGCAAAGGTACTGTTTCCAATCCATCTCTTTTGGCCTTCAATGACCCAACCTCCTTCCACCTGACGACTCAAAAGCATTAGAGGACACAAAAAAATGATGATCCCATATCAACTGAGCAATATAGTGGTGACAAGAAATGACCTTTGTTGCTGTTGTTCTAAGGCCGCTTGCATCACTTCCATTGTCAGGTTCGGTCAAACCCTAATAATGCCAAAAAAAAAATCATTCAAGCGCACATAGTCTAAGACCATCTGACATCAGATAATATGCTCACTTACCCAACAAGCTATTGTGTCCAGTTTGGCCAATGATGGCAAATACTTTTGCTTTTGCATTTCTGAACCACACAAAGCTGTTGACAGATCAACAAGTTAGTTAATTTATCTACCCATCACTGATAGAATTTGGTCAAAGTAATTTTGACCCATTTACTTATAAATGGGTTTATCATTGGATAGGGGTAGGATCTATCTACATTCTACCTCCCCCATACCCCGCCCCGGTGGCATTGGGTATGTTGTCGTGTTACTTATAAATGGGTGAATTTAGGTTGCATTTATCTCAACGAGTCAATAGGTCAAATCAAAAAATTTAACTATGCAAAAAGGTTCAACCGAACCCAACCTACTTTGTTTTGACCCATATAGAAATGACCCAGAAACCGGTTTTGGCCCATTACCCCCAACTCCCTTTTGCTACATCTAATGGAAGTCATATTATTACATGCTAAAAAATTGAATGTTTACATATTACAAACAAGATCTTACATATGGTGAGCATTGCCAAAGAAGAATGCACTAAAATAAATGTAGAGCAACTTGCATCAACTCTGGCTATTTCTGCAGTAACTAACGCATTTGCAGTCACAGATAGACCCGGACACCTGTAACCCTGGAAAAAAATACATTTATTGAAGAATAGCATCCAATTATCTATCTATCTATCTATACCTTGAGAGAATACACATTCAAACAGTTAAAACCATGTATAAAATACCTTAATCGTTCCACCAGCAATATTCAGAGCACCTAGCTTTGGTACAATCTGAAATGGAAATTCTGCCTTTTCCCAGTACTGTATTAATCACAAAACTAAACATCAGATTTCGGGCCAACCTAACCCGAACCAAACTAAAAAGAATAACTCATTTGGACCAGTGAAGAATTATGGAAGTACCTTGGTCATTATTGGAGCAATTTCCTTCTCAACACACGCTCTTACTCTCAGTCTTAGAGCTTGTTCCTCAGGGGTCAATAGGTCCGCAAACTGATAGTAGTCCGAGGCTGCATAATTAACGCGATAAAGACATTAGCAGGTAGAACTACAAGTATCATACTATATTAAAATTTAATGTCATTAATCTCACTGCAAGGAGGAAAGACTGAAGCTGGTGTTGCTTGTGGAAATGCCAAGGAGACATCCAATGCTGGAGAATCAAAATACGAACTCTTTGAGTCCTTATTCTGTTCATCTGTTTGACGACAAAATAAGAGAATAGGATAAGCAAATAAAAACTATACCGGTATTGTAAAATGATCTATTTGTTTGAAATTAAATAGTATTTCAGAAAGTGATTATGTTAATCACTGTACACAGCTATCTTATTCAAACGATCATGAATCAGAAGAGTACGATTAGAATCCATATGAAAAAACATAATTCAAATGACCACGAAACGATAAACCGAAAGAATCTGTACAAAATGATTCTGAACTCAATGTTGCAAATTAAAGTGAATCACGTAGAACTAAGGATCAAACAGCCATATAGTAAAAATCACAGTGTAACTTCACTTGGAGCATTTCGTAGTGTTTTATCACAAAACATATACAATATCCAGGTCTGAAACGATACTAATGGGGTGTTTAGATCAGTTTATTTTTCTGGCATATTGGTTTATTTGAATTTGGAAAAGCTCATAAGCTAAATTTTCGACTTATCAAGCTCATCAGCTTGAGCTGGCTTATTTACATCTATAAGCTCCACTTGAGAAGCTCACAACTCGAAAAATAAGCTAATCCAAAACACACCATAAACGCACTAAAAAAAATCCAAATGACTAATTAAAGAGAGATGGATTTGGGGTCTTGGAATTTGGACCTACTGGGCATGCAATTGGTTTATTAAGTCAGCAAACATAATATCCTTATTCGGGTTGATCCGAAACCAAATAAGCCAAACATAAAATACCCGATACCCAACCCTTCTTAGAATTCGGATTAATCGGCTCAACCTGAATAACGCGAATAAAATTACTCACCTAATCAACCCAGCCCGAGTAGTCTTATTCGGGGTCGAGCCAGCACTGACTTAACTATCTGTATAAAATTTCATAATCTCTTTACTTAGATTTGTAGCAATTCTACTGGGGTTGACATTTGACAATAATAATAACTTTGATCATCATAAAGATCAATCTTATTAGATACAAATTGACAACATCCAAATATTATATACATAGTGAATAAAATTATTATACATAATTCAAACTCCAACTAAAGTTTTTATCATCAATCAATCATTAAACAGAAACAAAAATTATGAAATGGGTCTAAAGTCAAAACACATAAATATGAAAATCAATATTTCAAGCTGGATTAAGTAAAATGTTAGTATAGAATTTAAAAGAGAAACATACCTTGAGGTTTAGATGATTGAAAGCTAGTCATAGTGATTGATTCCAAAAATGTTTTCTTTTTTTTGCTTACGTTGTTGTTGTTTTGCTTTTAATGATAGAGAAAGAAAGAAGAAGCAAAGAAAAAAAAAATGTTTGGTTTTGCAAATCGAGGGAGAGGGATGGCAAATGGGACCCGTAACTATTATCCTTAATAGTCATTTTTTTTTTTTTTTTTTTTTTTTTTTTTTTTTTTTTACAATATTATCTCTACTGCCTATCATGTGTGCAAGTGTTTTTGCCAAAGTTATAAATAGCGTGAGGCGCGGCGTGACGGCATGGCGTTTTTAAGGCGTGAATTAAAGCGGCAAAAAGTATTTTTTGATTTATATTATATTTCATTATTATATCATATTTTAAATACATCGAGTTAAAAAAAAAAATGTTATACATAAGCAATAAAGTCAAGAAACTCTCTTTACATTTGTAATCTTCTTCAAATACTAGTAAACCCCTAAACGCCAAATACCGATAAACCTCGAATACGATGCCCAAATTCCAATTATACGATGCCCAAATTCCAATTACTAGTAAATCCCCTAAACGTCTCAAATACCAGTACATCTTATCGCGCGTTATCGCACCTCATCTCATGCCAAGCCTTAAGACGACGCCTTGGTGTATTGCGTGGCGTGGAGGTGACGCCTCACGCCTTTGCGGCGCCAATGCGCGCCTTTTAGAACACTGGTTTTTGCTTAATCTATTACCTCATCCATATTAGGTAATTTATTATTATTATTATTATTATTATTATTATTATTATTATTATTATTATTATTATTATTATTATTTTAAGGACCATCCCGACAAATATACTTTTTTAGAAAGGCAGCACTAAATTACCAAAAAAAGAAAAAAAAAATACAAACAAAGGCATCCGGCCTTTGTAATTGAGACGATTAAAAAAAGCGAGACCCAAAATCATCCCAAGTGGGCAGCAAAAAGAACGACATATTACAAGCTACAAACACAAAACAAAGAAGAAATTACTTCATGTAGCAATTCCTTTACTAAAGGCCAAGCCACAGTTCAAGTCAATCCCATAAAAATCAACCGCACAATACCATGACAAACAATGCACAACAAAAGTGGAACTTGATATGTTATGAGATGACACATAAACATGGATGGCACCTGACATCACAACCTCAAAATATCAATTAAACTAACACTGTAACTAAACCAAACACTGAGATGGATGAGCACTGCAGAATATTTTTAACTCACATACATGCTTCTCTTGCTGCACACAAGAAACAGAAAGAACATATTACTGTAACTGAATATTTTTTTTAGATCAAATAACCATTGCTGCCAATCTATCCCTTTGTGTTTCTTCGATCTTCGAACTATCCACTCGTAGCTTTTTAGTTGAATGTCTTGAACAACTTTATTAGTACTTGACACTTTTCTAGCGAACACTCGAGCATTTCTTTCTTTCCAAATGTAGTATCGGATGTCAAAATGACCGCTTGCCAAACACGAGAAATATTATTTAGGACATTAACATTTCCATAAGATGAGAAAAATTCATCAATGGAAAAGGCGTTAACACCCCCCCCATGTTCCACCAGCTAAAGACCTTATCCCACACACTCCTTGCAAGATCACATATGACCAAGCAATGAGTACATGATTCTATCATATTGTTGCAACTAGGACAAAGCACCGAATCTAAGTCGACACCTCTCTTATCTAGCTCCTTGCGAACCGGAAGTCTTCCTTTTAAAGCTCTCCACACAAAAATGTTCACCTTTTTTGGTACCATCTTGTTCCAAAGAGTTTCTTGACCTCCACTTCCCACTTGTAGAATTTTTTCCTCGATCATCCTTGATAATTCCTTGACCTTGAACTCACCGTCATCGAATAGCATTGGTACGTGGGAATCGCACCAGGTTTTACCTCTCAAGGGATCTCGAGAAGCTTACAACCCCCACCAGGCAGTGTACCTGATCGTTGTAGTATAGTATAGTGACAAGTACCAGGGGATTGATCGTTCAACTTAGGAATAGTGTCGCTAGGATTAGAAAGCCTACTAAACTAGGTCTAGAGGTGAGGGATGATTCTTTTTGTATTTTTATATTTTATAAAAGCAAGTAAAATCTCGGGTTTTGAAGGAGTGGGCAGAATTAGTTGCTAGCCAACTAACCCAATTAACTAAGATGCAATCAAAATAAAATAACAGAAATGAAAATTAAGCTAATTATACTAGTGGTGTAAACAATGATGAGGAAAGTTGTGTTTCCTTAGGTTTCATTACTCCCTAGATATCTTTTACAGGTTGATAGCTTGTTACAATTGCATGGATGACGGGTCATATTCCTTAATACTAGTCGTAGGGCCGTGTACAATATTCCCTAACTCTATAGGATCCTACTTCACTCCTATGTCGAGCCGTTAGAAGCTCCTAACATGGGATCATTAGAATTCTCCTACGCATTAAATACAACCAAAAATCTTAGTACACCTTCGATCATGTTTCTTAAGACGTTCAAGCAAGTTACCAATGGAAGTCTGCCAGTTTTCTTAAGCCTAACATCGAATACAATCATCCGTAACAACTATAAACAAACAATCAACCCATAATTAACATCTAGGTTTCACTACATCTAAGTAAACACAAAAGAAATCTAGCCTAGCATGTTAAATTGAAGACAAGCGTAAGATATAATCAAACAACACATAGACATATTGAATGATTTGAAAGAATACTTATCTCTAATTGAACGTGAAAGATTCAAAGGGTTGAGACCCTTGAAAAAGCTGTAAAATTCGGCCTAGGGTTTTTCCCCCACAGTTGCACACTAATGAATGAAATTTGGAAAACTATATATAGATTTTACAGGGTGACGGCGTCACGTGTAAAGTTGTGACGCCGTCAACTCGCCGCCATAATAGAAATCGTATTGCCTAGATCTGATTTTGACGCCGTCATGTGTAAAATTCCTCTGGGTCACACTTGTGTTTTGACCCTGACGGCCTTGGTGATGCCGTCAGGTCCTATAGTTAAAAATCTTCTGGACCGTCACGTGTATTTTCCACAGCCACCTCTTTTGTAACTCTTGACGCCGTCATTAAAGAAGTTGTGACGCCGTCAGGTATTGTTCCCAGCAAGGAAAATTAAGACTTTTCCGTTTTTTTCACTTTTATGCTCAAAAAACGTCCAAAATACTTCCTTTTCCAGATTTCTCTTCAAAAGTACCTAAAATGACAAAAGGAACGATTTATGGCAATAATTGATCGAATAATCTCGAATTTGGGCTTAAACGACCCCTTAAAAGTGGTTCACTTTTCGCCTCATCAAATACCCTTACACTTGAGATTTGCTTGTCCTCAAGCAAATGCGCTTTTATTCTAATCAAAATACAAGTTAGGGGTCATTAAACACTAATATAAAAGTAATTACAACAAATAATCGTTCCACTAAAGACCAAAGACAAGCACGGAGGTCATACACTAGCACCTCATAAATAGTGTTTAGATACTCACATCTCTCGGGTATAATAAAGTATATATCACAATATGGAAATGGAAAACATCTCTCACTACCTGTCATAGCAAAATAGATTACCATAGGCTTGGGAAAGGATCAAACCTCCACCACTTGGCGTAAGCACCTAGGATAAACTATCAAAGAGGCCTTTTAAAGGGTTATAACGTTAGGTGTAGGGATATGAAAAACACGGCTTTGTTGGATAAAGGCAATATTTACTGGTGGCGAGTTAATCATCTTGGTTAATTACGTGTACAATATGGCGTTGCTAAGCCAAGACTAGACTCAACTTAAGCTAATAGATCAAAAATAACAAAAACTTAAAATAAACATAGAATGAAACGGGATGGTAGTCCGTATGTTTTTTTTTTTTTTTTTTTTTTTTTTTTTTTTTTTTTTGCATACACTCTTACCCTACCATCCAAAATAATACATCATAGGGAATGTACATTCCCCTACACTTGAATTTTTACATACTTTACAATAAACTAATCTAATGACTCGAATTAAGATAATCAAAACACTTGGAGTACTTTTTAAGATTAGCGCACATATGGGGGGTAATATGTGATGTTATTCCCCATTACTCCATAACACAAGTACTTTACCCATGAGTCCCAATCGTCCCAAAACAATATGTACAAGATATGACTCGACTTAGCAACCATGCAATCAATTAGATAATTAACTAAGGGTTTAAACAAATAACAATAATGCAATAAAGATGAGTGCATACACGGAAGGCTAAGGCGATTTGGTTGCACATTTGGGAGGGTTGTAACAAATTCTTCCTTTAAGTAAGATGCCTAAAGTTAGATACGAAAAGATAGGCTCGGAGGGGTGTACTCGGGGTTTCGTGTACTAAAAATGAGTACAACGCTAAGGTGTGGGAAAAATTAATTGACTTTACTAGCCAAGTAATATGACTTAAATGGTCAAGTAATTATGATACGGGTTTAACACAAGGGTGATCCTAATGCCTCTTATCATGTAGCAAATCCTACTACACGAATGTAGTCTCACTAGCGGTCTTGAGATGCATCACTAACGCAAGTTCTAGAATCTAAATGCTACCGGTACACTCATAAGCACTAATAATGAATGCTTTTCCTATCAAATCTAAAGGAGAACCTCACATATTTGGGTGGAAAATTTTTCTGAATGGTACGGTTTTGTGCTAGTCATACAACTCCTATCCATGAGACGCTTGCTAAGGCTAAAGTTTCACTCCTAAATGTTGTAAAGAATTTTAAATTTGGCGCTAAAATTACACTAACAAATATTTCTCTTAGTTTTATTACACACCTACCATTAAACAAACAAACTCAAGTGCAATTGTATCCTATAAGGCATCATCATTTACCCTCCCCTTACACTTAGGATGAACATTGTCCCCAATGTTCAATTAAAGGATGTAAAAGTAAAATAGGTAAAAGAATGAAAACAAATACTCCCCTGATTCGTTCGGTGTGGATAGTGTGGTAACAAGGTTAGATCTTCCTCCAAGACAATGAACCTTCAAAGCTTCCCTTCTAGAAATATAAATCATCTTCTTGTCATATATAACCTGTTAAACCTGAGAAAACAAACAAGGCAACCTCGAATAAAATCGGCGGCAATCTATATATACTAACAAATCCTAGAAAACAATTTAAGATATAATGCTTGTGGAATGAATGTTTGCAGATTCCCTGGAGTTTATAAAACTAAAGAATTAACAAAAACTTTAAGACTCCGTTAGAAAAACAAAACTCGCAAAATTTCCAGAATTTTACAAATGACGCCGTCAGGTATTAATTCCTGACGCCGTTAGAAGTGACCTGTAGAAATCTTTACGTTAAGTTTCTGGAAAAACTTATGTCCTACTTCCTGGAAAATCATGCAAAATATCATTATGACTCGATACAAGCATTTGACTCTAACAGGTACTAATACACATATTCATTAAATATTGTGGCGAATCAAGATCAATTTCGTTTTTAAAAACAAATTTGGGGTTTCCCCTTACACTTAGCTTTTGCAAAATACCTTTATATGAAGTTAAGACGAAGTTAAACAACAAAATAAAGTATTTTCACAATTTAGTTTTGAAACATGATCTACCAACAATAAAAATAAAGCATGCATACGGAAACAAATAACATTCAAACAAATGAAAATCACACAAAACATGGGTTGCCTCCCAAGAAGCGCTTTTCTTTATTTACGAGTCTTGTAGCTAGACTCAAGGTCATGGGCAATTACGTGACCTCATCTTTGGTCTCATTCTCTAGGTCATCTCCAATCTTAGTTTTGTATTCCGGACCTAGTAGCAAACATTCCTTGTAGAAGCCTGATGCGTGGGAATTGCACCAGGCTTTACCTCTCGAGGGATCTCGAGAAGCTTACAACCCCCACCAGGCAGTGTACCTGATCGTTGTAGTATAGTATAGTGACAAGTACCGGGGGATTGATCGTTCAACTCAGGAATAGTGTCGCTAGGATTAGAAAGCCTAAAAACTAGGTCTAGAGGTGAGGGATGATTCTTTTTGTATTTTTATATTTTATGAAAGCAAGTAAAAATCTCGGGTTTTGGAAGAGTGGGCGGAATTAGTTGCTAGTCAACTAACCCAATAACTAAGATGCAATCAAAATAAAATAACAAAAATGTAAATAAACTAAATTAAACTAGTGGTGTGAACAATATATGGGAGAATTGTGTTTACTTAGATTTCACTACTCTCTAGATATCTTTTACAGGTTAATTACTTGTTACAGTTGCGTGGATGACGGGTTATATTCCTTAATACCAATCATGGGGTGGCGTACTTACTTCCCCAATTCTATAAGCTCCTACTTCACTCCTATGTCGAGCCTGCAAGAAGCTCCTAACATGGGATCACTAGAATTCGCTCTTGCATTAAATACAACCATAAAAACCTAGTACACATCGGTTCATATTTCTTAAGACGTTCAAGCAAGTTACACAATGGAGATCTGCCAGTTTTCTTAAGCCTAACATTGAAATCATTCATCCATTACAACTATAAACAAGCAATCAACCTATAATCAACATCTAGGTTTCATTACATCTAAGCAAACACACAAAAGATCTAGCCTAGCATGTTAAAATCAAGACAAGCGTAAATATATTCAAACAACACATTGACATATTGAATGAATTGAAAGAAAACTTATCTCAATTGACCATGAAGGGTTTCAAGGGGTGAAAACCCTTGAAAATACTGTTACAAACGAGCTAGGGTTTATAAAGTTCGGCCTAGAATTCTCCACACAAGTTCCACTTTAATGAATGAAAATTATAAAAGTATTTATAGATTTCACGAGGTGACGGCGTCAAGAGTAAAATTCTGACGCCGTCATCTCGCCGCCAATAAAGTTCTCGGACTGCCTAGATCTATATCTGACGCCGTCATGTGTATTCTTGTTCCAGGCCGTCACCAAATTTACTCCTGACGCCCTTGTTCTGACGCTGTCACGTTTTCTTTGGGCCGTCATCCATTTTGCTCCTGACGCCGTCATCTTTTCCTTCTTGACGCCGTCAGGTACTGTTCCCAGCAAAGAAAATCAAGACTTTGCCGTTTTCTTCACTTTTATGCTCCAAAAACGTCCAAAATGCTTCCTTTTCCAGAATTCACTCCCAAAGTACCTAAAATCACAAAAGGAACGATTTAGGGCAATATTTGATCAAATAAATTCCAATTCCGGCTTAAATAACCCCCTAAAAACGGGTCATTTTTCGCCTCATCATATACCCTTACACTTGAGATTTGCTTGTCCTCAAGCAAATGCGATTTTATTCTAGTCAAAATACAAGTTAGGGGTCATTTAACACTAATATAAAAGTAATTACAACAAATAATCGTTCCACTAAAGACCAAAGACAAGCACGGAGGTCAGACACTAGTACCTCACAAATAGTGTTTAGATACTCACATCTCTCGGGTGTAATAAAGTATATATCACAATATGGAAATGTAAAACATCTCTCACTACCTGTCATAGCAAAATAGATTACCATAGGCTTGGGAAAGGATCAAACCTCCACCATATGGCGTAAGCACCTAGGATAAACTATCAAAGAGGTCTTTTAAATGGTTGTAACGTTAGGTGTAGTGATATGGAATACACGGTTTTGTTGGATATAGGCAATCTTTACTGGTGGCGAGTTAATCATCTTGGTTTATTACATGTACAATATGGCGTTGCTAAGCCAAGACTAGACTCGACTTAAGCTAATAAATAAAAAATAACAAAAACATAAAACAAACATAGAATGAAACGGGATGGTAGTCCGTATGTTTTTTCTATTTTCTTTTTCTATTTTATTTTTCATTTTCTTTATTTTTTTCGATTTTTTTTTCCATACACTTTTACCCTACCATCCAAAATAATACATCATAGGGAATGAACATTCCCATTACACTTGAATTTTTACATACTTTACAATTAACTAATCTAATGACTCGAATCAAGATAATCAAAACACTTGGAGTACTTTTAAGATTAACGTACATATGGGGGTAATAAAATGATGTTCTTCCCCATTACTCCATAACATAAGTACTTTACCCATGAGTCCCAATCGTCCCAAAACAATATGTACAAGGATATGACTCGACTTAGCAACCATGTAATCAATTAGATAATTAACTAAGGGTTTAAACATGTAACAATAATGCACTAAAGATGAGTGCATACACGGAAGGCTAAGACGAGTTGGGTGTACATTTAAGTGGGGTGTAACAAATTCTTCCTTTAAGTAAGATGCTTAAAGTTAGAAACGAAAAGATAGGCTCGGAGGGGTGTACTAGGGGTTTCGTGTACTAAAAATGAGTACATCGCTAAGGTGTGGGAAAAATTAATTGACTTAGTTAGCCAAGTAATATGACTTAAATGGTCAAGTAATTATGATACGGGTTTAACACAAGGGTGATCCTAATGCCTCTTATCATGTAGTAAATCCTACCACACGAATGTAGCCTCACTAGCGGTCTCGGGATGCATCACTAACGCAAGTTCTAGAATCTAAATGCTACCAGTACACTCATAAGCACTAATAGTAAATGCTTTCCTATCAAATCTAAAGGCGAACCTCACATATTTGGGTGGAAATTTTTTTTGAATGATACGGTTTTGTGCTAGTCATACAATCTCCTATCCATGAGACGCTTGCTATGGCTAAAGTTTCACTCCTAAATGTTGTAAAAAATTTTAAATTTGGCGCTAAAATTACACTAACAAGTATTTCTCATAGTTTTATTACACACCTACCATCAAACAAACAAACTCAAGCGAAAGTGTATCCTATGAGGTATCATCATTTACCCTCCCCTTACACTTAGGATGAACATTGTCCCCAATGTTCAATTAAAGAATGTAAAAGTAAAACAGGTAAAAGAATGAAATCAAATACTCCCCTGATTCGCTCGGTATGGATAGTGTGGTAACAAGGTTAGATTTTCCTCCAAGAAAATGAACAATCAAAGCTTCCCTTCCAGAATATAAATCATCTTCTTGTCATACATAACCTGTTAAACCTGAGAAAACAAACAAGGCAACCTTGCGTAAAATCGGCGGCAATCTATATATGATAACAAATCCTAGAAAGCAATGTAAGATATAATGCTTGTGGAATGAATGTTTGCAGATTTCCTGGAGATTATAAAACTAAAGAATCAACAAAAACTTTAAGACTCCGTTAGAAAAACAAAACTGGTAAAATTTCCAGATTTTTACACATGACGCCGTCAGGAGTGACCTGCAGAAATCCTTATGTTAAGTTTCCAGAAAATTTCTGGAAAAACTTTGTCCTACTTTCTGGAAAATCCTGCAAAATATCATTATGACTCGATACAAGCATTTGACTCAAACAAATACGAATATACATGTTCATTTAATATTGTGGAGAATCATGTTCGAGTTTGTTTCTAAAAAAACATATTTGGGGTTTCTCCTTACACTTATCTTTTGCGAAATACCTTTGGATGAAGTTAAGACAAAGCCAAACGACAAAATAAAGTATTTTCACCATTTTAGTTTTGAAACATGATCTACCAACAATAAAAATAAAGCATGCATACGGAAACAAATAACAATCAAACAAATAAAAATCACACAAAGCACGGGTTGCCTCCCAAGAAGCGCTTTTCTTTATTTACGAGTCTTGTAGCTAGACTCAAGGTCATGGGTTACCACGTGACATGGGTGAGTTCCTCATTGAGGACATCTTTGGGATCAAACTTAGGCTTCAACTTCCTATCGGTTTTCTTAGTGCGGTATGACCTTTCAAACTTTTCTCCATCCGGATCATACAAAATCATTTTCATATGCCATGATCCGTCACCTTCCTTAGGTGGCTTGTCCCACCTCCATTTACACTTATCCCCCTCTCTTTTCCACTTGTTCATCTCTATGTTAAAGGGCATTACGCTCAAGAACTCAATCATTTTCCTAAAGACTAGGGGGTCCTCAAAAGGGTCTAGCTCTTCATCCCTAGCTATGAGTTGTTCCACCGAATGTGTTTTATCGATGAAATCTTTTTCTAGATAGAATGGGCGTTGAGGTCCTATAAAGTTTCTTTCTATCCAAGGTCCATATCTAGATGGTCTCCTATTCATCTCTACCCAATGTGGTGTCGGTTCATCCTCACAATCATAACTATGTTTCTTAACATCATATACCGACCAAGTATCGCCCTCACCTACCGCTATCTTAGACTCCTTACAATCTATCATGGCGCTAGCGGTTGCTAAAAATCCTCTTCCTACTAATAAAGGGCATGTAGTATCACTAACCATATCAAGGACGTGAAAATCCGCTAAAATAGTTAACTTTCCTACGTGAACAACTACATCCTTGATCATCCCAACCGGGTAGGCAATACTCTCATCCGCTAGACCAATTAATACCTCAGTCTCCTCTAACTTTCCTAGCTTAAGAGTGGTGAAAAGGGATAAGGGAATCAAGTTGAGGCTTGACCCTAAATCGGCTAGTGTGTCGAAAGCTTCGGATCTTCCTATCTTACAAGGCAAAACAAATATACCCGGATCATCAAGCTTTTTAGGCAACTTGTTTTGATCGAAGGCGGTCCCATTTTTACCTAGTTTAAATTTCTCATACTTTTCTAGGAGGGCACTATAGTAGGGAGCACGGGCTAAGACATCAATGACGGGACGTTCAAGGTGAAGCTCCTTGAATTCATCGTCAAGGTCTTGCGTAGGAGGTGTTTCAACTATGCTTTTGACCGGTTTTATATCGGGTGTTTTATTTGATTGGTCCTTTTGAGGAATTTAGTTTTGTTTGAAACACGTGCTTGTTGATTTAACCGAGTAGTATTGCGGACAAGAAGTGGGTGACGAAACTGATGATATGGAATTAATGTTTAGTTTCGGGTTCTTGACCGTGTCGCTTGGGAGTGCTCCCATTTCTCGGTCATTGAGAACTTTCAACAATGTGTCAATTTTGGTGGTCATCTCGCTTTGCTTTTGTTTGAAATCGGCTTCAAACTTAGATATGCGAGCTTCTTGAGATGCTATAAACTTAGACATCAATCCTTCAAGATTGTTGGTACTACCATAGTTGTTAGAAGGATTGTTGTTGAAAGTACGGTTGGAGGGTGGACCGTTTGGTTGGTAACGATTAGGCGGATTGGAAGAATTGTTTTGGTTTTGCTTCCACCTAAGGTTCGGGTGATTTTTCCAAGAGGGGTTGTAGGAATCACCGTAAGGGTTTGGCTCGGGCTTGAAAGTGTACCACTTATCTCCCGCTTTGTCGGTACGCGAGGATGCGTAGTCCGCAAAAGCTGTTCCGGGGAGTTCCACGCAATCACAAGTGTCATGGGGACCACTACATAATTCGCATGAAGAAGTGATTTTATTCACTTGGCTTGAAGGCTTAGGAGCTTCGTAAGATTTCATGAGAAACTTGACTTGGTCCTCAAGTTCCATGATCCTACGGTCAGGAGTGCTAGAATTGTTCGAAGGCAAAGATATTGCCTTGACCGTTTTGTTCAAATCACGGGGATCATTCCAACTTTCGTTGTCATAGAGAGCAAGATCTTCTATGAGTTCCCATGATTCTTCCGCACTTAGATCACGTAGCTTGCCACCGGCCGATTGGTCAATGGTTCGCCTTGTGGAGAGATCGATATGGTCATAGAAGATTTGGACTTGGAGCCAAAGATCTATGCCATGATGAGGGACTTTTTGGAGTAAGTCCTTGAAACGAGTCCATGCTTCATATAGAGTTTCACCTTGACGTTGTTGGAACATCAAGATATCATTTCTAAGCTTAGTAGTTCTCCCGGTGGGAAAAATTGAGCAAGGAAACGAGTGGTGAGATCATCCCATGAGGTGATGGATCCCGCGGGTAAACATTCAAGCCATTGACTAGCTTGATCACGTAGAGAGAATTGAAATAGGCATAATCGGGTTGACTCTCTAGTTGTAACATCAAGGTCTATAGAATCTACGATTTTAAGGAAGTCCTTGAGATGTTGATTTGGATCTTCGGAACGAAGTCCATGGAATGCACGTCCGCTTTGCACCAACCGGATGGTGTCAGATCGCAAGGGAGACACATTGGCTCCTTGGGTGAGCTCAATGGTGTTTCGATAGCCTTGGTGGCTAGGTCGGGAGTACTCTCCTAGGGTTTGGGGCCTAAGAGGTTGGTTGGCTAGTGGTGGGTTTTGTGGGTGGTCTTGTTGTGGTGGGTTGATGGGTTCAAAGATGTTACCACCTTCCATGATGTCGGATGGTAAAGAGTTATGAACAAAAGCACGAAGAAATAAGATAGACTAAAGAAAACCTAAAAATAAAAATAAAATCTTACTAGAAAGGAATCTAGCAAGTAGACCTAATAGAAAGAAATCCTAACCTAGACAATAACTATTCCCCGGGCTGCGGCGCCAAAAACTTGATGCGTGGGAATTGCACCAGGCTTTACCTCTTGAGGGATCTCGAGAAGCTTACAACCCCCACCAGGCAGTGTACCTGATCGTTGTAGTATAGTATAGTGACAAGTACCGGGGGATTGATCGTTCAACTCAGGAATAGTGTCGCTAGGATTAGAAAGCCTAAAAACTAGGTCTAGAGGTGAGGGATGATTCTTTTTGTATTTTTATATTTTATGAAAGCAAGTAAAAATCTCGGGTTTTGGAAGAGTGGGCGGAATTAATTGCTAGTCAACTAACCCAATAACTAAGATGCAATCAAAATAAAATAACAAAAATGTAAATAAACTAAATTAAACTAGTGGTGTGAACAATATATGGGAGAATTGTGTTTACTTAGATTTCACTACTCCCTAGATATCTTTTACAGGTTAATTACTTGTTACAATTGCGTGGATGATGGGTTATATTCCTTAATACCAATCATGGGGTGGCGTACTTACTTCCCCAATTCTGTAAGCTCCTACTTCACACCTATGTCGAGCCTGCAAGAAGCTCCTAACATGGGATCACTAGAATTCACTCATGCATTAAATACAACCATAAAAACCTAGTACACATTGGTTCATGTTTCTTAAGACGTTCAAGCAAGTTACACAATGGAGATCTGCCAGTTTTCTTAAGCCTAACATTGAAATCATTCATCCATTACAACTATAAACAAGCAATCAACTTATAATCAACATCTAGGTTTCATTACATCTAAGCAAACACACAAAAGATCTAGCCTAGCATGTTAAAATCAAGATAAGCGTAAGATATATTCAAACAACACATAGACATATTGAATGAATTGAAAGAAAAATTATCTCAATTGAACATGAAGGGTTTCAAGGGGTGAAAACCCTTGAAAATACTATTACAAACGAGCTAGGGTTTATAAAGTTCGGCCCTAGAATTCTCCACACAAGTTCCACTTTAATGAATGAAAATTAGAAAAGTATTTATAGATTTCACGAGGTGACGGCGTCAAGAGTAAAATTCTGACGCCGTCATCTCGCCGCCAATAAAGTTCTCGGACTGCCTAGATCTATATCTGACGCCGTCATGTGTATTCTTGTTCCAGGCCGTCACCAAATTTACTCCTGACACCCTTGTTCTGACGCCGTCACGTTTTCTCTTGGCCGTCATCCATTTTGCTCTTGACGCCGTCAGGTACTGTTCCCAGCAAGGAAAATCAAGACTTTGCCGTTTTCTTCACTTTTATGCTCCAAAAACGTCCAAAATGCTTCCTTTTCCAGAATTCACTCCCAAAGTACCTAAAATCACAAAAGGAACGATTTAGGGCAATATTTGATCAAATAAATTCCAATTCCGGCTTAAATGACCCCCTAAAAACGGGTCATTTTTCGCCTCATCAAAACCAAGTATTCTATTCATGACATAATCTACCCCTCTACGTCTATCCTCATCATTCCTATTGTAAACCGCTTGCTTGTGTTCCTTTTCTATGTTTGATAGAAGGCGGTATTGTTCAATCTTATAGGGGATTTGGTAAGCAATCTCATCTTTCTCTTCCTTGAATTTCACTATCCCTAGGGTCGGGTCATAACTCATCTTAGAGGCCTCAACAAACGGTTTTCCGAACACTACATGACTTAGGCAATCATCTATTACCGGATGAGTATCCTCAACTATCACAAAGTCGGTAACATAAGTGAAGTTTCCTACAAAGACATGCAATCCATTCACTCTTCCTACAAAGTTGCTCATCCTAATTGTGTCAGGCATTATCCTATACCTAAGTTGCTTCTTCATTACCCAATTATAATAGGTCCTAGTCATGATATTTATAGGAGACCTAGGATCGATATAAGCTTTCCACACATGCATGTGCCCAATGTTGCATGGTATGTTGATGTTAGAGGGATCACCTACTTTAATAAGGGTGAACCAAGGATGTATGGTGTCTCGGGATCATCGAATAGATCCTTGTGATATTCCCGTTCTTCCTTCGTGGGCAACTTATCAAAGTATTCTTCTATGTTTTCTACTTCCCCTAACTTTTCTTCCTTAATAACCTCAACTTCCTTAATCTCATCCCTAGTCCCGGTTTCTACTCCAACTTCATCCTTGTCACTTTCTTCCATATTCTTATCTATCGGCTTAATGGTGACAACATTGACAAAGTGGACGTGTTTGGATGATGAGGGGTCCTTAATTTGGATTCCGCTATTAGTGTCCCTAGTGTCTTTCCTAGGTGTAGTTAGCACTTGGTTGTTGAGGGCTTTCAACAAGTTGTCAATCTTATTGGTCATCTCCGTTTGTTGTTGATTGAATTCGGTTTCAAACTTAGCTATGCGAGCTTCATGAGATGCCATAAACTTGGACATCAATCCTTCAAGATTATTGGTACTACCATAGTTGTTGGAAGGATTGTTGTTGAAAGTACGGTTAGTGGGTGGACCGTTTGGTTGGTAACGATTAGGTGGATTGGAAGAATTGTTTTGGGGCATGTTTTGGTTTTGTTTCCACCTAAGATTCGGGTGATTTTTCCAAGAAGGGTTGTAGGAATCACCGTAAGGGTTTGGCTCAGGTTTGAAAGTGTACCACTTGTCTCCCGCTTCGTCGGTACGCGAGGATGCGTAATCCACAAAAGCTTGTCCGGGGAGTTCCACGCAATCACGAGTGTCATGGGGACCACTACATAATTCGCATGAAGACGTGATTTTGTTCACTTGGCTTGAGGGCTTAGGAGCTTCGTAAGATTTTATGAGAAACTTGACTTGGTCCTCAAGTTCCATGATCCTACGGTCGGGAGTGCTAGAATTGTTCGAAGGCAAAGATTTTGCCTTGACCGTTTTGTTCAAATCATGGGGATCATTCCAACTTTCGTTTTCATAGAGAGCAAGATCTTCTATGAGTTCCCATGATTCTTCCGCACTTAGATCACGTAGCTTGCCACCGGCCGATTGGTCAATGGTTCGCCTTGTGGAGAGATCGATATGGTCATAGAAGATTTTGACGTGGAGCCAAAGATCTATGCCATGATGAGGGACTTTTTGGAGTAAGTCCTTGAAACGAGTCCATGCTTCATATAGAGTTCACCTTGACATTGTTGGAACATCAAGATGTCATTTCTAAGCTTGGTAGTTCTCCCCGGTGGGAAAAATTGAGCAAGGAAATGAGTGGTGAGATCATCCTATGAGGTGATGGATCCCGCGGGTAAACGTTCAAGCCATTGATAGCTTGATCACATAGAGATAATTGGAATAGGTGTAATCGGGTTGACTCTCTTGTTGTAACATCAAGGTCTATAGAATCTACGATTTTAAAAAAATCCTTAAGATGTTTATTTGGATCTTCGGAATGAAGTCCATGGAATAAACATCCGCTTTGCACCAACCGGATGGTGTCGGATCGCAAGGGGGACACATTGGATTCTTGAGTGAGCTCAATAGTGTTTCAATAGCCTTGGTGGCTAGGACAGGAATACACTCCTAAGGTTCGGGGCCTAAGAGCTTGGTTTGCTAGTGGTGGGTTTTGTGGGTGGTTTTGTTGTGGTGGTTTGATGGGTTCAAAGAGGTTATCACCTTCCATGATGTCGGATGGTAAAGGTTACGAACAAAGACATGAAGAAATAAGATAAACTAAAGAAAACCTAAAAATAAAAATAAAATCTTACTAGAAAGGAATCTAGCAAGTAGACCTAAAAAAGAAATCCTAACCTAGACAATAACTATTCCCCGGGCTGCGGCGCCAAAAACTTGATACGTGAGAATCACACCAGGTTTTACCTCTCAAGGGATCTCGAGAAGCTTACAACCCCCACCAGGTAGTGTACCTGATCGTTGTAGTATAGTATAGCGACAAGTACCGGGGGATTGATCGTTCAACTCAGGAATAGTGTCGCTAGGATTAGAAAGCCTACTAAACTAGGTCTAGAGGTGAGGGATGATTCTTTTTGTATTTTTATATTTTATAAAAGCAAGTAAAATCTCGGGTTTTGAAGGAGTGGACGGAATTAGTTGCTAGCCAACTAACCCAATTAACTAAGAGGCAATCAAAATAAAATAACAGAAATGAAAATTAAGCTAATTATACTAGTGGTGTAAACAATGATGAGGAAAGTTGTGTTTCCTTAGGTTTCATTACTCCCTAGATACCTTTTACAGGTTGATAGCTTGTTACAATTGCATGGATGACGGGTCATATTCCGTAATACAAGTCGTAGGGCCGTGTACAATATTCCCTAACTCTATAGGATCCTACTTCACTCCTATTTCGAGCCGTTAGAAGCTCCTAACATGGGATCATTAGAATTCTCCTACGCATTAAATACAACCAAAAATCGTAGTACACCTCCGATCATGTTTCTTAAGACGTTCAAGCAAGTTACCAATGGAAGTCTGCCAGTTTTCTTAAGCCTAACATCGAATACAATCATCCGTAACAACTATAAACAAACAATCAACCCATAATTAACATCTAGGTTTCACTACATCTAAGCAAACACAAAAGAAATCTAGCCTAGCATGTTAAATTGAAGACAAGCGTAAGATATAATCAAACAACACATAGACATATTTAATGATTTGAAAGAGTACTTATCTCTAATTGAACATGAAAGATTCAAAGGGTTGAGACCATTGAAAAAGCTGTAAAATTCGGCCTAGGGTTTTTCCCTCAAAGTTGCACACTAATGAATGAAATTTGGAAAACTATATATAGATTTTACAGGGTGACGGCGTCACGTGTAAAGTTGTGACGCCGTCAACTCGCCGCCATAATAGAAATCGTATTGCCTAGATCTGATTTTGACGCCGTCATGTGTAAAATTCCTCTGGGCCGTCACTTGTGTTTTGACCCTGACGGCCTTGGTGACGCCGTCAGGTCCTATAGTTAAAAATCTTCTGGACTGTCACGTTTATTTTCCACATCCACCTCTTTTGTAACTCTTGACGCCGTCATTAAAGAAGTTGTGACGCCGTCAGGTACTGTTCCCAGCAAGGAAAATTAAGACTTTGCCGTTTTCTTCACTTTTATGCTCCAAAAAACGTCCAAAATGCTTCCTTTTCCAGATTTCTCTCCAAAAGTACCTAAAATGATAAAAGGAACGATTTTGGGGCAATAATTGATCGAATAATCTCGAATTTGGGTTTAAATGACCCCTTAAAAGTGGTTCACTTTTCGCCTCATCAAGCATCCATTTCCATTTATCCATACAATTGTTAGAAACGACAACATTTTGCAAAACACCAACTAAATCGTCAAGCTCCTAGCACACTCTACCCCTAAGATCCCTCTCCCAATCCCAATTCCAACGCCACTCACCATTCGCCCATGACCCCTTATCTATCACACTACCCTCCTTAAACCTATCTAAATTAAATAACCTAGAAAATGTATCACAAAGTTTTTTCCCATCAACCCACCTATCTGTCCAAAACTTAATATCCCTCCCGTCCCCTAACACACCCACACATGTAGATGTGAACTCTATCCCCAACCCCTCTAACTCCTCTCCCATCCTCACAATGTCCCGCTATACCCCTCACCATTTGTCCCCCCACCCATTACGCTATACTCATCTAGCCCCCCACTACCGCCATGGATGCTTTTAATCACCCTAACCCATAAACTCCTCCTCCTTCCTAAACCTCCACCACCACTTACCTAATAAAGCCAAAATTTTTTGCTCGTAATGACCTAATATTTAAGCCTCCTCCCCATGTGAAGCTAGAACTGTATCCCATTTAACCCAAGAAATGTTTTTTTGCTCCCTAACCCCACCCTAAAAGAAATTTTTTCTAATTCTCTCAAGAGTTTTTAACACACTCGAAGGCACACGGAACATCGAAAAATAATACAATGGCAAGCTACCTAGGAACGATTTAACAAGTGCTAGACGCCCCACGAACGACATCATTTTAGCTTTCCAATCGGCCAACCGACTCTTGAATTTTTCCACTACAAGATTCCAAGCGTTAATCCTTCTCGTGTTTTCACCAATCGGTAATCCCAAGTAAGTGAACGGAAATTTCCCAACCGTACACCCCATCCATGTTGCCATATCCGTCAATTCCCCCTCATTAACCCTAATCCCATATAGCCTACTTTTATTATAATTAACGCGTTGCCCGGAAACCTCCTCGAAACACTTAAGAATCCACATAAGACACTTAGTGTTTTCTTTATTCCATTCTCCAAAAAATATAGTGTTATCCGCGTATTGTAAATGAGATACCGTGACGTCATTCACACCTACTTTAATCCCTCTAAATATCCTATTTTCTACCGCTTCGCCAACAATTGCATTTAATCCTTCCGCCGCTAAAATGAATAAAAAGGTGATAAAGGATCACCTTATCTAACTAATGAGATCAAATAAGTACATATTATTGGCATCATTTATCCTATTCAATTGACTTGTTTTATATTGTTTTGTATGAGAATCGATACTTAATTATTTACTTTAGTAATTCTCAGGTAAAAACAAGCAATTGGTGAAAGTTGATGATTTTGGACGAATTATGGAGCTAAATGATCAAGATTGGAAAAGTCTACTGAAATCCAGGAGATGCGCCGTATCATTCTCAACAGATACGCCGCAACATCATACTTAGATGAATTCGAAGACCATTGCCTGACTTTGAAGAATGCGCCGCATCTGATTACAACATGCGCCGCATATGAAACTTTGGTCAATGAAGGATAACCAACTTGTTCTACTCCAAATACGCCGCATCTCATTTACAACGTGTGGCGTATCAGCTAAAGACTTCACCAGACACTATCCAAGACGTTAAAGGACATGCACCGCATAGAGAAACAAGTTACGCCGCATCTGAAGGCGGTGTACGAATATTACAAAATATAATAATATTGGACCCCACGCGAAGTTAAGTAGATGCACCGCATCTATCATCAAGATGCGCCGCATCGATCCTTCAGACAGAAACTATAAATACCGCAAGACCGATACGAATTGTGTGTGCAACAAAACCCTAAGGAGACGAATTTAGTCGAAGAAGCATCACAAGACACGCCCTAAACCGAGATCTTAGAGCCGAAAGAAGGTCCTGCAAGTGTATAATTCATTAAGTAGTTTTGTATTATTGTATTAGTAAGCTTTAATCCATCAGGATTGATGGGCTTGTGGCCACCATACTGATCCCCTTAAATTTTTTTTCCCATCGATTAAAGTTTATATGGTGTTTTTTTGGTGAATTGTATTTATGCATTGATAACCTCTGTGTTTAGTTGAGTCTTCTGGGCTACCATACCTGTTCCTCACATACTTATCTAGCGTCTAGAAGGTAGGATAAACATAAGTAATCATTAAGAGTTTACTCGCTGATATTTAGGATCCAACGAGACAGATTAGATTACGATACTCATCATATAAAAATAACAATAAAACAAGTGACAAGCTACTTAAACCATAGGACAGGTCTTCTACGTGTCTCTATTATCTATATGTGTACGTGATTGCTCTTCACTGATTTATTCTCATTAGTTTTACTTTTCTTGTTTAATTCAAATCTGTGCTAGTCTCTCAGGCTAAACCCCCTTTTTATTAGATTAGATTGTAAAACTAACTTAGATATTAAAATACTGATCAAATCAACTAGATATTACGTTCCATTCTTAGTGTTCGACACTCTACTTACCACTATATACATTTTGATCGGGTATACTGCTTGTTAAGTGAGTGTGTTAGTAATAAGTCGGCTAAATATAAATTTAAAACTTGAGTAGGTAAAATTAACCTATGCTACACTAACATACCCAACGCATCACTAACCCCCCTCTCAAGGCCAAATTCCTTAGTAGGTGATCCATTCACAAGGATGGACATATTCGACGAATGAAGACACACCTCCACCCATTTACACCATTTATCCTTGAACCCCATTCTCTTCATAATGTTTAGAATGAAACCCCAATTAATACTATCATATGCCTTTTCGAAATCCACTTTAAAAATTAAACCTTTTCCTTCTTTTTCTTCAAACATTCCATAGTCTCATTTGCTATAAGAACTCCATCAAGGATGTATCTCCTTTTTATAAACGCATTTTGTATTTCCCCTACTACATTACCTACTATGCGTTTAACCCTTTCTGCCAACATTTTTGCAATAATTTTATAATAACACCCAATTATGCTAAGGAGGGGAAAATCCCCAAGACTAATGGGATCCAATAACTTAGGGATAATAGTAACAAAGGATGAATTACACCCCCTCGATATCTCCATCTTTTCCCAAAACCACACGACCGCCCTCATCAAGTACAGTTTAAGAACCTCCTAGAATTTTCTAATAAACTTGAAATTAAACCCGTCCGGCCCCGGAGCTTTATCCCCCCACATCCCTTGATTGCTTCCCACACCTATTTTTCATTAAACTCTTTCTCAAGGTATCTATCCTCCTCCATCGATATCTTATCAACTCTATTACAACAGAATATCGGACGAAGCACTCTACCTTCGTAGAACAAGGCTTTGTAATGTCTAACCATCTATGCTTTGATTAAACCCAGCTCCTCACACCACACCCCATTAATTATAAGCCCTCTTAAGTTACTTTTATTGTTCCTCCTCTTAACGTACGAATGAAATTTTTTTGAATTTCATCTCCTTCCACATCCCACTTTAATCTAGATTTTTGCCGAAGCATATTTCCGTATTCATTCTTCTTTTCCACCCATTGTTTCCTTGTATCAAGCCACGTTACTCTCTCCGTCTCGCTCAACATTCTCTTTCTGCTTCTAGCTCCCATCTTATTGTTTCATTTTTTAGTTATTCAATCTTCTCCTTATGGCCTCCGAACCTATCTTTACTCCACATCTTAAGGCATGCCTTGACATTTTTCAATTTATCCCGAAATATGCAATCCAGATTAATACTCCTTACCTCTTTTTTCCACGCCTCCTCCACGACATGTTGAAAATCCATTTCCTCCATCCATATGTTGAAATTTCGGAATGGTTTTGGACATAATGTAGATCCACATCTTTCAACACAATCGGGCAATGGTCCGATAACTTACGATCCAAAGCAATGACCGATAAGTTACCCCGTAAATTACCGAATTCCTGATTCATTAAGAAACGATCCAACTTACTAAATTTTAGGCCATCATCACTTACTCTAGTAAATCTCCTACCCCCATTGGAACTTTGACCAATCTTGTGTCATTAATGAACTCATTGAATTCACACATTTCTTTATTGTTTACTTGAGAATTAAGTCTATCTCCACTGCTCCTAACCACATTTAGATCCCCAAAAATACACCAAGCACCACACCATCTAGCATCAATCCTGCTAGTCTTCCCCACAATGACGCCTTTTGTCTACTAACATGTGGACCATAAATACAAACAAAGAAAATATCTTCAACTTTCCTTTTCCACGAGCCTCTTATTGCTACGAATCTTTCATCTCCCACAGCCTCCTTACATGTGAAAACCCTCGTATCCCAAATTAAGATGATCCCCTCAGAATTCCCATTTGCCGATAAATACGAATATCAATATCCAAAAAATTTACCCCCCCCTAAATATCCTCAATCCATATGTCATCCACCACACCACACTTTGTTTCTTGCAACCCTATGACATCAGGTTACTCGTCCTTGATAATCGATCTAACCAATCCCTTTTTCCCCGCCTCCCCCATACCCCTCACATTAATAGATATTAACTTCATTAAATCTATAAAGAAGAACGAACAAAAGCACCATACCCCTGCCTTATTGTGGCTGCTCAACAGCAGCGTCCTCTACCTCTTCCACTCGCTTGATGGCCCTCATCTTTTTTCCTTCCTCAGCTAATGTAACACCCCAACCCGAAAGGGGCTAAAGTGTAACATTTTGGGTTCAAATCAGAACACAAGCAAGTGGAAATACATTACTAATAAAAGGTTCACACAACAGTTCTAAAGAAGAGATAAAGGACTAATTCTAAACATTACAACTTCCAAACTAATTGCAAGCTAAGAACCAAGAAGGAAATCACTAATCCATGGGGAGCTATCAACAGTGTAGTCCACTAAGAGCTCCTAAGCACAATTCACCCAACCCAGCTTCCTTCTAAAAACCTGCCGCAGGAAAAGAAATTCGGTTGAGCTTAAAAAGCCCAGTGAACAGATATAAACAAATGAAAACTAACAACAAAAGGAAAACGATGGTGAATACGACATAAGTCCAGCTGAACCTGCTGAGATAGAAATCAAAAATATGGAAACATAGAATATGATCAAAGGAAAATACGGATAATGGATACCAAACAATCAAGGAAATGAAATGAGTCACAAGTGTAAGCAAAATAAATAGAGCAAGCATAAGTTAATCACATTAGAGATGACAAGATAATAAGAATCATAGAGAAGTCGAACAAATAGGAACGCCCAACAATATGTATACTAAATGTACATAGGAGTCATGACCTCCATTGTACCAAATGTGAAAGGGGTGTATTGCACACACACCAAAACATTCACCAAATAATACTAAACTAAGTACCTAGGATGCATCCATACGCTCCCTACAAAACAAATATATGTACAAAGCTCTAGGCTAAGTAAACATATACAATAATAAATATAGGCCTGAATAGCTATAGCATAACAGGGAACGCTGTGGACAAAATCCCACCTCCACAGATAGTGTCAATACCATTGGTGCATCAGTGGCAAAGCCATGGACTCCCCATGACTTGCTACAAATTAATAAAATAATGGGCAACAAATAGGGCATAGGAATGCTATAAGAATAAGAACTATAGCATGCAACAAATATCAAGCAAATCATAACAAAACTGGATCAATCAAATACGAATCAGACAAAGGGAAGCATAGCAATGGCTTAAAAGGGATAGAATCATACATCAAAAGTAAAGAGTCATGAGAGAAAGAAGGCCTTTACTAAAAAGGCAGAATATCTGTACCTCAAACCGCAAATGAAACCATATCATAAAACAAGGATAGAAAGTTACTCCTTCTTCAGCGAATCTACACGAATTAATGATCGGCTAATTATTAATAACTCATTTTAAATCAGATTTACTCGTTTTAGTTGGCTTTCCATTTTTAGTAACTTTCCATTTAGTAATTTTCCTGAATTAATAACTTTATGAATTACAAAGAAAATTTATTAAACTTTAAGCTTAATATTACCAATATCATAGTTTAGAGGTGATTGTGACAATTTTCCAAAGATTAGGGTCTAATATGTCCTTTACCAAAGTATAGGGTTTAATATGAAAACAATCAAAGTTTAGACTAAATGTGTAATATTAAGTTTTAAATGCTTGAATATGATAAATTTGATTTATGCTTATATAGTATATTAGGAACGAATATGGAAATTTAGATTGACTACTACACCCGATTCGAACTCGAAATACTTATAACATATTCGAATCATATATATTCAAAACACATGTTGAAACAAGGTTGGAATAAGTGACACAAAAGCAGTCCACAACACGATACCAATCAGATTCACATGGCGTATACTTTTGTTATTTCATGTGACAAATATATGTATATTAGTAGATTCGAAATAGCATAATTAGGTTGTATATAAAGTCGACAAAAGGGACTGAAACAAGCCACCAAAATGGTCTCAAAACTCGACACAAATCAGTTTGTAGGGGCACATGTAAATTTTATGTGGCTATAATATGGTTACTTATGTACATATGTTAACAAGACAATAGTATAACAATTTCATCATTAGGACTAACATGTTTTGAGTTTGATAGTATTAATGGTGCGTTTAGGTGAATATTTAGAGTCGACATGACACGACACAAAATCTCTTAACCATTTACATAAAATCACCCATGCAATATGCTTTCTTTTAGTCCGAGAATATAGTTATTGTTTATGATCCTTATATATATGTATATTGATCCTATAGATAACATACTACTGATGTAGGTAGGTTTTAAGCAAGGCTTCAAAATCTTTGTGGTACCATGACAACTTCATTCTTACTCCATTTTAGACACCAAGATTGTGCATGCACATTAATAAGACCCGATTATATATATATATATATATATATATATATATATATATATATTTCTTATAACAATATTGCGTAATATATGTTACATTAGTAGGTAATATTTCGATTATATTCATACTATTTTTAATATCAGGTTTATACTAATGAGTCACTACAAAGTTACATATATCTCATCTTAAATTAACTGTGTTCTTATTATACACTATGCATTTGTCTTGCATGTGCTTTGTGAACATGTTTAACTATCCGTTATATAATATCTATCTTAGCTGCATATATAAAGAAGTGAAAATGACGTAGACTTATAATAATGAAATAGAACATGAATCGTGGAGTATACCTTCAATACAATCGTGAATAGGCTGAGTTCAACGGCGAACCCGAAACAAGGACGACACGAATATGAAGCTACAACTGGGCACTATCGAACCTATGTACAATCGAGACTTACATTATCCACTATCCATAGTACCAATCACGAGCCATAACTTCAAGCTATCGAACCAAACTCTTTAACCCCACACACGAACCAAAACTCCAACAGTTAGGCGTATCACCTTCACTCCGTCAAGTCACGTCTAGAATCCAATAGCAAATCGAAACCAGATGTGTTACGAGACTCCAAACCCAATCACGACGCAACCCGAACTCGACAAAATACTCAAATTGTTATGTTTTTCTTATCAGGGGCTGCTTTGTTTAGTTTAGAAATGTTGTTCTAGGGTTGAGTAAAACATGCTGTATAAAACATGAAAGTGGTATGAGATTTACCCATGAAACGCGTGGAGTATAATAGGAAGTTGATAAAATTTGTATGAAATGTTGATATACTCGAATCACTCAAAACGTGTAGCTTAGTCCAGGAAAGTCGTGTTTGTTATTTTGGGCTAGGATAGGGTAGCATGTGACACATATCTTTACAATAGCAGGATATACACATGATAGAGTCAATCTTGTCAAACCGTATGTGTGTTTATGGAATACCGTGTTGTTAATAGGGCTGAGGAAAGGCATGCAAATCTTCTATTAAGTGACAGTTATTTGATTTCCTCTTATCCATATGACATAACAAACGGCACACCAACAAGGAGGCTAGGAAATCGGTTAGTAGTCTTGGAAACAAAAGATTAAAATCGTTTCGGTCATGTAAAGATGTTGCATGATTCGTTTAGTGATATAGCTAGCTTGGGATAAAATTACTAATGTGTTTATTGTATATAATACATAGTTGTAATATCATTTATTAAACTTATGTTATATTTTATCTTAAGTTTTTATTATACGTATAACTTTTATTGTTCAAATGTTAAAATATTTAAATACTTATGTTATAATGTAACGTCTTAAATTATTATTCGTCTCTTCAAAAGTTTAAACTTAGAGGGGTATTTTGGGTATTTAATATGTTTGAAATTTTCGGGTTTTACAACTCTTCCCCTCTAAAAAGAAAATTTCGTCCTCGAAATTGAAATGAAGAGATCAAACGGAAACGTACCAATTCACGAAATGAAAAGAAAGTGATTAACTTGCTTGGAATAGTTTCTCCAAAGAATTTTAAAGAACGGAAAAATTTCTTATGACTTGATCCGAACAAAATAGGATAGTCCCGGCTCTCCACAGAAAACAAACCTGATCCAACGAATACGAAATGAACATGAAATAGATGATAGTCGAAATCTCATAAAGAGATACATGAACATCAGATGAATCTTGAACAAATACCGGAGTGATACTAGGGGGTAGAAAATTTCACGAATCAAATCGAGTTCTGAACATACTAAGGGACTTGCAAAAAGGAATCAGAGAACCATATATCGAATTTTTGGACATACCAAAAGTCTCCTAAGGAGGTTGGTGACCTATTCGTACTGACGATTAACTAAGCACAAATCGAAATATTGAATCATATCGAAAAGTATACTGGGATAGGAAAGGATAACCGCACAGATAAGAATGAATTTAAGGACTAACGTAACACGAACCAAATCTCCCTAAATGCCAACATGTCTAACTCTTCCCTACGGAAACATCATACGGAACACACAATTTCCCATCTAAAATTTCAAACTTCCCCTTCCACAAGGTTAGCAATTCCATCAGTCATTGTAACCAGCTCCAAACATTCAATGAGCAGCTTCTGGACTTAATTCAACCCGAAGGTGTTCTAAATCTCCGTTCGTACACTATCTGAAAGGAAAAACTTGTCACTTGCATGCCATCGATCTTAATGAGCAACCACAATCAGACCACACACTTGTCAACTTCCTGCTCAACACTTCTTCTAAGTCTGAATAGTTGTTCTGCTTATCCATTAATCTGTTGGTGAAAGCATTACTATACTGGAGTCTGGCTCCTAAGACCTTCAGTAGTTCTCCTTGGGACTGTGAGGCAAAATGCGAATCTCTGACACGATCACTGCAGGTGTGCTAAGTAACTGAAGAATCTTCTGCCGAAGGATTTATGCCAAACTTTCTAACTGAATACACCTTCTAAGAGGCAAAATGAACTGATTAACTCAAACGATCTACCATAACTCGAACTATGTCATTCTTTTTAAGTTTACGTAGAGATTTCGTTCCAAGGTTCATGAAAATTCAAATCCTGCTTTAGACCCCTGATATATCTTAGTACAACTAAGAGGGATAGAGAAGGTAGAACTGTGCCTCAATCATAACAATTTCTTTCCAGCCTCCTAAACCAGGTCATAGTCCGTTATCTTGCTCCTGAGCCTCCTAATACTTGTAATTGGATTCCATCTTCATGTAATATATGTCTTAAATTCTTGAGAGCAAAGATTACTGTCGCCAAGTCCAAGATACGCATTGAATAATTCCCTTCAAACGGTTCTAGTTGTCTAGATGTTTAAGCAATAACTTCTCCGTGTTGCATAAGGGCATAACCAAGTCTCTTCTCGAGATGTCTCAAAATTGATACTCAATTGAAGGTATGGATGCTAATTTCTATTTCAACTTTTCCAAAACTCCGTTCTACTCCAAGCTAAGTTTCTATTCCTGACTCCTAAAATTTCTCGACGGTAATGCAAGTCGTGAACATCTTCCAAGCAATATCATGCTTCCTGAATATACAAATGATCCTCACATTTCCAACCTAATACGAATATGATTCTCATGTTTCTTCTTCATCTCTGAATGTTCTAAGATATCATACTATGACAACTTTGTCTAGGTACTCACGGAAGACACGATTCATTAAGTCTATGGAATAGTCAAAGCATCAGCTAATACTATTAGCATTACTAACAGTCATGAGGGTTGTTACGAATACGAAAGGAAAATCCAGAATTAACTTCGGGTCATAACTCCATCAAAAGAAAAACTCCGTGTACTAAAGTTGATTAGCTACATCGTCAATTCGGGTTAAGGAATAGTGGTTTCTAACAGTGATACGGTTTAGCTTCCAGAAGTCAGTATAAATCTCCTGCTCTAATCCTCCTTCATCGCGAATAAAACTGAAGCACTCCAAGGAGATACACTAAGACAAAAAAACCACTTCATAGATTTTTGTTGCCACTCCTCCAGTCCTCTCAATTCAACTGGTGCTGATCCATAGGGAGTTTCAAAAACAGGCAAAACGTCATTCTATACGGATAGGGTTCTGTCTCAACAAACCTTACTTTCCTCATACACTTCTCAAGGATATCCTATGATCCCCATAAGTTCATGTTATATGATTTAATTATTATCACGTTGGCCAGGCGTCATAATAATTGTAACATATAAACATGCCTTTGTTGAAATCATATTCTACCTCGAGTCGTGACTAAACAATTTCTCAGTACCATGTCCATTCAACTTCACACTCTGGTGGAAAATCTTAGGGGTTCTTTCAGGGATTACATCGGAAAGATTCAGAAACAAAATGACTCTCAAAGTGAGATTCATCCCATGGTTTACAAGAATAGATGTTAGGAAAAACGTTCACAACCGCGAAAGTAACGTACGAGTTTCCATGGTAGCAAGGATAACAAAGGTTTAACAATCGGAAATTATGATAGAAATAAATCAAGGTGGTTCAAAATGTCATAGGTGAGACGTAGTATGACATTAGTTATCATTTTGATGCTCAGTCAACAATTCCATACCAGAATAACATCGAATTTAACTTCCAAGGAAAGACAGACCAACATAGCAAATCTTGCCATTCAAAAGTGAGGAAGACATTCCTATACTCGTAATTAATTACCACAAGATTTCTCATAGGACTTGAAATGAATAGGGCAAAATCTAATAGTGTAGGGAGATTTAGATAAGCTCACCAAAAGTAAGAGAAATCACAGAATGTGTCAAACACATCATGGTCATACGAATTCCCAGAATGCTCGAAGAGGCATCTAAATGGTTAACAAATGAATCAGAGGTTGAAATCAAACGGGAATGAAGTTTATGTAATGTCAAACATTACTACAGAATTCTCAACGCGTTCTAAACTTACTTAGTCACTAATCTCATGGTGTACAAATAATAGGCTCTAATCTTCGGAAAGAGAAATCTTAAAAGGCTCAACGAAAAGCAAGGCATGAGTCAGTGTGATGCGGAAGCAAGGATACTAAAACAAATGCCCTATAGTCTACCCAAACCTCACCGATCACAATTTAAGTCTCAGAGTGGAAATCCTAAAGCAAGTTCTCAAAGGTTGTTTCATAACTCCTATGGTGCAAAACCTAAGGGCCTAATACTCACAGGTCATAGCCTGAGCTCTACGGGTTTTGAATCCGCCGATCAAACCTGTCTCTGATACCATAATTGTAACATCCCAACCCGAAAAGGCCTAAAGTGTAACATTTTGGGTTCAAATCAGAACAAAAGCAAGCGGAAATACATTACTAATACAAGGTTCACACAACAGTTCTAAAGAAGAGATAAAGGACTAATTCTAAACATTACAACTTCTAAACTAATTACAAGCTAAGAACCAAGAAGGAAATCTCTAAGTTTATCTCTAATCAATGGGGAGTTATCAATAGTGTAGTCCACTAAGAGCTCCTAAGCACTCTTCACCCAACCCAGCTTCCTTCTAAAAACCTGCCGCAGGAAAAGAAATGCGGCTGAGCTTAAAAATCCCAGTGAACAGATATAAACAAATGAAAACTAATAACAAAAGGAAAACGAAGGTGAATACGACATAAGTCCAAGCGAACCTGCTGAGATAGAAATAAAAAATATGGAAACATAGAATATGATCAAAGGAAAATACGGATAATGGATACCAAACAATCAAGGAAATGAAATGAGTCACAAGTGTAAGCAAAATAAATAGAGCAAGCATAAGTTAATCACATTAGAGATGACAAGATAATAAGAATCATAGAGAAGTCGAACAAATAGGAATGCCCAACAATATGTATACTAAATGTACATAGGAGTCATGACCTCCATTGTAACAAATGTGAAAGGGGTGTATTGCACACACACCAAAACATTCACCAAATAATACTAAACTAAGTACCTAGGATGCATCCATACGCTCCTTGCGAAACAAATATATATGTACAAAGCTATAGGCTAAATAAACATATACAATAATAAATATAGGCCTGAATAGCTATAGCATAATAGGGAATGCTGTGGACAAAAACCCACCTCCACAGATAGTGTCAATACAACTGGTGCATCAGTGGTAAGGCCATGGACTCCCCATGACTGGCTACGAATTACTCAAATAATGGGCAACAAATAGGGCATAGGAATGCTATAAGAATAAGAACTAAATCATGCAACAAATATCAAGCAAATCATAACAAAACTGGATCAATCAAATATGAATCAGACAAAGGAAGCATAGCAATGGCTTAAAAGGGATAGAATCATACATCAAAAGTAAAGAGTCATGAGAGAAAGAAGGCCTTTACTAAAGAGGCAGAATATCTGTACCTCAAACCGCAAATGAAACCATATCAGAAAACAAGGATAGAAAGTTACTCCTTCTTCAGCGAATCTACATGAATTAATGATCGACTAATTATTAATAACTCATTTTAAATAAGATTTACTCATTTTAGTTGGCTTTCCATTTTTAGTAACTTTCCATTTAGTAATTTTCCAGAATTAAACTTTATGAATTACCAAGAAAATTTATTAAACTTAAAGCTTAATATTACCAATATCATAGTTTTGAAGTGATTGTGACAATTTTCCAAAGATTAGGGCCTAATATGTCCTTTACCAAAGTATAGGGTTTAATATGAAAACAATCAAAGTTTAGGCTAAATGTGTAATATTAGGTTTTAAATGCTTGAACATGTTAAATTTGATTTATGCTTATATAGTATATTAGGAACGAATATTGAAATTTAGATTAACTACTAAACCCGATTCGAACTCGATATACTTATAACATATTCGAATCAGATATATTCAAAACACAGGTCGAAACAAGGTTGGAATAAGTGATACAAAAGCAGTCCACAACACGATACCAATCAGATTCACATGGCGTATACTTTTGTTATTTCATGTGACAAATATATGTATATTAGTAGATTCAAAATAGCATAGTTAGGTTGTATATAAGGTCGAGAAAAAGGACTGAAACAAGCCACCAAAATGGTCTCGAAACTCGACACAAAACAGTTTTTAGGGGCGCATGTACTTTGTGATTTTATGTGGCTTTAATATGGTTACTTATGTACATATGTTAACAAGACAATAGTATAACAATTTCATGATTAGGACTAACATGTTTTGAGTTTGATAGTATTAATGGTACGTTTAGGTGAATATTTAAAGTCAACATGACACGACACAAAAACCCTTAACAATTTACATAAATCACCCTTGCGATATGCTTTTTTTTTTAGTCCGAGAATATAGTCATTGTTTATGATCCTTATATATATGTATATTGATCCTATAGATAACATACTACTGACGTAGGTAGGTTTTAAACAAGGCTTCGTAAACTTTGTGGTACCATGACAACTTCATTCTTACTCCATTTTAGACACCAAGATTGTGCATGCACGTTAATAAGACCCGATTATATATATATATATATATATATATATATATATATATATATATATATATATATATGTATATATATATATATATATATATATATATATATATGTATATATATATGTATATATGTGTGTATATATATATATATATATATATATATATATATATATATATATATATACATACATACACACACACACACATATATATATATATATACATAAGTATATATATATACATATGTATATATATATATGTATATATATATATATATATATATATGTATATATATATATATATATATATATATATATATATATATATATATATATATATATATATATATATGTATGTATGTATACATATATATGTGTATATATATACACATATATATGTATACATATATATATATATATATATATATATATATATATATATATATATATATATATATATATATATATATATATATATATATATATATATATATGTATATGTATGTATACATATATATGTGTATATATATACACACACACACACACACACACACACATATATATATATATATATATATATATATACATAAGTATATATATATACATATGTATATATATATATGTATATATATATATATATATATATATATATATATATATATATATATATATATATATATATATATATATATATATATATATATATATATATATATATATATATATATTTCCTATAACAATATTGCATAATATATGTTACAGTAGTAGGTAATATTTCGATTGTATTCATACTATTTTTAATATCAGGTTTATACTAATGAATCACTACAAAGTTACATATATCTCATATTAAATTAATTGTGTTCTTATTATACAATATGCATTTGTCTTGCATGTGACTTGTGAACATGTTTAACTATCCGTTATTTAATATCTATCTTAGCTGCATATATAAAGAAGTGAAAATGACGTAGACTTGTAATAATGAAATAGAACATGAATCGTGGAGTATACCTTCAATATAATTGTGAATAGGCTGAGTTCAACGGCGAACCCGAAACAAGGATGACACGAATACGAAGATACAACTGGGCACAATCGAACCTATGTACAATCGAGACTTACACGATCCACTATCCATAGTACCAATCACGAGCCATAACTTCAAGCTATCCAACCAAACTTTTTAACCCCACACACGAACCAAAACACCAACAGTTAGGCGTATCACCTTCACTCTGTCAAGTCGCGTCTAGAATTCAACAGCAAATCGAAACCAGATGTGTTACGAGACTCCAAACCCAATCATGACGCAACCCGAACTCGACAAAATACTCAAATAGTTATGTTTTTCTTATCAGGGGCTGCTTGTTTTAGTTTAGAAATGTTGTTCTAGGGTCAAGTAAAACATGTTGTATAAAACATGAAAGTTACGAGATTTACCCATGAAATGCGTGGAGTATAATAGGAAGTTGATAAAATTTGTATGAAATGTTAATATACTCGAATCACTCAAAACATGTAGCTTAATCCAGGAAAGTCGTGTTTGTTATTTTGGGCTAGGATAGGGTAGCATGTGACACATATCTTTACAATAGCAGGATATACACATGATAGAGTCAATCTTGTCAAAGCGTGTGTGTGTTTATGGAATACCGTGTTGTTAATAGGGCTGAGGAAAGGCATGCAAATATTCTATTAAGTGACAGTTATTTGATTTCCTCTTATCCATATGACATAACAAACGACACACCAAAAAGGAGGCTAGGAAATTGGTTAGTAGTCTTGGAAACAAAAGATTAAAATCGTTTTGGTCATGTAAAGATGTTGCATGATTCCTTTAGTGATATTGCTAGCTTAGGATAAAATTACTATTGTGTTTATTGTATATAATACATAGTTCTAATATCATTTATTAAACTTATGTTATATCTTATCTTAAGTTTTTTTATACGTATAACGTTTATTGTCCAAATGTTAAAAGATTTAAATACTTATGTTATAATGTTACATCTTAAATTATTATTCGTCTCTTCAAAAGTTTAAAATTAGAGGGGTATTTTGGGCGTTTAACATGTTTGAAATTTTTGGGTTTTACAGCTAGAGCCCACGAAACACCAATTAGCTCCCCCACTTCCTTGACCTGCTCCATATTTATCTCACATCTATTACTTTCTACTTCTCCTTCCTTAGTGCCCCCGAACCGAAATATCACACTGTCCTCTCCATCTACCTCATGAAATTCCTTGTAAACATCTGATATGCCTTTTTGGTTTTCCCCTAATCCCTCCACTCCGGTTTGCCTCGCCACCTCCATGGCTTTAATAACGCTTCTTCTACCAACTTTCTTTTTACTGTTTATAATATCCTCATTCATCTTGCCTAGATTAAACACCTTCTCGAACTCTTGCCCTTCGAATACCACATCATTGAGTGATTTCCTCTTTTTCTTCAACCTATCACCACCACTCCCAACCGAGCTAGAAGGTGACACTGCCCTTTTTTCTTTCCTTCCCGATGTCCTGACCTGATCACCATTGCTCTTCACAGTTAATGTAGCACGATTCCTATTTATTCTTAATTTATTTACTTTACACTTGTCTACTGAACATGTATAACTTTTTTCTTTTATATTTTTCGCACCTCCTTTTTCCACCATAAACCCATCGTGATAATTACTTTGAGTATTGGGTATGTTCAGCCCAACAAGCCCATCCTCATGGCCCAATTCATTAGTCGCCTCTAGACCACAACCCACCTCGTTTGCATCAGTTAAATTCCTACCTTTCATATTAAAAAACCCATCCTCATGTAACTCATTAACTATAGACCCTACTCCTATACAATTACTATTCATATCACGTTTCTTATATTCCCCATTTACCTTTTCCTCTGTTACAGCCGCCTTGTCATTGGGACTTACATACTCCTCCTTGAACGTCTCACTAACCTTAGTTTGGCCTGAATATCTAGACCCTACATCTTCTCCACTTTTCCGGCTACCGGAATCCTCCAAAGGGTTGCAATTGCCACCATTCTTCTTTTCTGATATATGCATATCATCATCACTAGAACCCTCGTCTCCACTATTGCAACCTTGATCATCACCCTCATCATCCTCTTCATCGATGTGCATATTGTTGTTTAAATTATTTTCCACCACATTCGACTTGTCTTCTTCATGTCTTCTTTTGACCGCCTCCTGAACATTCATAATAGTAATATCCCTAGCCTCTTCTACGACGCTTACTTTATAGCTTTTACCGTCAACTCTTACGAACAAATCCTCCTTAATTAGCCCCTTGTTGATTGTATGAATATGGACCCTTCCGTATATGACGTTTTGGTTCCCTTCAAGTCTACAATTATGGAACCCCATGATAGTTCCATGCACCCCCATGATTTTTGCGAAACACATCTTCTCCCCAACATGAGACCGGGATACCCGTAATATTCAGCCATGTTAACCTTCCCGTTGTCCATTGGAGATGATCTCCTCTCCTTAGTTTATGCACCCATCTTCGTAGACCATGTCCCGTCTCGTTCAACACATTTATTACTGTTTCTTTATTTTCTATCACAACCATCACTTCCAATCTTCCTAATAACTTCACTTCAATATTGTTCAGGCCCTGCTCCTCGCATAAAACAGGTAATTTTGTAAGGAAACAAAGTGCTTTCACCTCTCCTACCACACTCCTCTGTAGTAACTCACTGTTAACCTCCTGTCCATCGACCTCAATGGTTCTTTTGTTTCCATGCTCACTCATGACTTGTGCCCTGCTAACAGTGTTTACCAGATTTCACCTTATCCCACTTGTGTTGTTGCCATTCATATTCGCTGCATCATTCTTACATTCACCATTTATCACATCAACATACTTGCGGTTATCACAAGTATCCATATTAACTTCCTTTCCTATTCTCCCATTCTTGTCCCCGTTGCTGCCCCTACACACATTAGTTTCTTTTTCAACATCCCACTTCCCATAACCTGTACGTGGTCTATCAAATTCCACGTACACCCTTAGCCACTCTTTACCAATCTTTATTTTCTGTAGTTGACCTAGAAGACCTTCTACATCTTTGACGAATTTGAACCTAACAAACCCGTATCTCTTACCATTTCTAAGCCTTCTTTGCACCATGAACATATAAAAAACCGTCCCATATTTCTTAAAGATCATCCACAGCTTTCCCACACCCCAATCATCCGAAAAATTGAAAAACATGAACGATATAGACGAGTTGCATTTCCCGCCGTTGTAATTTATTGCCATCTATTTCCTACGTGCCTCGTTCTCTCGTTCTCACCTCGCTCTCTCACCGAAAAATTACTAGCCCTAACTTTATCTCTCACATAGACCATTTTCTCTCTCTTGGTTTGATCTTAATCAAGCTATAACTAATAATAACTCCGGCAAATATCTTATTTATATGGACAAACCCATATAAGTATAATCCAAATGACATTCCCAATACATGCTTCGAAAACATCGCAAGCAACAATTAAGTTTTCCTGTAACTAGACATATTACAAATCAAAGAACAACAAATAAAGTCAAACATCCAAAATATTGCTATAGACTTCAACTTCCAATCCACACATATGACCATAGTCTTCATCCTCAATGCTGGGGACAAGATCTTCATCTTCAAAGTTGGGACCATCTCAATAAGATAAAACTTGGAGCATTTCACCAAATGAGATTGCCTCCTTAAAAAACCTTCCCGAGTAAAACCCATCGGGACAAACCTCGGGTAAGGAAAAAGAGAACAACTCTCAGTTAGGACTCCTACCAATATTAAGATATTGGCCTTCAAGTCATCCAATAAACAAAGTAATAAGGTATACTGAAGAAGAATTTCAAATAGTCTCTAAATAAGCCCAAAACTCCTCAGAACCAAAAACCCATCACTCCATATCAGATAACAGACCACCTAGGAGCCCGTATAAACATTAAGCCCAATCAAAGGAGTAGGAGGAACAATCCAAAGATCATGAAAACCCTCCAAACTACCTTTATACTCCAGACACACAAATTTCACTAGAAACCACCCAACAAATAAGAACTAAAACCATACCCAGCTCTTCCAAAAAATAACCATATAACCACTGTGAACAGCCAAATAAGTGGTAACAGAATAGCAAACAACAATCCCACAACCAAAAAGACCATCAAACTCAGCCCATCTTAAAGAATAGATAATGTAGTTCATACAGAATTATAAGAGCATTTACCAGCATTTCTCTTTGACACATGGAAATTCCATAACTCAGCAGTTTTCAATGTTTGGACAGAACCTTTTAGCTTTAGACTCATAAGCCTGAATCTAACAAGTTCTTTTATAATACCACAGATGACATCTTCATTCCTAGACATACCTTGAAAGATTCTCATATTTCTTTCTTTCCAAAGAACATTGACTACTGCACCTAGAACCAACCTTTGAATGCCACTCCAAATAGACTTATTAATAGGATAAGAGGAAATAAAGTCAAGAACTTGATAAAGATCATTAAGAGCAAGATCAAACTTCATAAGCCCCTTAAAGGAACACCAAATCTTTGAGGAGAATTTGCATCCAAAGAACAAATGGTAGTTACTATCTTGCACCTCATTACATAAGGAGCATTTAAGATTATCCTGCCTAAACCAAACTACCATCTTGTCCTGCGTCTTTCAACTTTTTATTAATGGCCAGGCATAAAATGAAAGAAAGTCTAGGTATGTTTTGACTATACCGACAATTTTATACCAAGGAACCTCAGGTTTAAGAGGGATAAGGTCAGACCAAACAGCTTTCACAGAAAAATTACTAACCTTATTATCATTAGTCATCCACATAGCAATGTCACATCTATCTTTGAACAAGAGAGGAAGGGGGAAATGAAAAGGGAAAGGGAACTTATCAACCCAACACTCAGGCCAAATCCACTCACCATTAATAACAAGATCAGCAACCGTACAATTCAAGGAAAGACCAGCTTCAAACAAGTCTCTCTTAAAGATGAATTAACATAATGGACCAAGGAAGCACCAATTATCAAACCAAGCAGAGGTATTATTGCCATTTCTAATTCTAATATGTGATCTCTGATAACATCCCTACACTGCAAAAGCTTTCTCCAACTCTGTAACCCCCCCATTTTCACAGATCGCAGCGGAATTTGGATCTGGGGTATTACCTCATGGATCATAGACACATTAATAGAAAATGACTCGAAAAGAGACATTTTATAAAAATGAGTTATCATTCATTAAAATTATCAGAGTTTTATAGGAGGAGGTCCCCAAAATCTAAGTGTGTTATGAAGCTTAAATGATAACCATATAGAAAGTCTTTCAAGTCTCGTGCCACTCCATGCCATAATGTCCACAGAGCTCCGTTACCTAGGATACATGCTTTAAAAGTCAGCACTAGGTGTTGAGTGAGAATCATAGGTTTAAGTGTTAGTGAATACAAGTTCCTCAGGGTTCGGTTGTTACACCCTTCAAGGAAAATGTAGTGTGTGTGATAATTGTAATGCATGTACAATTATTAAGAGTTGGTCTGTTGCACTAAGCTCATGTACCACACGCTAACAGTCCTGTCACACCCCCAATTTACCTGACTTGCAGCTGTCACAACTCGTAATTTGAGGTCCTTTTTCAAACGTTGAAATTTTATTATTCATCTCAGAAGTTACTATTCATCCGTTACTATTCATCATTTTACTATTCATCATCTTCAGAGTCGGTTTGAGATTCTGAGAAGAGTTCAAAATTTTCACTATTCACATGACACTATTCATTTCCGGGGAAAAACACTATTCATGTACATCAGTCATTTCATCGTAAATCTAGTTTACGGGTATTAAATTCGCGTTACCGGATTGGTTTAGCTGCGAATTCATGCATTATCATTAGGGACACGTCATATAGACTGGAGCAGTCTATATATCATTACTAACATCGTCAACACTTCAGGCCCTACACGGATATGCATTATTTCCATTTACGTATGCTTAATTTGTAATTAACGTTACCACTCAGTTTTTACTATTAACATATACCCGACACTCCCAACTACGATCCTAACATGTTTTCATACTCATTATAATAATATAAAAATTATATTATTCATTTACCCGGTGTTTTCAAATCAATTGCAACATTTTACGGTCGGAGCTTATTACTCCGTCGGTTTGCGATATTTCAACCCGATAATTATTTTAACACCTGATTCTCATCAGGAATGTGATTTTATGATTTTTACAACTTCGTCATATTTTATATCAACTCGTCACGATTTATTTTTAGTTAACTCGGTACCCGATAACACCTAATACACCTCAACTCCTATCTAAATCTTTCAACTATTTGACAACTACATTAATTGGCACATAAACAGCTATCTACCACCCCATTTTTGCCGCACCATGTCCCCCCTAAGTCCAATTTCACATAAGTGCAAAGACTAAAATATCTACAAACACTTGTACATTATCTTATCATCTAGTACCAACAAATAAACTAGAAAACTCCCTCATTCTTTCCTTCACTCTATCATTTTCGGCCAAATCAAGATCAAGAAGAAGAAATGGTTTTTTTCAAGAATCAAGTGCATAAACAAGTCCTAGTAGTGATCTAGTTTGGATTTTGAAATAAAAATCCCTAGTTTCTTAGGTTTTATTCACCCAAATCATCACCATCTTCATCACAAGTTCAAGTATATTTTTTTTACTCTTTTCATACTTTCATTATACTCAAAATAATATATTTGTGATTTGTTATGCAAATATATATGTTATTGTACCACCTTTACTTGATTTTTGCTATATAAATGGATCTATATAAATAACTAGCATACATTTGAGACCTATCATTTTTGATGAATTTTAGGACCCCATAACACCCTAAGAAGGTGTATGGTAGTTTAAGGGAGATATTGAAGTTGTTTGGATTGGTTTGAGACAAGTTAGACACTAGGAAACTCGTTTTTAAAACATCTACAAACCCGCTGTCCATTGTTCCATTTTTCTGGAAACTCAGTCGACATTGATAACTTTTGGACCAAAGATTTAGAATATACTTTCAAAAACAAAAACGTGGCCGCTTGAATCACTAAAATCCGAGTTACGACGAGAAAGATACGCTAAAAACAATTTTACGACGGAAATATATTTTTAGTTAAAAAGTGTGCTGTCACACGATTTTCAAGGGTGAAAACGAGGCCTTTACCGACATCTAGCCGTCCCGACTTATCAAAAATATATTAGTATATATTAATACGATTCCGGGGATATAAAGAACGTAGAAAACGAGCTTATAACGACCAAGATACAAGCGTTTGAATTTTAGACGATTTTAATATTTTCCTTCAGCCCAACACTTAGAAAATTTTCAAGTATTAACCATTTCGCCAAGTGACCAGGTTGAGAGCCTTTTTTCTCATTGATAAACTTATTTATGGAAAATTTACATCATAGACAAAAAGTTAGTTCACCCAGCCTAGTTTTCAAAACATCCAACCGTTTGTCAAAAGGATTAATAACGAACAACTTATGGTCTTCCAAACTTTCCCGAAAACTGCCCTGAATCTGCCAAAACAGCCCAAACACCTCACTTGACGGCTATTTTTCTTTATGATAGAAACCCGTATAGACAAACTTCAGTTCTATGTCTTTTTAGATAAGGTGAAAATATTCTCAAAACTACTGAGCTTCTTTCCTAACTCTTAATATTCACCATTTTGCGACTAGTTTTGCGAGGCCAATTTGGGCATATTTTCAAGTAATGAAAATGTTATATTTTTCGACGAATACCTTATATTTGCCGATAAAACACCAAACAAGGATCGTGGAGTACCGTTTCAACAAATTTACATGAAAAGTGGTTATTAACTTAATGAGACGTCAAAAATGTATTTTTCGACGATAAACATTATTTTCAAATTTCACGAGTGGTATCGATAACATACGTATTTGCATGTGTAGCATCATTTCATTGCTTACATTAGATCATATCATTCATATTAGGTTGCGGTTAGAGATTGTGCCTCATTGCAAGTATCCACTTTTGTCATCGTACATATCGCACCAGGTGAGTCATAGCCCCTACTATTTCAATTGTTTTGGTAAACTCTTTGGGGGAGAATACATGCTCGTTTTCATCTAAATGTATACTTGATTTAATTGATTATGCTACATGTTTAGTCAAACATTTATTTGCTCCATTTATGGATTTATTACTCGTTCGAATGTATAGTATATTCATTTGCATCACATTTAATCCTTTTTACCTTTGGACCCAAGCCTTTTCCATTATTATGCACACTTAACCGAATGAACCGGCTTTCCCACTATGTACATACATGACCGAATGAACGGGTCACATAACCGAATGTACGGGTAATACGACCGAATGAATTGGTCACATAACCGAATGAATTGGTCACATAACCGAATGAAACGGTCACGTAACCGAATGTATTGGTCGAACTACACTTATCTTTGAATCTTGGTCCACATATTACTTTTGTTTGCATAAACCAAATCATATTTAGCAGTGGGTCATAAACACACAAGTTACAAGTCTTTTATGGCGGGACTTGTAACTGAGTGGATTTACGATGCCTTTGCTGGGGAAATCTTCATTCAAATGTTTTACATTGCATACCTGTTCACAAGACTCTATGAACTCACCAACCTCATGTTGACACTTTAGCATGTATTTTCAGGTATTAAGCGATGGCACGCTACAGGAGGTTTTGGCAGGGCATGGCATGGTCATAGAAGACTCTGATTATTCGTTTGGGGACCGTTTTAAGCTATGTTAAGGGCCTACTTCCGCACTACTTTTAATAATGTAAATTCGACATTTTTGGTTAAACGATTTTATTCTAAATATTGAAATGAAAACCATTTTACACTTGTTTTGTAATACCAATTGAGTTACACCCCAGCTACTTGTATGCTTCCGATGGACCCGATTCTGGGGGTGTGACAGATTGGCATCAGAGCTTTGGCTATAGCGAACTGAGTGTTTTTAAAACCTAGACTATAGCTACTTTCATGAAAACTTAACCCTATGACCGTCACGTGCCTGCCTGCCAAGCTGAAGCCTCATTTGTGGTTAGTTGCTGACATAGGTGATGAGATTTGTGTCTCATTATCTGGATATTATATTCATTTATTATAGTTGATTACCATAATTGTCTTTCATATAAGCATGTTCACGTATCGTATATGTCACCGCGTTATGTTTTTCTTTGCATAGTTTCACCATTTGACCTCGAGTTTGGTCACTTGCCTTAGTCTTTCAGAACGTCTTTGTATTTGTGAAGGACATAGTTTTAGTATAACTGAACTGAGTATTTCAAAATTCATGGAACCTCGGTGGAATGTAGACTGGTCATCTACATTCGACCCGGGATAGTGGGATATAGGCTGACCACCTATGTCTGACTCAGAGATGAATTTTGCAACACTGAGAATGGTTATAATAAAATTTTGTCTGGATTGAATCCTCTACTAAATTTCCAAATGTTTCATTTATGTGTGTGTATACTATCGTTGTCAGAATATTCATACCTTTCATCACTTCGTGAACCACCGCCTGGAAGCACGTCAAATAGTCATTTCATCTCATGAATCTTCACGTCTATGCATGATACACTTACATCACAGTATTTTCGTTTATCACAATCTCATTTTGTCGCAGTTGTCACAGTCTTTTCCCTTCTCACCATCACTATCATTTCCTTTCCCCATCCCCATATATATAAGGAATTAGCTGACACTCTATAGATTCCTATGTCACTCATCACTCACTACTCCCTATATTGATAAGTGGATATTACCAATGACCTCCCTAGGAAAGACTTTCCATACCATATATGAGGAGGATCCCTCGGTACATTAAGACCATTCAAAACTCAACAGAAATATCAAGATATCACAAAACCATTCGAACCACTATCACTGGCCTGATCACCAAAAATTCTACCATCTAGAAAGTATTGGCTTGACTGAATTACAGGACTAGTTTCGATACGAGTGCTCACTAAGCAAAACCATAGAGATAAATCCAACCTCTTAACCAAGACTATAGATTGAACATGTCCTCACCAATAGACTTTATTCAAACATGTTAGACACCTATGCATTTGTGCAGACATACATACCTGGCTATTTTATCCTCTTAATACTTTCACTTTTAAATGGATTTTTCTCCAAACTACCGTTATACAAAACATGTATCTTGTAAGAAATACTTTTTTGAGGCACTTATTTTGACAAGCAAAATTTCTTTTGGTTAATCTTTTACAAAACTATTGAATGTTAGGAAATTTTAAACATCGATCTTTGGTAAACCATATTATCCACCTTATGTTGAAAACTGTCCTATCTTGCATAACTATTAAATTTTGGAACATCAAGAAAAATGTTACTTAGAAAGTCGATTGCTTAAAGTTGTAAATTCATTTATTCAAGGAAGTTTATGAACAAAACACACAATCTCAAAACAAACTTTGAAAATCAATCACTATATTACATCACTTATACATTTAGGATTTTGTGATTTGATGACATAGAGCTTGGGAAATTCTTAGTAATGGAGACTAAGCATCGTAGGTGGAGAAAGACTCAATTCATGACATCCTGCGGAGGATTACAACCTTATCCTAATCTATTATTTTCAACAACACCCTTTGACGGACTTAACCTTATAAGTTTTTCCACAAGATTCATGATATCCATTTCAATTATTTCTAATAGAGGAATATAATTCACCTCAAACTCCTAGCGATTACATTAAGATTCCTTTGGAACTACACCACCTACCATCTGCAGACCAATGGTCAGGATTAGAGAACGATTCAAACATAGGGAGATATGCTCAGAGCATGAGTGATTGACTCTAGAAATGGTTGGATTGACCATTTGCCATAAATCAGATTCCTTTACAACCATAGTTATCGCGCGAGCGTAGAGACTACACCATCTGAGGCACTCAATGGTCGAAGTGCCAACATCCATTGACGGATCGAAATTTAGAAAAAGCCTAACTCACTAGTCCAGTAAGCATTCATGAAATAACCACGAATTTCCTACAAATCAAGAATCAGTTACAAGTTTGATAAGTTGTAAACCCTTAGAATTCCAAGTTGGTGGCAGGGTCATGTTGGAAGTTCTACCTAGGAAAGGCATGATACGATTCAGAAAAATTCGGGAAGTAAAACCCGATACACACTGGACCATTTAATATTCCAAACAGGGTAGGCCTAGTGGCCGTCAGACTTGAGCTCCCATTAGAGCTCAATAGTATGCACGATAAATATCATCATCTTTTCACCAATACCACTCTAGAGACCAACACAAACTGAACTTCGGGACGAAGTTCCTTTTAGAGGGGAAGAATGTCACAACTCGTAATTTCAGGTCCTTTTTCAAACGTTGAAATTTTATTATTCATCTCAGAAGTTACTATTCATCAGTTACTATTCATCATTTTACTATTTATCGTTTTCAGAGTCGGTTTGAGATTCTGAGAAGAGTTCAAAATTTTCACTATTCACATGACACTATTCATTTCCGGGGAAAACACTATTCATGTACATCAGTCATTTCATCGTAAATCTAGTTTACGGGTATTAAATTCGCGTAACCGGATTGGTTTAGCTGCGAATTCATGCATTATCATTAGGGACACGTCATATAGACTGGAGCAGTCTATATATCATTACTAACATCGTCAACACTTCAGGCCCTACGCGGATATGCATTATTTCCATTTACGTATGCTTAATTTGTAATTAACGTTACCACTCAGTTTTTACTATTAACATATACCCGACACTCCCGACTACGATCCTAATATGTTTTCATACTCATTATAATAATATAAAAATTATATTATTCATTTACCCGGTGTTTTCAAATCAATTGCAACATTTTACGGTCGGAGCTTATTACTCCGACAGTTTGCGATATTTCAACCCGATAATTATTTTAACACCTGATTCTCATCAGGAATGTGATTTTATGATTTTTACAACTTCATCATATTTTATATCAACTCGTCACGATTTATTTTTAGTTAACTCGGTACCCGAGAACACCTAATACACCTCAACTCCTATCTAAATCTTTCAACTATTTGACAACTACATTAATTGGCACATAAACACCTATCTACCACCCCATTTTTGCCGCACCATGTCCCCCCTAAGTCCAATTTCACATAAGTGCAAAGACTAAAATATCTACAAACACTTGTACATTATCTTATCATCTAGTACCAACAAATAAACTAGAAAACTCCCTCATTCTTTCCTTCACTCTATCTTTTTCGGCCAAATCAAGATCAAGAAGAAGAAATGGTTTTTTTCAAGAATCAAGTGCTTAAACAAGTCCTAGTAGTGATCTAGTTTGGATTTTGAAATAAAAATCCCTAGTTTCTTAGGTTTTATTCACCCAAATCATCACCATCTTCATCACAAGTTCAAGTATATTTTTTTTACTCTTTTCATACTTTCATTATACTCAAAATAATATATTTGTGATTTGTTATGCAAATATATATGTTATTGTACCACTTTTACTTGATTTTTGCTATATAAATGGATCTATATAAATAACTAGCATACATTTGAGACCTATCATTTTTGATGAATTTTAGGACCCCATGACACCCTAAGAAGGTGTATGGTAGTTTAAGGGAGATATTGAAGTTGTTTGGATTGGTTTGAGACAAGTTAGACACTAGGAAACTCGTTTTTAAAACATCTATAAACCCGCTGTCCATTGTTCCATTTTTCTGGAAACTCAGTCGACATTGATAACTTTTGGACCAAAGATTTAGAATATACTTTCAAAAACGAAAACTTGGCCGCTTGAATCACTAAAATCCGAGTTACGACGAGAAAGATACGCTAAAACAATTTTACGACGGAAATATATTTTTAGTTAAAAAGTGTGCTGTTACACGATTTTCAAGGGTGAAAACGAGGCCTTTACCGACATCTAGCCGTCCCGACTTATCAAAAATATATTAGTATATATTAATACGATTCCGGGGATATAAAGAACGTAGAAAACGAGCTTATAACGACCAAGATACAAGTGTTTGAATTTTAGACGATTTTAATATTTTCCTTCAGCCCAACACTTGGAAAATTTTCAAGTATTAACCATTTCGCCAAGTGACCAGGTTAAGAGCCATTTTTCTCATTGATAAACTTATTTCTGGAAAATTTACATCATAGACAAAAAGTTAGCTCACCCAGCCTAGTTTTCAAAACATCAAACCGTTTGTCAAAAGGATTAATAACGAACAACTTATGGTCTGCCAAACTTTCCCGAAAACTGCCCTGAATCTGCCAAAACAGCCCAAACACCTCACTTGACGGCTATTTTTCTTTATGATAGAAACCCGTATAGACAAAGTTCAGTTCTATGTCTTTTTATATAAGGTGAAAATATTCTCAAAACTACTGAGCTTCTTTCCTAACTCTTAATATTCACCATTTTGCGACTAGTTTTGCGAGGCCAATTTGGGCATATTTTCAAGTAATGAAAATGTTATATTTTGCGACGAAAACCTTATATTTGCCGATAAAACACCAAACAAGGATCGTGAAGTACCGTTTCAACAAATTTACATGAAAAGTGGTTATTAACTTAATGAGACGTCAAAAATGTATTTTTCGACGATAAACATTATTTTCAAATTTCACGAGTGGTATCGATAACATACGTATTTGCATGTGTAGCATCATTTCATTGCTTACATTAGATCATATCATTCATATTAGGTTGCGGTTAGAGATTGTGCCTCATTTCGAGTATCCACTTTTGTCATCGTACATATCGCACCAGGTGAGTCATAGCCCCTACTCTTTCAATTGTTTTGGTAAACTCTTTGGGGGAGAATACATGCTCGTTTTCATCTAAATGTATACTTGATTTAATTTATTATGCTACATGTTTAGTCAAACATTTATTTGCTCCATTTATGGATTTGTTACTCGTTCGAATGTATAGTATATTCATTTGCATCACATTTAATCCTTTTTACCTTTGGACCCAAGCCTTTTCCATTATTATGCACACTTAACCGAATGAACCGGCTTTCCCACTATGTACATACATGACCGAATGAACGGGTCACATAACCGAATGTACGGGTAATACGACCGAATGAATTGGTCACATAACCGAATGAATTGGTCACATAACCGAATGTATTGGTCGAACTACACTTATCTTTGAATCTTGGTCCACATATTACTTTTGTTTGCATAAACCAAATCATATTTAGCAGTGGGTCATAAACACACAAGTTACAAGTCTTTTATGGCGGGACTTGTAACTGAGTGGATTTACGATGCCTTTGCTGGGGAAATCTTCATTCAAATGTTTTACATTGCATACCTGTTCACAAGACTCTATGAACTCACCAACCTCATGTTGACACTTTAGCATGTATTTTCAGGTATTAAGCAATGGCATGCTACAAGAGGTTTTGGCAGGGCATGGCATGGTCATAGAAGACTCTGATTATTCGTTTGGGGACCGTTTTAAGCTATGTTAAGGGCCTACTTCCGCACTACTTTTAATAATGTAAATTCGACATTTTTGGTTAAACGATTTTATTCTAAATATTGAAATGAAAACCATTTTACACTTGTTTTGTAATACCAATTGAGTTACACCCCAGCTACTTGTATGCTTCCGCTGGACCCGATTCTGGGGGTGCGACAGCAGCCGAATGGAATGGCTGGGGGTGTAACTGTCATAGCACCACAACAAGGATATATTGAACGACCTAAAGTGTCGTTTGGAAAATACATCGTTTGATTTATTTAAAAACATCCAGTGTTACAAAACATAGGTCCCAAAGTCTGGAAAAGTTTAAGTAAATAAGTCTGGTACGATCAAACGATAATATACAAGTGCATGAAAAATCCAAAATGTAGTGCCTCATCCCTGGCACACCCTAATGTGACTCCATGCATATGATATGATTATGCCTTTAGTTACCTGAAAATACATTGCGAAAACGGTCAACATAAAGTTGGTGAATAATCATAGGTTTATGAAATGTAATGTTGTACGGCCACCACAAGTATAAGTGCATGACAAAAGTCACGTAAAATAGTACAATAGACCTTAAGCTCATGACACCGAAGCTAGACTGATGAAATATATGCCCCTCCTGAATGTTCTGCCAAAACACTCAAATGTGACAGACATGAAATGCATCCGCTTACTGTTGGTAAATACTACCACAGATGGAGGCGTCACCCTCAATAGATCTATCCACTCACTCTCGCTAAGTAGGCAAATTAACGGTTCATGATGATAATAGGGGACTATCACAAGGCAGATAAGCAACTTAAGCAATGTACATAAGTTTTGATACTTGGGCTCGTAATAAAATGGTGCAATGTATTCTCCCCCATGGGATTTGAAAACAATCATAAAATGTATACGGGGCTATGAAAACTCACCTTAAACTGATGATACTGTGATGAAGTGAAATGAACAACAATGAACGGTTAGCTGCCTCAACCTAGTATGAATGATGAACGATCTAATTTAGATCATGAAATGATATTATGAATGTCCATGCACATGTTTCCTATACCACTCTACTCTTTGAAAAATACTTGTTGTTATCAAAATAATACATTTTTCAAAACTTAGGAAAATAAGGCAACTAGAAAATAAAACTAGTTGAAATGTATATATATATCGTATATATAAGTGTTAGTGTTGAAATCCTTGAAATAACGACTTGTAGTAATAAAAATATACTTGTATTCACTAATACTTCATTAGTTATGATATTGAGTACTTGGGTATTATTTCTAGAATCTAGAGTTACTACGTAGTATTAATATTATTTTTGGTCCAAAAGCTGTCAAAATAATAGAAGTTTTGCCGATATTGAAACGTGAATATCTTTGTTGTTATAAGTCCGTTTTACTTGTTCTTTATATCCATGGTTACGTCTTAGTATGTAGTAATATATTTTGGAAAGCTTGGCTCCTCCGGGTTACGTCTAAAGCCTCGTTTTGTCCGACAAAAAACGTCCAACAGCATGTATTTTCAGAAAATATACTTTTCGTCAATAAACTTGCAAAAATCATAACTTCTTCGTTATAAACTCTTTTTAATCCGTTCTTTCGCCTACGGCTTCGTTTTTGAAAGTATTTTCTAAAAATTTTGCCAAAGTTTACTTTATGTTTACTGATTTTCCTGGGTTTACAAAAATGGGACAGTAGGTTTATATACTTGTTACAAATCCATTTTCCATGTTCAAAACTAGTTTCTATCATCACCAAATCTCTTGCAAACACCACAAAGCTATTCTAATCCTACCATTCACCTTCTTAGGGTGCCATGGGTTCCTAATCACCACTAATCATGTTAATTTAACAAAGGAATACCTAAAACAAATTTTAGGGTTTGTATGTTCAAAAAGTTAACAAAAATAAAGTGGTATAACTAGCTTGTGCATGAAATTAAGCATGAAAACCATACGATACTAGTAAATACTTGAAGAAATTATGAAAATAAATTTTGTAACTTACTTTGAAATATGAGGTGATTAGATGAAGCAAAACCTTATGTTTCTTGAGTTTGTATTGCAAAACTCTTGATTAGAATGATGAAATGAACAACTTTGTAGCTTTAATCTTTGAAAAACAATGGCTTGATCTTTGTTCTTGGGTTGGGTCGTGGGTTTCAAGAGAGGAAGAGATGAGATGGTTTTTATTTTTGATCTAAAAGTGTTATGAAATGATTTTGGTTTTTGGTTTTGATATTAAGTTTAGAGGTTTATTAGTAAAGTAATAAGAGTTAAATGCATAAGGTTAAAAATAAAAGTCATGTGGTCTAGGGGTGTTTGTATGGCCGGTCATGGGTGAGCAAGGGGGGGGGGGGGGGGTTGGGGTACTTGTGATTTAATTAGGAATTTGAGTGTAGTTTAAGTGTAGATTTGAGTTATTAGTTAAAATCGGGTACCGGGTTTGATAGAAATAAATGTTAACGAAGTTATTCGGGATAAAATAAAGTTGTAAAAATGTTAAAAATATCTTGGGTACAAGTATTGAGTGTTCGGGTGATTATTGTTCAGTTTCCACGAAAACCGTCGCAATATTTATAAACTTACGTTATAAATAAAAATAAATTTCCAAAATACTGGGTAAATGAATATTATAACTTTTATGATGATATAATGGATATAAAAATATGTCGGGACCACTGTGGGAATATTTAGATATATTCGTCGTGTTTATTAACCGGGTGTTAACGTTTATTTATAAATAATTATACGTAAAATGTTAAATATATCAAATATATAAATTTGAAAATCCTAAGAGTGGTATAACATGAAAATGCTATTATGATGATATGCAGACTGTCTCTAGTCCGTATGCAATGTCCTTACTGATAATGAAATGAATTCGCACCTAAACCAATCCGGTTACGCGAATTTGAATACCCGTAAACTAAATTTACGATGAAATGAGTAATGTAAGTGAATGGTGAGAATTTTTCCGAAAATGAATAGTGTTCAGTGAATAGTAAATTTTTTAAATGTTTCTCAGAATATCAAATTGACCTCGAAAATGATGAATAGTAAAATGATGAATAGTGATTTATGAATAGTAAAATGTTGAAGTTTGGGAAATGACCTGAAATGGTGAGTTGTGACAGTCACCCACTCAAAAAGGAATTTAGTCCCTGAATTCAGCTAGTGTTGGTCTCGGTAATAGGTTTGGTGAAAAGATGTGGATATTTGCGTCGCATTTGGTCTTCTCGTTCCCAAGTAAACTCGGGTCCTCTTCGAGAATTCCAGCGAACCTTCATGATCGGAATTCGACTCTGCTTCAACTGTTTGACCTCTCGGTCCATGATTTCAATTGGTTCCTCCACAAAGTTAAGCTTGTCATCTAGCTAAATCTCTTCTAATGGTATAACGGAAGACTCATCCGAAAGGCATTTCTTTAGGTTTGAGACATGAAACGTGTTATGTACGTTGCTGAGTTCTGATGGAAGTTCAAGCTTGTAAGCTACTGGACCAATCCTTTCCAGTATATTAAATGGACCAATGTATCTCAGGTTCAACTTTCCGCGTTTTCCAAATCGTATCACGCCTTTCCAGGGCGAGACTTTCAACATGGCCTTGTCTCCGACCAGGAATTCCAATGGTTTGCGTCGAACATCTGCGCAGCTTTTCTGTCTACTTCTAGCAGTTTCAAGTGTTTCTCGAATCTGAATTATCTATTCTGTTGTTTCTCGTACCATCTCTGGACCTGTGAATTGTACATCCCCAACTTCTGCCCAACAAACTGGGGATCGACACTTACGACCATAAAGTGCCTCAAATGGTGCTGCTTTAATGCTTGAATGGTAACTGTTGTTATAAGAGAACTCGATTAATGGCAAATGGTTAGCCCAACCATTCCCAAAGTCAATCACACATGCCCGCAGCATGTCCTCAAGTGTCTGAATAGTTCTCTCACTCTGACCATCAGTCTGAGGATGGTAAGCAGTGCTCATGTCTAACTTGGATCCAAAAGAATCTTATAATGACTTCCAAAAGTTTGAAGTAAAGCGACTATCTCTGTCAGAAATAATGGAGATTGGTGCTCCATGTCTTGAGACTATTTCCTTGACATAAAGTCTGGCAAGTTGTTCCATGGAATAAGTCTCTCTAATGGGTATGAAATGGGCTGATTTGGTAAGACGATCGACAATTACCCAAATAGCATCGTAACCTCCTGACGTCTTGGGAAGTTTAGTGACAAAGTCCATGGTAATACGCTCCCACTTCCATTGTGGAATTTCTAGTTGTTGAAGTAGTCCTGACGGTTTCTGGTACTTGGCTTTCACTTTAGCACAAGTAAGGCATTTGCTGACGTACGTAGCTATTTCTGCTTTCATGTTTGGCCACCAATACAGCTTTTTGAGATCCTGATACATCTTGTCAGAACCTGGGTGAATAGAGTACTTCGACTTGTGTGATTCATGCATAATCAATTCTCGTACTCCACCATAGAGTGGTATCCAACTTCGGTCCTTGAAGCATAACACTCCATCAGCTCTCTTCACAAAGCCATTTTTGTTTTCGGGCATACCATAAAGTTTCTCCTGTGGTCAATTTTCCTCCTTGAGAGCCTCAATCTGAGCTTCTAGAATTTTTGATGGTAATGGTGAAATAATAGTCATTCCCAATGACCTAACCCTCAAAGGTTTGAGTCGTTCTTTTCGGCTAAGTGCATCTGCTACAACATTTGCTTTTCCTGGGTGATATCGGATCTCACAATCGTAATCACTCAACAATTCTAGCCAACGACGTTGTCTCATATTAAGTTCCTTCTGATCAAGTATATGCTGTAAGCTCTTGTGGTCGGTAAAAACTACACATTTAGTACCATAAAGGTAGTGTCTCCAAATCTTGAGTGCAAAAACTACAGCACCCAACTCCAAGTCGTGTGTAGTGTAATCTTTCTCGTGTGTCTTAAGCTGTCTAGATGCATAAGCTATCACCTTCTCGTTTTGCATTAGCACAGCTCCAAGTCCTTTATGCGAAGCATCGCAATATACCACAAAGTTCTCAATACCTTCTGGTAGTGACAAAATCGGTGCACTACAAAGCTTCTGCTTCAATAACTGAAATGCAGATTCTTGTTTCTCTCCCAACTCGTACTTTTGATTCTTTTGTGTCAGCTTAGTCAGCGACTTCGCTATCTTGGAAAACCCTTCAATAAACCTTCTGTAATATCCTGCAAGTCCTAGGAATTGACGAATTTCCGTAGGAGACTTGAGCGTAGCCCAATCCTTTACTGCCTCAATCTTTGCTGGGTCGACTTGTAATCCTTGGCTATCAATGACATGGCCAAGAAATTGAACTCTTTGTATCCAAAAGTCACACTTTGAAAATTTGGCATACAATTGCTCCTTCTTGAGTAGTTCCAATATTGTTCTGAGGTGTGCTTCATGCTCTTTCTTACTCTTGGAATAAATCAGGATATCGTCAATGAATACAATTACATACTTATCAAGATATGGTTTGCACACTCTGTTCATGAGATCCATGAATACCGCAGGTGCATTCGTTAATCCAAAAGGCATCACTTGAAACTCATAATGACCATAACGTGTTCTGAATGCCGTCTTCGGGATATCTTCTTCCCGAACTCTAAGTTGATGGTAACCTGATCTTAAATCGATCTTGGAATAAAAACAAGAACCTTGTAGCTGATCGAACAAGTCATCGATCCTAGGGAGTGGATAACGATTCTTCACCGTTAACTTGTTCAGTTCACGATAGTCTATGCACATTCTGAAAGATCCATCCTTCTTCTTCACAAACAAAACCGGTGCTCCCCAAGGCGAGGAACTCTATCTAATGAATCCTTTGTCTAAAAGTTCTTGTAATTGGTTAGACAATTCTTGCATCTCAGAAGGTGCAAGTCTATACGGTGCTCGTGCAATTGGTGCAGCTCCTGGCACTAATTCAATTTGAAACTCAACTTGACGTGTAGGCGGAAGTCCTGGCAATTCTTCCGGAAAAACTTCTGGAAATTCCTTAACAATCTGCACATCTTCAAGTCGTTTCTCATCCGACTTCTTCTCCGTGATGTGTGCCAAGAATGCATAACAAACCTTCTTTATGTACTTCTCGGTTTTAATGCATGATATGATACTGAGTCTAGTTCCACTTCGCTCTCCGCGAACAACTAAAGTTTCACCGCCATAAGAAAGATGAACAACTTTTTCATCACAAATGATTCTTGCACGATGTCGAGACAACCAATCCATACCGATAACAACGTCAAAACTTCCAAGTTCTACGGGCATAAGGTCTATATTGAATGGGTGATTTAGGAAATTGATGGTGCAACCACAGATAACGGTGTTGGTGTTAACTAAGGAACCATCGGCTAATTCAACAATATAGGGAATGTCTAAGGTAGTTGGTTCTATGTTAAGTAAAGGTGCAAATGCAATAGAAACAAAACTTCTATCCGCTCCTGAATCAAATAAAATGGATGCATAACGATTATTTACGAGGAACGTACCCGCAACAACATTCGGGTCCTCTCGGGCATCTTCTCCTCCCATAACATAAGCCCTTCCTCGAGCTACTCCACCCTGATTTCCAGCTCCTTGATCCTTCCTCTTTGGGCAATTATTCTTGAAATGACCCAACTCTCCACAACCATAACATGCTCCTGGTTGGTTCTGATTAATTACCCCTCGTGGAGCTTTGCATTCCCTAGTCGGATGACCGACTTTTCCACAGTTCTCACAAGCTCTAGGACAATTCCCAGGGTTGTGATGAGTTTGACACTTGTTACACTTGGGTAGTTTTCCAGCATATCCTTTTCCCTCTGTTGGCCCTACAGCATAGGCCTTTGCCACTTCCTGTCTCTTAGGTGCTGGTTGGATAGCATTTCCACCTTGGTTATTGTCAAACCTCCTCTTGTTGTTATTGTTGTTATTATTTTGGTTATTGGGGTAGTTGCGGTTTCGGTTATTGTTATAGTTGTTGTTGTTTCGAGTGTTGTTGTAGTTGGTGTTGTTTGAACGGTTATTGTTGTTGTTGACAGCAGATTTTCCTTTTAACACTTGGACCATAAGTTTCTGAGTTATACGAATAGCCTCTTCCATTGATTGTGGGTCGAAAGACATCACATCCCCTCGGATGCTTTCGGGTAGTCCACCAGTAAAGTTCTCCATCTTTTTCTCATCATCAGGAACCATAGTTGGACATAGTGCAGCCAACTCCTGAAACTTCCTGATATAAGTCTCAATGTCATCACCTTTTGTTACAAGCTCATAGAATTCGGTTTCCAACTTTTGCACCTCAGTACGAGGGCAAAACTTCTTAGTCATCAGCTTCTTAAATTGATCCCAAGTGAGCTTGTAGGCATTCTCCATACCAATAGGCTGAGCATAAGAATTCCACCAAGATATAGCTTCATCAAGAAGCATACCAATAGCAAATTTTACCTTGTTAACCTCCTGGCAACCGCACATGAGGAATACATTCTCATTCTTTTCAAACCAGCGGATCAAAGCAACTGCTCCCTCAGTGCCCTTAAACTTGACGGGATCATTAATCTTGAAATCCTTCCAAGTACATTCACGCCTAGTAGTGGGTGGTTCAACCGCCCCAGTATTAGGTGGAAACTCAGCAGCCTTAGCAGCAACTTCAGCTCTCTCAGTCTCCAGAGCTTCTGCTATACTATCCCTGACCAACTTGCGGATAGCGGCTTGAGTCATAGCGGGTGTTTCTGATGTAGCCTTTGCTTTCTTTGGCGCCATACTTCTGATAAATAATAATCGACAACAACCAAAAGACTACAAGTTCTTGAACTATGTCCCACACCTCGGGACTAGGAAAATAGTAAAAGCTAATACAATACAAGTCTATGTCTAGGCTCCTCCAGGTGCTCTAGATGGTCCAGGAGCTCCAGATGCTCCAGGTGCACTCCTCAGACGACGGATCTCCCTGTCCATCATAACGACAATCTCCTCTAAATGCTGAACTCGGAGCTGAAGAGCAGCATCTCTGCCCTCCATCATAGTCAACCTCTCCTGTGCTACTGCCAACTGGTGTGTCTGCTCTCCCTGAGCCTCCTGTGTAGTCTGAGCTCTATCCCGTATCTCCGGTAGCTCATCCCTAAGCTGATCAATCAGCTCCTGGTGTCCCTCCTGCCGTGCCTCAAGTCCATGATACGACACGTCGATGCTAACTCTGCCTAAAATCAATCCCTCGACCTGCTCCTCAACCGCCTCAAGTCGAGTAGTGATAACCTCATCAACCCTATAACCAAAACTATCAACCTACTCCTGCTGAGCCCCTAACTGATCCTCTAAGGTAACATCTGTAGGCCCCCTAGCAGCAGCTGCTCTCGAACTCTCACCTACATGGTATACTGGTGGTGGTTCTGACTCTGTAGTAGGTGAAGCTGGTGTAGTAAACCTTGCACGCTTCCTGAGCGGCAATAGTGAAGTAGATATGGAAGTAGTAGCGGGTATGGCTGGTGGTGCAGGTAATATAGGAATAGCAGGGATCCTAAAGGTAGATGTAGCAGGGCGAACTCTCTTACTAGCACCTATAGTCGTCTTCCTACGGGGAAACATAAGTCCTGGTTCTGAGGGAATAGTGGTAGCAGGGGATGGTATGTCAGTGGGTGCACGGGTAACCTCAGGTGGTGCAATAGGGGAGACATGAGGAGTAGGAGCAGTCTCTTCCTCCTCAAAAGGCTCGGTTTCCTCACCTGATGCCGAGAGTGGCAACACAGGTACAAGAGGAATGGGTGGTGGTGAAAAGGCAGTGGAAGACATAGAGCCTTCAACATCGGAGTCTGAGACAGAGCAAAGTATGACAATATTCGGGTCTGAAGACATAGTTCTATGATAATCAAGGTGAAATAAAATAAATAACTCGCATAATGGAATCACCTAAAACAATGAATATGCACTTATGATGAAATGATGAGATGCTATGATAATGTGGTTATAGTCTAGGGTCCATGATGCATCCTAGTTCGCTATAACCTGAGCTCTGGTACCAATCTGTCACACCCCCAATTTACCTGACTTGCAGCGGAATGAAATGCCTGGGGGTGTAACTGTCATAGCACCACAACAAGGATATATTGAACGACCTAAAGTGTCGTTTGGAAAATACATCGTTTGATTTATTTAAAAACATCCAGTGTTACAAAACATAGGTCCCAAAGTCTGGAAAAGTTTAAGTAAATAAGTTTGGTACGATCAAACGATAATATACAAGTGCATGAAAAATCCAAAATGTAGTGCCTCATCCCTGGCACACCCTAATGTGACTCCATGCATATGATATGATTATGCCTTTAGTTACCTGAAAATACATTGCGAAAACGGTCAACATAAAGTTGGTGAATAATCATAGGTTTATGAAATGTAATGTTGTACGGCCACCACAAGTATAAGTGCATGACAAAAGTCACGTAAAATAGTACAATAGACCTTAAGCTCATGACACCGAAGCTAGACTGATGAAATATATGCCCCTCCTGAATGTTCTGCCAAAACACTCAAATGTGACAGACATGAAATGCATCCGCTTACTGTTGGTAAATACTACCACGGATGGAGGCGTCACCCTCAATAGATCTATCCACTCACTCTCGCTAAGTAGGCAAATTAACGGTTCATGATGATAATAGGGGACTATCACAAGGCAGATAAGCAACTTAAGCAATGTACATAAGTTTTGATACTTGGGCTTGTACTAAAATGGTGCAATGTATTATCCCCCGTGGGATTTGAAAACAATCATAAAATGTATACGGGGCTATGAAAACTCACCTTAAACTGATGATACTGTAATGAAGTGAAATGAACAACAATGAACGGTTAGCTGCCTCAACCTAATATGAATGATGAACGATCTAATTTAGATCATGAAATGATATTATGAATGTCCATGCACATGTTTCCTATACCACTCTACTCTTTGAAAAATACTTGTTGTTATCAAAATAATACATTTTCCAAAACTTAGGAAAATAAGGCAACTAGAAAATAAAACTAGTTGAAATGTATATATATATCGTATATATATCGTATATATAAGTGTTAGTGTTGAAATCCTTGAAATAACGACTTGTAGTAATAAAAATATACTTGTATTCACTAATACTTCATTAGTTATGATATTGAGTACTTGGGTATTATTTCTAGAATCTAGAGTTACTACGTAGTATTAATATTATTTTTGGTCCAAAAGCTGTCAAAATAATATAAGTTTTGCCGATATTGAAACGTGAATATCTTTGTCGTTATAAGTCCATTTTACTTGTTCTTTATATCCATGGTTACGTCTTAGTATGTAGTAATATATTTTGGAAAGCTTGGCTCCTCCGGGTTACGTCTAAAGCCTCGTTTGGTCCGACGAAAAACGTCCAACAGCATGTATTTTCAGAAAATATACTTTTCGTTAATAAACTTGCAAAAATCATAACTTCTTCGTTATAAACTCTTTTTAATCCGTTCTTTCGCCTACGGCTTCGTTTTTGAAATTATTTTCTAAAAATTTTGCCAAAGTTTACTTTATGTTTACTGATTTTCCTGGGTTTACAAAAATGGGACAGTAGGTTTATATACTTGTTACAAATCCATTTTCCATATTCAAAACTAGTTTCTATCATCACCAAATCTCTTGCAAACACCACAAAGCTATTCTAATCCTACCATTCACCTTCTTAGGGTGCCATGGGTTCCTAATCACCACTAATCATGTTAATTTAACAAAGGAATACCTAAAACAAATTTTAGGGTTTGTATGTTCAAAAGGTTAACAAAAATAAAGTGGTATAACTAGCTTGTGCATGAAATTAAGCATGAAAACCATACTAGTAAATACTTGAAGAAATTATGAAAATAAATTTTGTAACTTACTTTGAAATATGAGGTGATTAGATGAAGCAAAACCTTATGTTTCTTGAGTTTGTATTGCAAAACTCTTGATTAGAATGATGAAATGAACAACTTTGTAGCTTTAATCTTTGAAAAACAATGGCTTGATCTTTGTTCTTGGGTTGGGTCGTGGGTTTCAAGAGAGGAAGAGATGAGATGGTTTTTATTTTTGATCTAAAAGTGTTATGAAATGATTTTGGTTTTTGGTTTTGATATTAAGTTTAGAGGTTTATTAGTAAAGTAATAAGAGTTAAATGCATAAGGTTAAAAATAAAAGTCATGTGGTCTAGGGGTGTTTGTATGGCCGGTCATGGGTGAGCAAGGGGGGGGGGGGGGTTGGGGTACTTGTGATTTAATTAGGAATTTGAGTGTAGTTTAAGTGTAGATTTGAGTTATTCGTTAAAATCGGGTACCGGGTTTGATAGAAATAAATGTTAACGAAGTTATTCGGGATAAAATAAAGTTGTAAAAATGTTAAAAATATGTTGGGTACAAGTATTGAGTGTTCGGGTGATTATTGTTTAGTTTCCACGAAAACCGTCGCAATATTTATAAACTTACGTTATAAATAAAAATAAATTTCCAAAATACTGGGTAAATGAATATTATAACTTTTATGATGATATAATGGATATAAAAATATGTCGGGACCATTGTGGGAATATTTAGATATATTCGTCGTGTTTATTAACCGGGTGTTAACGTTTATTTATAAATAATTATACGTAAAACGTTAAATATATCAAATATATAAATTTGAAAATCCTAAGAGTGGTATAACATGAAAATGCTATTATGATGATATGCAGACTGTCTCTAGTCCGTATGCAATGTCCTTACTGATAATGAAATGAATTCGCACCTAAACCAATCCGGTTACGTGAATTTGAATACCCGTAAACTAAATTTACGATGAAATGAGTAATGCAAGTGAATGGTGAGAATTTTTCCGGAAATGAATAGTGTTCAGTGAATAGTAAAATTTTCAAATGTTTCTCAGAATATCAAATTGACCTCGAAAATGATGAATAGTAAAACAATGAATAGTGTTTTGATGAATAGTGATTTATGAATAGTAAAATGTCGAAGTTTGGGAAATGACCTGAAATGGTGAGTTGTGACAAGTCCGGGTCGTGGTGTCTGTAGACAAACCATGAAGGGACGGGAAGGATAACTTGCCAAAATTAATCCTTCAGGGGGTTCAAATATAATACTTATTGGTACCCTCCAGTGAGAGGTAGTACTAACGGGAGTTGTCAAACTCCAATAGATCTATCAATTATATTCGCGTTCACTTGTGTAAAATATCACAATCGATTAGATTCATGAATTTCGTTGTGTAGGGGTGGTAGATAGTTTACTCGTGCAACAACCAAAGAAAAAGACTTGTATTCGATTTAAAGCACGTATCCCCCTCACAGGGTTGTAAAGCATTTAAAAGTGAGGCTATGAAAATTCACCTGGGCTTAGGGAAATCTAATTGATGTGAAAAGTGGCTCAGAGACTAGACTGCCTACTCACGTATCCTGGTGGTATTGTGTTTGTGGTTGTATGTCAAGCTTTAGTTATCTTGTTTAAGTTTCTTAAGTAATCATTCTTAGGGTTTTTAGTGTTTTAGATATAACATAACACTATTCGGGCCATCACAATCCAGAAGTATATGACTCCTCACATGAAGCTCCTTACTATTGTATTATGTTATCAACATAATACCGTTCAGGCCACCATAATTCAAAAGTTAATACTCATCACATGAAGCTCCCTACTATTAAGCTATGTTGTTATTAAGTTTAGTTATAACATAACACCGTTCGGGCCATCATAATTCATAAGTCATGCAATAATCGTTTGAGGAGCCAGGGCACTTTAATTCATAAACCTAGCAAACTCGTCAAAACAAAATATCCACATGATACTCCTTACATGAAGCTCCCTAGTATTTTGTTATGCTTCTAACTTTAAAGTAGGTTCTTATATTTATAAAAATACTTTCACTTTATACCCTTATAGTTTATTTATTTACAAAATCTACCCTAGACTTATAAACGTATATTATTAACTATCTAAACTTAGCAAAATTAGTCCCTATACTTCTATATTTTTAGGAAAATGGTAGAAATGACCCTTGGACTTATAAGTTTTTAGAAAGTTACCATATATACCCCTATGCATGGAAAACTTTACAAAACTAGTCCTAATTCCATGCAAACTATATTTTTATAAAACAAAAAAGTTTCCTAGCTTATGGTTAACTAATATTAGCTTAACTAAGTTACTTAAACTAGCTTATAGCTTATAATAAGGGTTTATAGCATAAAATTAGCATTTAGCCTATAATTAGGGTTTTAAAATGAAAAGTTCTAAAGGAAAATGATCAAGGCTTAGGCAAGGGTTCTAAGGCATCCTAATACTATTCTAATACTGTAATAAGACTATTAGAAGCAATGATTAAGCTTACTTGGGTCAGAAGTAGGTTAACGTGGGTGTTTAGGGTTTTCTAGGGCAAAACTAGTTCGACAAGGGTTGAAGGCTTCTAGTACTCGACTTTTAAGACTACAAGACTTCTAATACTACTACTAGGACCAGAGATTGTGAGGTGAAAAGAAGTGAAGAGGGGTGAGTTGAAATGAAAGGGTACGAGCCCTATTTATAGGGTCATTTGGAGTAGTGACCAAGAAACAGGAGTAGGAGGTGTCGAGGGGGGGGGGGGGGGAGGTGACTAAGATAAGCTAGAGGGTGATGAGGAAAAGCTATAGGGTGACTCATGATGGCTATAGGCGGTTCTAGGGGTGTTTGTGGTGGAGAAGTAGCCGCGGCACAAGTAGGTGACCAACCTACTTGTAAGCTACTATGGTGGTGTGTGCTTGGGTGCTTAGAGGTGCTAGGGTGTGTGCTAAGGGTGACCAAGGTGCTAGGCTAGGTGCTTGAGGTGCTTATGTTTAGGTTTAGTTTAGACCTAATCTTGCTTAGTGAGGGATTAAGGTCTATCTTAAGGTTTAGTGCCTAAATTAGGGTCCTATGAGTGTTTAGTGACTAATACTAAGTCATAAGAGGCTTATACTAAGTGGTGGTAGCTTATGGTGAAGTTTTGGGATAGTTTAGACCTAGTTCCGGGAAGTTATGACCTAGTTATGGTCTTTTGCTCAAGAGACTTGTACCTAAGTTCTAAGGGGTTGTACTAGGGTCTAAGGGTGTTAAGATATCCTATTGTTCCTAATGTAACTCGTACATAAGCCTTGAACACTTTCAAATTGGTTTAGATAAGCAATTAGAGTTTTGTAAACACAAAGGCCTGATTAGGGCATAATTAGGGTTATATTAGGGTTTATTAGGGTATTGTGATATGTTTAGTGTGTTAGGTTGGTAGATTACTTATTGTGGAGTTGCTGTGATCTTATGCTTGACATACCAGAGGTTTACAGGATGTGTGGGTAGAGATATTTGGCTTGTGTAGATACGTGAGCAAGTCTAGAGAGTCATGCAGGTAATTAATGCACATAAAAAGCAAAAATTTACCCGTGAAATACCTGACATAGGTATTTGTAGTGGAAATGATAGTGACGAGATTTTGTGGGTTGTTATAAACTCCAACTAACATCATTATGAATAGGAATATCCCAGAAATTTCTGACACGAGATCTTCTATTAATTAACCTATAAGAGTTAATCCACTTCACCCAAAGCGAGTCCTTTTTAGAGACCAAATCCCAAATATGTTTAGACATGAGGGCAATGTTCCAGGTATGCAAAGACTTAATACCTAAACCCCCTTGAACTTTCAAACTACAAACATCTCGCCATTTAACCTTAGCATCACCTTTCTACAGATTACCCTGAGACCACAAAAACCCACTCATGATTTTTTCAATCTCATGCGACACATAAATGTGCAGAATGAAGACAGAGGACCAAAAAATCTGAATGGAACTCAAAAGAGATTGGATAAGCTGGAGCCTTCCAGCAAAAGATAACACTTTATTCTTCCAGTTAACCAATCTTTGTTTAACTTTTTCGATAAGAGGATCACAATACTTCCTATATAAACTGGAAGATATCAAGGGAACACCTAAATATCTTACAAGAAAAGATCCCTCAGGAAGAGGAAACACACTTAAAATGGCTTTCTTATTGGAAGGAGAAACATTTCCAAAAAAGATAACACTTTTCTCAATGTTAGGAATAAGCCCAAAAACTCTACTAAACTCATCCAAAGCATCTTTTAGAATAGAAACAGATCTCACATCACCATTAGAAAATAACATGAGGTCATCGGCAAAGCAAATGTGAGTAAGTTTGACTTTACTACACTTCTAGTAGTATTTGAAACCATCATTACTAGCAATCTTCCTATTAATCATCAAAGTCAAAACCTCCATAACTAAGGTAAACAGATAGGGATATAACGGGTCACCTTGCTTTAATCCTCTACAACCTTTAAAGTAACCAAAGTGGTCACCATTAACACTGATAGTGAAAGAAGGAGAGGTCATCAGTTCATAATCCAGTTCACCATTTTCCAAGGAAATCCGTAGTGAACTAAACACTGTCTAAGAAAGCCCCAATCCACAAAGTCATACGCCTTATTAGTATCGATTTTAAAGGCAACTTTGGTCTGACCACTGCTCCTATGATAATTTCTCATTAATTCTTGAGTCAACAAAATATTGTCGCTGATTTGTCTAGTTGGGATAAAAGCACTTTGACAGTCACCCACAAGGGAATTAAGAGCACCTTTTATCCTATTAGCTATCACCTTACTAATGCATTTATACAAAACATTGCAACAGCAGTTTTGATTTTTGGAACCAAAGCAATAATAGTAGAGGTAATCTCCTTAAGTTACATACCATTAGAGAAGAAATTCTGGATGGCTTGAGTAAATTCAGTGCCCACAACAGACTAAGAAGCTTTGAAAAATTTAGAGGAATAACCATCTGGGCCAAGAGACTTATCATCATCCATAGAGAACAAAGCAACCTTAATTTCATCATTTGAAACATGCCTCACCATATATTCAGCATCAAATAAGGACAGTGATGAGGCAAAAAATGAACCACTTTTAGGGGGTCATTTAAGCCCGAAATTGAATTTATTTGATCAAATATTACCCTAAATCGTTCCTTTTGTGATTTTAGGTACTTTGGGAGAGAAATCTGGAAAAGGAAGCAATTCGGACGTTTTTGGAGCATAAAAGTGAAGAAAACGCCAAAGACTTAATTTTCCAAGCTGGGAACAGTATGTGACGGCGTCAAGAGTAAATTACATGACGGCCCAGTACAGAAATGAAGGCGTCACAAGGAAGAGCGTCAAGAGTTAAATACGTGACGGCCTGGAAAAACTTAATACATGACGGCGTCAGATGTAGATCAAGGCAGCTCGAGGATTCTTTTGGCGGCGAGATGACGGCGTCACCCCTTTGTTCTTGACGCCGACAGCCTCAATTATCTATATATAGTTTTCTAATTTTCATTCATTGGAAGGAACAAGTTTGGAGAAACCCTAAGGCCGAACCATATACGAATTTTACATGTTTTTCAAGGGTTTTCAGCCCTTGAACCCTTACATGTGTAATTGAGATAAGTGTTCTTCTAATTCAATCAATATGTCTATGTGTTGGTTGTCTATATCTTGTGCTTGTCTTAATTCCACCATGCTAGGATAGATTTATCTTGTGTTTGCTTAGATCTAATGAAACCTAGATGTTGATTATGTGTTGATTACTTGTTTATGGTTGTATTGGATGAATGATTTCAATGTTAGGCTTAAGAAAACTGGCAGATCTCAAAATGGTAACATGCTTGAACGTCTTAGGAAACATGAACCGATGTGTACTAGGTTTTATTGGTTGTATTTAATGCATGAGTAAATTCTAATGATCCCATGTTAGGAGCTTCTTAGCTGGCTCGACATAGGAGTGAAGTAGGCACTCATAGGATTGGGGAGTTAAGTACGCCACCCCATGAATGGTATTAAGGAATACAATCCGTCATCCACGCAACTATAACAAGTAATTAACGTGTAAAAGATATCTAGGGAGTAGTGAAATCTAAGTAAACACAATTTCTCCACTTATTGCTCACAACCTTAGTTTAATTTAGTTTATTTTCATTTCTAGTATTTTAATTTGATTGCATCTTAGTATTGGGTTAGTTGGCTAGCAACTAATTCCGCCCAAATCCTTCAAAACCCGAGATTTTTACTTGCTTTCTAAAAAATATAAAAATACAAAAAGAATCATCTCTCATCTCTAGAACTAGTAATTAGGTTTTCTAATCCTGGAGACACTATTCCTAGCTGAACGATCAATCCCCCGGTACTTGTCACTATACTATACTACAACGATCAGGTACACTGCCTGGTGGGGGTTGTAAGCTTCTCGAGATCCCTTGAGAGGTAAAGCCTGGTGCAATCCCCACGCATCAAGTTTTTGGCGCCGCAGCCGGGGAATAGTTATTGTCTAGGTTAGAATCTCTTTTTATTAGGTCTACTTGCTAGATTCCTTTCTAGTAAGATTTTTTTTTTTTTTTAGGTTTCTTTAGTCTATCTTATTTCTTTATGTGTTTGTTCGTAACTCTTCACCACTCGACATCATGGACGATGGGAACATCTTTGAATCAGTCATCCCACCACAACAAAACCCACCACTAGAACCTCTTAGGCCCCGAACCTAAGGAGAGTATTCCCGACCTAGCCACCAAGGCTACCGAAACACCATTGAGCTCACCGGAGCCAATGTGACCCCCTTGCGATCCGACACCATTCGGTTGGTGCAAAGCGGATGTGCATTCCCTGGACTTCGTTCCGAAGATCCAAATCAACATCTTAAGGACTTCCTTAAAATCGTAGACTCCATAGACCTAGGTGTTGAAACTAGAGAGACAACCCGATTACGCCTATTCCAATTCTCTCTACGGGATCAAGCTAGTCAATGGCTTGAGCGTTTACCCGCGGGATCTATCACCACGTGGGATGATCTCACCACTCGTTTCCTTGCTCAATTTTTCCCACCGGGGAGAACTACTAAGCTTAGAAATGACATCTTGATGTTCCAACAACGTCAAAATGAATCTCTTTATGAAGCATGGACTCGTTTCAAGGACTTACTCCAAAAAGTCCCTCATCATGGCATAGATCATTGGCTCCAATTCCAAATCTTTTATGACCATATCGATCTCTCCACGAGGCAAACCATTGACCAATCAGTCGGTGGTAAGCTACGTGATCTAAGTGCGGAACAATCATGGGAACTCATAGAAGATCTTGCTCTCTATGACAACGAAAGTTGGAATGATCCCCGTGATTTGAACAAAACGGTCAAGGCAATATCTTTGCCTTCGAATAACTCTAGCACTCCCGACCGTAGGATCATGGAACTTGAGGACCAAGTCAAGTTTCTCATGAAATCCTACGCTCCTAAGCCTTCAAGCCAAGTGAATAAAATCACTTCTTCATGCGAATTATGTAGTGGTCCCCATGACACTCGTGATTGTGTGGAACTCCCCGGAACAGCTTTTGCGGACTACGCATCCTCGCGTACCGACGAAGCGGGAGATAAGTGGTACACTTTCAAGCCCGAGCCAAATCCTTACGGTGATTCATACAACCCCTCTTGGAAAAATCACCCAAACCTTAGGTGGAAACAAAATCAACCCAATTCTTCCAATCCGCCTAATCGTTATCAACCAAACGGTCCACCCTCCAACCGTACTTTCAACAACAATCCTTCTAACAACTATGGTAGTACCAACAATCTTGAAGGATTGATGTCAAAGTTCATGGCATCTCAAGAAGCTCGCATAGCTAGGTTTGAAACCGAATTCAACCAACAACAAACGGAGATGACCAACAAGATAGACAACTTGTTGAAAGCCCTCAGCAACCAAGCGTTAACTACACCTAGGAAGGACACTAGGGACACCAATAGCGGAATCCAAATTAAGGACCCCTCATCATCTAAATAGGTCCACTTTGTCAATGTTGTCACCATTAAGCTAATAGATGAGGAGATAGAAGAAAGTGACAAGGATGAAGTTGGAGTAGAAACCGAAACTAGGGATGAAAATAGGGAAGTTGAGGTTAATAAGGAAAAGGGGTTAGAGGAAGTAGAAACTATAGAGATGTACTTTGATAAGTTGCCCACCAAGGAAGAACGGGAATACCATAAGGATTTGTTCGATAGTCCCGAGAGACCATATATCCTTGGCACACCCCTTATCAAAATGGGAGACCCTTCTAACATTAACATACCATGCAACATCGGGCATATGAATATATGGAAAGCTTACATCGATCCTAGATCTCCTATAAACATCATGACTAGGACTTATTACAATTGGGTGATGAAGAAGCAACTTGATTTTAGGATGATGCCCAATAGGAATTTGATAAGTAATTTTGTAGGGAGAGTGAAGGGATTGCATGTAATTATAGGTAATTTCACTTATGAGATCGATTTTATGATAGTGGAAGACACTCGTCCGGTGATAGATGATTGCCTAAGCCAAATAATATTCGGAAAACCATTTGTTGAGGCCACTAGGATGAGTTATGATCCGAATTTAGGGATAGTTAGATTCAAGGAAGAGAATGATGAGATTGCCTACCAAATGCCCTACAAAATTGAGCAATACCGCCTTCTCTCTAATATAGAAAAGGAACACAAGCAAGCGGCTTAGTATAGGAATGATGAGGATAGACGTAGAGGAGTTGAGTATGTAAAGAATAGGATGCTTGGTTTCTACAAAGAATGCTTGCAACTATGTCCGGAATACAAAACTGGTTTAGAAGATGACCTAGAGAGTGAAACCAACGATGAGATCACGTAGTAACCCATGACCTTGAGTCTAGCTACAAGATTCGTAAATAAAGAAAAGCGCTTCTTGGGAGGCAACCCATGCTTTGTGTGATTTTATTTTGTTTGTTTGTTATTTGCTTCCGTATGCATGCTTTATTTTTATTGTTGGTAGATCATGTTTCTAAACTAAAAAGTGGAAATACTTTACTTTGTTGTTTTGGCCTAGTCTTAACGCCACCTAAAGGTATTTTTGCAAAAGATAAGTGTAAGGGGAAACCCCAAATATGTTTTTAAGAAACAAACCGATCATGATTCTCCATAATATTAGATGAACATGTATATTCGTATTTGTTAGAGTCAAATGCTTGTATTGAGTCATAATGAAGTTTTGCAGGATTTTCCAGGAAGTAGGACCAAGTTTTTCCAGAAATTTTCCGGAAACTTAACATAAGAATTTCTGCAGGTCACTTCTGACGGCGTCATGAGTTTACTCTTGACGGCGTCACGTGCAAAAACCTGGAAATTTTACCAGTTTTGTTTTTCTAACGGAGTCTTAAAGTTTTTGTTGAATTATTAAGTTTTATAATCTCCAGGAAATCTGCAAACTTCATTCCACAAGCATTATATCTTACTTTGTTTTCTAGGATTTAGTAACTTATGTAGATTGCCGCCGATTTTATGCGAGGTTGCTTTGTTTGTTTTCTCAGGATTTACAGGTTATGTATGACAAGAAGATGATTTATATTCTGGAAGGGAAGCTTTGATTGTTCATTTTCTTGGAGGAAGATCTAACCTGGCCACCTTATTATCCATACCGAGCGAATCAGGGGAGTATTTGATTTCATTCTTTTTACTTATTTCACTTTTACATTCTTTACTTGAACATTGGGGACAATGTTCATCTTAAGTGTAAGGGGAGGGTAAAATGATGATACCTTACAAATACACTTTTGCTTGAGTTTGTTTGTTTGATAGTAGATGTGTAATAAAACTATGAGAAATACTTGTTAGTGCAATTTTAGCGCCAAATTTAAAATTTTTTACAACATTTAGGAGTGAAACTTTAGCCATAGCAAGCGTCTCATGGATAGGAGATTGTATGACTAGCACATAACCGTACTATTCAGAAAAATTTTCCACCCAAATATGTGAGGTTCGCCTTTAGATTTGATAGGAAAAGCATTTACTATTAGTGCTTATGAGTGTACCGGTAGCATTTAGATTCTAGAACTTGTGTTAGTGATGCATCCCGAGACCGCTAGTGAGACTACATTCGTGTAGTAGGATTTACTACATGATAAGAGGCATTAGGATCACCCTTGTGTTAAACCCGTATCATAATTACTTGACCATTTAAGTCATATTACTTGGCTAGTTAAGTCAACTAATTTTCCCACACCCTTAGCGTTGTACTCATTTTTAGTACACGAAACCCCTAGTACACCCCTCCGAGCCTATCTTTTCGTTTCTAACTTTAAGCATCTTACTTAAAGGAAGAATTTGTTACACCCCACTTAAATGTACACCCAAATCGCCTTAGCCTTCCGTGTATGCGCTCATCTTTAGTGCATTATTGTTATTTGTTAAACCCTAAGTTAACTATCTAATTGATTACATGGTTGCTAAGTTGAGTCATATCCTTGTACATATTGTTTTGGGACGATTGGGACGATTGGGTAAAGTACTTATTTATGGAGTAATGGGGAAGAACATCATATTATTACCCCCTTATGTACGTTAATCTTAAAAGTACTCAAAGTGTTTTGATTTTCTTAATCCGAGTCATTATATTAGTTTATTGTAAAATATGTAAAAATTCAAGTGTAAGGGGAATTTCCATTCCCTATGATGTATTATTTTGGATGGTAGGGTAAGAGTGTATGCAAAAAAAAAAAAACAAAAAAAAAAAAAAAAAAAAAAAAGATCGAAAAATCAAGAAAAAGAAAAAATAAAAAAATAAAAAAATAAAAAAAATAGAAAAAGAGAAAAAGAGAAAAAACATACGGACTACCATCCCTTTTTATTCTATGTTCATTTTATGTTTTTTATTTTTCATTTATTAGCTTAAGTCGAGTCTAGTCTTGGCTTAGCAACGCCATATTGTACATGTAATTGACCAAGATTGTTAACTCGCCACCAGTAAAGACTGCGTATATCCAACAAAACCGTGTATTTCATATCCCTACACCTAACGTTACAACCCTTTAAAAGACCTCTTTGATAGTTTATCCTAGGTGCTTACGCCATGTGGTGGAGGTTTGATCCTTTCCCAAGCCTATGGTAATCTATTTTGCTATGACAGGTAGTGAGAGATGTTTTCCATTTTCATAATGTGATATTACTTTATTACACCCGAGAGATGTGAGTATCTAAATACTATTTATGAGGTGCTTGTATATGACCTTCGTGCTTGTCTTTGGTCTTTAGTGGAACGATCATTTGTTGTAATTACTTTTATATTAGTGTTAAATGACCCCTAACTTGTATTTTGAGTAGAATAAAAGTGCATTTACTTGAGGACAAGCAAATCTCAAGTGTAAGGGTATATGATGAGGCGAAAAATGAACCACTTTTAGGGGGTCATTTAAGCCCAGAATTGAATTTATTTGATCAAATATAGCCCTAAATCGTTCCTTTTGTGATTTTAGGTACTTTGGGAGAGAAATCTGGAAAAGGAAGCAATTTGGACGTTTTTGGAGCATAAAAGTGAAGAAAACGCCAAAGACTTAATTTTCCAAGCAGGGAACAGTATGTGACGGCGTCAAGAGTACCATCCTGACGGTGTCAAGAGTAAATTGCATGACGGCCCAGTACAGAAATGAAGGCGTCACAAGGAAGAGCGTCAAGAGTTAAATACGTGACGGCCTGGAAAAACTTAATACATGACGGCGTCAGATGTAGATCAAGGCAGTCCGAGGATTCTTTTGGCGGCGAGATGACGGCGTCACCCCCTTGTTCTTGACGCCGTCAGCCTCAATTATCTTTATATAGTTTTCTAATTTTCATTCATTGGAAGGAACAAGTTTGGAGAAACCCTAAGGCCGAACCATATACGAATTTTACAGGTTTTTCAAGGGTTTTCAGCCCTTGAACCCTTACATGTGTAATAGAGATAAGTGTTCTTCTAATTCAATCAATATGTCTATGTGTTGGTTGTCTATATCTTGTGCTTGTCTTAGTTCCACCATGCTAGGCTAGATTTATCTTGTGTTTGCTTAGATCTAATGAAACCTAGATGTTGATTATGTGTTGATTACTTGTTTATGGTTGTATTGGATGAATGATTTCAATGTTAGGCTTAAGAAAACTGGCAGATCTCAAAATGGTAACATGCTTGAACGTCTTAGGAAACATGAACCGATGTGTACTAGGTTTTATTGGTTGTATTTAATGCATGAGTAAATTCTAATGATCCCATGTTAGGAGCTTCTTAGCCGGCTCGACATAGGAGTGAAGTAGGCACTAATAGGATTGGGGAGTTAAGTACGCCACCCCATGAATGGTATTAAGGAATACAATCCGTCATCCACGCAACTATAACAAGTAATTAACGTGTAAAAGATATCTAGGGAGTAGTGAAATCTAAGTAAACACAATTTCTCCACTTATTGCTCACAACCTTAGTTTAATTTAGTTTATTTTCATTTCTAGTATTTTAATTTGATTGCATCTTAGTATTGGGTTAGTTGACTAGCAACTAATTCCGCCCAAATCCTTCAAAACCCGAGATTTTTACTTGCTTTCTAAAAAATATAAAAATACAAAAAGAATCATCTCTCATCTCTAGAACTAGTAATTAGGTTTTCTAATCCCAGCGACACTATTCCTAGCTGAACGATCAATCCCCCGGTACTTGTCACTATACTATACAACAACGATCAGGTACACTGCCTGGTGGGGGTTGTAAGCTTCTCGAGATCCTTCGAGAGGTAAAGCCTGGTGCAATCCCCACGCATCAGACAACTTATTAGAAAACAGATTAGCAGGGTCAGAAATAGTATCCACCAGCCCCTTCTTACCAAAAACCTCTTCAAAATGTCTAACAAACTACCCACCCATAACATCACCAGAAAACAAATTACCCTTCGTATCTTCCACCACTGTTGATATAAATAATGTTTAAAAACGTTATTAATATTTCTCAATAAATCTATGTTTTGATAATCACAAAATGTAAACTAAATTAAATCAAGATTATGACGTAAACAAGTATTTAGTAACAAATATTTACTTCTACAACTTATATCACTTAAGGTATGCATAAACTAAGCAACTTATGCATTACATGATCAAAGGAAATTTTTCTAATCACTAGAACTCTTATAAAATGTCTTAAACATTTTATATCTTTTACAAAATTATTTTTGGAATTAAAAGAATAAGTTTAAATCATTATTAATATATGATTTCAAATTTCTGACCAAAAATGGAAAATCTTATCTAGAAAAACCTTCCCCACAAGAGGACAAAATACTCCAACATTCTGGAGGGGGCGGCCCCCTTAATCATTAAGGGGACCGGCCACGCTCCAGAATAGTATTTTGCTCCCCTTTAAATACTGATTCATTTCACAAATTTTCCTCACCTTTTTGCACTCAAAACCTTCTGATCTAATCTCCATTTCTATCTCAAAAAACCTTTGATCATATAATTCATAAGTCTTTGTTTCTAAGTGATCCAAAGCTTCATCCACTCAAGTGCAAAAAGAAGAACACTCCTCTACATCCATTAAGTTGTAGTAGTGTTGTGATTAGCTAGTTTCATCTTGTAGTAGTGCTAGTTACTTGTAAAGTGTTGTGTAAATTTGTTGATTGTAGATACTAGGTGTGTTGTAAAGTAGTGTAGTTGTTGTGATTTAGTTGTGCATAGAAGAAGGTGTGTAGTAGAAAAGAAGAAAAGGTGTGAAACTATCTTGAAGAAGTTGTGAAGGTGTGAAGAAGGAGTGAAGTTTTGAAGAAGTTGTGAGATTGGTTCTAGCTACGATTAGAACTCGACATTTAGCTTAGTGTCATTAATAGGTGTAAGCCAAGGTGTGTAAGGTTTCTCCGCCATAAGGAGTTTACTGACATAGTGAAGAAAATTCTCGAGTGTGGTACTCGGGGAGTGGAGTAGGGCAAGGAAGGTGTCCTTGTAGCCGAACCACTATAAATTCGCGTGTTGTGGTTTGATCTTTCTAACTCTATCTTTTCTTCATTCTATTTCAATACTTTCATTATTAGATTACTCTTGCTTGTAGTTGTTGATAATTGAATTCACGTAAGATCGAATCGAACGTTTTTATAAGTTACAAAAGAATTTGAAAATAAATTTAAAAAGGACGTAAAACTATTCAACCCCCCTTCTAGTTTTCCACAATTGGTACCAGGAGCCACGTCTAACAAGATTTTTAAAATATATTGTATTTTAAAACTTGTAACGATCTATGGAATCTGAAAAATATTTAGAAGGGCAATCTATGCAAAGACCACCACTATTTGAATGTGATGGATTTTTATATTGGAAAAATCGATTTGAAACTTATGTGAAATCAAAAGATCTAGATCTTTGGCATGTTATTACTAATGGTGATTTCTTACCTATTCAAAATAACCCCGAAACAAAGAAAGATGAAATCGTACCTTTTGAAAAACAAAATGATGATTTAGAAAGAAAACTTGCTAAAAATAATGAAGCAAAAATGGTTATTTATAATGCGCTACCACGTAAAGAGTACGAAAGGATCTTTATGTGTGAAACCGCAAAAGAAATTTGGAACTCTTTACTAATAACTCACCAAGGTAATAGTCAAGTCAAAGATAATAAGATAGATCTACTTGTTCAACAATACGAGCAATTCACGATTCCAGAAGAGGAATCAATTGATAATGCTTTTGCTAGATTTAACACTATCATCACAAGTTTAAAAGCACTTGATGAGAATTTTTCTAGTAAGAATTTTGTTAGGAAGTTTCTTAGGGCTCTTCACCCAAAATGGCGAGCTAAAGTGACGGCTATTGAAGAATCAAAGAATTTGTCAACAATGTAACTTGATGAATTAATTGGAAATTTGAAAGTCTACGAAGCAATTATAAAGAAGGACTCCGAAATGGTCAAAGGAAAACGAGAGAAAAGCAATTCAATCACCTTGAAAGCTAGAAAGGAATCTAGTAACGAAGATAGCTCATCCTCCAAAAGTGATGACGAAGAATACGCCATGGCCGTAAGAGATTTCAAGAAATTCTTCAAAAGGCGAGGAAGATTCGTTAGACAACCACATGATGAAAGGAGAGCATCTCAAAAGAATAAAGATGACAAGTATAGCAAGAATGAGAGAAAGTGTTTCAAATGTGGTGATCCAAATCATCTCATTGGAAAATGTCCAATGATGTCAAAAGATCAAAATCAAAGAGCATTTGTTGGAGGAGCTTGGAGTGATAGTGATGAGGAGGAGAAAGAAACGACAAAAGAAGAGAAGTGTCTTATGGCAAAAACATCAAGCGAGGTACGTTCCGAAACCGAATATTTTAGTGATGAAAATTTATCGTTAGACGAAAATGATTTAGATAATGAGTATAATAGACTATATAAATTAGGACAACAAGTAATAACTAAAAAAAATCACTAAAACATATAAACAACCAATTAGAAAATGAAATACTAGAACTTCAAATTAAAATACATAAATTAGAGAAAGGCAAAGAAATTATTGAAGAATGTAAATTATGTCAAGAGCTTAAATGTGAAAATGAAATACTTTGAAAAGAAATGTGTAAATTTGACAAATTTGAAAATAGTAGTAACTCACTTAAGAAAATAATAAGTATTCAAAGAATATCCGGAGACAAAACCGGTTTAGGATTTAACCCAATTGAAGCTTCATCTAGTGAAACAAAAAATGTTAAGTTTGAAAGCGAATATAGTAAACCAACATCCTTAGAAAAACATCCCAAATACATACTCATAAATGATAAGAAAATACCTCTTGCTAGTGATGAAGAAATAAAACCATTTTATAAACCATCTTTAAAGACCGATGTAGGATCGTGTAAACCTAAAACAAGATCTAAAACTCCACCACCCAGGAAACCAAATAATTCTTATCCTAGATCTAAAACACCTCAACCAAGAAGAAACCAAAATAAATAAAACTACAACAACCCTAGTAATCAAATGTGGAACTATCAACCAAGTTACAACCCTTGGGGAATACTACCACCTTTCATGCATCCTAGCCAAATGTTGAATATGTTTGGACCAAACAACTTTGGACCAAAGAGGCAATGGGGACCAAATAGCTAGATCAACATTCCTTATCACTATCTTGGAGTTCTATCACCATTCTAGAAGACTTTCTTTTGCAAAGTCTATTTATCATCTTGAAGATTTAGAAGACTTTCTTTTTAAAGATCGCCGGGTACGCCATTCTATCTCTACTCATTGCCATGCGTAGATATTTTTTTTGTTTTATTGCTTTGCTTGCGTAGATATAATTTACTTCCTTTTTCATTTTGAACATTCATATATATATATATATATATATATATATATATATATATATATATATATATATATATATATATTTACACATATTCACATATTCCCAAACTCATCTCAAATTCTTCATTATCTTGACACTTTGATCATTTTATCCGATATTGTCAAAGGAACATTTTAATTAACGAAAAGTTAATTAAAAATTGTGAAGTAATTCATCATCGTGCTAATGGATGCTTACGTATTTTTGATATATTATAAATCTAATTATATACGTATAAATATGTTTGTTCCAGAAACTAAAACCGCGAAAATTCAAAATCTCAAAGGGCGGCCCCCTTAAAGATTTAGGGGACCGGCTTCTTATCGGGGGCGGTCCCCTTAATGTTTAAGGGGGCCGGCCATCTGATACTTCCAAACTCGTTTTCCATCTTAAATTCATTTCCAAACACTCCACTTGTTCATAATTTCCTCCCTCACCACTGCTGAGAACGAACCAAAACCACCAAAACCACTAAAATCCTTCACCAAATCACCAATCCGGGGTTGTTTTGCAAGGGGAAAACGTTAACCTAACATATAACAACATCTTTTGTAAGTTTTTCAACATACATTTCATCTCATTTCATTCAATTTTGTGTCTAATCAATAATTAGGTATTTTATTAAAATTTATTTCAATCTAAATTTTAGTGAAATTAAGTTTAGAAATTGCATAACCAAATGCTTCTCATAGGATTAGAATGTAGAATTGCAAGCCTATCTAAGCTTAACGTATCTTATTATCAAAATCCTTAATCGCCCATAAACCCTCACTAAAATTGGTTTTCTAAAAATCACATTGTTGATATAATTCTCAAAAACAAGTTAAAACTTACTACATTGTATTGACTTAATGTTTTAAACAATCAAAATATACTTTTTAAATCATTTCAATAAGTTCATGAAAACAACTTGGGCGTTTGGTTCATGAACGAAGTAGACTTAAATAAGTCTGTTTAAACCATTGAAACTGTTTTGGTAAACTTATTAACACATCACTAGTTCATTAACATCATCAATATATATAATTGATATATATATTGATATTCTAGTCGATATTCATTTAGTTAAGGGAGCGTTTGGTTTAACTAAGAAAAGACAATTTGAAAACCAAAATTCACATCTTCACTTTCTTAACAAGTTTTATTTTAGCCAAACTCATAAGAGATAGCAAGATATATATCTAGCCAAATTTCTAAATAAATTATAATGTCAAAAATATTGTTAGGATAGTATTGATATAATATCGAACTAATTCCACAACTATATTTTGACATTTAAATGTAAAGCGAGTTAAAAATTAAACTTAAGGAACATTGTGAAACTACTTCCTAGGCTTATTTTCTTTTAGGTCGAAGTAGGTGTTCGTTCCACATGTATCGCATATAACATGTATTAATCATTTTTATATTAATTTTATTCTTTTTTGTTATATTGTTTAGGTGAAAATGCCTAAGATCACGGTTGGTGATGTTTCTAAAACCAAACAATACATTCCTAATGTTTCCTCTACTCCCGGCATGTCTCCCGCCGTTGCATGTTACTATCGTCCCATTGAAAATAGAAACATTCGCGAGGGTAGAATTGTCGATCCATCCTACTATGAATCCGATCAAATCGAACGGATGTTCACCAATGTCCATCTTGATTGTCTTTACAAAATCAACGAACCAATCATTCCTCGTTTTGTCCTCGACTTCTATAGCCAAGTGACGGTGCAAACCGATCCCTATGGCCATCTTCTCATTTCTTTTATGATCCAACATCAATTCATCACTCTTATTCTTGCTCAATTTGGACAAATCCTTAGAATCCCATACAACGGCCAAGCCGTATACTCCAATGAATGGGATCTTTCCTCACTTGAACACAATCGTCCTCAGGATGGTCCATACTATTCTGAGATTCCAAGTCCCGAAGACATTCGTCGAATGCTTGAACTAGAACGTGGTATGACTAGTCGCAAAATCAAGTCAAAGAATGTCGATATTCATGAAAATCAAATTATTCTCAAAGAGTTAAGCCCCGACATGAAAAATTAGAAAGAACTCATTCGCGAGAATGCGTTTGGTACCGGCGGTCACCGTGATCATCTCATGGCTAGCATCGCCCACATGTTGTATTGTGTAGTTGCTGAAGAAAACTACAATCTGGCTTATCTCTTTGTCAATCGTATCATGACTGCCAAAAACACTCCTAATGCCAATCTGCCTTATGGTATGTTCCTCACTCGACTTTATCGTCATGTTATGGAACACTACCAAGATCTTCGAAGTGATATCTACGTGCATATTCATCCCACTCTGAACCAACTCACTCTTGTTCGTACTCGTCGTTCTCGAAGTGACAAAGGAAAATCTCGTGGTTCTTTGTTTTCTATGCCTCGTGGTTCAACATCTCATCGAGGTAATGATGATGATGAGGAGGAAAACACCTCGCGTGCTAGTACCCCATCCCCCACTACCTATGTTGATGATCTCCCTAATCTTGATTATAGTCATTATCAAATTCCTCTTCCTCAAGAGCGTACCGATGAACTCCTCTTCACTCGTCAAACGTCCATCATTAACCAACAACAACAAATGCATGAAGAAATTCGAGGAGGATTCAAGTCCGTGGGAAAAATGTTCAGGAAGATGATGGGGAAGAAGAAGAAGTAGAGATGTTGTTGTGTTGCTACTTTGTTATATTATTGCTCTATTAGACATTTGAGTGGCTTGTTATTTGTCCGATTTATTCGGAAATACTTGTGTTCTTTCATGTTTATTTCTCGAATGTTGCTTAGGTTTGAACTATTATCATGTTAGGATCTTGATCATAATTTAGTACTAATATTATGCTTCTTTTATATTTGGATTATAATATATTAGTTTGCATGCATAATTTGTTTATACATACTTATATTTCATCATTCCTAGAGTATATGCTTCAAATAGAGCTTCCTGGAAACACACACTTGAAAAACCACCCATTTCTGCAAATTTTTGGTTTCTGGTCGTCTGGGAAAACACCAGATGGGCGGCCCCCTTAATTTTCCTAGGCGGTCCCCTTAATTATTAAGGGGGCCAGCCTACAATTAAGGGGACCAGCCATTTGGAACTGGGTTTACTGTTTTCTTTTGCATCTTGTGACCTCTCTCTCTAGTATCAGCTATCATTTCTTCTTTTGACCCAACTGATTTTTGAATCCTATTAAACCATTTCAAAAATTTACCTAAATCAACCACTTTCATATTATAAATTCCCTCCAAACTAACAATATTCATCTCATTATTCATCATCTCTTTCAATCCAAACCATCGTGTCTTCACCTAGCACCTCCATCTCTAAGGTTTCAAAGAAGCAAAAGATTGTCATCATCCCTCCAAAACAACTCTTCATTGACTTAACAAATGAAGATAACACAACCCCATCACCTCCACCTAAATGCTCATCTCCAAGTGCACCTAATGCACCATCCAAAACACCTTCTACTCATGGAACTTCCTCATCCTCCATACCTTCAACTTCATCAATCAATGACTACATCAACTCACACTTGTCACCACCACAAGCATCATCACCACATCCTACACAAGAACCTTTTTCCACCCAACTTACCATCTCACTCTCACCAATATCACCACTTGATGCTCATGTCTCATCTCCACCAATTACACCACAAATCTTTGCTAATCCTGTACCTTGGAGCTTACTTGAAGCTCATGGAGATACTTGCCTTTGTTGCATCCACAACCGAACCTTAATCTCTGGTCTTTGAGATGAAATTCAATATATGTTTTCATATATTGAACACTTGCTTACCAACCCACCACAACCACCAACTCCGCCATCCTCACCCATTATTCCCCCACCACAATCCTTACCCATTTCTCCACCAGCACCATCATGCTCTCCAAATTAAGCATATGATATGCTTAACAAATAAATTCCTTACCACCCTTTTGCTTGCAAGCTCTATGAAGCCCATGTACTCTTTGCATGATGGGATATTATTCTAAGTTGTTAGTTTATGTAGTAGCTATCCTATTTGTACTCTTTCTTGATGCTACTTGTATTATTGTGTCTTGACACAACTTTTGCTTTAATATGAATGTTTCTTTTTAATCATGCTTATTTATATTCTTGTCACCTTATATATATTTGCATGTATATACTTGTGCTTCTAATATTTTTGTCTTGCAAGCATTCCATAGCTCGTCTCCTTGGTGCCCCCCAACGAGGGGGAGTACACATCAAGGGGGAGTTTTCATCCCGTCAATATTTCATGGTTGAACTTTGTCGGCATAACCTTTTTGATTCTACAAAAGGGGGAGAAGTAAATATAAACTCACTAAAATACTTGTTTAAAAACAAAATTTTGAGTTAATGAGTTTAAGTTTTGTAATCATCAAAAAGGGGGAGATTGTTGATATAAATAATGTTTAAAAACGTTATTAATATTTCTCAATAACTCTATGTTTTGATAATCACAAAATGTAAACTAAATTAAATCAAGATTATGACGTAAACAAGTATTTAGTAACAAATATTTACTTCTACAACTTATATCACTTAAGGTATGCATAAACTAAGCAACTTATGCATTACATGATCAAAAGAAATTTTTCTAATTAGTAGAACTCTTATAAAATGTCTTAAACATTTTATATCTTTTACAAAATTATTTTTGGAATTAAAATAATATGTTTAAATCAATATTAATATATGATTTCAAATTTCTAACCAAAAATGGAAATTTTTATCTAGAAAAACCTTTCCCACAAGAGGACAAAATACTCCAACGTTCTGGAGGGGGCGGTCCCCTTAATTCATAAGGCGGCCCCCTTAATCATTAAGGGGATCGGCCACGTTCCAGAACAGTATTTTGTTCCCCTTTAAATACTGATTCATTTCACAAATTTTCCTCACCTTTTTACACTCAAAACCTTCTGATCTAATCTCCATTTCTATCTCAAAAAAAACCTTTGATCGTATAATTCATAAGTCTTTGTTTCTAAGTGATCCAAAGCTTCATCCACTCAAGTGCAAAAAGAAGAACACTCCTCTACATCCATTAAGTTGTAGTAGTGTTGTGATTAGCTAATTTTATCTTGTAGTAGTGCTAGTTACTTGTAAAGTGTTGTGTAAATTTGTTGATTGTAGATACTAGGTGTGTTGTAAAGTAGTGTAGTTGTTGTGATTTAGTTGTGCATAGAAGAAGGTGTGTAGTAGACAAGAAGAAAAGGTGTGAAACTATCTTGAAGATGTTGTGAAGGTGTGAAGAAAGAGTGAAGTCTTGAAGAAGTTGTGAGATTGGTTCTAGATACGATTAGAACTCGACATTTAGCTTAGTGTCGTTAATAGGTGTAAGCCAAGGTGTGTAAGGTTTCTCTGCCATAAGGAGTTTGTTGGCATAGTGAAGAAAATTCTCGAGTGTGGTACTCGGGGAGTGGAGTAGGGCAAGGAAGGTGTAACACCCCCAAAATACCGCAGCGGAAGACTGTGTCATTGGGATGCTACTTCAGGGCACAAAGTACAAGATATAGAAAACGAACTCTAAATGAGACGTTTTTGAAAAGTTACCATTCGAATAGATAAAAGTAATAGTTTACAAAACAAAGATCCCAAAATAGAATAATACATAAGTTTTTAAAGTGTGTCGAATGGTAAACGATAAAAGTGAAAGTCTCCAAAAGCATGCCCTAAGACTCTCAGCTCCATACACCTGCTATCGCCTTTCTAACCTGAGATAAACATGCTTAAAGTGTCAACACAAAGGTTGGTGAGTTCATAGAGTTTGTCTTAATATAGTTGAAAAGCCTATAAAGAATGTTCACACAGCAAAGGCATCGTAAATCCACTCAGTTACAAGTCCCGTCATAAGAGACTCGTAACCTGTGTGTTCACAACCCACTGCTACAAATAATATGATTAAGATATGTATAAGTTCATAACAAAAGTTAAGCAATTAGTAGTGAGTCTACACTTCATCTCCGAAGACCTCACGTAAGTATGTATATCTCCATGGTTGTGCCCAGAAACTTAATCTGGGGCCATTGGAAGTATATGTGTCTCCATGGTAGTGCCCAGAACTAAATCTGGGGCCATTGGAAGTATGTATGTTTCCATCACAGTTTAGTATAACACAGTTAAGTATAACACAATCACGTATGTATGACATCAAGTGTAATGTAATCAAGTATAATGTTTCCCAAGTATAAATGTTATGTGAATCTGTAGAAGTAAGCAAGTAGTAGCATGTATCTCCCCCAAAGAGTTGATAAAACAATTAAAAGAGTAGGGGCTATGACTCACCTCGAAGTAATAGTACAATGCAACGGAATGTTAAGGACAACAATGCACGGTTATCTGCCGCAACCTAAAATGAATGATGAATGATCTCATTTAGATCACCAAATGATGTTATGAATGTCCATGCTCATGTTTCTATACCACTCTAGTCTTTGGAAAAACACTTGTGTTTTCAAAAATATATAATCCAAGAATTTGGAAAAATATTGCTATTAGAAAATATAATAAGCTAGTTGTAATATATATATACTTATATATATATATATATCGTAAGTTTCCATGTTAGCGTTGAAATCCTCGGGTTGTAATCCTTGTAATATCGCCTTGAAATGATGAAAACATTCTTGTAATAACTAATACTACATTAGTTATAAAGCTTGGTACTTAATATTACGTCTAGCTTATAAAAGTACTTCGTAGTTTTGGTGCCATTTTTATTAAAAGCTGTCAACTAGAAATGGTTTTAGCCGATATTCAAACGTGAATATCTTTGTCGTTACTTGTCCGTTTTACTTGTTCTTTATGTCCACGGTTACGTCTTAGTATGTAGTAATATATTTTGGAAAGCTCGGCTCCTCCGGGTTAAGTCTAAAGCCTCTTTTTGACCGACGAAAAACGTCCAACAGCAACTAATTTCCAGAAAATACTTTTCGTCAACAATCTTGCAAAAATCATAACTTCTTCGTTATAAACTCTTTTTAATCCGTTCTTTCGCCTACGGATTTGTTTTTGAAAGTATTTTCTAAAAATTTTGCCAAAGTTTCCTTGGTGTTTACTGATTTTCCTGATTTTTACAAAACGGGACAGCATGTCCTAAACATGTTCCAAATCAAGTTTTCAAGGTTTATAACTAATTTCTACCATCACCAAACCTCTTGTAATCACCACATGGCTAATCTAATCCTACCATACACCTTCTTAGGGTGCCATGGACTCCTAACCAAGTTATTATAGCAAGGGGATTCATAACTAAAAAGTTAGGGTTTGTATGTTTCATTTTAGACAAAATAAAGGGTGGTATAGCTAGTTGCACATGATTTTTAGCATGATACCCATGAAATACATGTAAAAATAAGATGATCCATGAAAAAAATAAAGTTGAAAACTTACTTGATAAAATGAGATGATTATATGATGATTATGCTTGGTTTTCTTGTGTTTTTGTTGCTTGATTCTTGATTAGGCAAGTAAAAGGAACAAGTTTAGTGTTATAACTTATGAAAAATGATCACTTGAGCTATGGATGGTGGTTTGGTCGTGGGTTTGAAGAGAAGAAAGGAAAAGATGAGATGAAAATTTGTCACAACTCACCATTTCAGGTCATTTCAGGTCATTTCCCGAACTTTGGAAAAACACTATTCATCAAACACTATTCATCAAAACACTATTCATCAGTTTACTATTCATCGTTTTCGAGGTCAATTTGATATTCTGAGAAACTTTTGGGAAATTTACTATTCACCGAACACTATTCATTTCCGGAAAAGTTTTCACCATTCACTTGCATTACTCATTTCATCGTAAATTTAGTTTACGGGTATTCAAATTCGCGTAACCGGATTGGTTTAGGTGCGAATTCATTTCATTAGTGTTAAGTACACTGCATACGGACTGGAGATAGTCTGCATATCATCATAACTGCATTTTCATGTTATACCACTCTCAGGATTTTCAAATTTATATATTCAGTACATTTAACGTTTTTACGTATAAGTATTTATAGTAAACGTTAACACCCGGTTTATACACGACGAATATATCTAAATATTCACACAATGGTCCCGACATATTTTTATATCCATTTTAACATCATAAAAGTTATAACATTCAGTTACTCAGTATTTTGGAAATTTATTTTATTTATAACGTACGCGTATGAATATAACGACGGTTTTCGTGAAAACTAAACAATAAACACCCGATCACTCAGTAAATGTACCCAACATATTTTTAATATGTTTTTAACATTATTATGACTTTATTTCATCCCGGTAAACTTCGTGAACATTTATTTCTAATAAAACCGGTACCCGATCGTAACTAAAAAACACAAACTAGTGCAATTTCATACAAGTATTTCTAATTAAATCCCAAGTACCCTAACCCCCCTTTCACCCTTTGAAAACCAGCCCATGAAACACCCTTTTAACCCCTAGCATTAATTCATCTTTATTTAACTAATAAACCTTATAACCTTACTTTACCAATTTTACAAGAATCATAATCCACATTTTAGCTAAGAACAAAATTCCTCTCATCTCTTCCATTCCCTCTCCATACCCACGACCCATAATTGATCTCCATGATCAAGTGATCATTTTCCATAAAGTAAAACACTAAACTTGTTCATTTTACAAGCCTAATCAAGAATCAAGCAACAAAAACACAAGAACATCAAGCATAATCATCCTATAATCATCTCATTTTGTCAAGTAAGTTTTCATCTTTATTTTTTCATGGATCATCCTATTTTTACATGTATTTCATAAGTATCATGCTAAAAACCATGTACAAGTAGCTATACCACACTTTATTTTGGCTAAAAAGAAACATACAAACCCTAACTTTTTGGTTATGAATCCCCTTGCTCTAATAACTTGGTTAGGAGTCCATGACACCCTAAGAAGGTGTATGGTAAGATTAGATTAGCCATGTGGTGATTACAAGAGGTTTGGTGATGGTAGAAATTAGTTTTTAACCTTGGAAACTTGATTTGGAACCTATTTTAGACATGCTGTCCCGTTTTGTAAAAATCTGGAAAATCAGTAAACACCAAGGGAACTTTGGCAAAATTTTTAGAAAATACTTTCAAAAACGAATCCGTAGGCGAAAGAACGGATTAAAAAGAGTCTATAACGAAGGAGTTATGATTTTTGCAAGATTGTAGACGAAAAGTATTTTTTCTGAAAATGTTTGCTGTTGGACGTTTTTCATTGGACAAAAAGAGACTTTAGACGTAACCCGGAGGAGCCGAGCTTTCCAAAATATATTACTACATACTAAGACGAAACCGTGGACATAAAGAACAAGTAAAACGGACAAGTAACGACAAAGATATTCACGTTTGAATTTCGGCTCAAACCACTTTATATTTGACAGCTTTTATATAATTTGGCGCAAAAACTACGAAGTACATTTTTGAGCTAGAAGTAATATCAAGTACCGAGCTTTATAACTAATGTAGTATTAGTTATTACGAGTATGTTTTCATCATTTCAAGGATTACAACCCGAGTATTTCAACGCTAACATGGAAACTTACGTTATATATATATATATATATAAGTATATATATATTATAACTAGCTATTTATATTTTCTAATAGCAATATTTTCCAAATTCTTGGATTATATATTTTTGATAATACAAGTGTTTTTCCAAAGAGTAGAGTGGTATAGAAACATGAGCATGGACATTCATAACATCATTTGGTGATCTAAAGTAGATCGTTCATCATTCATATTAGGTTGCGGCTAGTGTGCGCACCTTGTTTTTCAGCTCATTACATGTTAATGGTACCATCATATTGGGTTGCAGCAGCTAATTGTTCATTGGTGTTCATTTCATTTCATCACAGTTTCATCAGTTGAGGTGAGTTTTCATAGCCCCGTTTTCAATTCAACATTTTTGATTGTTTTCAAATCTCACGGGGGGAATACATTGCATCAATTATTTCAGTACGAGCCCAAGTATTCAAACATGTACATAGCTTAAGTTACCTTGCCATGTGATAAGTCCCCTGTAACATCATGAACCGTTAATTTACCGTTAAGCGAGAGTGAGTGGATAGATCTATCGAGGGTGACGCCTCCATCCGTGGTAGTGATTACCAACAGTAAGCGGATGCATGTCATGTCTTTTACATTTGAATGTTTCGGCAGAACATTCGGGAGGGGCATAGAGTTTCATCAGTCATAGCTTCGGTGTCATGAGCTTAAGGCTATTGTACAATTTTCACGAGATTTTTATCTTGCACTTTTACTTGTGGTGGCCGTACATCATTACATTTTACAAACCTATGGAATTCACCAACATTCGTGTTGACGTTTTAGCAATGTATTTCAGGTTATTAAAGTAGCTCATGAGACATGCATTTGGACTTTCATGGAGTCGCGGAGTCGACGCGTCTCATCATTATTTCATGCACTTATGTAAACGTTTGATCTAGTATGACTTGTTTTCATAAACTTGCAACACATTTTGGGGACCTCATTTTGTAAACTCTGAATTATTTCAATGATCAAATGCAGTATTTTCCAAACGACACTTTAGGTCGTTCAATGTAACTGTAACTGTGGTGCTATGACAGACACCCCCAGGTATTCCATTCCGCTGCAAGTCAGGTAAATTGGGGGTGTGACAGATTGGCATCAGAGCTAAGGTTATAGCGAACTAGGATGTATCTTGGACCCTAGACTATAACCACATCAGCATAGCATCTCATCATTTCATCATAAGTGCATAATCATGATACATGTTGTTTTATACATCCCCTGTGCGAGTTATTTATACTCATATCCGTATATGTATATCATTTTATTGACCTGGTTCACAAGTGACATGTCTTCAGATACTCACCCTGACATCCTTTTATCAGATTCCGACATTGAAGATGCCTTGTCATCTTCCACTACCATTATACCACCAGTTGCATTTACACCACCATTAGTACTATTGATTTGCCATAGGAACAGAGTCTTCCTATCATTCAGCCCGTACATAGAATGCCTTTTGGTAGTGTATTCAGAATTAATCTTAATGGACTTATTAGGATGCTTATTGCAAGGAAGATAGTGTGTTTTCTTTCCATCACTAGTAGGGCACTTACTACTCAGGTACTATCACCACCATCAGTTACTTATTACACTATTGGCCTTCCCACAGTGTGTACTTTAGTTTTACCTTTTGGATGTCGCGAGGTAGCGCGAAAGAGGGTAGTATTCCATTCACTAGTACCATCATTGTCATTTCCTTTTCCATTCCCATTTGCTCAGACTTCAATCGTTTCGCAACATTTTAGCATTGTCTCATCAGAAATTAGGTTGATTTCGTTTTTGACGAATTAGTAGACTATTACCATTCGACAAGATTCACCCACGTATCCAATACACCATTCAAGCTATTTTACTATCATATGGGGAAGCTGTTTTACAGAAAAATTTCTGAAGTAAGCTATTTTATTACCATCCTATACATTGATTTTTCTGTCATTACACCAAGTATTTACTATTATTACGCGAAGCAATTTTCATGTTATTTGAAAGAAAACATCAGGATACCATTTTAATAACAATGCGTTGAACACCATCTAAAACTTTTGAGGAAAGTTATGATATTTTGACAAAATCCAACATCGCATCATTAGTCCTCAATTATACATAGCCTGATCACCTATGTAAAATTCAGGAAGGATTATGCCATGAAGGAAATAATTACCTTTTCAAAGGATTGTTAATAACAATCTTCATCCAAAAGTTTTGTAAACAAAGGAATTCATTCATAAACATCCATTTTTCCGAACTATCCCTGGATACTTACCCTACCTGTCACTCACTTAGCCATTAAGTTGGATTTTCCCATTGACTTCCCTACAAGAGACTTTCCATATCAATTACATGCAGGATTCCTTTATACAATAGAAGCAACGAAAGGATTACAGAACTACTAACCAGAACTAGAAGTATATAGAGAGAGAATTCATAACTCAACAACAATCCTCAGATACTGCGAGACCATCCTAATCACCATCTCTGACTTAGTTGTCCAATGTCATTATTCAAGGGTACTAGCTATACTGAGCTACAGGATTTAGCTCAATATAAATGTCCGCATGACAACACGATAGAAATAAACCCAGCTTCTAATTGAGACTGTAGAGCATTTCATTTAAACATGGCCTTATCCATACATAAACTTTCCTGCAGTAAGTTTTCACAAAGGACAATTGTTTGAAACAAGAATATCGATGTAATTTCCTCTAAGGCCTTATGTCACTAGAAATTTCAGATAACCTCACCTTCATACCAAGCAAGGGATCAAACCAGAACATATCCTCTCATCTACATGGGAAAACAGAATAGACATTCATCGACACAACATCAAGTGATACCTTCGTCTTGCCAATTACAACGATAAACAATTTCAGGACTTAAGTTAGTCTAAATACCTATGCTTGTAGTTATGCCAGATAACCATCAATAGACATTATCCAACCTCAGGAACTAAGTGTTAGACATCTATGCATTTAAGCGAACATTTCCTATTCTACCATTTTATCTTTTTCAGTGTTTTCACTTTTAAATAAAGTTGATGCGTTTACATAAATCACCTACCTTGTGGAAAAATGATTTCTGAAATTCCTATTTTGAACAAGTACGATCCTTTTTGGTCAATCTTTAGCAACACTATTGTACAATGAGAAATATACATAGACATCAAACTTTGGTAAGCAGTCTTAATCACAACATGTTTGAAAACAGTTCCTATTTCATAACTACTGGATTTTGAATCATCAAGAAAATATTACCCAATAAATCATTTGCTCCATTTTCTAAATTCGTTTATTCAGAAAAAGATTTCAACCAAAACTCACAATCGCGAGACAAATTTCCAGAACCAACTTCCCTACAACATCGCTTATGCATTTAGGATTTGTGACTTGACAATAGAGAATATTTGGAATATGTGAGGAAGGAATTAGGAGGAACATCACAAATTGATCACGAACTTCAGTAGTGGAGACCAAACCCAATAGACAAAGAAGAACATATGTCTTATCATCAGTTGGAACAAAACACAAGGAATCAAATTCTTACCTATATGCTATCCCTTCAGATAACGCCAAGTTCGAAGGACCGAACGTTATGGAATTAGTCACAAAGGTTTATTGTACCCATTTCAGTATTTCCTGTTAAGGAAACCGATTCAACTTGGACTTCAGGTAATCATTTCAGGATTTCCTTCAGAAACCCATTTAGATGTGAACATCACCTATCACCCTCAGAACGATGGTCAAAGCGAGAGAACAATTCAAACATAGGAAAGTATGCTCAGAGCATGAGTGATTGACCTTAGAAATGGTTGGACTAATCACTCAACATAAATCAAAATTCATCTACAACAATAGTTATCACACCAACAACGGGAAACTGGCAGAAGTTAGGTTGGTACATAACACACATCATTTGGATTGGATATCCTGAACAACAAACCATCCAGATTCAGGTAGGAGAACAAACTAAGTTAAAAGCATTGCCTTGGATTGGCACGATACAAATTGGATAACAAGAAAGGTTGAACCTTTAGCATATTGGACTATTTAAGATTCATTTTAGAATCGACCAACTAGCATACAAACTTGAGTTCTGGCAGAATTCAGCAGTATATATTACCAGTACCACATTTAAAACATTAAGAAGCGCAGACCATCTATTGATGGGCCAAACTTGGAAAAAGCTCAACTCAGTAGTTCAGTAGGCATTCATGAGATAACCAAAAATTTTCTACAAGTCAAGAATCAGTTACAAGTTCAATAAGTCGTAAACCATTAAAACTTCAAGTTCTGCAGAGTTATGCAAAAAGTTCTGCCTAGGAAAGGCATGTTATCGTTCAGAAAACTTGGAAAGTTACACCAATATACACTGGACCATTTATATTTTGACAGAGAAGGCATAGTGGCCGTCAGACTTGAACATTGTCAGAGAACAACAGGATTACACGAACATATTTCACATTTTCAGATCCCCAGAAATGACTTTCAGATGAGTCACTCATGATTCCATTGGAAGGGATCCATCCCAAATAACAATATCAGACCTTGTAAGAGAACCAACAAAAATCATGGACCATGTGGTCAAACAGTTGAAACAGAGTCGAATTCCTATCGTTAGAGTTCGCTGGAATTCTCGAATATCATCACCTTTTCACCAATACATTCTCAGAGACCAACATAAACTGAACTTCGGGACGAAGTTCCTTTTAGGGGGGAAGACTGTCACAACTCACCATTTCAGGTCATTTCAGGTCATTTCCCGAACTTTGGAAAAACACTATTCATCAAACACTATTCATCAAAACACTATTCATCAGTTTACTATTCATCGTTTTCGAGGTCAATTTGATATTTTGAGAAACTTTTGGGAAATTTACTATTCACCGAACACTATTCATTTCCGGAAAAGTTTTCACCATTCACTTGCATTACTCATTTCATCGTAAATTTAGTTTACGGGTATTCAAATTCGCGTAACCGGATTGGTTTAGGTGCGAATTCATTTCATTAGTGTTAAGTACACTGCATACGGACTGGAGATAGTCTGCATATCATCATAACTGCATTTTCATGTTATACCACTCTCAGGATTTTCAAATTTATATATTCAGTACATTTAACGTTTTTACGTATAAGTATTTATAGTAAACGTTAACACCCGGTTTATACACGACGAATATATCTAAATATTCACACAATGGTCCCGACATATTTTTATATCCATTTTAACATCATAAAAGTTATAACATTCAGTTACTCAGTATTTTGGAAATTTATTTTATTTATAACGTACGCGTATGAATATAACGACGGTTTTCGTGAAAACTAAACAATAAACACCCGATCACTCAGTAAATGTACCCAACATATTTTTAATATGTTTTTAACATTATTATGACTTTATTTCATCCCGGTAAACTTCGTGAACATTTATTTCTAATAAAACCGGTACCCGATCGTAACTAAAAAACACAAACTAGTGCAATTTCATACAAGTATTTCTAATTAAATCCCAAGTACCCTAACCCCCCTTTCACCCTTTGAAAACCAGCCCATGAAACACCCTTTTAACCCCTAGCATTAATTCATCTTTATTTAACTAATAAACCTTATAACCTTACTTTACCAATTTTACAAGAATCATAATCCACATTTTAGCTAAGAACAAAATTCCTCTCATCTCTTCCATTCCCTCTCCATACCCACGACCCGTAATTGATCTCCATGATCAAGTGATCATTTTCCATAAAGTAAAACACTAAACTTGTTCATTTTACAAGCCTAATCAAGAATCAAGCAACAAAAACACAAGAACATCAAGCATAATCATCCTATAATCATCTCATTTTGTCAAGTAAGTTTTCATCTTTATTTTTTCATGGATCATCCTATTTTTACATGTATTTCATAAGTATCATGCTAAAAACCATGTACAAGTAGCTATACCACACTTTATTTTGGCTAAAAAGAAACATACAAACCCTAACTTTTTGGTTATGAATCCCCTTGCTCTAATAACTTGGTTAGGAGTCCATGACACCCTAAGAAGGTGTATGGTAAGATTAGATTAGCCATGTGGTGATTACAAGAGGTTTGGTGATGGTAGAAATTAGTTTTTAACCTTGGAAACTTGATTTGGAACCTATTTTAGACATGCTGTCCCGTTTTGTAAAAATCTGGAAAATCAGTAAACACCAAGGGAACTTTGGCAAGATTTTTAGAAAATACTTTCAAAAACGAATCCGTAGGCGAAAGAACGGATTAAAAAGAGTCTATAACGAAGGAGTTATGATTTTTGCAAGATTGTAGACGAAAAGTATTTTTTCTGAAAATGTTTGCTGTTGGACGTTTTTCATTGGACAAAAAGAGACTTTAGACGTAACCCGGAGGAGCCGAGCTTTCCAAAATATATTACTACATACTAAGACGAAACCGTGGACATAAAGAACAAGTAAAACGGACAAGTAACGACAAAGATATTCACGTTTGAATTTCGGCTCAAACCACTTTATATTTGACAGCTTTTATATAATTTGGCGCAAAAACTACGAAGTACATTTTTGAGCTAGAAGTAATATCAAGTACCGAGCTTTATAACTAATGTAGTATTAGTTATTACGAGTATGTTTTCATCATTTCAAGGATTACAACCCGAGTATTTCAACGCTAACATGGAAACTTACGTTATATATATATATATATAAGTATATATATATTATAACTAGCTATTTATATTTTCTAATAGCAATATTTTCCAAATTCTTGGATTATATATTTTTGATAATACAAGTGTTTTTCCAAAGAGTAGAGTGGTATAGAAACATGAGCATGGACATTCATAACATCATTTGGTGATCTAAAGTAGATCGTTCATCATTCATATTAGGTTGCGGCTAGTGTGCGCACCTTGTTTTTCAGCTCATTACATGTTAATGGTACCATCATATTGGGTTGCAGCAGCTAATTGTTCATTGGTGTTCATTTCATTTCATCACAGTTTCATCAGTTGAGGTGAGTTTTCATAGCCCCGTTTTCAATTCAACATTTTTGATTGTTTTCAAATCTCACGGGGGGAATACATTGCATCAATTATTTCAGTACGAGCCCAAGTATTCAAACATGTACATAGCTTAAGTTACCTTGCCATGTGATAAGTCCCCTGTAACATCATGAACCGTTAATTTACCGTTAAGCGAGAGTGAGTGGATAGATCTATCGAGGGTGACGCCTCCATCCGTGGTAGTGATTACCAACAGTAAGCGGATGCATGTCATGTCTTTTACATTTGAATGTTTCGGCAGAACATTCGGGAGGGGCATAGAGTTTCATCAGTCATAGCTTCGGTGTCATGAGCTTAAGGCTATTGTACAATTTTCACGAGATTTTTATCTTGCACTTTTACTTGTGGTGGCCGTACATCATTACATTTTACAAACCTATGGAATTCACCAACATTCGTGTTGACGTTTTAGCAATGTATTTCAGGTTATTAAAGTAGCTCATGAGACATGCATTTGGACTTTCATGGAGTCGCGGAGTCGACGCGTCTCATCATTATTTCATGCACTTATGTAAACGTTTGATCTAGTATGACTTGTTTTCATAAACTTACAACACATTTTGGGGACCTCATTTTGTAAACTCTGAATTATTTCAATGATCAAATGCAGTATTTTCCAAACGACACTTTAGGTCGTTCAATGTAACTGTAACTGTGGTGCTATGACAGACACCCCCAGGTATTCCATTCCGCTGCAAGTCAGGTAAATTGGGGGTGTGACAAAATTGATCTTAGCTAAAAAAGTGTGATTTATGATTTGTAAAATTTGGTAAAGTTATGTTTTTATGGTTTATTAGTTAAGTATTAGGAAAATTAATGCTTGAGGTTAAAAGGGTGTTACATGGGCCGGTTTTTCAAGGTTGAAGGGGGGGGTAGGGTACTTGTGATTTAATTAGGACATTAGTGTAACGTTAAGTGTTATTACGTGTTATTCGTTAAAATCGGGTACCGGGTTTAATAGCAATAAACGTTCACGAAGTTAAACGGGATAAAATAAAGTTATAATAATGTTAAAAACATATTAAAAATATGTTGGGTACATTTACTGAGTGATCGGGTGATTATTGTTTAGTTTTCACGAAAACCGTCGTTATATTCATACGCGTACATTATAAATAAAATAAATTTCCAAAATACTGGGTAACTGAATGTTATAACTTTTATGATGTTAAAATGGATATAAAAATATGTCGGGACCATTGTGGGAATATTTAGATATATTCGTCGTGTATAAACCGGGTGTTAACGTTTACTATAAATACTTATACGTAAAAACGTTAAATGTACTGAATATAGAAATTTGAAAATCCTGAGAGTGGTATAACGTGAAAATGCTGTTATGATGATATGCAGACTATCTCCAGTCCGTATGCGGTGTCCTTAGCACTAATGAAATGAATTCGCACCTAAACCAATCCGGTTACGCGAATTTGAATACCCGTAAACTAAATCTACGATAAAATGAGTAATGCAAGTGAATGATGAAAACTTTTCCGGAAATGAATAGTGTTTAGTGAATAGTAAATTTCCCAAATGTTTCTCAGAATATCAAAATGACCTCGAAAATGATGAATAGTAAAATGATGAATAGTGTTTTGATGAATAGTGATTTATGAATAGTGTTTTTCCAAAGTTCCCGAAATGACCTGAAATGACCTGAAAATGGTGAGTTGTGACAGTCTTCCCCTCTAAAAGGAACTTCGTCCCGAAGTTCAGTTAATGTTAATCAGTGTATGTTTATATGTGTGTTTAAGAAAATGTGTCAAAGCGTATGTATGTGGGTTTCCTATCCAACTATGTATGTTCTCGTGGTCAGACTTGATGAGGCAAACCTTCCCAATCCCGAGCATAGTCCTCAAAAGATCTCCTTTAGGTTAATCATTTAGGTAACCGATTTTCACTTAGCCCACAACCCAATCAAACAAGAACAGTCATGAGATTAAGCTAAATCGGTTTGAGTGATGACTTTAACTTTTAGCCTGATTTTCGCAACCCAATCAAACAAGAACAGTCACTAGAACCAAGCTAAAAATCAAGGTCTGGATTCAACATCCTTGAAAAAGATCTTTTGAAAGATTGGCTCGACTTTGGAATTGCTTACACTAATCAAATTTCTAATGTTAAGGTGACTAAGGTTAATGCTGCTAGGTCTCAGATTAGTCAATGTTGTGTATAGGTCCTATATTAAGACTTAAGTGCTACTAAAATACGATAGTTGTTCAAGAGAATGTACCCGTTGTGCTATCGCGGACATTTTGGGTGATAGGATTTCCTAGGAAGTAAGCTCTGCCAATTGCGGGTGGAATCTCATTGGCCTCATCTCGTGGCCCTTCAATTGCTGCTGCTAAGTTTGGACGATTTCCTCCTTGGTTAAGATTTCTTTTCAACTTAGGACAGTTGTTCCGAAAGTGATCCGGGCTGTTACACTCATAGCATGTCTTTTGGTTCACTGGTTCTCTACACTGGTTTGCATAATGACCAGACTGTCTGCAATTAGCACACATACGGCAGGGCACAGTCTTTTGGTGATGAAAGTTACATTTCGTACATTTAGGATGCTGGCCTAAATACTCTCTCTGACCCGAATTAGTCGCCGCAAAGGTCCTTGCCCTTTTGTTGTCAGTCTGCTTGTTCGACTCGCTTGTTCCCTTCCTTTTATCACTGTCCCTCAAGCTTCCATTTCTAACCATCTCATCTGTCAGAGTCCCTGCTCTCAATATTGCACTCTGAATTGTAGAAGGCTCAGTTGTTTTCACAATCCCACGAATTTCTGGAACAAGGCCATATATGTACCTCTTGATCCTCTTGGACTCAGGGGTAACTAGGTGTGGAACTAGTCTGGCTAATTCATGGAATCGATCTGTGTAGGCTGCATGACCAGCCCCTATCATAGAGAGATGATAGAGTTCATCCTCCAGCTTTTGCATCTCGTTGTCCGGGCAGTATTCCTCCTTCAGTAATGCCTTAAAATCATCCCATGTCATACCTACAGCTGCCGCTCTACCTCTAGCTTGAATCTGCGTATTCCACCATGTCAATGCCTTTCCTGATAGTAAGCACATGGAATACTTCACCATCTGATGTGCTGCACAGTTACTAATGTCGATCACTGACTCCATCTTTTCAACCCATCGAGTATACACCAACGCGCCTCCTACACCATCGAAATCAATTGGCTTACATGACGTAAATTCCTTATACGTGCATCCGGTCCTAATGTTGTTGTTGCCATTACCATTCTGGCCTATACCATTGGTGTTGTTAATTCCGCTTTCGTGGTTTGCCAAATTATTCATATGATCGCCAACTTGAGTGACAATAGTGGGGAGAAAGTTTTCAAGTTGTCGAGCGATGATGGCTTCAAAATCAGTATTTCCACCGTCGTTGTTATCATTGTTTTCAACGCCGTGACCACCTCCTCTACCTCCACGTCCACCAGTTCTTCCACCATCGTTACTTGGGTTACTAGTGTCATTAGCAGCTCCTCTACCTCCTCGTATATAATACCGTGCTACCAGTTGTTTCCTAAGTTGTGCCAACACCGATCTACATCTGCATAGTCATATGTCCACGTGTGTCGTGAAGCACTTATAATTATGTTGGCCACCACAATTATAAATGTTTCCTTTCACAAGTGTACATATCACCAGGCACACATATCTCAGTGGTAGACGTTGCTTAAATGGGCATCTAGGGAACGTCACGCTTAGTACAAAGAAACAAAGGATTCTCCCTTAAGTGTTAAAGTCACCGGGAAGTCTAGTTTCTAATGGTTTCTACAAAGTATCTAATAGCGTAGGTCTAAAAATAAATTACCAGCAAGCGTATGTGTATGTAAAGTGCAAGGCGATAGGGAGGAGAGTCTACATGTATGTAGTTATAGTCTAGACTCTAAAACAACCTAGTTCTCTATAACCAAGGCTCTGGTACCAATCTGTAACACCCCCAAAATACCGCAGCGGAAGACTGTGTCATTGGGATGCTACTTCAGGGCACAAAGTACAAGATATAGAAAACGAACTCTAAATGAGACGTTTTTGAAAAGTTACCATTCGAATAGATAAAAGTAATAGTTTACAAAACAAAGATCCCAAAATAGAATAATACATAAGTTTTTAAAGTGTGTCGAATGGTAAACGATAAAAGTGAAAGTCTCCAAAAGCATGCCCTAAGACTCTCAGCTCCATACACCTGCTATCGCCTTTCTAACCTGAGATAAACATGCTTAAAGTGTCAACACAAAGGTTGGTGAGTTCATAGAGTTTGTCTTAATATAGTTGAAAAGCCTATAAAGAATGTTCACACAGCAAAGGCATCGTAAATCCACTCAGTTACAAGTCCCGTCATAAGAGACTCGTAACCTGTGTGTTCACAACCCACTGCTACAAATAATATGATTAAGATATGTATAAGTTCATAACAAAAGTTAAGCAATTAGTAGTGAGTCTACACTTCATCTCCGAAGACCTCACGTAAGTATGTATATCTCCATGGTTGTGCCCAGAAACTTAATCTGGGGCCATTGGAAGTATATGTGTCTCCATGGTAGTGCCCAGAACTAAATCTGGGGCCATTGGAAGTATGTATGTTTCCATCACAGTTTAGTATAACACAGTTAAGTATAACACAATCACGTATGTATGACATCAAGTGTAATGTAATCAAGTATAATGTTTCCCAAGTATAAATGTTATGTGAATCTGTAGAAGTAAGCAAGTAGTAGCATGTATCTCCCCCAAAGAGTTGATAAAACAATTAAAAGAGTAGGGGCTATGACTCACCTCGAAGTAATAGTACAATGCAACGGAATGTTAAGGACAACAATGCACGGTTATCTGCCGCAACCTAAAATGAATGATGAATGATCTCATTTAGATCACCAAATGATGTTATGAATGTCCATGCTCATGTTTCTATACCACTCTAGTCTTTGGAAAAACACTTGTGTTTTCAAAAATATATAATCCAAGAATTTGGAAAAATATTGCTATTAGAAAATATAATAAGCTAGTTGTAATATATATATACTTATATATATATATATATATATATCGTAAGTTTCCATGTTAGCGTTGAAATCCTCGGGTTGTAATCCTTGTAATATCGCCTTGAAATGATGAAAACATTCTTGTAATAACTAATACTACATTAGTTATAAAGCTTGGTACTTAATATTACGTCTAGCTTATAAAAGTACTTCGTAGTTTTGGTGCCATTTTTATTAAAAGCTGTCAACTAGAAATGGTTTTAGCCGATATTCAAACGTGAATATCTTTGTCGTTACTTGTCCGTTTTACTTGTTCTTTATGTCCACGGTTACGTCTTAGTATGTAGTAATATATTTTGGAAAGCTCGGCTCCTCCGGGTTAAGTCTAAAGCCTCTTTTTGACCGACGAAAAACGTCCAACAGCAACTAATTTCCAGAAAATACTTTTCGTCAACAATCTTGCAAAAATCATAACTTCTTCGTTATAAACTCTTTTTAATCCGTTCTTTCGCCTACGGATTCGTTTTTGAAAGTATTTTCTAAAAATTTTGCCAAAGTTTCCTTGGTGTTTACTGATTTTCCTGATTTTTACAAAACGGGACAGCATGTCCTAAACATGTTCCAAATCAAGTTTTCAAGGTTTATAACTAATTTCTACCATCACCAAACCTCTTGTAATCACCACATGGCTAATCTAATCCTACCATACACCTTCTTAGGGTGCCATGGACTCCTAACCAAGTTATTATAGCAAGGGGATTCATAACTAAAAAGTTAGGGTTTGTATGTTTCATTTTAGACAAAATAAAGGGTGGTATAGCTAGTTGCACATGATTTTTAGCATGATACCCATGAAATACATGTAAAAATAAGATGATCCATGAAAAAAATAAAGTTGAAAACTTACTTGATAAAATGAGATGATTATATGATGATTATGCTTGGTTTTCTTGTGTTTTTGTTGCTTGATTCTTGATTAGGCAAGTAAAAGGAACAAGTTTAGTGTTATAACTTATGAAAAATGATCACTTGAGCTATGGATGGTGGTTTGGTCGTGGGTTTGAAGAGAAGAAAGGAAAAGATGAGATGAAAATTGATCTTAGCTAAAAAAGTGTGATTTATGATTTGTAAAATTTGGTAAAGTTATGTTTTTATGGTTTATTAGTTAAGTATTAGGAAAATTAATGCTTGAGGTTAAAAGGGTGTTACATGGGCCGGTTTTTCAAGGGTGAAGGGGGGGTAGGGTACTTGTGATTTAATTAGGACATTAGTGTAACGTTAAGTGTTATTACGTGTTATTCGTTAAAATCGGGTACCGGGTTTAATAGCAATAAACGTTCACGAAGTTAACCGGGATAAAATAAAGTTATAATAATGTTAAAAACATATTAAAAATATGTTGGGTACATTTACTGAGTGATCGGGTGATTATTGTTTAGTTTTCACGAAAACCGTCGTTATATTCATACGCGTACATTATAAATAAAATAAATTTCCAAAATACTGGGTAACTGAATGTTATAACTTTTATGATGTTAAAATGGATATAAAAATATGTCGGGCCCATTGTGGGAATATTTAGATATATTCGTCGTGTATAAACCGGGTGTTAACGTTTACTATAAATACTTATACGTAAAAACGTTAAATGTACTGAATATAGAAATTTGAAAATCCTGAGAGTGGTATAACGTGAAAATGCTGTTATGATGATATGCAGACTATCTCCAGTCCGTATGCAGTGTCCTTAGCACTAATGAAATGAATTCGCACCTAAACCAATCCGGTTACGCGAATTTGAATACCCGTAAACTAAATCTACGATAAAATGAGTAATGCAAGTGAATGATGAAAACTTTTCCGGAAATGAATAGTGTTTAGTGAATAGTAAATTTCCCAAATGTTTCTCAGAATATCAAAATGACCTCGAAAATGATGAATAGTAAAACGATGAATAGTGTTTTGATGAATAGTGATTTATGAATAGTGTTTTTCCAAAGTTCCCGAAATGACCTGAAAATGGTGAGTTGTGACAGAAGGTGTCCTTGTTGCCGAACCACTATAAATTCGCGTGTTGTGGTTTGATCTTTCTAATTCGATCTTTTCTTCATTCTATTTCAATACTTTCATTATTAGATTACTCTTGCTTGTAGTTGTTGATACTTGAATTCACGTACGATCAAATCGAAAGTTTTTAAAAGTTACAAAAGATTTTGAAAATAAATTTAAAAAGGACGTAAAACTATTCAAACCCCCTTCTAGTTTTCCACAACCACTTCAATTCTAGAAATATTCCTTATTTCTTTCATGGCTCTATGAAAATACTTAGTTATGATCTCCTTCACTAAGCCATGAAACTTTGGCTCTTTATTTAAGAAATCTTTCTTCATCTTTAACAACCTCATTAAATCTACTAATCAGATAAACCTCCTCTTGTCTAATAGCCGCATGAAAAGGATCCTTCTCCAAAGTAGATTGGACATTGCACAATTCCTCTTTAAGTTTTTTTAACCTTAGCGGACAAATCACCTTGTGAGTACTTTAATTTTCTAATGGGCTTCTTCAAATTTTAAGTTTAGAAGCAACAGAGAACATAGAGAAACCCTCCACCTTATTACTCCAAATGCTCTCCACAGTAGACAAAAACTCAGGCTTAGTAGTCAAGGAATTAGCAAACTTAAACGGTTTAGGTTTAGCACCAGCAATACTAGGAAAAATTCAGAATAGAAGGAGATTGATCAGAAGTGACAAAGTGTAAAAAGAGAGCATTAGAATTAGGAAACTTATCTAAAAACTGCTCATTGCACATAACCCTGTCCAGTTTCTTTAATAACCACCAGGGTTGCAAGGACTTTTATTCCAAGTAAAGTGAAGCCCAGACCTCAGCATGTCCATAACCTCAATCTTGTACAAGTACTCCCTAAATAACTCCATACCAGCAATGATAGAAGAAGATCCCATGGACCTTCACTAGGGTCTAAAATAACATTAAAGTCCCCCAAAAGGGCTCAAGGAGCATCCTTAACAGCCAAACTATGCATAATTAGATCTTTCCACAACATTTTCCTACCATAGCACTTTACATGGGCATAAATAAAGGAGCTGAAAAATTTATGATTACCATTGACAGATTCAACAAACACATTCATTAATTGAGAGGACTGACTATGTAGCATAATCCTAACAGCATTTGGGTCCCATCCAATCACAATCCCAGTACCACCCTTACACATAACAGCATTAGAAATCCACTCCCAAGCTCCAAAAACTTTAGAACAAATTCTAACAAGTTTATTCTTCTTAACTCTAGTTTCTAAGAGACCACAAAAACTAAAACCACCCTCCCTAATAAGATCAATGACTTGCTTTTGACTAGGCTTGATGCGTGGTTTTGCAACCTTGCAAAAGGTTTTACCTCTCAAGGGATCTCGAGAAGCTTGCAATCCTCACCAGGCAATGTACCTGACCGATGTAGTATAGTGTAGTGGCAAGTACCGGGGGATTGATCGTTCTACTTGGGGAATAGTGTTCGTTAGGATTAAAACTTAATTAAACTAGGTCTAGAGGTGAGGGATGATTCTTTTTGTATTAATTAATTGATTAGTTTGTTACAATTGTGTGGATGACGGGTTATATTTCTTAATACCATTCGTGGGGGCGTGTACGATCTTCTCCAACTCTATAAGCTACTACCTCTTCCTATGTCAAGCTGACAACTAGCTCCTAACATGGCCTCCTCAGTAGTCACTTATGCATTAAATATAACCATTAAAATCGTAGTGCACATCCGATTCATGTTTCTTAAGACGTTCAAGCATGTTACCAATTGGAGATTAGCCAATTTTCTTAAGCCTAACATCGAAATCATTCATCCAACAACAATTAATAACAAACAATCAATCAATAATCAATAGCTAGGTTTCATTACATCTAAGCAAACACAAACAAACCTAGCCTAACATGTTAATATAAAGACAAGCATAAGATAGAATCAAACAACACATAGACATATTGAATGATTATTGGAAGACTTATCTTTAATTAATCATGGATGAAAGAAGGGTTTGAAACCCTTACAAAAAGGTTAAAATTCGTCCTAGGGTTTATGGTGAAGTTCCTCCAAAAGTTCTCTCCTTAATGAATGAAAATTAGAAAACTATATGTAGAGAATACAATCTGACGGCGTCACGTTATACATGTGATGCCGTCAACTCGCCGCCAATGCTTCCCTCTGATTGCCTAGATCTAGATCTGACGCCTTACCCTTTTATTCTTCAATGGCCGTCACCTTTTAGATTGTACGTGACGGCCTAGGTGTCACAAAGGGTGACGCCGTCACCCTTTAAACCCAAAAAAATTTCTAGCGTGTCTCGTGTAAACTTCATATCCATCTCTTTGCCAACACATGACGCCGTCACCTTTAGAGTGTGACGCTGTCAGGTAATGTTTCCAGCTTGATTTTGGAGACTGTGTCGTTTTCTTCACTTTTTGCTCAAAAAACGTCCAAAATGCTTCCTTTTCCAGATTTCTTCTCCAAAGTACCTAAAATGACAAAAGGAACAGTTTGAGGCAATATTTGATCAAATAATCACGACTTAGAGCTTAAATGACCCCTTAAAAGCGTAACACTTTTCGCCTCATCAAATACCTTTACACTTGAGATTTGCTTGTCCTCAAGCAAATGCGCTTTTATTCTAATCAAAATACAATCTAGGGGTCATTTAACACTAATATAAAAGAAATTACAACAAATGATCGTTCCATTTTAACCAAAACAAGCACGGAAATTATACACTAGCACCTCACAAATCGTGTTTGGATACTCACACCTCTCGGGTGTAATAAAAGTATATATCACAAATGAAAATGAAAAATATCTCTCACTACCTGTCATAGCACATAGATTACCATAGGCTTGGGAAAGGATCAAACCTCCACCACTTTGGCGTAAGCACCTAGGATAAACTATCAAAGAGGTCTTTTAAAGGGTTGTAACGTGAGGTGTTGGGATATGTTTGATGCGTGGGGTTTGCACCAGGCTTTACCTCTCAAGGGATCTTGAGAAGCTTACAACCCCCACCAGGCAGTGTACCTGATCGTTGTAGTATAGTATAGTGACAAGTACCGGGGGATTGATCGTTCAGCTAGGAATAGTGTGTCACAACTCGTAAATTCTGGTCTTTTCCCGAACTTTCACATTTACTATTCATCGGTTACTATTCATTGATCACTATTCATCATTTTACTATTCATCTTTTTCGGAGTCAGTTTGATATTCTGAGAAGCGTTTTAAAATTTTACTATTCATAAAACACTATTCACCTCCGGAGAAAATTTGTCGTTTATGCGTAAGTTGCGTCATTTCTGTATACGTACGACTATCTACCTAATAAACGTTATCTTATGAGCTATTATTTTGAATAATTGATCCGACAATCCCAACTATGGTCCTAACACATTTTTATACTCATAATAATAATATAAAAATTATATTATTAATTTACCCGGTATTTTGGAAATTTATTTATTTCGTATCGTACGTCTAATATAATTACGACGGTTTTCTTAAAAACTAAACGATAATCATCCAAACACCCAATACTTGTACCCAACATATTTTTACAAATTTTATGACTTTATTATGTCCCGGTTAACTCCGATAAAATTTGTTTCTAGCAAACCCGGTACCCGATTATACCTAAACTAACTAATAACAACACAAACTACACTACACTTCCTAATTAAATCAAGGAACCACTTTCCCCTTTTTCCTCCTCTGTAAACCAGCCCCCCCCCCCCCTCCTAGCCTTCTCATGTGTTAACTTCACCAATAAACATAAATGCTCACCTAACTATTGTCTAATACATACATATCATTCCATTTTCATCTCATTTCACACTTAACCATTTTCAAACAACTAGCAACTTTCTCTCCTTTTTCCTTTGGTGTGGTGATCGGCCAAGAAGAGAACAACAAGAAGAAACCATAACTTTTCCAAGATCAAGTGTTAATCTAGTTCCTTTTGTTGTCTTTGTTTGAGTTTTGTAATAAAAACTCAAGGTTTCTTTGGTTTTACTCATCCAAGCTCTATAATCTTTCTATGTAAGTTGTCAAACTCTTTTCCATAATTTCTTCATGTTATTTTTATGGTCATATGATTTCCATTCAAGATCTACATGCATATGTTAGTTATACCACTCATTTATATATATATCTAACTTTTGATCCCTAGAAATAGATTATTGTTAGATCCTTGTTAGATCCACTTGATTTATGATGTTTAGGAACCCATGACACCCTAAGAAGGTGTATGGTAGGATTAGACTAGTTTTGTGGTGATTGAAAGTGGTTTGGTTGGATTAGAAACTAGATTGGAACACTAGAAATGACTTTTGAAATTATATTTGTACCTACTGTCCTTATTTTGAAATCGTGGGAAATTCAGTAGGTGGTGGGTAATTTTTGACCAAAGATTTAGAAAATACTTTTAAAAACGAAACTTTTGGCGAAAGAACGAACTAAAACGAGTTTATAACGAAGGAGATATGATTTTCCGAATTTAACGACGAAAACTATTTTCTGAAAAACTGCATGCTGTTTGACAGTTTTCGACGGGCAAATAGAGGCGTTAAACGTAACCTAGAGGAGCCGAGCTATCGAAAATATATTAGTATATACTAAAACGAATCCGTGGATATAAAGAACGAGTAAAATGAGCTTAAAACGACCAAGTTATACATGTTTTAAAATCGTCAAAACCATATATATATATATAGTCACTACTAGAAAATAATATAACTACGTACTAAATAATATATTTTCTAGATTTCTTATTCAAGGAGTTTATTTTTAATTAACGAAATACGTACGACCCAAGGTTTATTTATGCGACTACTAGACGATATCTTAAGGTTTTCAAAACGAGGAATATAACACTAACGTTTTTATATACGATATATTACGACAAGTTTTTATTATTCTAGTTGGACTTATTTTTCTTAAGTATGGAAAATACTTTACTTTGACAATAACAATTATTTCCAAGTTACGAGTGGTATAGGTATCATGTGCATGCATATTCTCTTCATCATTTCATGATCTAAGTAGATCACTATCATTCATATTAGGTTACGGTTAGAGATCGAGCCTCATTTCCATCATAACCACTTTTGTCTTCGTAGCTATCGCACCAGGTGAGTCATAGCTCCACTTTTACTCTTTATACTTGTTTTAACTCTTTGGGGGAGATACATGCTCAACTACTTGCTTACTTGTATAAATACTCAAAACATACTTTCTTGATACTCAAAACATTTATACTTGATTTCTTTATACTTGATTATTTTATACTTGATGTCATACATACGTGATTGTGCTATACTTAACTGTGTTATACTAAACTGTGATGGTGTATTCTTGAGACTTCCAATGGCCCCAGATTAAGTTGCTGGGCACAACCATTGAGACTTCCAATGGCCCCAGATTAAGTTGCTGGGCACAACCATTGAGACTTCCAATGGCCCCAGATTAAGTTGCTGGACACAACCATTGAGACTTCCAATGGCCCCAGATTAAGTTGCTGGGCACAACCATGGAGACTTCCAATGGCCCCAGATTAAGTTGCTGGGCACAACCATTGAGACATATATACAAACGTGAGGTCTTCGGAGATGAAGTGTAGACTCACGACTAATTGCTTAACTGTTGTGATGAACTTATACATGTTTAATCTCATACTATATATGTTAGCAGTGGGTTGTGAACACACAGGTTACAAGTCTCTTATGGCGGGACTTGTAACTGAGTGGATTTACGATGCCTTTGCTGAGTGAACACTTTCTATAAACTTTATTTGTTAAACAAACTCTATGAACTCACCAACCTAGTGTTGACACTTTAGCATGTATTTTCAGGTTTTAACCAATGGCACGCTACTGGAGGTTTTGGCAGGGCATGGCATGGTCATAGAAGACTCTGATTATTTATATGGGGACCGTTTTAAACTATTTTAAGGGCCTACTTCCGCACTATTTTTAATGATGTAAATACAATATTTTTGACTTAACTATTTTATTCTAAATGATTGAAGTGAAAACCTTTTTTGAACTAGTGTTGTAATACCAATTGAGTTACACCCCAGCTACACGTATGCTTCCGCTAGACCCGATTTTGGGGGTGTGACATAGTGTCGCTAGGATTAGAAAACCTAAATACTAGTTCTAGAGATAAAGGATGATTATTTTTGTATTTTTATATTTTTTAGAAAGCAAGTAAAAATCTCAGGTTTTGAAGGATATGGGCGGAATTAGTTGCTAGTCAACTAACCCAATACTAAGATGCAATCAAAATAAAATACTAGAAATGAAAATAAACTATATTAAACTAAGGTTGTGAGCAATAAGTGGAGAAATGTGTTTACTTAGATTTCACTACTCCCTAGATATCTTTTACACGTTAATTACTTGTTATAGTTGCGTGGATGACGGATTGTATTCCTTAATACCATTCATGGGGTGGCGTACTTAACTCCCCAATCCTATGAGTGCCTACTTCACTCCTAAGTCGAGCCGGCTAAGAAGCTCCTAACATGGGATCATTAGAATTTACTCATGCATTAAATACAACCAATAAAACCTAGTACACATCGGTTCATGTTTCCTAAGACGTTCAAGCATGTTACCATTTGGAGATCTGCCAGTTTTCTTAAGCCTAACATTGAAATCATTCATCCAATACAACCATAAACAAGTAATCAACACATAATCAACATCTAGGTTTCATTAGATCTAAGCAAACACAAGATAAATCTAGCCTAGCATGGTGTAATCAAGACAAGCACAAGATATAGACAACCAACACATAGACATATTGATTGAATTAAAAGAACACTTATCTCAATAGCACATGTAAGCATTCAAGGGCTGAAAACCCTTGAAAAAGTTGTAAAATTCGTATAAGGTTCGGCCTTAGGGTTTCTCCAAACTTGTTCCCCCTTAATCAATGAAAATTAGAAAACTATATATAGATAATTGAGGCTGACGACGTCTAGAACAACCTTGTGACGCCGTCATCTCGCCGCCAAAAGAATCCTCGGACTGCCTTGATCTACATCTGACGCCGTCATGTGTTACACTTTTCCAGGCCGTCACGTATTTAACTCCTGACGCTCTTCCTTGTGACGCCTTCATTTCTGTACTGGGCCGTCATGATTTTTACTCTTGACGCCGTCAACTTGTTACTCTTGACGCCGTCACACACTATTCCCAGCTTGGAAAATTAAGTCTTTGGCGTTTTCTTCACTTTTATGCTCCAAAAACGTCCGAATTGCTTCATTTTCCAGATTTCACTCCCAAAGTACCTAAAGTCACAAAAGGAACGATTTAGGGCAATATTTGATCAAATAAATTCAATTCCGGGCTTAAATGACCCCGTAAAAGTGGTTCATTTTTCGCCTCATCATATACCCTTACACTTGAGATTTGCTTGTCCTCAAGCAAATGCGCTTTTATTCTACTCAAAATACAAGTTAGGGGTCATTTAACACTAATATAAAAGTAATTACAACAAATAACCGTTCCACTAAAGACCAAAGACAAGCACGGAGGTCATATACTAGCACCTCACAAATAGTGTTTAGATACTCACATCTTTCGGGTGTAATAAAGTATAAATTACAATATGGAAACGGAAGATATCTCTCACTACCTGTCATAGCAAAATAGATTACCATAGGCTTGGGAAAGGATCAAACCTCCACCACGTGGCGTAAGCACCTAGGATAAACTAACAAAGAGGTCTTTTAAAAGGGTTGTAACGTTAGGTGTAGGGATATGAAATACACGGTTTTTTTGGATAAAGGCAGTCTTTACTGGTGGCGAGTTAACAATCTTGGTTAATTACATGTACAATGTGGCGTTGCTAAGCCAAGACTAGACTCGACTTAAGCTAATAAATGAAAAATAACAAAAACATAAAATAAACATAGAATGAAAAGGGATGGTAGTCCGTATGTTTTTTCTCTTTTTCTTTTTCTCTATTATTTTTATTTTTTATTTATTTATTTATTTTTATTTATTTATTTATTTATTTATTTATTTTTTTTGCATACACTCTTACCCTACCATCCAAAATAATACATCATAGGGAATGAAAATTCCCCTTACACTTGAATTTTTACATACTTTACAATAAACTAATCTAATGACTCGAATTAAGATAATCAAAACACTTGGAGTACTTTTAAGATTAACGTACATATGGGGGTAATAATATTATGTTCTTCCCCATTACTCCATAAAATAAGTACTTTACCCATGAGTCCCAATCGTCCCAAAACAATATGTACAAGGATATGACTCGACTTAGCAACCATGTAATCAATTAGATAGTTAACTTAGGGTTTAACAAATAACAATAATGCACTAAAAATGAGCGCATACACGGAAGGCTAAGGCGATTTGGGTGTACATTTAAGTGGGGTGTAACAAATTCTTCCTTTAAGTAAGATGCTTAAAGTTAGAAACAAAAAGATAGGCTCGGAGGGGTGTACTAGGGGTTTCGTGTACTAAAAATGAGTACAACGCTAAGGGTGTGGGAAAAATTAGTTGACTTAACTAGCCAAGTAATATGACTTAAATGGTCAAGTAATTATGATACGGGTTTAACACAAGGGTGATCCTAATGCCTCTCATCATGTAGTAAATCCTACTACACGAATGTAGTCTCACTAGCGGTCTCGGGATGCATCACTAACGCAAGTTCTAGAATCTAAATGCTATCGGTACACTCATAAGCACTAATAGTAAATGCTTTTCCTATCAAATCTAAAGGCGAACCTCACATATTTGGGTGGAAAATTTTTCTGAAAGTACGGTTATGTGCTAGTCATACAATCTCCTATCCATGAGACGCTTGCTATGGCTAAAGTTTCACTCCTAAATGTTGTAAAAAATTTTAAATTTGGCGCTAAAATCGCACTAACAAGTATTTCTCATAGTTTTATTACACATCTACTATCAAACAAACAAACTCAAGCGAAAGTGTATCTGTAAGGTATCATCATTTTACCCTCCCCTTACACTTAGGATGAACATTGTCCCCAATGTTCAAGTAAAGAATGTAAAAGTGAAAAAGTAAAAAGAATGAAATCAAATACTCCCCTGATTCGCTCGGTATGGATAATAAGGTGGCCAGGTTAGATCTTCCTCCAAGAAAATGAACAATCAAAGCTTCCCTTCCAGAATATAAATCATCTTCTTGTCATACATAACCTGTTAAACCTGAGAAAACAAACAAGACAACCTCGCATAAAATCAGCGGCAATCTACATAAGTTACTAAATCCTAGAAAACAAAGTAAGATATAATGCTTGTGGAATGAAGTTTGTAGATTTCCTGGAGATTATAAAACTTAATAATTCAGCAAAAACTTTAAGACTCCGTTAGAAAAACAAAACTGGTAAAATTTCCAGATTTTTACACGTGACGCCGTTAAGAGCAAACTCATGACGCCGTCAGAAGTGACCTGCAGAAATTCTTATGTTAAGTTTCCGCAAAATTTCTAGAAAAACTTGGTCCTACTTCCTGAAAAATCCTGCAAAACTTCATTATAACTCGATACAAGCATTTGACTCTAACAAATACGAATATACATGTTCATTGAATATTGTGGAGAATCATGATCGGTTTGTTTCTTAAAAACATATTTGGGGTTTCCCCTTACACTTATCTTTTGCAAAAATACCTTTGGGTGGAGTTAAGACTAGGCCAAAACAACAAAGTAAAGTATTTTCACTTTTTAGTTTAGAAACATGATCTACCAACAATAAAAATAAAGCATGCATACGGAAACAAATAATAAACAAACAAAATAAAATCACACAAAGCATGGGTTACCTCCCAAGAAGCGCTTTTCTTTATTTACGAGTCTTGTAGCTAGACTCAAGGTCATGGGTTACTACGTGACCTCATCCCTTGAGATGATGTACCCCATGTAGTTGTGATCATTACTATTGTGGTGGTAGTGCCTCAACCTGTCGATACTTGCAATCACCTCTCCACCTACTTTACTTCTCAGGTTAGCCATCCCATCTTGGTTCATGCTCTCAATTATGAAAGGCCCATACCACCAAGGACTTGGTTTATCAGGTGGTATTGTTGTTTCCAAGTGTCTTAAGAGTACCAAGTTCCCTTCCTTGAATGGGATATGACTTTCTGCTGGTCGATTATGTTCGAATTCGACATGAACCTTATTGCTTTTGCTTCTTTCATATTTAGCCTCATTGTAGCTTTTGATTCTTGCCTTCCATGCAAGAATTTTATTCTGAACACGAATGGGTGTCGTGTCAATGTTGTTTTTGAGCTTTCTCCAACTCAAATTCTCATGCCCACTTCGCGGAGTCATGGGGAAGCTGATCTTTCTTTTTCCAGATTTAAGCTCAATTTTCCTACCTTCATACTTAATGACAGCCCTAGCTGTAACACCCCCAATTCATGGATGCAGCGGAATTCGAACTGGGTGTTACTTGACGGCACAATAGTCACAATAATAGAAAACAATCTCTAACCGAGTCGTATTAAAAAGATTTATCATTCAAATTATATAAATATCAGAGGTTACAAAATGAGGTCCCAATTGGTTCAATGTTTACAAATCACAATAAGTGAGTTTTTGAATGATAATAAAATTTATATCCCTCTTGAGTATCCGTGCCCTTCCGTACCATCCTTGATCGTCATGAACCTGAAATACATGCTTGAGAGGTCAACACAAAGGTTGAGTGGAATTCGTAGAGTTTAGTTAAATCGTTTGAACACAATAGGTTGGTAGTGTGAGTTATAGGCTCACACCAATGTTTGGAAAACAAAATCGTTATTTATTTCACTAAGCTCATGCAACCAAAACATTAACATCGAACCAACAAAATTGGCATTATAGAAGCCCTATCAAGGTACTTTTGCCGTTATACCGCTAAATCTCAAATATAGTGCATTTGTGCGAACTCGTCGTTGTTCAACACAAATGGGATTCGTCAATCCCAATAGATCTATTCACAATATTCGCGCTCACTAAAGGTAGTGACTAATGGTTCATGATATAGGGACTTCGAACATGGCAATCGTTACTTAGTGATAATAAAACATCGTCGTGAAGCATACATTAGAAAGCATCGTGTTCGAGTAGAAAAATAATAGCATGTATTCCCCCCATGGGTTTGTAAAATAGTTAAACAATAGAAAGTGGGGCTACGAACTCACCTTAAGTAGAATAGCAAGTAATGAAGGTGATGGTTGGATCGTGTAGGTTTCTATGAGCAACCTATAATAGAATGTTGCGACTTAGGATCGGAGTAAAGAATATAACGGAGTGCCTATATATATATATCTTGCATTTAGTCCATGATGTGGTATGATGTATATTGTATGTCCTTGAAAGAAAAGATTCATGAACATGTATGTTTTGTATATCGTTTACTACCGTTCGGGCTGACATATTTCAGAAGTCATGTTAGTAAGCGTTCGAGGAGCCAGGACACTTTAACTCGTAAATCCACAACTCAACTCGACGGCTTACATAATGAACTCCTCACATGAGGCTCCCTACTATCGTAGTAGTTGATAAAATATATAGATATAAGTTTTGATCCGAAAAGTTACTTGTCCGATATTTGAATAAACTTAGGAAAGTTTATTAGTACATGAAGATTGTTATTAGGGGTAGTTTCATAAGTCTTATATGACCATTTTCTCTTGGTAATATCTCATGGTTTCCTTTTAAGTGAAGTAGATCCAAATTGCTTGTTCATGATATCGCCTAATCCATTGTTTCATGTTTACGCCTATGTAAGTTGTTATGGTCATTTCGTCATGGCCTAGCCATGACCTTTAGTCCTTGTTTCAAGGTCATGAGACACAACCTTGGCTCTAGCCATGGTTGTGGTCTTGATTATAGGTCATAAGACCTCTTGTTCCTTTCATAGTATAACCATAATCTAGTGACTTTCGCCTAAAAATGGGCTGTTTAGAATTTGAAGAATTTTATCACTCGTAAAGCATTTTTAGGTCTCGATCTTCTTTCTCCCTAAATGAAAACGGCGTTCCGGACAACTTTCGTGTTTTAACTTTTTGATGAATCGGACCAGAAGTGGGACTTTCAAAACCCAAATTTGATCAGAATGGTATTTGGCAGTTTTGCCGGAAATGTTTGGTATTTTCAAATGGGCGTAACTTTTGACTCGTGTACTCGTTTTGGGTGATTCAAATTGCTATGTTTTCCTTGTTAAGTCCTCTTTAACAGTAAGTAAGTGTCAAATATCCAAGTTATACTATTGTGGTCGTGGTTTTCCATAAAAATCACTAGTTTGCTTGTTTGCTTGTCATAAGTTAACATATGTATACCAATACTTGTTTTACCCATTTTTATACATCATGGACATGATCACAAGACAAAATATAGCATGAATGATATGTAAATAACATGAATATGATATTTAGCAAGAAGTATGTTAGGGTTTGGCTTACAACTTTTGGCTTTCAAAGATGAAAGGAAGTTAACATGTAAGGATAGGACTTTCATAGACTTGCTTCAACCCACTTCACTTCATGCAATCTTTCTACCCTTGTAATCTTGAAAGATGGATGATGAAGGTTGAGGTGACTTGAGTGGATTCAAACTCAAGAGAATCACCAAGAGTTTCAAAAGGATTTGAAGTAGTTTGATGAATCAAAACCAAACTAGGGTTTATGTGTTGATATAGCACTTGATTCTTGAATAAAACTTGAAGTAGAGGGAAAATTAGGAGTGTGTTTGTGTGTTTGAGGTTATGAACGACCAAGAGAGGGTGAGGAGGGTTATATAGGTCCTTGAGGAGGTGCTAGGAAAGTGTTAGGAAGTTTCCTTTGAGGAGGTGCAAATATTAGGATATTTAGGAAGCTTACATGAGAAGTTTTACACATGTAACCATCCTAAGTGATCAAGGCTTCATCACAAGCCAACAAGGCTTGTGACTTGCTCAAAAATTTCGTGCATAGCTTATCTTGGATGACTAGATATGATTCTTGATGTTATCTTGCTTTTACGGAGTGAGTTTTGGTCCCGTTAATCGCAAACCGTAAGTTGTTAGGCCACGAAACGTAAAACCGGGTATCGTAAAATTATGAAACTTTAAAGTATCGTTAGACATGTCCATATGTCCCATAATAAAATATAAAATGAGTGGTAGGTTCCATTTGGGTGGTAAACCCTGCTAAAAACTGGAAACACGGGTCTAAAACGCGTAATACGTAAAATGTACGAATTTTGCGTAAAATTGAGAAAAGTAAAATGTTACTTTTCTAATAGGATAAAAATGATTTAAAATGACTTATAATGTCTAGACTGGGCTCAGTCTAGTGTCGGTTGGTATTAAATGTCTTTTAGACATCAAACCGTAAGCCTAAAAATCACGAAATGACTTATAAAATCAAGGAATGATTTTTGGTCAAAGGAGGAGGGAAAAATTATATTGACTTTTTCTAATAAGTTTGAAAACTCAAAACGTCTTAGAAACTCATTTTGTGGTCTAACGGTTAATCGCCCATTCGGTTAAGCGTGCTCATGTGAGAGTAGTACCGACATGGGTGACCTGCTGGGAAAAGTAATTAATCTGAAAATGCGAGTTGTTACAGTCTCTACCCCTTACGGGGAACTTCGTCCCGAAGTTCTTTGTGTGTCATATGTTGGAGTGGTGTCGATGCAGAGGTGTGGTAACTTATTAGGACTAAAGTCTGGGATTACCAGTGATGTAGTTTGATTTGTCGTTTCAGTATATGGTGTAGGATCAGGCATATTTTTATGTAGGAAAGGTATGGTAATAGTCGAATATCAAAGGAAATTGATATAGCAATCGAATATTAATAGGAATTGAGATAGTAATTGCAATCGTAGCCTAGTAGGTAATCGGTTATTGTACCTAGTGTTTATTGACTTTGTACTTATGTTATTTCGGATACAAACAAGCCCACTTGCTTATAATTCTTTATTTACATAGAGAGGCATCCCAAACAATTTAAATAAGGAAATATAAACTTATGGTTTGGTGATTTACAATGTCTTTATTTAAATGAAAAGGCATCCCAATCCATTCAAATAATTACAAATCATCCTACACAACATTCATACTTAGTCGGTAAGTTACAAGGTATTACGAGATGATACTGGTGTTCCAAAAGTACAGGATGAATATTCAATCTTGTAAAGCTGATAATGGTGCTTGTGGTGTAACTAAGGATGATTTGAGCTTTAAAAGTGCATCAAAATCTGTTAATGAGCTTGTGGTTCCAACGGTCGTGAAGATAATGTTATGATATGTTGATGAACAAAAGTGTGTAGTGTATGCTTAACATTAATACTCTTAGGTATAGATGTTGAGTTTATTTTGAAAATCTTAAGAGATTTTAAAAGTTTATGATGGAATGGTATCCTAAACAGGATGGTACTTCTACAGGATGAAGAGAATAATTGATAATTATCCCAAGATAGTAGTTCGGATTATCTCATAAATGAAAATTTCAAGAATGAATTTAGATAGTACAAATAAGGTTTTAAGATTTCGCTGAGTGGTAAAACACTATCGTGTCTCTAGATCGTTTTAATGTATTCTGGTGGTTTATCGTGTTCATGTAGGAAATCAATCTAAACATAACCCTAGTACAACTACTCTCAGTATTTGAAAATTTTAAGTCGAATATAGTTAGTCAGACTATATTCCACTGTCCCTAGGTTAAATATAGGTGACTAGTCTATATTTAGCCAAGGTTCGATAAAATTTTCAAATACCTAAATTAGGTATACTTGTGATATGTCCGTTGGTTTTGGGAAACTGTTCACTAAACAAAGGCGATGTCAACCCTTAAGTTGCAAGTCCCGTCCATACAAGACTTGTAACGTATGTTTTCATATTCCATTGCATAGAAGGTAGTAAGGGTAGATACGTATGGAAAGGAAGTTTTAAGTAGTTCTAAAATAGAACATACTTGGCCAGGATCACGAACTTTTAATAATGAAGGTTTCATCAGAAAACCTTAATGAATGTAGAGAAAGTTCAGCTTTCGTCGATGATGGATTAGTTTGTCCTTTAGAAATCTCATATTTCTTGTTTGGAAATCGATAGATTGTGATGGGTTTTTGATATCATATGAAATGATGTTGATGAGGTGGTGGAATAATTCCAGAGACCATTGCACAAATCACAATGTCTCGGAAGTAGATTAGACCATTGTGTGACTCAAAACATTTGAGAAATGATTAAGACCATTGTATCATACAATGTCTTGGAAAATGAAAAGACCATCGTAATTCGTTATAATGTCTTGGATATAAAATGTTGGAGTAGGAACATGGTTGGGAGAATGTGGTTGTGTCGAAATGCCATAGAATAGGCATGTGTAGATATGTTTAGATAAAATGATTGAAAATAACTCGTATGTATATATAAATATACTTATATGTTCATGTAGCATACAATGCTTAATAAGTCCATAATCGTCTGGAGGATGGAAGACACGAAGATCGGAAGGCTATAAAATGTTTTTGCTTGTAGTGTGGTTATAGTTTAGGTCTCAATTAGACCCGTTTCTCTATAACCCTGGCTCTGGTACCAATCTGTAACACCCCCAATTCATGGATGCAGCGGAATTCGAACTGGGTGTTACTTGACGGCACAATAGTCACAATAATAGAAAACAATCTCTAACCGAGTCGTATTAAAAAGATTTATCATTCAAATTATATAAATATCAGAGGTTACAAAATGAGGTCCCAATTGGTTCAATGTTTACAAATCACAATAAGTGAGTTTTTGAATGATAATAAAATTTATATCCCTCTTGAGTATCCGTGCCCTTCCGTACCATCCTTGATCGTCATGAACCTGAAATACATGCTTGAGAGGTCAACACAAAGGTTGAGTGGAATTCGTAGAGTTTAGTTAAATCGTTTGAACACAATAGGTTGGTAGTGTGAGTTATAGGCTCACACCAATGTTTGGAAAACAAAATCGTTATTTATTTCACTAAGCTCATGCAACCAAAACATTAACATCGAACCAACAAAATTGGCATTATAGAAGCCCTATCAAGGTACTTTTGCCGTTATACCGCTAAATCTCAAATATAGTGCATTTGTGCGAACTCGTCGTTGTTCAACACAAATGGGATTCGTCAATCCCAATAGATCTATTCACAATATTCGCGCTCACTAAAGGTAGTGACTAATGGTTCATGATATAGGGACTTCGAACATGGCAATCGTTACTTAGTGATAATAAAACATCGTCGTGAAGCATACATTAGAAAGCATCGTGTTCGAGTAGAAAAATAATAGCATGTATTCCCCCCATGGGTTTGTAAAATAGTTAAACAATAGAAAGTGGGGCTACGAACTCACCTTAAGTAGAATAGCAAGTAATGAAGGTGATGGTTGGATCGTGTAGGTTTCTATGAGCAACCTATAATAGAATGTTGCGACTTAGGATCGGAGTAAAGAATATAACGGAGTGCCTATATATATATATATATCTTGCATTTAGTCCATGATGTGGTATGATGTATATTGTATGTCCTTGAAAGAAAAGATTCATGAACATGTATGTTTTGTATATCGTTTACTACCGTTCGGGCTGACATATTTCAGAAGTCATGTTAGTAAGCGTTCGAGGAGCCAGGACACTTTAACTCGTAAATCCACAACTCAACTCGACGGCTTACATAATGAACTCCTCACATGAGGCTCCCTACTATCGTAGTAGTTGATAAAATATATAGATATAAGTTTTGATCCGAAAAGTTACTTGTCCGATATTTGAATAAACTTAGGAAAGTTTATTAGTACATGAAGATTGTTATTAGGGGTAGTTTCATAAGTCTTATATGACCATTTTCTCTTGGTAATATCTCATGGTTTCCTTTTAAGTGAAGTAGATCCAAATTGCTTGTTCATGATATCGCCTAATCCATTGTTTCATGTTTACGCCTATGTAAGTTGTTATGGTCATTTCGTCATGGCCTAGCCATGACCTTTAGTCCTTGTTTCAAGGTCATGAGACACAACCTTGGCTCTAGCCATGGTTGTGGTCTTGATTATAGGTCATAAGACCTCTTGTTCCTTTCATAGTATAACCATAATCTAGTGACTTTCGCCTAAAAATGGGCTGTTTAGAATTTGAAGAATTTTATCACTCGTAAAGCATTTTTAGGTCTCGATCTTCTTTCTCCCTGAACGAAAACGGCGTTCCGGACAACTTTCGTGTTTTAACTTTTTGATGAATCGGACCAGAAGTGGGACTTTCAAAACCCAAATTTGATCAGAATGGTATTTGGCAGTTTTGCCGGAAATGTTTGGTATTTTCAAATGGGCGTAACTTTTGACTCGTGTACTCGTTTTGGGTGATTCAAATTGCTATGTTTTCCTTGTTAAGTCCTCTTTAACAGTAAGTAAGTGTCAAATATCCAAGTTATACTATTGTGGTCGTGGTTTTCCATAAAAATCACTAGTTTGCTTGTTTGCTTGTCATAAGTTAACATATGTATACCAATACTTGTTTTACCCATTTTTATACATCATGGACATGATCACAAGACAAAATATAGCATGAATGATATGTAAATAACATGAATATGATATTTAGCAAGAAGTATGTTAGGGTTTGGCTTACAACTTTTGGCTTTCAAAGATGAAAGGAAGTTAACATGTAAGGATAGGACTTTGATAGACTTGCTTCAACCCACTTCACTTCATGCAATCTTTCTACCCTTGTAATCTTGAAAGATGGATGATGAAGGTTGAGGCGACTTGAGTGGATTCAAACTCAAGAGAATCACCAAGAGTTTCAAAAGGATTTGAAGTAGTTTGATGAATCAAAACCAAACTAGGGTTTATGTGTTGATATAGCACTTGATTCTTGAATAAAACTTGAAGTAGAGGGAAAATTAGGAGTGTGTTTGTGTGTTTGAGGTTATGAACGACCAAGAGAGGGTGAGGAGGGTTATATAGGTCCTTGAGGAGGTGCTAGGAAAGTGTTAGGAAGTTTCCTTTGAGGAGGTGCAAATATTAGGATATTTAGGAAGCTTACATGAGAAGTTTTACACATGTAACCATCCTAAGTGATCAAGGCTTCATCACAAGCCAACAAGGCTTGTGACTTGCTCAAAAATTTCGTGCATAGCTTATCTTGGATGACTAGATATGATTCTTGATGTTATCTTGCTTTTACGGAGTGAGTTTTGGTCCCGTTAATCGCAAACCGTAAGTTGTTAGGCCACGAAACGTAAAACCGGGTATCGTAAAATTATGAAACTTTAAAGTATCGTTAGACATGTCCATATGTCCCATAATAAAATATAAAATGAGTGGTAGGTTCCATTTGGGTGGTAAACCCTGCTAAAAACTGGAAACACGGGTCTAAAACGCGTAATACGTAAAATGTACGAATTTTGCGTAAAATTGAGAAAAGTAAAATGTTACTTTTCTAATAGGATAAAAATGATTTAAAATGACTTATAATGTCTAGACTGGGCTCAGTCTAGTGTCGGTTGGTATTAAATGTCTTTTAGACATCAAACCGTAAGCCTAAAAATCACGAAATGACTTATAAAATCAAGGAATGATTTTTGGTCAAAGGAGGAGGGAAAAATTATATTGACTTTTTCTAATAAGTTTGAAAACTCAAAACGTCTTAGAAACTCGTTTTGTGGTCTAACGGTTAATCGCCCATTCGGTTAAGCGTGCTCATGTGAGAGTAGTACCGACATGGGTGACCTGCTGGGAAAAGTAATTAATCTGAAAATGCGAGTTGTTACACTAGCGGTGGCGAGGAATGGTGCCCCAAGGATTATTGGCATGCATCCATCTCCCTTATCATCGATGATCATAAAATCAACGGGGTACATGAATCCTGCGACATTAACTAATACATCTTCTGCGATCCCTAGGGGTTATACGTACGAGTGTCCAGTGAGAGACAACCTAACATGAGTAGGGGCTGGCATTTTTGACGTTAGTTGGACATAAATAGTTAGAGGCATAAGATTTACTTCCGATCCTTGGTCGGCGAAAGCACTAAGATATTTCATATCCCCGATGTTAGTTGGTATCTCAAAGTTCCCACACGCTATCTGCTTAGTAGCCACTTTTTGTACCAATAGCCTCTCGAATATTGACCCCCCAGGTAACGTATCATATTCATCTTTTCCCTTTTCCTCTTTCTCAGAACCCTGTTTGGAAGGTTGGTTACGCCTGTCACCCTTAATCTAATTTGTTATGGTGTTTTCGTTTATATCATGTTTCAGGTAGTGACTCATGGGTTGGGATTCTTGTGGCTTATCTAAGGTGTGTTTAGTAGAGGCTTCTACCTTCTCGTCATCCTTGTGGACAATTGTGATGGAATTAACAAATTGGGTAGTGGGGGTGACGCTTTCTTTCCTTAGTAGCATTCTTTCGGGGGTTCTCTGGTTGGCATACTCCTCCAATAGACTCATCATCTCATTCATTTTTTCTTGCATCTCCTCTTTTTGCTTATAAACTGCTTCCTCGAATCTAGCAAGCCGATTTGAATGAGTTGCCATATATTCTCTCATCCTAGCTTCAAACTCCGAGCTAAGCTCCTCGGGAGGGGAATAAGGTGGGGCATAGTTTTGAAAAGTCTCGATATTTTCTCTAGAGGGTGACTCTGATAATGGTGTTGAAGTTGGGTTCGAGACAGAATTGACAGTAGCCCGTCTAGGACTTAAAGGTCTCCTTTGCCTTTCCTCAAAATAGTCAACTTTTGCCTCGAGTTTGCATAGGAGTTCATCGGGGATTTCGGTGGTTCCTCCAGATGTTGAGACTGCATTGATGGCTGCTTTTATTATATGATTAAACTCCCACATCTCTTGATTATCAGCGGCGAGCTCCTCAATAATTGCCCAGGACTCCTCGGCGTTCTTATCACGCAGTTTACCTCCCGCGGCCCTATCGATTGTGCGTTTAGTGTGATAGTCAACATGGACGTAGAAAATTTGAACTAATAACCAAAGGTTTATACCATGATGAGGGACCTTATGGAGGAGATCCTTAAAGCGGGCCCATGCTTCGTAGAAAGTTTCACCTTGATATTGTTCAAACATCAAAATGTCATTTCTAAGCATTGCAGTCTTCCCCGGTGGAAAGAATTGAGTAAGGAAGCGATTGGTGAGATCATCCCATGTGGTGATGGATCCCACGGGTAAACGCTCAAGCCATTGACTAGCTTGATCCCGTAGAGAGAATTGGAATAGGCGTAATCGGGTTGTCTCTCTAGTTGCAACATCTAGGTCTATGGAGTCTACGATTTTTAGGAAGTCCTTAAGATGTTGATTTGGATCTTTGGAACGAAGTCCATGGAATGCACATCCGCTTTGCACCAACCGGATGGTGTCGGATCGCAAGGGGGTCACATTGGCTCCGGTGAGCTCAATGGTGTTTCGGTAGCCTTGGTGGCTAGGTCGGGAATACTCTCCTAAGGTTCGGGGCCTAAGAGGTTCTAGTAGTGGGTTTTGCTGTGGTGGGATGACGGGTTAAAAGATGTTCCCATCGTCCATGATGTCGGGTGGTGAAGAGTTACGAACAAAAACACAAAGAAATAAGATAGACTAAAAAAAACCTAAAAATAAAAATAAAATCTTACTAGAAAGGAATCTAGCAAGTAGACCTAATAAAAAGAAATTCTAACCTAGACAATAACTATTCCCCAAGCTGCGGCGCCAAAAACTTGATGCGTGGGGTTTGCACCAGGCTTTACCTCTCAAGGGATCTTGAGAAGCTTACAACCCCCACCAGGCAGTGTACCTGATCGTTGTAGTATAGTATAGTGACAAGTACCGGGGGATTGATCGTTCAGCTAGGAATAGTGTCGCTAGGATTAGAAAACCTAAATACTAGTTCTAGAGATGAATGATGATTATTTTTGTATTTTTATATTTTTTAGAAAGCAAGTAAAAATCTTGGGTTTTGAAGGATATGGGCGGAATTAGTTGCTAGTCAACTAACCCAATACTAAGATGCAATCAAAATAAAATACTAGAAATGAAAATAAACTATATTAAACTAAGGTTGTGAGCAATAAGAGGAGAAATGTGTTTACTTAGATTTCACTACTCCCTAGATATTCACGTTAACTACTTGTTATAGTTGCGTGGATGACGGATTGTATTCCTTAATACCATTCATGGGGTGGCGTACTTAACTCCCCAATCCTATGCGTGCCTACTTCACTCCTATGTCGAGCCGGCTAAGAAGCTCCTAACATGGGATCATTAGAATTTACTCATGCATTAAATACAACAATAAAACCTAGTACACATCGGTTCATGTTTCCTAAGACGTTCAAGCATGTTACCATTTGGAGATATGCCAGGTTTCTTAAGCCTAACATTGAAATCATTCATCCAATACAACCATAAACAAGTAATCAACACATAATCAACATCTAGGTTTCATTAGATCTAAGCAAACACAAGATAAATCTAGCCTAGCATGGTGGAATCAAGACAAGCACAAGATATAGACAACCAACACATAGACATATTGATTGAATTAAAAGAACACTTATCTCAATAGCACATGTAAGCATTCAAGGGCTGAAAACCCTTGAAAAAGCTGTAAAATTCGTATAAGGTTCGGCCTTAGGGTTTCTCCAAACTTGTTCCCCCTTAATGAATGAAAATTAGAAAACTATATATAGATAATTGAGGCTGACGGCGTCAAGAACAACCTTGTGACGCCGTCATCTCGCCGCCAAAAGAATCCTCGGACTACCTTGATCTACATCTGACGCCGTCATGTATTACACTTTTCCAGGCCGTCACGTATTTAAATCTTGACGCTCTTCCTTGTGTCGCCTTCATTTCTCTACTGGGCCGTCATGATTTTTACTCTTGACGCCGTCAACTTGTTACTCTTGACGCCGTCACACACTGTTCCCAGCTTGGGAAATTAAGTCTTTGGCGTTTTCTTCACTTTTATGCTCCAAAAACGTCCGAATTGCTTCCTTTTCCAGATTTCACTCCTAAAGTACCTAAAGTCACAAAAGCAACGATTTAGGGCAATATTTGATCAAATAAATTCAATTCCGGGCTTAAATGACCCCCTAAAAGTGGTTCATTTTTCGCCTCATCAATGTTAAACACGGTTTTGTTGGATAAAGGCAATCTTTACTGGTGGCGATTTAATCATCTTGGTCAATTACATGTACAATGTGGCGTTGCTAAGCCAAGACTCGACTTGACTTAAGCTAATGAAAACTACAAAAACATAAAAAGAAGCATAAAAGGAAACGGGATGGTAGTCCGTATATATATATATATATATATATATATATATATATATATATATATATATATATATATATATATATATATATATATATATATATATATATATATATTTTCCCATACACTCTAGCCCTACCATCCAAAATAATACTCATAGGGAATTTGCATTCCCCTTACACTTGAACTTTTACATACTTTACAATCAACTATTCTAATGACTCGAATTAAGATAATCAAAACACTTGGAGTACTTTTTAAGATATTAACGCACATATGGGGGTAATAATTGACTTCTTCCCCATTACTCCATAACGATAGTACTTTACCCATGAGTCCCAATCGTCTCAAAACAATATGTACAAGATATGACTCAACTTAGCAACCATGTAATCAATTAGACAATTAACTAAGGGTTTAAACGTAACAATAATGCACTAAAGATGAGTGCTGATGAGGCGAAAAATGAACTGTTTTTAGGGGGTCATTTTAGCCTGGATTCAAATTTATTTGATCAAATATTGCCCTAAATCGTTCCTTTTGTCATTTTAGGTACTTTTGGAGTGAATTCTGGAAAAGAAAGCATTTTGGACATTTTTGGAGCATAAAAGTGAAGAAAACGGTAAAGTCTTAATTTTCCTTGCTGGGAACAGTACCTGACGGCGTCAAGAGTTCTCAAGTGATGGCGTCAAGAGTAATACAAGAGGTGGAAGTGGATAAAGTCCGTGACGATCCAGAAGAGTTTTACACTAGGGACATGACGACGTCACCATAGGCCGTCATGGTCCAAATATGAGTGACGGCCTAGAGCAGAAGTGCACATGACGGTGTCAAAAGTGGATCTAGGCAATCCGATTTCATTATGGACGTCGAGTTGACGGCGTCAGAATTTCCTTCTTGACGCCGTCACCCTGTAAAATCAATATATAGTTTTGCAATTTTAATTCATTAAAGGGGAACAAGTAGGGTATAACTTTGGAGAGAAACCCTAGTACGAATATTACAGCTTTTTCAAGGGTTTTTACCCTTTGAAACCTTTCATGTTCAATTGAGATAAGTACTCTTTCAATTCATTCAATATGTCTATGTGTTGTTTGAATATATCTTACACTTGTCTTGAATTTAACATGCTTGGCTAGATCTCTTGTGTGTTTGCTTAGATGTAGTGAAACCTAGATGTTAATTATGGGTTGATTGTTTGTTTATAGTTGTTACGGATGATTGTATTCGATGTTAGGCTTAAGAAAACTGGCAGACTTCCATTGGTGACATGCTTGAACGTCTTAAGAAACAAGATCAGAGGTGTATTATGATTTTTGGTTGTATTTAATGCGTAGGAGAATTCTAATGATCCCATGTTAGGAGCATCTAACGGCTCGACATAGGAGTGAAGTAGGATCCTATAGAGTTAGGGAATATTGTACACGGCCCTACGACTAGTATTAAGGAATACGACCCGTCATCCATGCAATTGTAACAAACTATCAACCTGTAAAAGATATCCAGGGAGTAATGAAACCTAAGTAAACACAACTCTCCCTATTATTGTTCACACCACTAGTTTAATTAGCTTCATTTTCATTTATGTTATTTTATTTTGATTGCAGCTTAGTTATTGGGTTAGTTGATTAGCAACTAATTCCGCCCACTCTTCCAAAAACCGAGATTTTACTTGCTTTATAAAAATATAAAAATACAAAAAGAATCATCTCTCACCTCTAGACCTAGTTTTTAGGCTTTCTAATCCTAGCGACACTATTCCTGAGTTGAACGATCAATCCCCCGGTACTTGTCACTATAATATACTACAACGATCAGGTACACTGCCTGGTGGGGGTTGTAAGCTTCTCGAGATCCCTCGAGAGGTAAAGCCTGGTGCGATTCCCACGTATCAAGTGCATACAAGGAAGGCTAAGGCGATTTGGGTGTACATTTGGGGGTGGATTGTAAACAATTTCTATCTTTAAGTAAAATGCTTAAAGTTAAAAACGAAAAAGATAGGTTCGGAGGGGTGTACTAGGGGTATCGTGTACTAAAAATGAGTACATCACAAAGGTGTGGGGGAATTAATTGACTTTACAAGTCAAGTGTATTGACTTTATTGGTCAAGTAATTATGATATGAGTTTAACACAAGGGTTATCCTAATGCCTCTTATCATGTAGTAGTCCAAATACACGAATGTAGTCTCACATGTGGTCTTGGGAGGCATCACTATCACAAGTTCTAGAATCTAAGTACTACCGCTACACTCATAAGCATTAAGGCTTTTCCTATCAAATCTAGGGGAGAACCTCACATATTTGGGCAGAAAAGTTTTGAGTGGTACGGTTTTGGTGCAAGCCATATAACTCCTATCCATGAGACGCTTATTAAGACTAAAGCTTCACTCCTATATGTTGTAAAAAAATTTAAATTTGGCACTAAAATTACCCTAACAAGTGTTTCTCTTAGTTTTATTACACACCTACTATTAAACAAACAAAAATCAAGTGTAATTGCACTCTCTAAGGTATCATCATTTACCCTTCCCTTACACTTATGCTGAACATTGTCCCCAATGTTCAATTAAAAGGATGTAAAAGTAAAGAAGGTAGAAGTATGAAACAAATAATCCCCTGATTCGTTCGGTGTAGATAATGCGTTAACATGGTTATATCTCCCTCGAAGAAAATGAACGTTGAAAGCTTCCCTCCAGAAATATAAATCATCTTCTTGTCCAATATAACCTGTTAAACTTGAGAAAACAATCATGGCAAACCTCACGTAAAATTTATAACAACCCACAAATACCCATTACTATCATTCCCATTACAAATACCTATATTAGGTATTTCATAGGTAAATTTTTGCTTTTTATATACATTATTACTTGCATCTCACTAGACCTGCTCACGTATATACACAAGCTAAATAACTCAACACTCACATCCTATAAACCCCAAGTATGTCAAGCATAAACTCATAACAACACCATAATAAGTAATACACCAATCTAAAACACTAAACATAACACAAAACCCTAATAAACCCTAAACTAAAACTTAAGTAGGATTATGTGCTTATTTGAACCTATATGCTTAGTTAAACTAGTAAGAATGTGTTCAAGGCTTACGTAAGAGTATCTTTAGGTATATTAGGTTATAGAATAGAACCCTTAGAACTTAGATACAAACCCCCTAAGCCCTAAACCATAACTAGGTCATAGATAACTAGAATTAGGTCTAAACCCACCCAAAACTTCCCCTTAGGTCACTACCACTTAGTATAAGCCTTTAGGAACTTAGGAATAGTTATTAGATACCCTTAGGACACTAACTTAGGCACAAAACCATAGGATAAACCCTAGTCTCTCACTAAACCCACTTAGGTCATTTAGGTTACAAAATTAGGTCAAACTTTCCCAAAACTTACCCATAGATTACCCGCACTTAGAATAAACCCTTCAGGTCTTAGGATTAGTCATTAGATATACTTAGGAACTTAAATTAGGCACTCAACCTTCGGTAAAACCTTAAACACATAATAAGTAGAAACTAGGTCTAAACTTAACTAAAACTTAGTAAAACCTAAACATAAGCACCTTAAACACCCCAAGCACACACCCTAACACCTCTAAGCACACACATAAGTAGGTGCATCCCCTACTTGACTAATCCACCACTAATCACCACTAATCCACCCTAAACCTCCTCTAATCCACCACTAAACCACCCCTAATCACCCTAAACCACCCTTAAACACCCTAAGCACCTTACAAGCACCTCCAAGCACCCAAGCAAGGAGGTGTGTAAGCTACTTGTCACCCTCCTTCCCTAAACCGCCTCTACGGTTCAACCTCCACCACAACCGGCCTAGGCAGCCCCTAGCTACCTCCTAGCTCATCCTCATCACCACCTAGCCTCACCACATCACCTCCTAGCTCTGCTTGCTTAGCCCTCCCCCTCCGTGACACCTAGACAACCATTTCCACCCTTAACCGTCTATTGCGACCTATAAATACCCCCTCCCCTCTCATTTCTTCTCCACACCTTTCCCCCTCCTCTCTACCTCATATTTCTGTAGTACTAAGCCCTTAGAAGCGGTTAGGAATGAGTAGCTAGGCCTTGGTCACGTTGTGTTGTGGTTTGAAGTCGTACGAGCCCTAGAAAACCCTAAACCTAGTTCTAACCCACGTAAACCCCCCCAGCCAAGTAAATCTTAATTTTAGTTAATATAGCTTTAGTATAGTCTTAGGATAGATTTAGGATGCCTTAGATAGTTTAGATACCCTTGCATACGCCTAGAACCATTCTACTTGCTAGTTTACATTTTAAAACCCTAGATCGAGTCATATACTTGCATGCATGCTATAAGTAGTTAAATTAGGTCATACACTAGTTAAACATAACTTAGATAACTTAAAATAAGTAAAACATAGGCTAGAAAACTTAAATACTAGATAAAATATAAGTTACATGCATATTAGGACTAGTTTTGCAATAGTTTACATGCATAGGGGTATATATATCATAAATTCCTGAAATTATAAAGTCTAGGGACTGTTTTTGACCTTTCCTATAAGTTATAAGTAGTAAGGATTAGTTTTGCATTACATTAAAACCCTTGGATAGATAATAATATAAGTATAAACTAAAAAGGACTAAAAACGTAAATAGTATAAAGTTAAAGGTCTAAAATGGTAAATATAGAAAACTTAGGAGTCTTAGGTTAATATAGAAGTCTAGGGACTAGTTGTGTCAAGTATAGATAGTTATTAGTATAAGTAATATAAAACTAAGGGTAAAAATGTAAATATATAAACTATAAGGGTAAAAAGTGAAAATATCATATAAGTATAAAACCTAAATAAAGTTAGAAGCATAACACAATACTAGGGAGTTTCATGCCAGGAGTACTATGTGGATATTTCGTTTTTGACGAGTTTGTTGGGTTTACAAATTAAAGTCCCCTGACTCCTCGAACGATTATTGCATATACTTTTGAGATATGATGGCCCAAACGGCGATATAATTATAACTAAACTCTAATAACAACATAACTCAATAATAGGGAGCTTTGTGTGAGGAGTATTAACATCTGAATTATGATGGCCCGAACGGTATTATGTTGATAACATAATACAATAATAAGGAGCTTCATGTGAGGAGTCATATACTTCTGAATTACAATGGCCTGAATGGTGTTATGTTATATCTAAAACACTAACAAACCTAAAAACAATAACTTAAGAAACATAAACATGATAAGTAAAAGCTTGACATACATACAAAACCAACAACAACACACTAGGATACGTGAGTAAGGCGGTCTAGTTCCCAAGTCACTATTTGCATTACTTAGATTACTCTACACCCAGGTGAGTCTTCATAGCCTTACATCTTTTTAAACTTTCACTCTAAATGCTTTTACAAACCCTGTAAGGGGGATACATGCTAAATGCTTTACTTAAAACCGAATACAAGTCTTTTTCTTTGGTTGTTTGCACGAGTAAACTAACAACCACCACTACATAAACAAAATTCATGAATCTAATCGTTTGGAAGGTTTTATCCAATCGAACGCGAATATAGTTGATAGATCTATTGGAGTTTGACAACTCCCGTTGGTATTAACACCCCACTAGGTGGTACCAATAAGTACTATATTTGAATCCACTCAAGGTATAACTTTGGCAAGTTATCCTTCTATCCCCTCATGTTGGGTCTGCAGCCCACATGACCCAGATCGTTAAGGTGTGATTCATGAGCTTAGTGCAACCTACTAAACTCCTGATAATTGTGCATGCATCACAATTATCACAAAAACTTGCATTTTCCCAGATAGGTGTAACAACTGAACCCAGTGAACTTGTATTCACTAACCCCTAAACCTATGATTCTCACTCAACACCTAGTGTTGACTTTTTAAGCATGTATTCTAGGTTTATTACTTCTATGGACTTATGGCGGAAGGAGGTACTGAACTCGGAGGTCTTTTCATGGTTATCATTCAAACACCACCAACCTAACTCTTAGATTTTGGGACCTCAACAAAATTAAAGTATATCTTTTATAATTAAAACTCTGATAATTATGAATGATAACTAAATTTTCAAAACGTCTCTTTTCGAGTCATTTTCTATTACTGTATCTGTGATTTTATGAAGTAATACCCCAAACACCTTATCCGCTGCGATCAGTGAAAAATGGGGGTGTTACAAAATTGGCGGCAAACTCTATATTTAATAAAATCCTAGAAAGCAAATAAAGATATAATGCTTGTGGAATGAATATTTGCAGATTTCCTGGAGTTTATAAAACTAAAGATTTAATAAAAACTCTACGATTCCGGCAGAAAAACGAAACTTGCAAAATTTTTCAGAATTTTACACATGACCCCGTTAGGTTATAATCCTGACACCGTCAGAAGTGACCTACAAAAATTTCATGTTTAGTTTCCAGAACATTTCTGGAAAAACTTACGCCATAATTCCTGGAAATCCTACAAAATACTCATTATGACTCGATACAAGCATTTGAGTCAAACTAATACTAATATGCATATTCATTTAATATTGTTGTGATTCATGTTCAATCTCGTTCTTAGAAACAAATTTAGATTTCCCTTACACTTATCTTTTGCAAAATACCTTTATATGAAGTTAAGACGAAGTCAAAAACAAAATAAAGCATTTTCACAATTTACTTTGAAACATGAGCCACAAACAATAAAAAATAAAACATGCATACGGAAATAAATAAAATCAAACAAACAAACAAACAAAACTTGGGTTGCCTCCCAAGAAGCGCTTTTCTTTATTTACGAGTCTTGTAGCTAGACTCAAAGTCATGGGATATTACGTGACCTCATCATTGGTCACGGGCTCTAGGTCATCCTCGGGTTTGATCTTATATTCCGGACCTAGTTGCAAGCATTCTTTGTAGAAGCCAAGTATTTTTTTTTTATTACATGGTCTACTCCACTACGTCTATCCTCATCATTCCTATAATAGACTGCTCGCTTATGCTCCTTCTCAAGGTTCAATAAAAGGTATTGATCTATCTTATATGGCATTTGGTAGGCTATCCCATCGGTCTCATCCTTGAAGCTAACTATCCCTAAAGATGGGTCATAATTCATTTTAGAGGCTTCAACGAATGGCTTTCCAAACACTACTTGAGTTAGGCAACTATCTATTACCGGACGAATGTCTTCTACAATCACAAAATCGGTAACATATGTGAAATTTCCTACAAGAACATGCAATCCCTTTTTATCTTCCTACAAAGTTACTCATCCAACCCGTGTTGGAAAATATTCTAGGTCCGAGTTGCTTTTTCATTATCCAATTATAGTGGATCCTAGTCATAATGTTTATGGGAGATTTAAGATCGATGTAGGCTTTCCACACATGCACATGCCCAATGTTGCACGGTATATTGATAATAGAGGGATCGCCTGCTTTGATGATTGGTGAACCTAGTACGTATGGTGTCTCGAGGTCATCGAATAAATCCATATGGTATGCATGTTCTTCCCTGGTAGGTAACCTATCAAAGTAGTTCTCTATATCATCAACTCCCTTTTCCTTCCCTTCCTTATTATCCTCAACTTCCTTGACCTCATTCTTCGATTCACTATCCATTCCAACTTCATCTGTATCATCTTCTTCCCTATTCTTATCGACTGGCTTAATAGTGACAACATTCACAAAGTGGACGTGTTTTGATGATGAGGGGACCTTAATTTGGGATTAGCTATTAGTGTTGCTAGTGTCCTTATTTGGCGTGGTCAACACTTGATTGTTAAGAGCTTTCAACAAGTTGTCAATTTTATTGGTCATCTCCGTTTGTTGTTGATTGAATTTGGATTCAAACTTAGCCATACGAGCTTCTTGAGATGCCATAAATTTGGACATCAATCCTTCAAAGTTATTGGTACCACCATAGTTGTTGGAAGGACTGTTGTTGAAAGTACGGTTAGGGGGTGGACCGTTTGATTGGTAATGATTAGGTGGAGTGGAAGAATTGTTTTGGGGTGCGATTTGGTTTTGTTTCTACCTAAAGTTTGGGTGATTTTTCCAAGAGGGATTGTATCAATCACCATAAGGGTTTGGCTCGGGTTTGAAAGTGTACCACTTGTCTCCCGCTCCGTCGGTATGCGAGGATGCGTAATATGCAAAAGCTTGTTCAGGTAGTTCAATGCAATCACGAGTGTCGTGGGGACCACTACATAATTCACATGAAGAAGTGATTTTGTTCACTTGGCTTGAAGGTTTAGGAGATTCGCAGGATTTCAAGAGAAACTTGACTTGGTCTTCAAGTTCCATGATCCTACGGTCGGGAGTGCTTGAATTGTTCGAAGGCAAAGATATTGCCTTGACCATTTTGTTCAAATCACGGGGGTCATTCCAACTTTCGTTGTCATAGAGAGCAAGATCTTCTATGAGTTCCCATGATTCTTCCGCAGTTCGATCACGTAGCTTGCCACCGGCCGCTTGGTCAATGGTTTGCCTAGTGGAGAGATTGATATGGTCATCGAAGATTTGGACTTGGTGCCAAAGATCTATGCCATGGTGAGGGACTTTTTTGAGTAAGTCCTTGAAACGAGTCCATGCTTCATAAAGAGTTTCACCTTGACATTGTTGGAACATCAAGATGTCATTCCTTAACTTGGTGGTTCTCCCCGGTGGGAAAAATTGAGCCAGGAAACGAGTAGTGAGATCATCCCAAGAGGTGATGGATACCGCGGGTAAACGCTCAAGTCATTGACTAGCTTGGTCACGTAGAGAGAATTGAAAGAGACGCAATCGGGTCGTCTCTCGAGTTTCAACATCAAGGTCTATGGCATCTACAATTTTGAGGAAATCCTTGAGATGTTGATTAGGATCTTCGAAACGAAGTCCATGGAATGCACATCCACTTTGCACCAACCGGATGGTTTCGGATTGCAAGGGAGACACATTGGCTCCTTGGGTGAGGTCAATGGTGTTTCGATAGCCTTGGTGGCTAGGACGGGAGTATTCTCCTAAAGTGCGGGGTCTAGGAGGTTGGTTTGGTTGTGGTGGATTGTTGGGATCAAAGATATTATCACCTTCCATGATGGCGGAGGATAATGGTTACGAACAAAGGAATGAAGAAATAAGATAGACTAAAGAAGACCTAAAAAAATAAAATAAAAATCTTACTAGAAAGGAATCTAGCAAGTAGACCTAATCAAAATAAATTCAACCTAAACAATAACTATTCCCCGGTAGCGACCCCAAAAACTTGATGCATGGTTTTGCAACCTTTCAAAAGGTTGTACCTCTCGAGGGATCTCGAGAAGCTTGCAATCCCCACCAGGCAGTGTACCTGACCGATGTAGTATAGTGTAGTGGCAAGTACCGGGGGATTGATCGTTCTACTTGGGGAATAGTGTTCGTTAGGATTAAAACTTAATTAAACTAGATCTAGAAGTGAGGGATGATTCTTTTTGTATTTTTATATTTTTATGAAAAGCAAGTAAAAATCTTGGGTATTGGAAGAGTGGGCGGAATTAGTTGCTAGTCAACTAACCCAAATAACTACAAATGCAATAAAAATAAAATAACAAGAAAATAAAATGTGAGAAAAACCTTATATGGAGAGAAACGTGTTTTCTTAGATTTCACTACTCCCTAGCTATCTTTAATTAATTGATTAGTTTGTTACAATTGCGTGGATGACGGGTTATATTCCTTAATACCATTCGTGGGGGCGTGTACGATCTTCTCCAACTCTATAAGCTTCTACCTCTTCCTATGTCAAGCTGACAACTAGCTCCTAACATGGCCTCCTCAGTAGTCACTTATGCATTAAATATAACCATTAAAATCGTAGTACACATCCGATTCATGTTTCTTAAGACGTTCAAGCATGTTACCAATTGGAGATTAGCCAGTTTTCTTAAGCCTAACATCGAAATCATTCATCCAACAACAATTAATAACAAACAATTAATCAATAATCAATAGCTAGGTTTCATTACATCTAAGCAAACACAAACAAACCTAGTCTAACATGTTAATATAAAGAAAAGCATAAGATAGAATAAAACAACACATAGACATATTGAATGATTATTGGAAGACTTATCTTTAATTAATCATGGATGAAAGAAGGGTTTGAAACCCTTACAAAAAGGTTAAAATTCGTCCTAGGGTATATGGTGAAGTTCCTCCAAAAGTTCTCTCCTTAATGAATGAACATTAGAAAACTATATATAGAGAATACAATCTGACGGCGTCACATTATACATGTGATGCTGTCAACTCGCCGCCAATGCTTCCATCGGATTGCCTAGATCCAGATCTGACGCCTTACCCTTTTATTCTTCAATGGCCGTCACCTTTTAGATTGTATGTAACGGCCTAAGCGTCACAAAGGGTGACACCGTCACTCTTTTAACCCAAAAAACTTTTTGGCGTGTCGTGCAAACTTCATATCTACCTCTTTGCCAACACATGACGCCGTCACCTTTAGAGTGTGATACCGTCAGGTACTGTTTCCAGCTTGATTTTGGAGACTTTGTCATTTTCTTCATTTTTTGCTCCAAAAATGTCTAAAATTTTTCCTTTTCCAGATTTCTTCTCCAAAGTACCTAGAATGACAAAAGGAACGATTTGAGGCAATATTGATCAAATAATCACGACTTAGGGCTTAAATGACCCCCTAAAAGCGTAACACTTTTCACCTCATCAAGGCTCATTACCTAGACCTCTAACATTCCACGCAAAAGATTTAAGATTCATTAATACCTTGCTTAGCAAGAGTTCCACATTTCTTTGCTTCAAGACCACAAGAGTTGACATTCTATGGCTTCATCACATCAACCATACCGTCATTTTCTGACTCTATTTCTTCATCATCAACATAAGGCTCCATTCCAAACTTAGAACAATTCTGGAAAAAATAGTCAAGTTGGGATAAAGCCTAGTTAGATTTAACCTCTATGGAAGGATACACACGTGATTTCATCACTTCATCAATCTCCAATTTCAACTTTGGCTAAACAACTTTAGCATACTCCTCGTCCATCCCTTCGATGAACTCTTCCTATTTATCAGCCATCTCTTGGTCTTTAAAAGCATCGAAATAATTGGAAACAGGAATGTGTTTCGAAATAATCTTGTCAACATTACTAGTGGATCCAGAACCCCTTACCAATACTTTAGGCTGAAAATTAGAATTATACTTGGTACTCAAAGGAGATTTTTGAACAAGACCTTCATCCTTCTTAGGCATCATAGCAGGCTTATTAACATTCTCACCAGCCTTAACATTTTACCCTTAACCCTTTGTTTCATTTGATTAGAACCCATATTAACCCCTTTAACCTTCCAAGAACTCTGCAACCTAGAATTACCATTTCTTCCTTGCTAAGATGAACCACCACTATTACTATTCTGCCTAAAATTACCACTAGTAAACCTATTAGAAACCTGAGAATTTCTATTTTGAAAGGTTTTATTATTCAAGACTGACTTCTGTTTATAATTTTGTGTTGATCCCAGTTGAGCAAACGATCTTATATAGAAGTTGACTTTGATTTTAACACTTAAGCTAAAACGCGGAATATTAAAGCTTAACTTAAGAAGAATAATGATTCACTATCAACACTTCAATATATTAATAATACGAGCACTCGACAATGCTAGGGTTTTACAACCTTGAAGTGTAAACGAAAACTAAACAATACGTAGTCAATCTAACCCTAGGATCCTCCTTTTATAGGCCAAGGAGTCCTACTAGGTTTACAATACCTTTCTACTGCCTAAAATCACCACTAGTAAACCTATTAGAAACCTGAGAATTTCTATTTTGAAAGGTTTTATTATTCAAGACTGACTTCTGTTTATAATTTTGTGTTGATCCCAGTTGAGCAAACGATCTTATATAGAAGTTGACTTTGAGTTTAACACTTAAGCTAAAACGCGGAATATTAAAGCTTAACTTAAGAAGAATAATGATTCACTATCAACACTTCAATATATTAATAATACGAGCACTCGACAATGCTAGGGTTTTACAACCTTGAAGTGTAAACAAAAACTAAACAATACGTAGTCAATCTAACCCTAGGATCCTCCTTTTATAGGCCAAGGAGTCCTGCTAGGTTTACAATACCTTTCTACACAAGATAAGAATATTCTAGACATATAAAATATACACACAATCTATTCTATAATTATCCATTCCGTATACATGCTTATCTCTTTAGCAGTAGATTTCACTAGCAGTACTTTCCTATAGTAGCACTTTGAATGATAGCAGCAGAATCTTTAACTATAGCAGCAGTTTCATCTTAGAAGCATTTTTCACCTTAGCAGCAGTTTCACCAAGCAGCAAAATCCAAAACCCAACAATCCTCCCCTAAACTTAATATTTATTTCTGAATTATTAAGTTTCTTCAAAGCTTAGTTAAACACCAGGAGGATGCTTCCAAACACTCAATTCTTGAGATGCCTGTTGACCAAGTATCTTCTTATATTTTGATAACAAATTAAATGCTTGATCATCAGTGTCATAATCATTCTGCAAATTGAGCAACCCAACACCATTAACCATCTGATAGACAATTTCCCAATAATTTGTCAATGGATAATCCCTTTCAGCCAACATATACAAAGTGAGTGGCCCAAGTTCTAAGACATGAACCCCAGAACTTTGAAAAAGTCTCCATCTTTTTACTTTACGTCCTTTTATCTCTGTCCATTCAGAATCTTCCATTGAAGGATCAAACATAAGTTTCAGAGCTCTCCAGAGAACATTATCAGACATAGAATTAATGTAATCAAATTTCTCCTTTTCATACTTTTTAGCTTCAAACTTCTTAGCTCCAAACTTTTCTTTATATATGCTCCACAAGGTACAAACATCCTCTCTATCAAAGTAATACAACATCTATTGAAATCTAAGAAACCTGTGAGTCTTCCCATCAGATCTCTTGACATCATGAAATGTTCCAATGTTAGTATCGTATCCTGTAGTTACTTGAATAATAGGATATCTGATTCCTACTGGTGCAGCATCAACTACTCCAGGTTCATCCATCTTAGCAATCATAGTAAGAACCTTCAATTGTTGCTTTAAATGTTCAGAAGAAATATGATCATAATCATTATTGAAATCATCTCCTTCAGGCTTAGAACTGCTTTGATCATCTGCTTTTCTCTTCTTCTTAGCAAAAGATTTATGATCAACACCTTTTCTTTTACCACCTTGACTAGAAGAAGTTTTTTTGTCTGCTAGAACATCAGGCTTCTTAACAACATCTGCCTCTTGTACATGCTTTGCCTCAACAACTTTATCAGGTACCAACTTCTTGTTCATTTTAGCAAAACGTGCTAGATCTTATGCACAACCCATAGGATAGAAGGTATCCACTTCTTTTCTAGCTTGTTGATACAAATTAAAAACCTCTTGATCAGACTTAGGCTTCAATTGTACCAATTTCCATCCTTTCATATTCTTTAGGTATCTTTCTTGCTCTCTTCTTTGTTGCAATGGAGTTAGACCTCTAAGAATATTCTTCTTTCTTCTAGCAGCAATATCTTCTTTTCTTTTCTTTGCTGAGAACTCTCTCATCCAAGCTTGAACATCAAAAGTTGGAGCTTCTTGTGCTTTAAGTTTAACTAACTTGGAGAGTTCTATGTCAGCATCTATTCTTATCTTTTCATCAACACATTCCTCATACTTCTTCAAATCTTCAGTTTCTTTTTCAACCTTTTCCTTTTCTTCCTGAATCAACTGTTGCTCTTCTTGATCAATCAACTCTTGTTCTTTCATTGAAACAATTGAATCATGTTCAATTTGTAGTTCTTTGGGCCATAAATGAAAAGGTATATGAGAATAATCAATCCCCTTATGCATTATCTTTGGATCTTCAACCTGCTTACCCTTTCCTTTATCAGTAGAAGATGATGAAGCAATCTTCTTTTGTTAAGCAGCAGGTTCTCTGATTACAACTCCTTTTTGAGGTATTCTTGGTGTAGATGTTGTGATTGTAGATGTTGGTTGTTGTGGTAGTGGTTGAATTGGTTGTGATGTATGTTGTGAAGATGATTCAGATGGAACCTCTGTTGTCTTCTTGCTTAACAATACCATTGTCTCAGCAGCAGCTTTGTCACTAGACCCAGCAGTAGAGTCTTGTACATCAGTAGAACAGGCTTTCTCACTAGCAGCAGGATCAGAAAAATCCTTAGCAGTAGAATCTTGAGCAACAGCAGAGTCATCAATCCTTTTAGAAACAACAGCAGTATCCACTTCATTAGTCAAAACAGAATCACCCAATGTCATCAAAGCTTCACCCATCAACCCTGTTGCCTTCACTAATTGCTCAGGCCCCAAATTCTTGAGTTTCTCCACCACTTTTTCTTGAGTAGCAGCCACTTCTTCCATTACAACCTCATTTCCCTGCTTATCAGCAATCACAAAACCATCCATATCTTGAGGACTTTCCACCTCCATATCATTAATTTCTGGAACCTCCCCTGAAACTATTCCAGCATCCACGTCTTGAGCACTGTCAATCTTCATCAAATTTGCCTCCCCTGAACCCATTACATCTTCCTGCTCCTCATTCCTCCCCTGTTTGGAAGCATCCTCTTCCAAAGGAACAGAGTGTTCAGGTGAACTAACAACTTGAGAAGTGCCCACTTTCTTCAATCTTCTGAAGGAGGTTGAAGATCTTGATTTTATGAAGTTCTTGATCTTCTTTTGCAATCTTTTGATATTTCTGGCTTGTTTATCAGCAATAGTAGAAAGACCAAGAACTTTCTCCTCCAATGTATCACACTTCAGCTCCAAATTTGTACAAGTTACCATCAATTTCTTAATGAGTTGCATACTAGTCTCGTTACTTCGACCTGTGTAACCTGGTCCGAGAGGTGAATTACTGACATTGTCATCATGTACAATATTATCCATCAATTCATTTGTCACTGTTCTGTCCTCATCACTTCGACCTATATTACATGGTCTGAGAGGTGAATCTTTGGACATAAACTCAGCATCAAACCTAGTTTGATCATCTGAGCCCCCTCTATTTGCCAGTTGGCTAGGGTTACCATTAGGAGAATTAGATTCATCAGAACCCTCTTCTCTAGATGTTGCCTTGGTTTGGGTCTTAATTATGTTATCACTATCCTGCTCTGCTGCTAAGCTAGAAGCAGTAGTGACAACCCTCTCCAACATGTCCCCTTCATCACCTAGGACAGCCTCATCTGGTACAAACATACTAACACCAGCCTGAGGTAGCTGAGTGTCCGTTTTGGCTTTCCTACGTATGTAGAGTATTTTGGGTTGAGTGACAGATACGGTAAAATTGGGTGTATGATGGGAATCAGTTGGAGTTCCTGATTCTTCACCCTGAATGTTTTGCACAATTTCCACCATATAAGGTGTGAGAGCTTTATGTGTGCCTGAAAAACCTTTTCCATTTTTAATCAGGAAAGTAAACATTTTTGGAACCAACTTAGAAGCATCATAAGTGGCAGAATGTGATCTTACTTTGGAAATTTGTTTTTCTACAAAGAGCTGTATAAACCTTGGATAAAGTAAATAAGAACCAAACTCTTTGACACTTTTTGCAATCCCCTCCAAGATCATATTTGAAAAATTAAATGGATGACCTTTGCTCAGGCATACCATAGCTGAAGCAATAGTAGCACTAAACTCATTCCACCCAGAAGTTTTAGAACTTAAACAATGAAGGAGACTGTGTACCAAAAACTTGTATTGAGAACAGAGGAGCGCTTTTTGAAATTTTAAATTTGTATGTCGTCCTTCATATCCCAAATCATTTAACCCCTCAAAAATGGCAGAATTAGCAAGACACGTGGTCTCTGTTTCATCATCTAAGAGAAGAATTTCTTTTATAGAAGATTCAGTGACATGTAAGTACTGACCATCTACCATGGCTTTAACATATTTTTCCCCATTCCTAGTTTTAACTTTAGCAGTAAGCCAAAACTGTTTGATGTAGGCAACATATAGAGTAGGATTCACAGTTAATGCATACCTAAGAGAAGTAGCATTTAAGAATTTTGCCATGTCTGTGAAACCTTCAGGAATCAGCTCTTCATCCAATAGAGCAACATTATTGTGATTTTCTGCCCAGGTACGTCTACAATCCATGAATTAGGTTATTGAGGAATTTGGGGATCTTTGACTTTGAGAACAATAGAGTGTTAGGGTTTGAGAGAACTTCAATTTGGTGCGCGTAAAAACCAATTGTGGATGTCAATTAGGTTTTAAACTGATTTGGAGAAGTTACACATTCCACCCTCACACTTACAACCGTAGCAGCACAACCAGAGTATCAACATAACTAGCAGCAGAATGAAACAACTAGCAGCAGATTGAAATTGGCCAGCAGCAGAGTTGCCTAATCAAACTTAGTCAAAAAGTCAAACAATCCTTAACAATAAATGCACTTGATACGCCGTGATCAATATAAAAATGGACCTAATCTTCTCCTAATTTAGCACACGCAAACCCTAATTGCATTCAAAAACGCCAATCAACCAAATCAAATCACAATGACAATGAAATCCACTCCCGAAATAATCAACATATCCTCTAATTCATCCTCCGATGATGAAGCACCACTCCTTAACCTATGTACCACCATTCCGTCTTCCCCACAATGGATGTAGGAATAAGGAACAAGCACGGAAGAGAAAACATGATCTTCCTGTGTTTAAGGATCTGTTGAACTTGAATCAGACCCCAAGCACCCCCAGGGGTAAAGCAGTTATGTCCCCCAAATCTCCATCTTCATCAGAATCATCAGAAGACCCAGCCTGGATCCCCATCAGACCTCCATCTCCAATGGAACTTGTTTCCCCTTTTCTTTGCACCTCTTAAGATGAGGATGAGCCTCAGAACAATCCTCCTGCTACTCCGAAAAGACCACAATCTTCAAGGCCAAGACCAACACCCAGAACAAGAAAGTCAAACCCTCCTCTGCCTAAAGAAAGAGAAGTGGTACTTGGGCTTCCATGCCCTAGGCATTGATGTAGTTGTAGGTGGTTGTCTTTTGATTTCATTTGTTTATGTAGCAGTCTTTTGTTTTCATAGGAAGTGATTTGTCTATGAAACTCTTTAGTTTGTAATAGTTTGGCTTTGAATGAATGATGAATGATCCTGATTTGTCTTTGAATATTTGCATTCTTTGAGAAGTAACAGCAACAATCATCATTTATAACTTTTTCCTGCAAAATGTTAGGCCAAACACCACAAAACATACCAACACATGTTGCAAATGTACTAGAAATATGTAGCAGTAGAGTCATATAGCAGCAGAGTACATTCCAACTTATGAACATGCTTCTTAAGAAGCAGCAGAAACAGATTAACAAGCAGCATAACATCTTTACACAACTTTACAAAAACATAAGAGGATAAGTTTTTCAAAGATTTATCATACTAATGTTTGCAATTAAAAATTGAAACCTTCCCACATCAAAGTGTTTAGTGAGTAGATCAGCAACATTGTTATCAGTATGAATCTTAACAATTTGAATTAACTTCTTTTCATAACAATCTCTTATAAAATGATGTCTTATCTCAATATGTTTTGTTTTGGAATGAAAAACAACTTTTTTAATTATGCAAAATGTGCTGTTGTTATCAATATGAATTTTGGTGTTCATGAAATTGTACCCATAATCCATCAGTTGATTTTGCGTTCAAAGCACTTGTCCACAGCAACTTGAAGCAGCCACATACTCAGCTTCAGTTGTAGAATTTGCAACCACTGTTTGTATCTTGCATTGCCATGACACCAATCTGTTTCCAAGAAATTGACAAGCCCTAGTTGTAGACTTTTTATCCAAGCAGGCTCCAGCATAGTCACTATCTGAGTATGCTATTGGCTCCAAACGGTCAACCTAATTGACCAGGTGATGGTCAACCAAGTCAAACTGCCTAGAGTCAATGCTCTGCGGAATATAGTGGTTTCCCCGGGTCGTTATGTCCCGACGAGGTGTGCAAAGGTATTAAACGGATCTGTGATCGGATGAATTTGGACAAGAAAGGGTTTTGTGATTGATTAAACTAAGGAATCTACAAGGAAACAGCTTAAATAAGCTATATGACAAGACTGTAAAAGTAGAAAAACCAGAAACGTTTAAAACCTAAAAACGTGTACGTTCAGTTTAAATTTACGCGAACGTACAAAATAAAAAGTAAAAACTAAAATCTGAAAACCAACAGGGGGTTAAAATGACTTTTTTACACTAATTACTTATTTATTATTAATTAAATACTAATTAATACTAATTATTAATATTTAAATAACCTAAATAGAATATAATATTATTTAAATACTAGAAAAGTGAAAATTAAATTTCTAAAATTATAAAATAACTAAAAACTAATTTTAAAATTAAAAATATTTCTTTTTGTCTTTTTGTGGATTTTTTGATTAATTAATTACTAATTAAATATTAATGACCTAATTAAACTAATTGAAATTATTAATAATACTAAAAAGACTTAGAAAATTATAGAAAAATTTACAAATCTATTTAACGATCACAGGAATCCTAAAAAATTATAACAAGTTTCTAAAAATTATATTTAGGCTAGTTTACTAATTATTATATTAAATATTGATTAATCACTAATTAAACTATTTAAATTATAAAAACTAAAAGATGAAAAGTAGAAATTATAATAAAATTCCTAAAATTATTTTATAACTTTTAAAAGCTAGGAAAAATATAAAAACTAGGGTTTACTTTATAAAAACTAATTTTGCTATTTAATACTTAGTTATTAATTAATTATTAATAAAACTAATATTAAATCTAATTAATACCAAAAACAATATAAAATTCTGGAAAAATTTCTAAAAATACTTTAATATAAAATAAAATTAATAAAAATATAAAATTGCAAAGTGCTTAATAAAAAGCTAAAAAGGAAAATTAAAAAGTTAAATTATATTAAATAGAAACTATCACTTATTTTCAAATTGATTTTTTTGGATTTTTCTTTTACAAAACTATTTTATACCTAAAAACATACAACTTTTACAAAAACAACTTTTTTAGAACTTAAAAATAAGCCAAATGCAAGATTAAAAGCTTGACAGTTGACTTTCTTTGACCAAACCTAGAAATAAGCTCAAATGAGCTTATGTGGGGTCCACAATGGTCGATTCTGATTCAAAAGAGTTAAATGGACTTATACAAGCTAGAAAAAACAAACTAATAACACTGATAAGCCAAATAGCACAGGAATAAGCACTTGGAATTTTTTATTTCACACAGAAAGGGGACAGAGGTTAGGTGATTTCAGGTGGGGTCCACTGAGCTTGAGCTCAAAAGCAAGCTCAAACCTTGAAGGTGGCTAGGAGGAGGGTTGAAAGAACCCAAGATGGGGTTGTGGGACCCACTGTGGTGGCCAGAAAGAACCACCAAAGTGGTGGTGGTGGTGTGGTGATCTGCTACACAGGGGAAATGAATCCCCCTGCAGGTGTGTTTGGAGGGGTGTGGGACCCATAGCAAAAATCTTAAAAATAAAATGAAGGTGGGAACTCAAAGTTCAGCTGGGAGATTGTAACATGTGAAAGTTTCAAACTGTAATACCAAGTACAAAAATCAAAAGAATTCATGCCATTTTGAACTTTTTTCCTGGTTGCAAATTTGACTTTTTTGAGATTTATGCCTAAGTTGACTTTCATGAGATTTGAATGCTTCTAGATTACTGATTTGGTTGTAACAAGCTAAAATAAAACTAGTTTGAGCTAAAATAGCAACTACTAAACTGAAATGGTGACCTTTGGAACCAAGAACCCAAACAGTGGACTGTTAATGGGAATCACAGGGTCATTTTGACTTATAGATGAACAAGGATAGAATCTCATGACTAAAATGACTTAATATTATCTAATGTGAGTTACTCCCACAGAAAGTGACAGCAAAACCTCCCTGGAACACAGTGAATGGTGCTATACCAAACACCCCTAAAGTGGACTGACTTGGTGTTTTCTAAAGCAAATCAAAAACCTAATTCATGAAACTGAGTTTTTAACTTATCTTGAAATTAAGCAAGCACAAATGAACTGAAATAAGCATTAGTTAAGTAGTTGTACAGTGAAAGCCAAAAAATGGAATTATAGCTTACCAATGATTTTCAAGTACAGAACTGAGAATCAAGGCTTAATACCACATCCTAAAGCTTCCCAAGAAGCTCTAAACCCAAGGAAATCCAGAGTTCACCATTCTTCTTGCTTCCATCTTCTTACACACAGATTTTTTATTTTTCTTTATTTTTCTTGTATTTTTGAGTATTTTTGAATTTTGAAGTAAAACTAGTTTGGATACTTACTGAGCTTACAAAAGCTTATGATTAAACTAAAATGAGTGTAACGGAACAGTAAACAAGAGCATTTAACAGTTTTTAAGCTAGCATGAGATTTTGAGCAATATTTTATGAAAACTGATTTAAGCACTATGAACTTGAATCATTTGTAGAAAACTAGAAGGGGGGGGGGGGTTGAATAGTTTTACATCTTTTTAATTTGTTATAAAAGATTGTTTGGAAGTTTTCTTTGTTTTCAAAAATATAGATTCGATGCTATATGAAATCAAGTCATGCACAATATGAACAACACTAAATATGTACGATAAATCAATAATAATGTAAGTAAAGAAATAGATGAGAGTTGGAAAGATCGAACCGCGAGACAAGAGATTTATAGTGGTTCGGCTACAAGGTCACCTTCCTTGCCCTACTCCACTCCCCGAGCACCTAACTCGAGAGTTTTCTTCACTATGTCAACAAGCTCCCTTATGGCGGAGAAAACCTTACACACCAATTTACACACCACAACTTCGTCACAACTTATTCACACCTTCTACACAACTATTTCACACCTATTCACTACTTAATCACACCACTTCTTTACACCTATTTTCTACACACCAATCTTCTTCACACCTATCTTCTACACACCAATGTTCTTCACAACTATCTTCTACACACCAATCTTCTTCCTAACTTTTCTTCTTCACAACTAACTACTAACCAATCACACTATATATTTATCTAACTAAACTATCTTCTAACCAATATTCACAACTAATCACACAATGAAATGAATATAATGATGATGCTCTAACAACTTAGATGTGGAGATCACAACAAGTTGTAATACTTCTTGTCTTGAGGGATAGAAGTATTCTTCTCTTGCACTTGATAGGATGATCTTTGGATCACTTTGAAACAAAGATTTAAGAATATATGATCAAAGGATTTAGAGATTGGAAATGGAGATCTAGAACAGAAAGTTTTGGAGTGCAAAAGGTGAGAAAAATTCCAGATTTAAGGTGGTATTTATAGGCAATAGATTCTGACAGAGGAGCGTGGCCGGTCCCCTTAAATCAAGGCCGGCCCCCTTAAAATTAAGGGGATCGCCCCTTATAATTAAGGGGGCCGCCCAGCTGTAACGACCATAATTTTTGTTTTTTAGTGGGGAAAGTTTATTTGGTGAAAAACTAACTGATTTTTGTTGAAAATTTGAATTCATATATTTAGTATGAATAAAACATTTTTCTTTATTACCAAAAGTGTTTTTCAAAAATATATAATATGTTTATATAAATAAATAAACTTTGTAATACTTAATTAAATTTCCCTTTGATCATAAATTGCACTAAATACTTTGTTTATTCATACCTTAAGTGATTTGGATGTAAAGAGAAAATGTTAATAACTAAATACTTGTTTAAGTCACAAGTTTTAGTTCTATGAGTTTATATTTTGTAATAATCAAAACATAGAGATATTGATAATATGTTAATAATGTTTTTAGGCATTATTTATGTCAACAATCTCCCCCTTTTTGATTATTACAAAATCTGAAACTCAATAAATCTAAAATTTGTTTTTAGACAAGTATTATAGAGTTTGCATTTCTCTTCTCCCCCTTTTTGTAAAATCAAAAAGGTTAAGCCGAGTAAGCTTCGTGAAAGAAGTTTAAACGGGTAGAATTCTCCCCCTTGATGTATGCTCCCCCTCATTTGAGATCACCAAGGGAATGAGCTATGGAAATCTTGGCTACACAAAATATTTGATGAGAACAAGACACATATACATGCAAAGCAATAATTATGCAAATAAAAATAGATTCATTAAAGCATCATAGAAATGTTTAGTATTACAACATTCAATATGCTTAAAGCATATTGATTACAATAAAACAAAAGAAAGGACATAGTCCTATATTGCCTAAGAGAGAACTTGGACTTGCTTGCAACCCATGGTTGATTATTTTATTTGCTTGAAGGAGAACATAAGCATAAAACTTAGTTGTTAGATGGAGAGGGATATGGAGTGGGGTATGGAGCGGAAGAGGTGGATCTTACGATGTTGTATCGTATTAAGGGTGGTATGTGATGAGGACGAGTGAGGAGATATTCAATCCAAGAAATATCTTCACTCAAGTATAGAATTTGTTTTTGAAGGAAGATGCAACAAGGGAAATAGTGAGTGTGGTTTGTAACTTTATCCAAGTTGAGAGAGTGAGGTAGGCAATTGTTGTAGGGTGATGATGGAGGTTGCCCTTTGTTGCGTTGTGCAAGATGCATGGCATTGAGATCACTAAGATCATGGATTTGGGATATTTCATCACGGAACTTTTGCTTTTCCGTGGCAATGCGGAGAGAGTCATTGTGTTGATATGGATGAATTGGGTTGGTGTAGTTGGAATTGAAGTTGGATGGTTGATCAAACTTGTATGGATCATTATAAATGGTTGGAGGATGAGATGAGTGGTTTGGCATAAAGGAAGATGTTTGGCCAATGTTGTATGGTTTGTAAAGAGGATCAAATGAATGTCCTTGTGAATTTGGTGTAAAGTTTGGGAAGTAAGTGGTTGGAGGTGTTGAGTGATTTCCAACTTCATTGGTTATGATGGATTTGTTTCGAGGGCTTTTTCTTCGCCAAACGGGTTTTTCCGTCATTCTTGCAAGCCCTGAGGCTTTTGGTTTTGGTTTGTTTGGAGAAGTCATGAAGGGATGAATAGAGAGAGTGGAAGATTGGGGATATTTATAGTGTAAGATTTGTGTGTTTATGGATGGATAAAGTTTGTTTGGGAGATTAGGACAAAATGTGTTGGTGAAAAATGGGAAATGTAGGTTGAAATGAGCTAAAAAGCAGAAAAGATTCTGTAAATCCGTCCAGCAGATGGCCGGTCCCCTTAATTAGGGGGCGGTCCCCTTAAAATTAAGGGGGCCGCCTTACATAATTAAGGGGGCCGCCCATCTGATGGTTCCCAGATTGCCAGAAAAGGGTTTTTGGCAGAAAATTTGCAGAAAGGTTGTGTTTTTGGATTTGGATTCAAGCAAGTTCAATTCCTTTAGGCAATATAGCATCTAATCTAATCAAGATATAGCATGCATGCAAAAACACTTAAGCAAAAGAGAAAATAAGCAACACATAATATGCTAAAAGAGACAAATAAAGGCAAGAGCACTTAAACTTCCTAAGGCAACTATCTTAGATCAAAGGCAAAGGCAACTAGTGAGTCAAAAATCTAGTGATGAAACAAGATGACAATGTTATGAGTGATATTGTCCTAGTGTGTGCCTATATGCAACAAATGTGGAGTTGTGATTGTTTCGACTTCTAAATGCAAAAAAAAAATTTCTTAAGAAACAATCCAAAATCTCCTTGATTCGATTTTTGCTCGATCATGAATGTCAAAGATATATATTAAATTATATACCTTGACGATTTATGTGAGAGTTTATGCATGATTTTGGAAGAAAAATGTTTTTAGCATTAGTCAACAATGCAAGGAAAATGATGTTCATGTGATTCCTAGTTGTGAGAATGTTTTAAAAAAAATTTGATTGGGTTTTACAAAAGAGTATATGCAAAAAAAAATAGTATTTCCCAATCTTTAATTTTGTGCGAAACGGATTCCTAGACTCAGAAATGGAGAAGTGGAAGAAAAGTAAATCTTATGCAAAACAAAATTTTTTTTTTGAATTCAATAGAATTTAGTCAACTTTTTCCATCATTCCTAATCCTAGATGCAAGTGATTGAATAATTCACGCTTAAGGGGTTTAGTGAATATATCCGCAATGTTATCTTCCGATGCAACTTTTTCTATAGATATGTTCCCTTTTTGTACATTATCCCTAAGAAAGTGGTGGCGTATTTCTATATGTTTAGTTCTAGAGTGTTGCACCGGATTTTTACTTAAATCTATCGCACCTTTGTTATCGCACATAATGGGAACGTTTTCTAACCTAATGCCATAGTCTATAAGAGCTTGTTTCATCTATAGTGCTTGTTGACATTCCTTTCCAGCGCTTACATATTCGGCTTCGGTGGTAGAAATAGCAAGAGCGGTTTGCTTCTTCGAAAACCAAGATGTTAGACAACATCCCATAAACGTGCAAATACCGCTAGTGCTTTTTCTATCTACGTAGTCTCCCGCATGATCCGAATCCGCATAGACGATGGTTTCTATGCCGGATCCCTTAGGATACCATAATCCTAAGTGTATAGTGCCTTTAATGTATCGGAAGATACGCTTAACCGCTTCTAGGTGAGAGGTTTTGGGATCCTCTTGAAAACGGGCACAAAGGCAGACACTAAACATGATATCGGGTCTACTTGCCGTCAAGTATAGTAAACTACCTATCATTCCTCTATACTTGGTGTTATCTACGGACTCACCTTCATCATCCTTTGTGAGCTTTACTTCCGTAGACATGGGAGTTTTCATGGGTTTTGAGTCTTCTAGGCCAAATTTCTTAAGCATTTCCTTAATGTACTTAGATTGGTTAAAGAATATTCCATCTTCTAATTGTTTTATTTGTAATCCTAGGAAGAAGTTAAGTTCACCCATCATACTCATCTCAAACTCATCATGCATGATTTTGGCAAATTCATCACACATGTCTTGATAAGTCGATCCAAATATAATGTCATCAACATATATTTGAACAATGATGAGATTTGGGTCTTTCCTTTTAGTGAAAAGAGTGTTATCTACCATTCCTATGGAATAATCATGTTTAATAAGGAAAGCTTTTAATCGATCATACCAAGCTTTGGGAGCTTGTTTGAGTCCATACAAAGCTTTCATTAACTTATAAACATAATCAGGTTTTGCGAAGTCAATGAATCCTGGAGGTTGTGCCACATATACCTCGTCATTGATAAAACCGTTAAGGAATGCACTTTTCACGTCCATTTGGAATAACTTAAAATCTAGGGCGCATGCATAGGCAAGTAGTATCCTAATTGATTCTAATCTAGCTACGGGGGCATAAGTTTCGTCATAATCAATTCCTTCTTGTTGATTATAACCTTGGGCAACTAACCTAGCTTTATTCCTAGTAACTACTCCATTTTCATCTAATTTATTCCTATATACCCATTTAGTTCCTATGATGGTCATATTCATTGGATTTGGGACTAATTCCCAAACATCATTTGCCTTAAATTGATTTAATTCTTCTTGCATAGCTATAACCCAACTTTCATCTTTTAAAGCCTCATTAATATTCTTAGGTTCTATTGCTGAGAGGAAACAAAAGAAATTATTTTTATCTTAAGCTTGTGACCTAAGGGTTCTTTGGTTAAGATGTCCTATTATATTATCTAATGGATATGACCTAGATTCTTTAACATTTACAATTTCGTTATTTCCTAAGTTAATGTCTTCATTATCATTTCCTATGGGTTTTGTTTTACTAACCTCAATAGCTTCTTCTTTAACTAAGTCATCATCTTCTAAAGGTAAAGTTTTAGGAGGTGGTGGTGTTTCATCTAATGTTACATTTAGTGATTCTTCTACTTTCATGGAGTGTTTGTTAAGTATTATATATGCTTTACTATTTTGTGAGTATCCTAAAAATATTCCTTCATATGATTTTGGATCAAACTTAGTGAGGTAATCCTTAGTGTTTAGAATATAGCATTTACTTCCAAATACCCTAAAGTAGCTTAAGTTTGGTTTTCTACCTCTTAGTAACTCATAAGGAGTTTTTCCTAGAATTCTCCTAATTGATACCCTATTAATAATATATGTTGAAGTATCTACGGCGTGACACCAAAATTTTTGTGGGATGGATTGTTCATTTAACATTGTTCTACTCATTTCTTGTAGTGACCTATTTTTTCTTTCTACTACACCATTTGATTGAGGAGTACGAGGAGCGGAGAAATTGTAAGATATTCCATTTAAATCACAATATTTTCCGAATTGTACTTCATTGTCAAATTCCCTACCATGGTCCGTCCTAATGGCTACTATTTTGCATCCTAATTTATTTTGAATCATTTTACTAAATTTTTCGAATTTTTCAAAAGCTTCGGTCTTGTCACTTAAAAACCTAGTCCACGTGTATCGTGAGTAGTCATCTACTATTACTAAGGTATATTTGTTTCCTCCATAGCTCCGCACAGCGGATGGACCAAAAAGATCCATATGTAATAGTTCTAGGCACCTAGTAGTGGATACTATATTCTTAGCTTTATGACTAGCATGAACTTGTTTTCCAATTTTACATGCATCACAAAAATGCTTGTCATATTTTAGATTAGGCAAGTTTCTAACTAGTTCCTTAGAGGCCAAAGATTGTATTTGTTGCATGTTAGCATGTCCTAATCTCCTATGCCACAATGTGGAGTTCTCGTCTAGGGTCGTTAGGCATATCCTATCCTCAGGTTTGTTTCCTAGTTTCAAAACATATATGCCTCCTTTCCTAATTCCTCTACCTATAATTTTTCCATTCTTAACTATTTCGCTATCCTCTTCGGTAAAGGTGACTCTACTTTTATTATCACATATTTGTCCTATACTAAGCAAGTTATATGTTAAATTATCTACATGCTCTACATTTTCAATAGTAAGTGAGTCTTGAGAAATCGTACCTTTGCTAATGATTTTTCCACGTAAGTCACTACCGAAAATAACGTTAGCTCCATTATATGCCTTGTAAGTAGAGAATAGCTTGCGGTTCCCCGTCATGTGCCTCGAACATCCGCTATCCTTGATCCATTCGTCAGGCTCCAAGTCAATTCCCAAACATATTTCATCGGTTCCTTTTGCAATAAAACACTTTTCATCTCTTGGCTTTTCTACTTCTTCTTTGTCACTATCACTCCATGTTCCACTAACAAATGCGCCTTGATTTTCATAACTCGGCGGCTTTAGACATTCGCCAATGAGATGATCTGGACTTCCACATCTAAAGCACTTTCTTTTCCCGTATTTGTCACTTCTATTTCTTTGGAACGGTTTTCTTTTGTCTCGTGATGATCTAGTGAATCTTCCTCGTCTCTTGAAGAATTTCTTGAATTCTCTTACGGCCATTGCATATTCTTCGTCTTCACTTTCGTCACTTGAATCATCATCATCACTAGGTTCCTTTTTGGCTTTTAGAGCAATGGATTTGGTTTGTTCTTTCTTGACTTTGACCGTTTCCGAATCTCTTCATATAATTTCTTCATGTACCTTCAAGTTGCCAATAAGATCATCTAGTGATAATGTCATCAAGTTCTTTGATTCTTCAATTGCCGTGACCTTAGCTCGCCATTTCGGATGCAATGCCCTAAGAAATTTCCAAACACAATTTTTACTAGAAAATGTCTCATCAAGTGCTTTTAAACTTGTGATAATAGTGTTAAATTTAGCAAAAGCATTATCAATTGATTCCTCTTCCGAAATCGTAAATTGTTCATATTGTTGTACAAGAAGATCTATTTTGTTATCTTTAACTTGACTATTACCTTGGTGAGTAATTAGTAAAGAATCCCAAATTTCTTTTGCGGTTTTACACATAAAAATTCTTTCATAATCTTTGCGTGGTAACGCATTATAAATGACCATTTTAGCCTCATTATTTTTTGATAGTTTCTTTTTCAAATCATCATTTTGTTTTTCAAAAGTTACAATTTCATCCATTTTAGTTTCAACATTATATTGAATAGGGGGAAAAATCACCAAAGGTAATAATATGCCAAAGATCAAGATCTTTTGATTTCACATAAGTTTCGAATCTATTTTTCCAATATAAAAATCCATCACTTTCAAATAGTGGTGGTCTTTGCATAGATTGCCCTTCTAAATATTTTAAAGATTCCATAGATCGTTACAAGTTTTAAAATACAATATATTTTAAAAGATCTTGTTAGACGTGGCTCTGATACCAATTGTGGAAAACTAGAAGGGGGTTGAATAGTTTTACGTCTTTTTAATTTGTTATAAAAGATTGTTTGAAAGTTTTCTTTGTTTTCAAAAATATAGATTCGATGCTATATGAAATCAAGTCATGCACAATATGAACAACACTAAATATGTACGATAAATCAATAATAATGTAAGTAAAGAAATAGATGAGAGTTGGAATGATCGAACCGCGAGACAAGAGATTTATAATGGTTCGGCTACAAGGTCACCTTCCTTGCCCTACTCCACTCCCCGAGCACCTAACTCGAGAGTTTTCTTCACTATGTTAACAAGCTCCCTTATGGCGGAGAAAACCTTACACACCAATTTACACACCACAACTTCGTCACAACGTATTCACACCTTCTACACAACTATTTCACATCTATTCACTACTTAATCACACCACTTATTCACACCTATCTTCTACACACCAATCTTCTTCACACCTATCTTCTACACACCAATCTTCTTCACAACTATCTTCTACACACCAATCTTCTTCCTAACTTTTCTTCTTCACAACTAACTACTAACCAATCACACTATATATTTATCTAACTAAATTATCTTCTAACAAATATTCACAACTAATCACACAATGAAATGAATATAATGATGATGCTCTAACAACTTAGATGTGGAGATCACAACAAGTTGTAATACTTCTTGTCTTGAGGGATAGAAGTATTCTTCTCTTGCACTTGATAGGATGATCTTTGGATCACTTTGAAACAAAGATTTAAGAATATATGATCAAAGGATTTAGAGATTGGAAATGGAGATCTAGAACAGAAAGTTTTTGAGTGCAAAAGGTGAGAAAAATTCCAGATTTAAGGTGGTATTTATAGGCAACAGATTCTGACAGAGGAGCGTGGCCGGTCCCCTTAAATCAAGGCCGGCCCCCTTAAAATTAAGGGGAACGCCCCTTATAATTAAGGGGGCCGCCCAGCTGTAACGGCCAGAATTTTTGTTTTTTAGTGGGGAAAGTTTATTTGGTGAAAAACTAACTGATTTTGGTTAAAAATTTGAATTCATATATTTAGTATGAATAAAACATTTTTCTTTATTACCAAAAGTTTTTTTCAAAAATATATAATATGTTTATATAAATAAATAAACTTTGTAATACTTAATTAAATTTCCCTTTGATCGTAAAATGCACTAAACACTTTGTTTATTTATACCTTAAGTGATTTGGATGTAAAGAGAAAATGTTAATAACTAACTACTTGTTTAAGTCACAAGTTTTAGTTCTATGAGTTTATATTTTATAATAATCAAAACATAGAGATATTGATAATATGTTAATAATGTTTTTAGGCATTATTTATGTCAACATCATTGATTAAATTAACTTTAAATTACATTAATGAAACTGAGAATACACTTGGAAATCTAAAATCAATACTTAAAAAGCTAGTTTACACTAATTCGACAATACTAAATTACACTAAAACTATTCTAAACTAACTACTACTTCTGTTTTCCTTTTTCTTGACTTAAATAAGCATTGAAGTATCCCTCTGTCTTTCCCATCTTGTTCTGAGCCATTGGATGATGCAAACCATTCTTGACCTTTGATTTAAATTTGGCGGGAAAAATTAACTTGGCAGGTAATGGGGTTTGGTAAGGGTATCAAGTGATGTTTGGTTATTAGTGGATGAGGAGGGGGACAAGAGTGGAGGATGGTGAGGAATTTGTGGAAAAGTGGAGGTGATTGGAGGGGGGACACAGTGCAGGGAATGGGAGATGGGGATGGTGAACAGTGTTTGGTGTTTGGGTTGACCGTTTGACCTGAGATATCAAACGGGTGGGTGATGGGCTTTTGGTAGGCTAGGGTGTGGGCTGGATTAGGGTGTTGGTTGGTTTGTTTGTTTGTTTAGGATTAAGGTCCATTTGGTTGTAGATAATAAAAAACACAAGGACCATATTTGTATTTTCTGAAACATGAGGGGCTGAATTTGCCCACTTTCCAAATTATAATCCCAAGGGTCATTTTTTGCCACACTTTAATGATACAAGGACCTTTGTATTTTATTTTCCAAAATTTAAACACCTAGAGACTAAATCTGCCAAAATTCAAACTTGAGGGACCAAACATGTAATTTTCCTCAAACTTTCCACCCAAGTACCATTATTGCCAAAATAAGTAACCAAGGGACCACAAGTGATAATTTCCAAAATTTGAAATCCCCTGACCATTTCAGTCAATTTTGAAACTCTAGGGACCAAACTGTAAATTCTCAAAACTTTTGAAATTTTTCACCAAAGGACTAAGTATGACAACTAATGATTTTAAAATGACCTTTGGTGATAATTTTCCATATTTTGAATGACCAGGGACTAGCTTTGACATTTTTTATGAAAGTTGGGGGACTGAAAGTGCCAATTTTGCAAACTTTGTACGTTTTTCATCTGTTTTTACTCTTTTTGCATCTAAAACATATAAAACACAATTTTGAAATATTTTCAGTATTTTGATGCATTTCTGAGTGTTTTTTTATGTTTTGCAGTTCAGATTTGACCAAAAATGATGAGTGTTTGAGCACTCATCAATCCCCCACACTAAACTATTGCTAGTCCCTAGCAATAAACTGTTTTGAAAACTTAATGGATTTTAATCTCTTTACTAAAAGCCATTACTTCTGGAGTAGCCAAATGTTTCAGTTCATGTAAGAACTCCGGTCCACCTGATAACCATGTGATTTTGAGCAAACCACCAGCTGTCAACGGATTTGATTTGTCTTTACCAGAAGCCGTTTGCTTCTGGACTAGCCAACTCTTGATGGACATAGTCAACATCTTGGTGAGCAGATTACCAATTATGGTTTTTCCACTGCCTTTACCACAAGCCATAATCTTGCGGCTAGCCAACTCTTTCACTTTTTAGGATATGGCGAGTTGGGATACCATACAATTTTGGGCAAACTGTAAGCCGTCAACGAATTTGATATATCTTTACCAAGAGCCGTTTGCTCCTGGATTAGCCAATCCTTTTGTCGTTTAGACATGGCGGACTGATAACCATAAAAAATTTTGAACTCAAGTGAAAATTTTTAAAATTTTTGCCAAAAACGGGGGTACTAGATAGTAAAATGTGATAAAATTCGCTAGAATACCCCCCACACTTAGAATGCATACTGTCCTCATTATTCAAAATCCCGGCTATTATGCCGACTCTTTGAACGTTAAAGGGCAACATTACAAGCTAAATGTGGAAACACCATTTTTCACTTTGTTTTATTTATTGATATGTATACATGGTAACAACGGCAGAGGCGACGCCCCCACACTTAGGGTGAAAACCCTACAAGCATGCTACTGTTTTTGTTTACCGAGTCGCTAGCTTGACTCGACCCCGAATTCATTTGTTCTTGGGGAAGCATGATGTGGAAAAGACAATCTCCATCAGACTTTCATTCAAGATGTTTGGACAAACATTTGAAGCACGTGAAAGTTCCACACCGATGAGATATAATCCCGGCTCAAGATAATGGTAAATGAAAATGCCGGTATCAAAGATGGTATCTTCATTCCCGAAGGAGTGAAGAAGAGAAGAAGTCACCTTATAGGTGAAGAAAAGGAAGAAAACCATGATGAAAATCATGATTTGATCTTCTTCCTCGAGATCAGGCTCATTAGCCTGAATTTGGATTTCAAGGGTTAAGCTCAAAAAACATCCCGGGAGGGAGGGTGGGAATTTGAAAATCCTCATGATTGGGTGCATCTCCCCCCGGGCTATCATACTCCGGAGGAGTCATGATATGATGAGTGAGTTCACCGGAGAACTCCTCATGAATAGAATTATTCACAAGATGTGAATCTGTGAATTCATGTTCCGTTGTGGACTCATCACAATCCTCGTTCTGAATATCAAAGAGTGGATTATCAGAAATCAAAATGAATTCAGAGTCGAATTCAAATAGAGGATTGGTGAGAGTAGTTTTGAATGCTTCGGGAACAAAATGATTATCATTCTCTGTTGGACTGTTGGGATCAGAAGTGAGTGACGGATCATGATATAGGAGACTTTCAATTTCTCCCAGATCGGCTTCGAAATCAAGGAGACCATCATCACTTCCCGTTGAAAGTGGATTGATGTGAGTAAGTTCATTGGCGATCTCCTCAAGAAGAGGATCAGCATCAGACTGTGGGAGTGATGCCTCAATATACTTAATGTCTCCATGAGATGTACAATCATCATTAAAATCTGAGAAAGTCTCAAAATGATCGTTTGAACACTCAAGAGGGGAAGGAAGATCACACATATGCTCAAGAATTCCCTGTGACTCTCTTGGGATTGGGATAAGGTTCTCAACACTAGACTTTATGAATTCGTCCGATTCCTTTTCAGGAACAGTGTCAAGATGCTCGTCCCCCATGCTCAGAGAGTGAGTGGGAACCTCAAGTGTGATAGCAGTTGTTTGAGATGAAATCTCAACTGCTGGGATATCCACTGATGAACTTGATGAAGCTTTGTAAAATTGAAGGATATCAAGTGTATCTTCATCATCACTGTCATCAGGAATAAAACGAAACAGAGAGCTAGATCTGGCTGCTTTTTCTTTTGCAATTGATTCCCTAACAGATTTTTCATAGGCATCTTGGGAATTTATTCTAGCAGTCTGCTCTTCAGCTAGCAATTCTTTCATGGATTTTTGATGAGTGTCTTTTTGGGCAAAGTCTTTAACTAAACCCTTAAGCTCATCAAGTATTTCCAGTACATTTTGCATTTCTGGAAGAAGTGCTTGATTCATTTGGTACTGTGGAGGTTGGTCATAATAAGGTGTGTCAACATTGTCACAAAGATATGGATTCCCCGTTTGACAATTTGAGATGAAGTGTGGACCTCCACAGTAATCACAACAGTAAAACTGTTGAGTCTGGACTGGTGAATCATATGGGTATTGGATATAACCAAAGTTCTGAGTATCACCGGAAAACTGTTCATAGACAAACGTTTTTCCGGCTTGACACTCAAATCCTTGGTGAGGACCTCCACAAAACTCACACAGATATGTCAGTATCTCATGATGTGGTGGCTGGTACAATGAATCAGATGTGTCATGGTAAGGATAGGGAGCTTGGTTATAGACAGACCCATCTCCTGACTCAACCATGCTACAGCCGGGACAATTCCCACCATTATGAAGACCACCACACCATTGGCAACCGAAATGGTGTGGATACGACATAGGTAAGAATCAAAGGTTTACAGAGGGGTAGGGATGAAGAATCAAAGATGTGAGAGGGTAAAGATGGATATTTTTGGATTTTTGAATAAACATTTTGTACAAATAAGAAAGAAAATGTTTTTGTGTTTTTTGTGTTCGTTGAAAACTGATTTTAAAATGTTTTCGTGAACTGTTTTCTTTTTATAAGATAAGAAAATATGAACAAGGATGGTAAATATACAAAGGATTGTATTCCAAAAGCACTAATCAACAAACTGTGTTAGAAAAACGCGCACAACCTCCCCAGCAGCGGCGCCAAATTTTTATTGGCTCCAAACGGTCAACCTAATTGACCAGGTGATGGTCAACCAAGTCAAACTGCCTAGAGTCAATGCTCCGCGGAATATAGTGGTTTCCCCGGGTCGTTATGTCCCGACGAGGTGTGCAAAGGTATTAAACAGATCTGTGATCGGGTAAATTTGGACAAGAAAGGGTTTTGTGATTGGTTAGACTAAGGAATCTATAAGGAAATTGTTTAAATAAGCTATATGAACAAGACTGTAAAAGTAGAAAAACCAGAAATGTTTAAAACCTAAAAACGTGTACGTTCAGTTTAAATTTACGCGAACGTACAAAATAAAAAGTAAAAACTGAAATCTGAAAACCCACAGGGGGTGAAAATGACTTTTTTACAAACCTAAGGTTAAAAGAAAAATTTTTAGAAAAAGAAAACTAATTTTTACACTAATTACTTATTTATTATTAATTAAATACTAATTATTAATATTTAAATAACTTAAATACAATATAATTTTATTTAAATACTAGAAAAGTGAAAATTAAATTTCTAAAATTGTAAAATAACTAAAAACTAATTTTAAAATTAAAAATATGTCTTTTTGTCTTTTTGTGGATTTTTCTATTAATTAATTACTAATTAAATATTAATTACCTAATTAAATTAATTGAAATTATTAATAATACTAAAAAGACTTAGAAAATTATAGAAAAATTTACAAATCTATTTAACCATCACAGGAATCCTAAAAAATTATAAAAAGTTTCTAAAAATTATATTTAGGCTAGTTTACTAATTATTATATTAAATATTGATTAATCACTAATTAAACTATTTAAATTATAAAAACTAAAATATGAACAGTGGCAATTATAAAAAAATTCTTAAAATTATTTTATAACTTATAAAAGCTAGAAAAAATATAAAAACTAGGGTTTACATTATAAAAACTAATTTTGCTATTTAATACTTATTTATTAATTAATTATTAATAAAACTAATATTAAATCTAATTAATACCAAAAACAATATAAAATTCTGGAAAAATTTCTAAAAATACTTTAATATAAAATAAAATTAAGAAAAATATAAAATTGCAAAGTGCTTAATAAAAAGCTAAAAAGGAAAATTAAAAAGTTAAATTACATTAAATAGAAACTATCACTTATTTCTAAATTGATTTTTCTGGATTTTCTTTTACAAAACTATTTTATACCTAAAAACATACAACTTTTACAAAAACAACTTTTTTAGAACTTAAAAATAAGCCAAATACAAGCTTAAAAGCTTGACAGTTGACTTTCTTTGACCAAACCAAGAAATAAGCTCAAATGAGCTTATGTGGGGTCCACAATGGTGGATTCTGATTCAAAAGAGTTAAATGGACTTATACAAGCTAGAAACAACAAACTAATAACACTGATAAGCCAAATAGCATAAGAATAAGCACTTGGAATTTTTTTTTCACACAGAAAAGGGACAGAGGTTAGGGGTGATTTCAGGTGGGGTCCACTGAGCTTGAGCTCAAAAGCAAGCACAAACCTTGAAGGTGGCTAGGAGGGGGATTGAAAGAACCCAAGGTGGGGTTGTGGGACCCACTGTGGTGGCCAGAAAGAACCACCAAAGTGGTGGTGGTGGTGTAGTTATCTGCTGCACAAGGGAGATGAATCCCCCTGCAGGTGTGTTTGGAGGGGTGTGGGACCCACAACAAAAATCTTAAAAATAAAATGAAGGTGGGAACTCAAAGTTTAGCTGGGAGATTGTAACATGTGAAAGTTCCAAACCCTAATACCAAGAACAAAAATCAAAAGAATTCATGCCATTTTGAGCTTTTTTCCTGGTTGCAAATTTGACTTTTTTGAGATTTATGCCTAAGTTGACTTTTTTGAGATTAATGATTTGGTTGTAACAAGCTAAAATAAAACTAGTTTGAGCTAAAATAGCAACTACTAAACTGAAATGGTGACCTTTGGAACCAAGAACCCAAACAGTGGACTGTTAATGGGAATCACAGGGTCATTTTGACTTATAGATGAACAAGGACAGAATCTTATGACTAGAATGACTTAATATTATCTAATGTGAGTTACTCCCACAGAAAGTGACAGCAAAACCTCCCTGGAACACAGTGAATGGTGCTATACCAAACACCCCTAAAGTGGACTAACTTGGTGTTTTCTAAAGCAAATCAAAAACCTAATTCATGAAACTGAGTTTTTAACTTATCTTGACATTAAACAAGCACAAATGAACTGAAAAAAGCACTAGTTAAGTAGTTGAACAGTAAAAGCCAAAAAAATGGAATTATAGCTTACTAATGATTTTCAAGTACAGAATTGAGAATCAAGGCTTAATACCACAACCTAAAGCTTCCCAAGAAGCTCTAAACCCAAGGAAATCCAGAGTTCACCATTCTTCTTGCTTCCATCTTCTTACACACTGATTTTTTTATTTTTCTTTATTTTTCTTGTATTTTTGAGTATTTTTGAATTTTGAAGTAAAACTGGTTTGGATACTTACTGAGCTTACAAAAGCTTATGATTAAACTAAAATGAGTGTAATAGAACAGTAAACAAGAGCATTTAACAGTTTTTAAGCTAGCATGAGATTTTGAGAAATATTTTATGAAAACTGATTTAAGCACTAAGAACTTGAATCATTTGTGGAAAACTAGAAGGGGGTTGAATAGTTTTACGTCTTTTTAATTTGTTATAAAAGATTGTTTGAAAGTTTTCTTTGTTTTCAAAAATATAGATTCGATGCTATATGAAATCAAGTCATCCACAATATGAACAACACTAAATATGTACGATAAATCAATAATAATGTAAGTAAACAAATAGATGAGAGTTGGAAAGATCGAACCGCGAGACAAGAGATTTATACTGGTTCGGCTACAAGGTCACCTTCCTTGCCCTACTCCACTCCCCGAGCACCTAACTCGAGAGTTTTCTTCACTATGTCAACAAGCTCCCTTATGGCGGAGAAAACCTTACACACCAATTTACACACCACAACTTCATCACAACTTATTCACACCTTCTACACAATGCAGGGAATGGGAGATGGGGATGGTGAACAGTGTTTGGTGTTTGGGTTGACCGTTTGACCTGAGATATCAAACGGGTGGGTGATGGGCTTTTGGTGGGCTAGGGTGTGGGCTGGATTATGGTGTTGGTTGGTTTGTTTGTTTGTTTAGGATTACGGTCCATTTGGTTGTAGATAATAAAAAACACATGGACCATATTTGTATTTTCTGAAACATGAGGGGCTGAATTTGCCCACTTTCCAAATTATAATCCCAAGGGTCATTTTTTGCCACACTTTAATGATAGAAGGACCTTTGAATTTTATTTTCCAAAATTTAAACACCCAGGGACTAAATCTGCCAAAATTCAAACTTGAGGGACCAAACATGTAATTTTCCTCAAACTTTCCACCCAAGTACCATTCTTGCCAAAATAAGTAACCAAGGGACCACAAGTGATAATTTCCAAAATTTGAAATCCCAAGGACCATTTCTGTCAATTTTGAAACTCTAGGGACCAAACTGTAAATTCTCAAAACTTTTGAAATTTTTCACCAAAGGACTAAATATGACAACTTATGATTTTAAAATGACATTTGGTGATAATTTTCCATATTTTGAATGACAAGGGACTAGCTTTGACATTTTATGAAAGTTGGGGGACTGAAACTGCCAATTTTGCAAACTTTGTACGTTTTTCATCTGTTTTTACTCTTTTTGCATCTAAAACATATAAAACACAATTTTGAAATATTTTCAGTATTTTGATGCATTTCTGAGTGTTTTTGTATGTTTTGTAGTTCAGATTTGACAAAAAATGATTAGTGTTTGAGCACTCATCAGTATGCTACCAAATCAAGAGGTGAATCCTTAGGATACCATAGGCCCAATTTGGGTTGATGCCTTAGATACCTAAAAATCCTCTTCACTTCATTGAGATGTGATTCTTTGGGACATACTTGGAATCTTGCACAGGCACATACAACAAACATAATATCAGGCCTTGAAGCTGTAAGGTACATCAATGAACCAATCATTGATCTGTACAAGTGAACATCTACTTCTTTTCCATTTTCATCCTTCAACAAAGGTTTGTTGGATTCCATGGTTGTCTTAGCAGGCTTAGCATCTTCAAATCCAAACTTCTTCAAAATGTCATTGACATACTTATCCTGACTAATAAATATGTCATCTTCCTTTTGTACAACTTGCAGATCCAAGAAGAAGGTGAGTTCTCCCATTGAACTCATTGCAAACTTATCCTTCATAAGCTTCTCAAAATCAATACACATAGCTCGGTTTGTAGAACCAAAGATGATGTCATCAACATATATTTGGACCAGCAAAATATCATCTTTTTGTCTTTTGAGAAACAAGGTCTTGTCAATCTTTCCTCTACTAAACCGAGAATCTAACAAATATGTTGACAAGGTATCATACCAAGCTCTGGGAGCTTGATGTAAACCATACATTGATCTATTCACCTTGTAAACTTTGTTAGGATAATCAGGGTCTTCAAAACCAGGTGGTTGAGACACATAAACTTCTTCTGTAATGGTCCCATACAGAAAAGCACTCTTTACATCCATCTAATATACCACAAAATCCTTGTAAGAAGCATAAGCCAAGAATAGTCTAATGGCTTCTAATCTTGCCACTGGTGCAAATACTTCATCATACTCAAGGCCTTCTTGTTGTGTGTATCCTTGTGCTACTAACCTTGCTTTATTTCTGATGACTATGCCCCTTTCATCTCTTTTACATCTGAAAACCCATTTAGTGCCAATCACTCTTTTCCCATTTGGCAAATCAACCAAAGTCCATACTTCTTGTAGATTGAATTGCAGAAGCTCATCTTGCATTACTTCCACCCAACTTGCTTCTTGTAAGGCTTTGTAAGTATTCTTGGGTTCAATTTGAGACAGAAAACAAGCAAACAAACAGTTTTGTAGATCTTTGTGACTGTTTCTTTGATGCAGAGATCTTGCAAAGAAACTTTGATGTTGAAGATCTTTCAGCTCTTTAGTCATTTTTCTTGTTTGAACAGATGATGTTGGATCACTAAGAATTTGTTCTTTTGGATGATCCTTGTGAACTCTTGTAGTAGTAGTGGGACTAACAGGAATGTTGACTTCCAAATTAGTAATGTCTGCATCAGCTCCAAATAATTTACCATTAAGAGCTTCATCATCTTTATCATAGTAAATATTTTCTAGAGGAGGCATATTTGGATCATCAGGATAGTTTGGATCAGCAAAAGATTTATCCTGAGTGTTCAAAGAAGAGTTAGTAGACTTGGCAGCAGAATTGGTTGAAGTAGTAGTTGCTTGTTTTGGTCTAGCAGTAGAGTCTTCTGAGTCAGCAGTAGAGTCTTCTGGCCTTGTAGGTGAGACATCTTCTTTGAAATTTGATCTTTCTGAAAGTGAAGTAAAGTTGGACCAATCTTTAATTTCTCAACCAAAACAAAATCTTCCTGTGGTTTGTTAGTGTCAACACTAGCAATAACTGGTACATAATTCATTGTTTTGGCAAGAATATCAACATTAAATAACCATTCTGGTCCCTTTCCTTCAGCATTAGATGTGTTCTCACTAAACTTGATATGCAAATTCTCCTCTACATGTTTGGTTCTCTTATTGTATACCCTGAAAGCTTTACTATTCACAGAGTAACCAACCAAGTATCCTTCATCAGCTTTTTCTTCAAATTTGCCTAACTGATCTTTAGTGTTCAAAATGGTAGCAGGACATCCAAATGGTTTAGGAAAATCAATCATTGGTTTCTTTCCATGAAATAACTCATATGGAGTCTTGTTGTGAGGCTTAACTACCTTACTTCTGTTTTGCACAAAACATGCAGTGTTTACAGCTTCAGCCCAAAAAGGTATAGGTAGTTTAGAGTCAAATAACATTGTTCTTGTAGCCTCAATCAGTGTCCTGTTTCTTCTCTCTACAACACCATTCTGTTGTGGTGTTCTTGCAACACTATACTGTCTTAGAATTCCTTTTCCCACACAGAATTGATTCATCACACTATTCTTGAACTCAGTAACATTGTCACATCTGATTATTTTCACTTTGTGGTTGTCCAAGTTTCCAACTCTGGTAATAAATGCCTTGAGTATCTCTGGGGTTTCATCTTTAGTGGCTAAAAAGAACACCCAAGTAAACCTGCTAAAGTCATCTGTGACAACTAGGCAATATGACTTCTTGTTCAAGCTCTTCACAAAAACAGGCCCAAACAAATCCATGTGAAGTAAATGTAAAGGCTTAGTAATTGTGTTCACAGTCTTGGACTTGAATGAAACTCTGTGTTGTTTACCCTTTTGACAAGCAACACAAGTCTCACAGTTTTCAAAAACCTTTGTAGGCATTCCTCTCACAAGATTTCCTTTTACCAGCTTGTTCTTAGTCTTGTAGTATAGATGTCCAAGTCTTCTATGCCATAATTTGGACTCATCAATAGTGGCCTTTGCAATTAGACAAGTTAAAGCTCTTTTGGGAACAATATTCTTAATATGGTCACTGTATATATTTTCATTTCTAGGGACCTTCAATAGCACAAATTTATCATCTGGCAACTGAAAATCAGGAGAAAGGATCATACATTTAGTGTCTGTAAAAAGAACAAAGTTCCTTTTGTCACACATTTGTGAGACACTAAAGAGGTTAAACTTAAGCCCTTTCACAAGAAACAACTTTTCAAAGTCCAAATTTCCTGTTCTCAAAGTTCCTCTACCAATAATCTTTCCTCCTTTTGGATCATTCCCAAAAGCAACATAACCACCTTCAAAATCCTCAAAGTCTTCAAGTTGAGACTCATCTCCTGTCATATGTCCAGAGCATCCACTATCAACTATAACCATATCTTTTAGATCATCCAGTAGATTACCCTGTACATGAAAATAGAGAAATTAGTTTCTCTTGGGGACCCAAGCCATTACTGACTTGGATCTGCCTTGTGCATCAACATAATTAAATTTCTTTAAATCACTTGATGCACTGCTATTTTTGGAAACATTGTTTGAAACAGATGATTTTGGTTTCCAAACCTAGCAAGTTGAGGCCTTAACAGCATAAAACTGATTTCCAACAACTGTATTTGATAAAACTTTTGGCCCAGAAGTAGAAAGTTTTGTACTAGCAGCAGAATGCTTACTAGCAGTAGAGCCAGCAACAGAACCAGTTGTGGTTTTAAAAGCACCATTTGATTTAGCAGCATAAATAGATCTAGTTGCACCAGATCTCAACAACACAGCCCTTGGAATCATGTTTTTGTTAGGATGAGGGTGAGTATTTTTAGAAACATGTTTATGATTCACCCTAGAGTATTGATTCCAAACAGGATTTTTGTGGTCATTACAACTATTAATCAAATGTTCAAAACTACCACACTTATAACAAGCCTTTTTCTTTAATTGAAACTCACTACCTAATTTGTTTGAAACTAGGTTATTAAAGTTTCTTTGATTTCCCCTAGGCTTATTATAGAAACCATTCAATTGACCTCTAGGAACCTCATTATATTCTACCATTTTCCTAGATATGCCCTTACTTAGCACAGGTCTCACAAACTTAACCTGTTCAATTTTAGGTTCAACTTTAGTAGGAATTTCTTCCTTTTCTGCACTTTGTTCTAGTTTAACCTGTTCCTGTTCCTCATCACTATCTAAAAACTAGTCTTCAATCATAGGAGCCTCAGGAAATTTTCTACCCTCTACCTTAGGTGTTTCTAAGACACTTGTACAAGATTCACCTACAGGTTTTTCAATATCTAGCTCACTAATGAAGGACAATTCTTTTCCTGGTGGAGCATAGGCACTTGATTGGGTCTGAACATTCAACTTAAATCGACCACAGGTGTGTGGTCAACAAGGTCAAACTGCCTAGAGTCAACCTCCGTGGAAGTATAGGGGTTTCCAAGGGTCGTTATGTCCCGACGAGGTGTGATGGTAATCAAACGGGTTTGTGATCGGGTGAATTTGGACAGAAAGGGGTTGTGAATGATTATACTACTGATTTATACAAGGAAATAGCTTAAGTAAGCTATATTAACAAGACTGTAAAATTAGAAAAACCAGAAATGTTTAAAACCTAGAAACGCGTACGTTCAATTTAAATTTACGTGAACGTACAAAATAAAAAGTGAAAACTGAAATCTGAAAACCCTCAGGGGGTGAAAATGACTTTTTTTAGAAATCTAAGGATGAAAGAAAATTTTTAGAAAAAGAAAATAAATTTTTAAACTAATTACTTATGTATTAAATACTATTTAACACTAATTATTAATATTTAAATAACTTAAATACAATATAATATTATTTTAATACTAGAAAAATGAAAATTAAATTTCTAAAATTATAAAATAACTAAAAACAAATTTTAAAATAAAAAATATGTCTTTTTGTCTTTTTGTGATTTTTATATTAATTAATTACTAATTATATTTAATGAAACTAATTAACTAATTTTAAATTACTAAAAATACTTAAATGACTTTGAAAATTATAGAAAAATTTATAAATCTAATTAACCATCACAGGAATCCTAAAAAATTATAAAAATTTTGTTTTATATGTCTTTAAACTATTTTACTAATTATTAAACTAAATATTAGTTAATTACTATTTAATCTAATTAAATTCTAAAAATTAGAAAATGAACAGTGAAAATTATGAGAAAATTTCTAAAATTATTTTACAACATATAAAAGCTAGGAAAAATATAAAAAATAGGTATTACTTTATAAAAACTAATTATGCTATTTAACACTTAGATATTAATTAATAATTAATAAAACTAATATTAAATCTAATAAATACTAAATGACAATATTAAAATTTGGAAAAATTACTGAAAGTACTTTAATATAAAAGAAAATTAAGAAAAATATAAAAATGCCAAATTACTTAATAAAAATCTAAAAAGGAAAATTAAAAAGATAAATTAAATTAAATAGAAACTATCACTTGAAATTAAATTGGTTTTTTCTAGATTTTCTTTTTCTAAACTATTTAAATACTGAAAATAACAAACATTAATGAAGACACTTTTGTTGGAAATGAAAAATAAGCACTATGGATTGATAAGTGCTTAACAGGTTTGAACATGTAGCTTATTAGGACTTGAAGGATCTTGAATAAGCTTGATTATTGAACCACAGACCAAAGTAAGCAAACAAACAATGATAATGATTGGGAATAAGAACAACTGAACCAAATAACCTCATAAATAAGCCAGAAATAACCAATAAGCATATTGCTTATTTGACAGGCCAAAATGAGCTAAAAGGACCAACTATAAGGGTTTGTGGGGTCCACTAGGAGGGTCAGGGGTCTAAATTGGAACTTGATCCTAAAAGTTGGTCAGATAAGCTTCATAATAAGCTAAGGTTCATCTAATGGGTCCTACTAATAAGCCCTAGGGGAGGGCTTGAACTTGGGTGAGTGAGACTAAGTGGTGGTGCAGGGGAGATGCCTTCCCCTGCAGGTCTGTTTGGGCAAGTGTGGGACCCACACAAAAGTTCACAAAATTAAAGTGACAATGGGACTATGAAGTTTAGCTGGGGCATTTTACACCCAAGAATTTTCAAAGCCTAGGACTGAACACAAAATTCACAAATAATCTTGGGATTTTTGCATTTATGACAAAGAGTGGAATTTTGACTTTTTGTATGAAACTTGGAATGTTGACTTATATGGATTTCTACTGATCACTAAATGACTACATAAGTAATGACAAGCTATAATAAGATGAAATTAAGTTATAACAACAGCTAAAGTACATGTGTGTATGATTATGACACTAAAAATCCTAATAGTGAACATGTTATGTAAGATTAAGAGTGATTCTGACTTTTATCCACGTAACAACTGGTTTTTCAGGTTTGGCTATCATAAATGAACCCAGTATGACATGTTGAAACTAAATGCAACCAACAAAATAGGTCAGAACATTGAGAATCCAATAAATCCAAACACCCATTTAAGAAGGTAGAATTAAGTTTATCAGAGCATTAAACTGATTAAGGACTATACACTGATTCAGGAAGTTATATTATGATATAATGAGTTCATAAAAAAAACCAAAAATGCAAATAATAACAACATTTACCTATGAATCAACACTGAGCATTATTGGCAGTGGAAATGAAAAACCTAACAACCATACACTTTATTGAACAAACATGAAATTTTAAGCAATACATCAACTAACATGCCTCAAATAAACCTAAAAACACAAAGTTTAAGCAGTAATAGGCATGACTACAGTAGAAAGCATAGAAAAAGAAAATTTTGAGCTTACAAATGATCCTGACAGAGAATTAAGGTACCAAGGCCACAAATCTATCCTAACACCTCCCTTGAGGTTCTAAAACCAGGGAAATCCAGTGTACACCATACATCCTTGCTTTTTCCTTCTTGTTTCTGGATTTTTGAATTTATACCTATTTTTGAGCTAATTTTAGTATTTTTAAGTAACACTGAATCAAAGATGTTTAAAAGCTTAGAAATCTTATAAATGATTGAAAGTAACTTATTTAAACTTAAGGAACCAGTAAACAACAGTTTATGACAAATTTGAAGTGAAGTTGTCAATTTCACTAAAATAATGCCAAATCTGGAGTAACAACGGAGAACTTGAAATTAATAATTAAAAGAGGTTTAAAATACACTTAATTCACTTATTACAACACTGGAACACTTAAAATTACATTAGAATTTAAGATTACACTATAACGATCACCTACACTACTCTACAACTACATACTGCTTCTCTGTCTCATTTTTTTTTTCTCTTTTTATTGACCTTTGGAGCTCTGTGGGACCCACTTGAGCTTTCCCACTTCACTTGGGACCATTGGATGGCTTTAATTTGATCCTAGCCATTGAAGGCAATTTTGGCGGGAAAATTGGTAAGATGCAATTGGCAGTGGAGTGTTAGGTTTTGGAGCATTTAATGAGGTTTGGGATGTAGTGCTAGTGGAGGGGAACACGGTATGGGAAGAGGAGTAGAGGAGGGGGGAGGTTGAGTGTGCAGGGTATTTGCAGGCCAAGTGGGAGAGGGAGAAGGTGAGGGTTGACCTGGGTTTGACTGGTTTGACTATTTGACCCTGTGTATATTAAAACGGGGTGGAGTTATAAGGGTGAGGTTGGGTTTGTAGTTTGGGCCTGGGGTTAGTGATGGGCTGGTGGGGTGTTTGTTATCAGGTTGTGTTTGGGTTTGCTTTTGGCTTTAGGCTTATAATACAATCAAAGGGTCCATTTGGCTTTGTATTATTTCTCAAGGACCATAAGTGTACTTTCTGAAATTTAAGGACTAAAGCTGCCAAGATTCCAAATAATTGTTCAAGGGTTAAAATTGACAAACTTTCAATTATCCATGGACTTTTGATGTTTACTTTCCACAATGAAATACCCGGGGACCAAAATTGCCAATTTCCAAAGTTGAGGGACCAAAATTGTAATTTCCTCAAACTTTCCACCCAATGACCATTTGTGATAACTTGTGACTTCCCAAGGACCAAAGTTGAATTTTTCTTCCCAAACATTCCACCAAGGACCAAATCTGTAAATTGTGGAACTCCAGGGACTAAACTGCAAATTTCTCAAAACTTTTGAAATTTTTCACCAAAGGACAAAATATGACAACTTATGATTTCAAAAGGACCTTTGGTGACTTTTCTTTTAAAATAGGTGCTCAGGGACTACTTTTGCCAATTTTTGAAAGTTGGGGGACTCAAAACTGCCAATTATGCAAACTTTGATCGTTTTTCAATTGTTTTTACTCATTTTGCATATGAAACATATAAAACACAACTTTAGAATATTTTTAGTATTTTGATGCATTTCTGAGTGTTTTTAAATGTTTTGCAGCTCAGATTTGACCAAAAATGATGAGTGTTTGAGCATTCATCAATCTCCCACACTAAACTATTGCTAGTCCCTAGCAATCTTTTGAGAAAACTTAATGGATTTGAATCTCTTTACCAAAAGCCATTACTTCTGGAGTAGCCAAATGTTTTAGTTCAAGTAAGAACTATGGTACACTGATAACCATGTGATTTTGAGCAAACCACCAGCTGTAAACGGATTTGATTTGTCTTTACCAGAAGCCGTTTGCTTCTGGACTAGCCAACTCTTGATGGAATTATCATCATCTTGTTGAGCTGATTACCAATTATGGATTTCCACTGCCTTTACCACAAGCCATAATCTTGCGGGCTAGCCAACTCTTTTACTTTTTAGGATATGGAGAGTTGAATACCATACAATTTTGGGCAAATTGTCAGACATAAACGGATTTGATATATCTTTACCAAGAGCCGTTTGCTTCTGGATTAGCCAATCCTTTTGTCGTTTAGACATGGCGGACTGATAACCACAAAAATTTTTGAAATAAAGTGAAAACAAATTTTAAAATTTTTGGCCAAAAATGGGGGTACTAGAAGGTAAAATGTGATCAAATTCGCTAGAATTCCCCCCCCCCCCCCCCCCCACACTTAGAATTGAATATTGTCCTCAATATTCAAAGTCCTGGCTATTATGCTGACTCTTAGAACGTAAAAGGGCAACATTACAAACTAAATGTGGAAACACCATTTTTTTCACTTTATTGGTAATCACAGCAGGGGTAACTCCCCCACACTTAGGGTGAAAACCCTATATGCATGCTACTGTTTTTGTTTACCGAGTCGCTAGCTTGACTCGACCCCGAATTCATTGGTTCTTAGGGAAGCAAGATGTGGAAGAAACAATCTCCATTGGACTTTCATTCAAGATGTTTGGACAAAAATTTGAAGCACGTGAAAGTTCCACACCGATGAGATATACAGACCCTGGCTTAAGATAGTATAAACTATAAGCGGTGATGCCAGGGTCAAAGATAACGTCTTCATTCCCAAAGGAGTGAAGAACAGGAGAAGTCACCCGGTAGGTGAAGAAAAGGAAGAAACCCATGATGAAAATCATGATAAGATCTTCTTCCTCGAGATCAGGCTCATTTCCCTGAATTTGGATTTCAAGGGTTAAGCTCATTGGGTTTGAAAACATCCCGGGAGGGAGGGTGGGAATTTGCAAATTCTCATGATTGAGTGCATCTCCCCCCGGGCTATCATACTCCGGAGGAGTCATGATATGAGTGAGTTCACCGGAGAACTCCTCATGAAGAGAATTATTCACATGATGTGAATCTGTGAACTCTTGTTCCATTATGGACTCATCACTATCCTTGTTCTGAATACCAAAGATTGTATTTTTAGAAATCAAAGTGAATTCAGATTCGAATTCAAAAAGAGGATTGGTGAGAGTAGTTTTGAATGCTTCGGGAACAAAGTGATTAATATTCTCTATTGGACTGCTGGGATAAGAAGTGAGTAACGGATCATGATATAAGAGACTTTCAATTTCTCCTAGATCGGCTTCAAAGTCAATGAGATCATCGTCACTTCCCGTTGGAAGTGGATTGATGTGAGTAAGTTCATCGGAGAACTCCTCAAGAAGATGATCAGCATCAGAATGTGGAACTGATGCCTCAACATACTCGATGTCTCCATAAGATGCACAATCTTTGCTACAATCGGAGAAAATCTCAAATTGATCTTTTGGATACTCAAGCGGGGAAGGTAAATCACACATATGATCAAAAGTTCCCTGTGACTCTCCTAGGATTGGGACAAGGTTCTCAACACTAGACTTTATGAATTCGTCAGATCCCTTTTCGGGAATAGTGCTAAGATGCTCGTCCCCCATGTTCAGAGAGTGAGTGTGAACTTCGGGTGTGATAACAATAGACTGAGGGAGTTGAGAGGAGCTAGAATTCATGGATTGTACGAGTTCCATTTGATCTTCTGCTAGTAATTTCTCCGTCACATTATTTTCTCCCTGATTTTCCATGGAAGGAATTGTATCTGATGAGCTAGATGAAGTTTTATAAAATTAAAGAATATCAAGGGTATCTTCATCATCACTATCATCAGGAATGAAACGGAACTGAGAGCTAGATTTGGCTGCTTTTTCTTTTGCAATTGATTCCCTAATAGATTTTTCATAGGCATCTTGGGAATTTATTCTAGCAGCCTGCTCTTCAGCCAGCAATTCTTCCATGGATTTTTGATGAGTGTCTTTTTGGGCAAAGTCTTTAACTAAACCTTTAAGCTCATCAAGTATTTCCAGTACATTTTAAATTTCTGGAAGAATTGCTTGATTCATATGGTACTGTGGAGGTTGGTCATAATACGATGTGTCAAAATTGTCACATGGAAATGGATTCCCCATTTGACAATTTGAGCTGAAGTGTGGACCTTCACAGTAATCACAACAGTAAAACTATTGAGTCTGGATTGGTGAATCATATGGGTATTGGTCATAACCAAAGTTCTGAGTGTCACTGGAAAACTGCTCATAGACAAACATGTTTCCGGCTTGACACTCAAATCCTTGGTGAGGACCTGCACAAAACTCACACAGATATGTCTGTATCTCAAGATGTGGTGGCTGGTAGAATGTATCAGATGTGTCATGGTAAGGATAGGGAGCTTGGTTATAGACAGACCCATCTCCTGACTCTACCATGCTACAGCCGGGACAATTCCCACCATTATGAGGACCACCACACCATTGGCAACCAAAATGGTGTGGATACGACATAGGAAGAATCAAAGGTTTATAGAGGGTAAGGAATGAAGAATCAAAAGGGTAGGAGGGTGAAGAAGGATATTTTTGGTGTTTTTTGAAATCATTTTATACAAATAAGAAAGAAAATCTTTTTGGGTTTTTTGTGTTCGTTGAAAACTGATTTTAAAATGTTTTCAGGAACTGTTTTGTTTTTATATGATAATAATAAGAAAATAGGAACAAGGATGGGTAAATATACAATGAATGTATGTCCCGATTCACTAATCTGCAAACCGTTTAAAATAACGCGCCTGAACAGTCAACTTAAATCAACCACAGGTGTGTGGTCAACAAGGACAAACTGCCTAGAGTCAATCTACGTGGAAGTATAGGGGTTTCTCCAGGTCGTTATGTCCCGACGAGGTGTGATGGTAATCAAACGGGTTTGTGATGGGGTGAATTTGGACAGAAAGGAGTTGTGAATGATTATACTACTGATTTATACAAGGAAATAGCTTAAGTAAGCTATATTAACAAGACTGTAAAATTAGAAAAACCAGAAACGTTTAAAACCTAGAAACGCGTACGTTCAATTTAAATTTACGTGAACGTACAAAATAAAAAGTGAAAACTGAAATCTGAAAACCCTCAGGGGGTGAAAATGACTTTTTTTACAAACCTAAGGATGAAAGAAAATATTTAGAAAAAGAAAATAAATTTTTACACTAATTACTTATTAATTAAATACTATTTAATACTGATTATTAATATTTAAATAACTTAAATACAATATAATATTATTTTAATACTAGAAAAATGAAAATTAAAATTCTAAAATTATAAAATAACTAAAAACAAATTTTAAAATTAAAAATATGTCTTTTTGTCTTCTTGTGATTTTTATATTAATTAATTACTAATTATATTTAATTAAACTAATTAACTAATTTTAAATTACTAATAATAATTAAATGACTTAGAAAATTATAGAAAAATTTATAAATCTAATTAACCATCACAGAAATCCTAAAAAATTATAAAAAGTTTGTTTTATATGGGTTTAAACTATTTTACTAATTATTAAACTAAATATTAATTAATTACTATTTAAACTAATTAAATTCTAAAAATTAGAAAATGAACAGTGAAAATTCTGAGAAAATTTCTAAAATTATGAGAAAATTTCTAAAATTATTTTACAACATATAAAAGCTATGAAAAATATAAAAACTAGGTATTACTTTATAAAAACTAATTATGCTATTTAATACTTAGATATTAATTAATAAAACAAATATTAAATCTAATAAATACTAAATGACAATATTAAAATTTGAAAAAATTACTGAAAGTACTTTAATATAAAAGAAAATTAAGAAAAATATAAAAATGCCAAGTTACTTAATAAAAATCTAAAAAGGAAAATTAAAAAGATAAATTAAATTATATAGAAACTATCACTTGAAATTAAATTGGTTTTTTCTGGATTTTCTTTTTCTAAACTATTTAAATACTGAAAATAACAAACATTAATGAAGACACTTTTGTTGGAAATGAAAAATAAGCACTATGGAGTGATAAGTGCTTAACAGGTTTGAACATGTAGCTTATTAGGACTTGAAGGATCTTAAATAAGCTTGATTTTTGAACCATAGACCAAAGTAAGCAAACAAACAATGATAATTATTGGGAATAAGCACAACTGAACCAAATAAGCTCATAAATAAGCCAGAAATAACCAATAAGCAGAATGCTTATTTGACAGGCCAAAATGGGCTAAAAGGACCAACTGTAAGGGTCTGTGGGGTCCACTAGGAGGGTCAGGGGTCCAAATTGGAACTTGATCTTAAAAGTTGGTCTGATAAGCTTCAAAATAAGCTAAGGTTCATCTAATGGGTCCTACTAATAAGCCCTAGGGGAGGGCTTGAACTTGGGTGAGTGAGACTAGGTGGTGATGCAGGGGAGATGCCTTCCCCTGCAGGTCTGTTTGGGCAAGTGTGGGACCCACACAAAAATTCTCAAAATTAAAGTGAAAATGGGACTTTGAAGTTTAGCTGGGGTATTTTACACCCAAAAATTTTCAAAGCCTAGGACTGAACACAAAATTCAAAAATAATCTTGGGATTTTTGCATTTCTGACAAAGAGTGGAATTTTGACTTTTTGTATGAAACTTGGAATGTTGACTTATATGGATTTCTACTGATCACTAATGACTACATAAGTAATGACAAGCTATAATAAGATGAAATTAAGTTATAACAACAGCTAAAGTACGTGTATGCATGATTATGACACTAAAAATCCTAACAGTGAACATGTTATGTAAGATTAAGAGTGATTCTGACTTTTATCCACATAACAACTGGTTTTTCAGGTTTGGCTATCATAAATGAACCTAGTATGACGTGTTGAAACTAAATGCAACCAACAAAATAGGTCAGAACATTGAGAATCCATTAAATCCAAACACCCATTTAAGAAGGTAGAATTAAGTTTATCAGAGCATTAAACTGATTAAGGACTATACACTGATTCAGGAAGTTATATTATGATATAATGAGTTCATAAAAAAACCAAAAATGCAAATAATAACAACATTTACCTATGAATCAACACTGAGCATTATTGGCAGTGAAAATGAAAAACCTAACACCCATACACTTTATTGAACAAACATGAAATTTTAAGCAATACATCATCTAACATGCCTCAAATAAACCTAAAAACACAAAGTTTAAGCAGTAATAGGCATGACTACAGTAGAAAGCATAGAAAAAGAAAATTTGAGCTTACAAATGATCCTGACTGAGAACTAAGGTACCAAGGCCACAAATCTATCCTAACACCTCCCATGAGGTTCTAAAACCAGGGAAATCCAGTGTACACCATACATCCTTGCTTTCTCCTTCTTGTTTCTGGATTTTTGAATTTATACCTATTTTTGAGCTAATTTTAGTATTTTTAAGTAACACTGAATAAAAGATGTTTAAAAGCTTAGAAATCTTATAAATGATTGAAAGTAACTTATTTAAACTTAAGGAACCAGTAAACAACAGTTTATGACAAATTTGAAGTGAAGTTGTCAATTTCACTAAAATAATGCCAAATGTGGAGTAACAACGGAGAACTTGAAATTAATAATTAAAAGAGGTTTAAAATACACTTAATTCACTTATTACAACACTGGAACACTTAAAATTACATTAGAATTTAAGATTACACTATAACGATCACCTACACTACTCTACAACTACATACTGCTTCTCTGTCTCATTTTTTCTCTTTTTATTGACCTTTGGAGCTCTATGGGACCCACTTGAGCTTTCCCACTTCACTTGGGACCATTGGATGGCTTTAATTTGATCCTAGCCATTGAAGGCAATTTTGGCGAGAAAATTGGTAAGATGCAATTGGCGGGGGAGTGTTAGGTTTGGGAGCATTTAATGAGGTTTGGGATGTAGTTCTAGTGGAGGGGAACATGGTATGGGAAGAGGAGCAGAGGAGGGGGGAGGTTGAGTGTGTAGGGTGTTTGCAGGCCAAGTGGGAGAGGGAGAAGGTGAGGGTTGACCTGGGTTTGACTGGTTTGACCATTTGACCCTGTGTATATTAAAACGGGTGGAGTTATAAGGGTGAGTTTGGGTTTGTAGTTTGGGCCTGGGGTTAATGATGGGCTGGTGGGGTGTTTGTTATCAGGTTGTGTTTGGGTTTGCTTTTGGCTTTGGGCTTATAATACAATCAAAGGGTCCATTTGGCTTTGTATTATTTCACAAGGACCATAAGTGTACTTTCTGAAATTTAAGGACTAAAGCTGCCAAGATTCCAAATAATTGTTCAAGGGTTAAAATTGACAAACTTTCAATTATCCATGGACTTTTGATGTTTACTTTCCACAATGAAATACACGGGGACCAAAATTGCCAATTTCTAAAGTTGAGGGACCAAAATTGCAATTTCCTCAAACTTTCCACCCAATGAGCATTTGTGATAACTTGTGACTTCCCAAGGACCAAAGTTGACTTTTTCTTCCAAAACATTCCACCAAGGACCAAATCTGTAAATTTTGGAACTCCAGGGACTAAACTGCAAATTTCTCAAAACTTTTGAAATTTTTCACCAAAGGACAAAATATGACAAATTATGTTTTCAAAAGGACCTTTGGTGACTTTTCTTTTAAAATAAGTGCTCAGGGACTATTTTTGCCAATTTTTGAAAGCTGGGGGACTGAAATTGCCAATTATGCAAACTTTGATCGTTTTTCAACTGTTTTTACTCATTTTGCATCTGAAACATATAAAACACAACTTTAGAATATTTTCAGTATTTTGATGCATTTCTGAGTGTTTTTAAATGTTTTTGCAGCTCAGATTTGACCAAAAATGATGAGTGTTTGAGCACTCATCAGCACTCTTAACAGGAAGAGCAACCTCATTGTAGCCTATTCCACTTCCTTTCCTTATCAAGGTACTCTTAATAGATTTATTAACCAAGTCAGAAGCATATTGTTGTTTATTTACTCTTACTATATGTTTATCCCTATGAGCAAGAGCTGTATCTCTATCTTTTTCTGCTTCATCTAATTTATTCTTAAGAAACTCAATTTCACTATTTTTCTTAAAAATCTCAACATCCTGTTGGTTAATTCTATCTACATATTCTAGCTCACACTGTTTCTGATATTCTAATCTTCTTTCAACATTTTGAATACCTACTTTGTAACCTAAGTTATCAAGTTTTAGGTGTTCAACTTCTCTAATTAGACTCTCATTCCTAGACTTAAGTTCTTCTACAGTGCCAGCACATGATTTAAAGGAACACACAGATAGATCAGAATCATTGGATACCTCAGAGTGAGATCCAGAAGATGATGATGCATAGGCCATAAGTGCAAAGTTATGCACTTTAGGCTTAATTTGAGCCATCAGAGAATAGTTTGGTTCTTCATCAGCCATATCACTCCAATCATACTCTCCCAGCCCATCACAAGATACCAATGCAGTAGTGGTATTCTTTGATTCTTCAGGGGTCTTCTTTGGAGCTTTAGCATTCTTCTTTGGAGCTCTACATTCCCTGGCAAAGTGACCCTTCCTGTTGCAATTGTAGCACTCTATCTTTGACTTGTCAAAGCCCACATTTTCTTTAGCCCTGTACTTGACTTCTCTTCAAGAATTTTCTTGCCCTTAAGGTCAACATGGCCATTTGCCATTTAAGATCAATTTCTTCAAGATCATCAGGATCAATATGATACAAATCTTGATTCATGACTTGTGATCTTATATTTTTTGTTAGATCAGCCAAGAATGTACACAAAGGGAATATTGTTAACCATCCACAGACCACTCTCTAATACTGCCTTCATACCCTACTCACTTTTGAACTTGAAATAATAAATTCCAGAACTAGTTTTAGTAATATCAGCAATCCCATGAACCTTCCACATTAGACTTAAGTTGTCATTGACTACTCTATAGTCAATAGAAGTACCCACAAATAACCATAATGTTGCAATGCATAGGCTTCACTCCCTTTCTTAATATCCTCCAAAGAGATAGCAACTCTCTTAGAACCATCACAAGTTTTAAAAACAAATTGGGGAGTAAAAGACATTTGTAATTGATAAGACAAAAAGTGTACCGCTTTTGGGGGGTCATTTAAGGCCAAAGTCGAGATTATTTGATCAAATATTGCCCTAAAGCGTTCCTTTTGTCATTTTAGGTACTTTTGAGAGGAAATTTACAAAAGGAAGCATTTTGGACGTTTTTGGAGCGAAAAAGTGAAAAAAACAACAAAGTCTCAAAATCATGCTGGAAATTGTACCTGACGACGTAAGGGATTGCTAGTAGTGCCGTGACTCTTTGACAAAGAGGTGGATAAATTAAATTACACGTGACGCGCCAGAGAGGTTTGTGGAGATTTGTACATGACGGCGTCACCAAGGCCATCAAAAGGAAATTGCACATGAGGCCAAGACCAAGTTTATACGTGACGACGTCAGAAGTGGACCTAGGCAATAAGAGTATTATTTTGGCGGCGAGTTGACGGCATTAGACCCTACTCTTGACGCCGTCAGATTGTAAAATCTGTATATACTTTTCTAGTTTTCATTCATTTTGTGCAACTTTGAAGGGAGAAAACCCTAGACGAATTTTACTGCTATTTTGAGGGTTTCAAATCCTTTTGTCATCCATGCGTAACTGAAGATAAGTCTTTCATCAAATCATTCAATATGTCTATGTGTTGTTTGATTATATCTTATGCTTATCTTCTCTTTAACATGCTAGGCTAAGTTTTCTTTGTGTTTGCTTAGATGTAATGAAACTTAGATATTGATTATTGGTTGGTTGTTTGTTTATAATTGTTGTGGATGAATGAATTCGATGTTAGGCTTAAGAAAACTGGCAGACTTCCAATTGGTAACTTGCTTGAACATCTTAAGAAACATGATCGGAGGTGTACTACGATATATTGGTTATATTTAATGCATAGGTAACTACTAATGAGGCCATGTTAGGAGCTAGTAGTCGGCTCGACATAGGAAGAGGTAGAAGCTTATAGAGTTAGGGAAGATCATACACGGCCCTACGAATGGTATTAAGGAATATAACCCGTCATCCATGCAATTGTAACAAACTAATCAACCGGTAAAAGATAGCTAGGGAGTAATGAAATCTAAGTAAACACATTTTATTATTGTTTTCGCCATAATTAGTTTAAGTTTATTTTATTTTATTTTGATTGCATCTTTAGTTATTTGGGTTAGTTGACTAGCAACTAATTCCACCCACTCCTTCAAAAACCGAGATCTTTACTTGCTTTCCATAAAATATAAAAATACAAAAAGAATCATCCCTCATCTCTAGACCTAGTTTAATTCAGTTTTAACCCTAGCGAACACTATTCTTTGAGTTGAACGATCAATCCCCTGGTACTTGTCACTATACTATACTACAATGGTCAGGTACACTGCCTGGTGGGGATTGCAAGCTTCTCAAGATCCCTTGAGAGGTAAAACCTTTTGCGAGGGTGCAATTCCACGCATTAGTAATTCCCTATCCTCTACACCCTTTTTCTTTTCTTTTTTTTTTCAGCAAAAGATTCAATATTAATAGTTCCATCAAGCTTAGAAGCATTAATCTGAGGCTTATAGGAAGACCAAACACTGCTTGACTTATAAAATAGAGTAGGTCCAAACTGAGAAGTATTAAGGCCAACAATGGGAGACTTAAGAATACCCTTACTACTCTGCGCATTCCTAAACACAAACTCATAAGCCTCATTACCATAAACCACACCATCCATATTAGTCTTCCCAGTACCAACAGCCTTAGTATGCTCTCCAGCAGCCATACCAGGCTTATTAGGACCATTACTCACTAAACATGGATCTACAGAACCATTCTTAACTTCACTCTTATTCTCCCAACTATTACTATGTTCATTGAAAGCAGCCTTAGATGACTCAATAGGAAGATTAATAAATGAACCATCATTCACACCAATAGAACATTGACTATTATCCTTACTAACGTTTATAACAACCAAATCACTATCATTAATTCGTTCCTTAAACACCATTTGACTAGAAATATTCTTATCATAAGCCATCCTTTCTAAAACCTTAGACAGGGTTTCATCAATAGAAGAATTACTAGAATTAGGGCGCTTACCATTTGTTATCAAAAGAGAAGATTTGCTACGGATCCTCCCTTTACCATTCATCTTTGAATTCCTCAACCTTTTAAGAATAGCACTAGCCCCAATAGATGTAGATTTTGAGTACATGCTAACTAGCAAGCGGAATTTACTAGTTAACACTTAGAAGATATTATATGTGGAATGTAGAAGAAACAATGAGACAGAAACACTGTATATTCACCACCAAAACAAGCTTCAATATTATTAATATAATACGAGTGATCTTTGCTATCACTAGGGTTACAACCTTGAAGCTATTCTATGTATTCGTATATTTCTGTATGCTTCTATATATTTTCTCTTAACCTAGAAGCTCCTTTTATAACACAAGGAGTCTTGTACAAGATAACTATACTAGAACAATATACGTATCATTCTAATCATATAGAATATTCATGCAATCCATTCTATAATTATCTTGAACGCGTCTTCACATTTGATCACAATCTCATAATTAGTACTAACTTTCTGAGCTGAGTAGTACAAACTAAGTTTGTACTTTCAGTGTAAACTTCCAACAATTTCTTCTTTAAGCTTGGCAGTTCCAACTGTTAAGTATAATTCCCAACAATCCTCCCCTAAACTTGTGATTCCTGTGCAGATTTACAAGTTTCTTTAATTATACTTTAGTTGTTAGAATTAAAGGGAATTCTTCCAAACACCTAACACCTTTTTCTCTTCTTGCTTTGTGTTTCACTGTCAAACTCATCACATATTTTAGTTAGCACTTGACCACTTATACTTAGAATGAGATTTTGAACAGCTTCAGTTTCTTCTACATATTGAAGCTTTATGAACATCATTTTGATCAATACTTCTTTACATAATGGATGCTGTAACTCTGCAAGCATAAATAAATCAACTCCACCTTTAGTTGATAAATGGTGAACATTGCATGAGTTATAGAATTTTCATGAGATAGATTGATCTTGACTTGGAAAGTTCCAATATACATCTGTAGGATCTGGATCATATAACCTTTTAAGCTCCACCCAATGTTCTTGTTCTTTCACATCAGCTTTCTTGACGTCTTTGAGTTTTAATTGAACCGGCTTCCATAATGTATCTAAATCTTCTCTATCACAAGACTTCAATAATGTTTCAATGTTCTTATAATATTCAGACTTTCCGTAAGCTCTAATTATCTTCCAAGCTTTACCAAACTCATCTCTGCTGATTTTCCAATCCACAATTCTTGCTGGAAGCAGATTAATATACATAGCTTCTTCTTGTGGTTCAGCATTCTTATTAACTTTATTCTTCTCCATCTTGATTCTTTCCTTTTCATCAACATTTTCTTTGTAGAAATCAGCAGTGCTTTCTTGATCATAAAAAAACCTGCTTCATATTCTTAATCTTCTTTAGAATCTTTAATAATACATTGCATTTTCCTCCCCTAAATCTTTGACTCCATATTCCTCTGTGACTCTATTTTCCTCCCCTGTTTGGAAGAATTTCTCACAGCCACATAAAAATCATCTGAATCTGAGGAAGAAGAAGAATCAAATTGATCTTCCTTCTTAACGTGCAACTGCTTAACTTGATCTTGCAACTCTGTATAAAGCAACTTTCTTTTCTTGAGGTCAACTTCCAAATCTGAAACCTTGGAAGCTAAAGTAACACAAAGATCCATCAATTCAGAAAGTTGCATACTGTCCTTAACATTTCCAGCTGTATAACCTGCTGTGAGAGGTGCATCATTGGACATTAGATGAGTTTCATCCCTAGAGTTACTAGGTTTTACTCCTGAGCCTTCAGAAACCAAGTTAACCATGATTATAAAGAATAATTTGGTTGTAAAGTGAAGAGAGATCGAATATAATTAAGAAGATAATTGGGATGATATACTTATACTGTTAGGGTTCAAGAATTGTTGCTCAAGAAAGAATTGTCTCTGAGAATATAAATTTAGAAACAATATATTCTTTCATGAAAAACTCTAAAGTATAGAAACAAAAGATTTTCCCGATTATATTGTCCAAAAATTATTTACTGAGTCAACAGTTGTAAGTTGAACATTAACAGGACAAACTTTAACTCGGCAGGACAAATAGTTTTCAAAGAGTAATATAAAAATTTGTCATAAAAACATGATTGCTCATACATAGTTTTGAGCAAACTATCAGCTATAAACGGATTTGACTTGTCTTTACCAGGATTCGTTTGCTCTGGACTAGTCAGTTCTTGTGTGGTTTAGACATGGTGAACTGATTACCATTTGTTATGTATGAAAAATCACACATGGCAAAGTTTAGCAAACTCCAACTCAATCTCATTCATAATGCTTAAATTCCCTGTGAAAGTTAGTCCAAAACCAAGAAAATACAAAGCAAAGTATGTTTTCTTTAACAGTTATGAGCATTGACTAACATCTCAATCTAAGCAGTACCAAAAATACTTTCATCAATACAAACTTGAAAAAGCATGATATTGACAATACAACCAGTACAAATCCACATTCTTTTGAAAATAACACTTAGACATCAAAAGTTATGGATTAAGCATTCCAATACCTGCAACCAAGTATTGAAACCTCCCCACGTCAAAACATTTTGTTAATAAGTCAACATAGTTGTCATCAGTTTGAATTTTGAAAACATGAACTAACGTTTTCTCATTACAATCCCTGATAAAATGATGTCTAATTTCAATATATTTTGTTTTAGAATGTTGAACTGGATTTTTAATTATGCACATTGTACTGTTATTATCAATATAAATAATGGTGTTCATGAAATTGTACTCATAATCAAGTAATTGGTTTTGAAGCCACAATACTTGAGCACAACAACTAGCAGCAGCCACATACTCTGCTTTAGTTGTTGAAGTAGCCACCATTGTTTGCTTTTTGCACTGCCATGAGATCAACCTGCATCCAAGAAACTGACATCCACTAGTTGTTGATTTTCTATCCAGACTTGCTCCAGCATAATCATTGTCTAAATATGAGACTAATTCCATAGGGGATTCTCTTGGATACTATAATCCTAACTTAGGATGACCCTTAAGATATCTAAAAATTCTTTTCACAGCATTCAAGTGAGATATCTTAGGAGCAACTTGAAACCTTGCACAAGCACACACTGAAAACATGATGTATGGTCTTGATGAAGTAAGACACATCAAAGAACCTATCATAGATATATAAGTGTAAACATCAACAGCTTCACCACTATGATCCTTCAACATCAATGCTTATCTTTATTTGCAAGAGTGCTAGCTGTTTTTGCATAAGCAAATTGAAACTTCCTCAATATATCAGCCACATATTTATCTTGACTAATAAAGATTCCATCTGGTCTTTGCTGTACTTGAAGTCCCAAAAAGAAATTAAGCTCTTCCATAGAACTCATCTGAAACTCTTCTTTCATTAGTTTCTCAAATTCTTTGCACATCTCTTACTTTGTAGAGCCAAAAATGATATCATCAACATAAACTTGAACCAATAAGATATCACCCTTGTCTTTCTTGATGAACAAAGTCTGATCAATCTTGCCTCCATTGAATCCATTATTCAAAAGATAAGCATCTAGAGTTTCATACCACTTCCTTGGAGCTTGATGTAGACCATAAAGAGCTTTTACTACCTTGTACACCTTGTTTGGATCATTTGGATCTTCAAAACATGGAGGTTGTGCAACATATACTTCTTCTTCAATTTGACCATAAAGAAATGCACTTTTCACATCCATTTGATATACAGTGAAGCCCATATGAGAAGCATAAGCTAGAAATAGCCTTATTGCCTCTATTCTTGCCACTGGTGCAAAAACTTCTTCATAATCTATGCCTTCCTCCTGTTTATATCCCTCTGCCACAAGCCTAGCCTTGTTACTGATTACTATTCCTCTTTCATCTCTTTTATTTATGAACACCCATTTGGTTCCAATAACCTTCATGCCATTTGGTAAATCACAAAGCACCCAGACTTTCTGAATTTTAAATTGAAGCAGTTCTTCTTTCATTGCTTCTACCTAGCTTGAGTCTTCTAATTCTTTGTATACATTCTCAGGTTCAATTTGTGATAGAAAGCACATAAAGAGACATTCATTCTTGTCTTCATGGTTTTTGGAGTTGTAAATTTCACTAACAAAGCCATGATGATCTGGTTCTTGTAGCTGCTTTCTTGTTCTCACAGGTGTATTTATATTACCAATGACATTATCAAGAGGATGATCCTTATTGTTTCTTCCATGAGGATTGAGAGGAACCTCATATGTGACAAGCATATTGTGAAGTCCTCCTCCAAACACATCAAATAGATCATCTTGAGTTGTAGGAGTAGCTGTTGGATTCTGAGAATACAAACTTGATCCACCAGTACTAACATTTGCCTTACCAGTACTAACTCCATTTGTACTACTTTCAGGAACATCCTTATGCTGAGAATCCTAAGCATCTGAATTCTTTTCAACAGCATCACCTTCTTTTCTTTCTTCAGTAGAAGATTGTGAGCCATTATTCTTTGAGGAATGATCAACACCCCAAATAGGTATCAAAACATGATCTTGATCAGCTTCATTCTCCATGTTTGATTCATCTGTATCAACATATTCTTCTGACCCTGCAATATCATTAGTGTTTGTACCTATAGAAACGGGTACATAGTTCATAGATTGGGTCAAAGAATCCATATCAAACATGCAACTTGGACCTGTACCTACAAGATTAGCTTTATTCTCCAAAAAGTTTACATACAAGTTTTCCTCAATATATTTGGTCCTTAAATTGTATACTCTAAATGATTTACTAACCATAGAGTATCCAACAAAATGACCCTCATCAGCTTTTCCATCATTTAGGCATCAAACTTTCCTAAATGGTCTATGGTATTCAAAATGGTAACATGACACCTAAATGGTCTCATACACTCTAAGGTAGGAGTTCTACCCCTAAAAAGCTCATAAGGTGTCTTGTTCTTTGATTGTACCACTAAAACCCTATTACGTACATAACAAGCAGTGCTAACTGCTTCAGCCCAAAAATTCATAGGAAGTTTTGAGTCAGCCAACATGGTTCTAGCAGCTTCTATCAAAGTCCTATTTCTCCTTTCTGCAACCCCATTTTGCTAAGGAGTTCTAGGAATACTATACTCCCTTTTAATACCTTTGACCTTACAAAAATCATCGATCACTCTATATTTGAACTCTATCCCATTATCACATTTGATAATTTTAACTTTCTTACCAACAAGGTTTTCTACCTTAGTAATGAAAGTCTTAAGGATGCCTGCTGTCTCATCCTTAGTGGCCAAGAAGAAAACCCAAGTAAATCTGCTATAGTCATTAGTTATAACAAGATAGTACCTTTTGAAGTTTATACTGCTCACAGAAGTTGGACCAAACAAGTCCATATGCAACATGTAAAGTGGGTGAGCAATAGAATTTAGAGCTTTGGGCTTACAAGAAGCTTTGTGTTGTTTACCTTTGAGACATGCAACACACGTTTGGTCATTCTCAAATCTTTTTTGGGGTAAACCTCTTACCAAGCCATCTTTCACAATCTTGTTGTTGGTCTAGAAGTTAACATGACCAAGCCTCCTATGCCATAACATTGATTCATCCAGTGTGGCCTTTGCAAGTAAGCAAGTAAGGTTCTCTTTGGGAACAATGTTCTTCATATCAATGCTATATAAGTTGCCTTTTCTAGGAATGTTAAACAATATCTGACTTTCATCAGGCAACTTATAGTCCTTTCTAAGGACAAACCATTCATTATCAGTAAGTAGAACTTTTTTCTGCTTGTCACACATCTATGAGACACTAAAGAGATTATACTTAAGCTCTTTCACATAGTACACATCTTCAAAATCCAAATTTCGAGTTTTGATAGTTCCTTTACCAGAAATTTTACCACCAATACCTCCTCTAAAGCTGACATATTGTCCTTCAAATGGTATGAAGTTTGAGAGATAGGACTTATTGCCAGTCATATGCCTTAAACATCCATTGTCAAAGTATCCTTGATTAGTCTTTATAGAATTTGGATAGTTTCTATTGGAGACCCAAGCCATGTTTGACTTGGATCTGCCCTGTGTATCAATATAATTATAGCTATCAAAGGTCATTGATACACCATTAGGATTGTTAGAGGTATTAGTTCCTTTTGGTCTCCATTCCCAACGTGTTGAGGCCTTCACAGCATTTCCCATTTTTACCCTATTGTTATTCACAACACTACCAGTATTAACTTTTGGCCTAACAGTACAAACTACTGGATCATTTGTTTTAGCTTTGGGAACCCATTTCATGTTGTGAACAACCTTTTTCTCATAAAATGACCTTTTCCTGTTTGTGCTGATTTAACAAAAGTTGTAATTGGTTTTGCACTTGTAACAGGTTGTCTTGGGTAAAAGAGCTTGGTTGGACTATTAGTACATGTTGATTGTGTTTGTACTATTCTGGGAAACAAGTTACTTTTGGCATTAGGGTGATTGTTTCTTTGAAATATATTTTCATTCCCCTTTTGATATGTATTCCCTGAGACCCTGGTTTTACCAAATACCACTCTTCTTCCCTGGTGGTAACCACAGTAAGCATGCATATTATCAAAGCTACCACAAATACAAGAAGCTTTATTATTCATAACAAAATTACTACCAAGTTGATGAGATTTAAGATTATTCCAGTTCCTATAGTTTCCCTTAGGACTTGTTGATCTAGATTTGGACCTATACATCTCAGCATACTTGATTGGTGACCTAGGTTGTTTAACTTTAGGTGACTTAGTTTCATTCCTAACAACCTTAGGTTCAATAGTTTCCTCTTTAACCTTAATATTTAATACTACTTCATCAGCTAAAGATGAATCACTAGCACTTTCAAAAGCTTCACTCTTTGGCTCAACCTTTTCTTCACTACCACTTTTAACAAATTTAGGGCCATTGTTAAAGGTTGGTTCTTGAAACTCTTCTAATACTGTATGAGCCAAGTCTATACCTGGAGGTGCTAGTACACCTCTTAGTGGTGGAGGAACTGGCTTGCACCCTACACCTGACTTTACCTTATTAACAACATGTGCTTCCCAAATTCTATCAATACTTTGAGACTGATAAGCAAAGTGTATCATAGGTTAATTTAACATTTTCATTAGCCTTATTGAGCTTTTCTAACTCTTCTCTAAGGGCCTCATTAACAGCTATCTAATAGTCTAAATCTCTCTTTAAAACAACAATTTCATCATTATATTTAGACTCATTAGCCCTATAGTGTTCTAACTGTGCTTCTAAAATAGACAAGCCTATTTTATGATTAGACAGATTATAGTTAGAATCCATTAACTCTATTGCTTGTTTCTCTAATAGTTCCCTAAGTCTTTCACACTCTTTTAAAGCTTTACAAGATTTAGAAGATTTAGAACAACTATCATTAGAATGTACCCCAGAGTCAGAGAAGGTCATAAGAGCAAACTTTGTTGCTACCAATCCTGCTTCAAAGGATGCTTCTTCTTCATCTGCCATAAAACTCTAATCATAACTAACTCCATCAATAGCTAGCATGGCTTTTGGTTCTTCCACAGATGGCTCTTTCTTCTTTTCTTACTTGTACCAAGTAGATATGTTATTTTGCTTCCTTGGTTTTCTGCATTCTCTAGCAAAGTGTCCCAACTTATGACAATTGAAACATTCTACTTTCTTCTTTTCAAAGCCTGCAGTTTCATTACCATTGATGGTAATTTTCGTTCCAGTCCTTTGCCAGAACTTCTTAGCCCTCATGCTAAGAAGTGCAACCTGCCACTTGATATCCATCTCTTCCATATCATCATCATCTACTTGCTCCATATCTTCATGTGTTAGAAGTAAACCACTAACTTGGCTTGAGAGGAAAGCATAGAAGGTAGGATCCAAGTCCAACAATCTTCTTTTTAGAATTAGCAGTGGTAACACTTGTACCAAGTTCCCAGAGCTTGTATTTAATTTTCCAGCCTTCTTCAATCTTTGTTCAATAATTTTAAAATTATTGTAAAGATCATTAAGTTTCATGGTTTCAACTTCTGGTTTGTTTTCCCAGACAATTACATTTGTGTGAAACTCTAAAGGCAAGCTTCTTAAGAACTTCAAATTGAGGTCTTCCTTGTCTACCTCAATGCCAAACACAGTCAGTTGAGTTACAATCTTCTGGAGTCTTGTGAAGATGCTATCAATAGACTCATTGTTGGTTGAAGAGAAATTTTTATAACTCTACTTCAACAATGTGTTTTGAGTCTTTTTGGTAGCATCATTTCACTGGTACAAAAAGTTGTGTTGGTCACGCCAAAAATGTGTGACGATATGCCTATAGTCACACACGTTTTTTTCGTTGTGTGTCACTAAAAGTCCCACCACCGTAGGTGGCATATGGTCACATTGTTGAGTTCGTGGCCTTTTCCATCGAAAAAGAGTGACCAAAACCCCGAATATGTGTGACAAATTAGGCACAAGTTTTGTTGGATTCGTCATTATCAGTGACCGTAAACACCTTATAGTCACACGAATGTTTTTTGAGAGTGACTATTGTTCGTCCTTTGGCCACATAAATATATAATATATGTGACATTTGAGATGATATATTCAAGTAAATGTGTATTTTGTGTGACTATTGATAATCCAATGTCTACATGAATATACAATAAATGTGACGTTTGTGCTGATTTAGTCACACAATGGGTGTTATTTTTTTGGAGTTAGTCACATACAATTTAACACAAAGTGGCCAAAAGTGTGAATAAGTGTGACCATATGCTGTTTAAAGTGAAGAAATGTGTATTTTGTGTGACTATTGATCATCCAATGGCCACGTGAATTTTATGTTTGTGTGGCCTTTTGTAATATTTAGTCACACAAAGCATGTTTGTTTTGGGTATATAGTCACATATAATTTAGGAAACAGTGGCCAAAAGTGTTAATAAGTGTGACCATATGCTGTTTAAAGTGAAGAAATGTGTATTTTGTGTGACTATTGATCATCCAATGGCCACATGAATTTTGTGTTTATGTGGCCGTTTGTAATATTTAGTCATACAAAGCATGTTTGTTTTGGGTATATAGTCACATACAATTTAGGAAACAGTGGCCAAAAGTGTTAATAAGTGTGGCCGTATGCTGTTTAAAGTGAAGAAATGTGTATTTTGTGTGACTATAGATCATCTAATGGCCACATGAAGTTTAAGTTTGCGTGGCATTTTGTAATATTTAGTCACTCAAAGCATGTTTGTTTTGGGTATATAGTCACATACCATTAAGCAAACAGTGGCCAAAAATGTTAATAAGTGCGACCATATGCTGTTTAAAGTGAACAAATGTGTATTTTGTGTGACTATTGATCATCCAATGGTCACATGAATTTTATGTTTGTGTGGCCTTTTGTAATATTTAGTCACACAACGAATTAAGAAAACAGTGACCAAAAGTGTGACTATATGCATCTTTTAGTCACATTTAAAAGATCAATATATATCAAAACAAATTCAAATACAATAAAATTGGAATGTATATAACTGAACCAAATATAAAATTGGCCATCCTTTTATACACCAAGGATTCCTAGTCGGATTACAATAGTTTCCTATTTAAGTATGTATAATCTTTTCCAGAAGCAACTAGCTAGCAACTTCGAGCCGTCTTGATCTTTGAGCAGTACCAACTGTCACTAGCAGTAGTAACTTTTGTACTAGCAGTAGTAAATACTTAGCACATTTTCTTTGAAGTTCATGAGCAGCACTAAATCCATCTAAGCAATATTAACACAAACATGAGCAGCAGTAATTCAAACAACATCATGAAAACTTTTAATCCAAAACAATGAACATAATAATAAAATTTGTAGTTAAACTTACAAGTTTTTCTCCATTGATCTAATCTCATCATCTGGATATAAAAGCCTTGAAAATGTAGGCTGCTGCATATCAACAATAACCACATCAGGATGAGAGCAGAACTAGAACATGTCAAAGCACACAACATGACAGAAGTAGATGAGCATACCGGAATAAAGTTCTTGATTAGATGCTAGAAAACCTTCCTCTCTAAAAAGTATGTGGTTATATATATTGTTGACGGGTGCATCTATTTCTTGACATTTGACATAGAGACACTATTGCCTTGTCTTTTGTCGTGTGCATCTAGTTTGTTAGGCGCCACTAGTTCAACTATATGCTGTTTTGGTGCTTTTGAGTCGCTTGATTCGCCACTTATTCAACTATCTACTTTGGTGGTTTTGAGTCACTTGATGCGCCACTGGTTCAACTATCTGCACAAACAAGGTCTATGGTATTTTCCTCGAATAAAGTGAAAGTAAAAAAGAGCAAAATGCATAAAAAAAGATCAATTACCTGTGCTCTTACTTTTTTCAGATCCAATGTATTTTCATCTGAAGTAGATTTTATATGGTATAAAACTTACTATATCTAATGTATATTTAAAGAGTTGTATATATTTGACATTAACTATTTAAAAACAAAATCACAAAGTTCGGAGTCTTTGGACGTATAAGTGTATCACCATTAGGCCAATCCAACCTGACTCCCACCCTACCAAAATTTGAAGTTTTGAACTATATTACCTAACCTGCCTAGCTATTTTGCCACCTCTAACTATGAGCATATGAAACAAAATCGTAAGGTGCTGTAAAGAAACGGGAACCCAAGCATATAATCACCGATGTACCCAGGAACCCAGGAACCCAAGCATATAAATTATACTGACCCGGGCGGACCTTCTTGATCTCAAAGTAACCTTTATTGTCGTTTTGAGTCCAAAACTGATAGCCCTGATTATGTAAAATAAGGTATAGATTAAACTCTAGGAATGGTTTACAAAGGTACAAGTAACTTTGTCCCAACCACCCAACTAAAAATGGAAAAGATAAGCTGAAAAAATCAAATAGACCAACGTAATTACTTGATTAGAAACAGCTATATTTTTTGATAGTCAGATCTTGGTCTTTTTCCGATTTTTGGCTTTCTTACAATCGATTCTGCACCTTTTATTTGTAATAGTGAGCTGAATACCGCCACCGCCATATATTATCAGTCGCAACCATCACCGCCATTGTAATTGAGACCCCAAATCCAGGAATCGAAACATTTATGCTACATGAGAGAATTAAAAAGACATGGTAAGATTTTAGACATGAAATATCATAAGTTTACATTTAAAACCTTTCCAGGTGACCCTGTAAATCTCTCGTATTGTTCATACGCCTGTCCTATCGTCACCAGACTTGCGCACACTGTGTGTGTGTGTTTTGGTGAAGAGAGTGTTGAGGAGATAGAAGAAGACCAGATCTAGTTTTGGTGGATATATATTTGGGATGGAGTATTGAAAAACATTGGCGGGTTCAATGAAATTAAGTGGAGGGGCAATTTAAATTTGGGGAAAAAATTTAGGCGGGCTCTTTGGAAAAGTTAAAATGGAAATTTTATTTTAGGCAATTAAGTGAGGGACATGTAAAATATTACATATAAATTTAACACATGAAGTATCTTAATTTTTTGCTTTTATAAGAGGCGGAAATGAGCCGACCTTATAAATGTTCGACTCGAGTTATTGCTGAGTTTTCGAGCTTGTAAGTGATATAGCATATGTTTTCATTATATATATATATATATATATATATATATATATATATATATATATATATATATATATATATATATATATATATATATATATATATATATATATATATATATTGTATGTAAGCGTACTAAGTGTAAATAGTTAATTATAAATGTATCGAGCACGGTTGTCAGGATCGCGATCCTGATCTTAGGATCTTACGATATTACGATACTGCAAAGCAAAAACGATCCGGATCTTATGTAGGATCTTTGAAAGCTTAAGATCGTATAGGAACCCGATCCTTGTAAGCAAAAAACGAGCGATTATATTTCAATTTTAATTTGTGTAAGACAACACACCTTTACAAATAAACCGAGCTTTTCGAGTGATCAAGCTCAAACCGAGTTCATTCATGACCGGTGATAATGGCTATAATTCACATGGGTCATGGGTCATATGCATTAGGTTATCATTGGTCACACTCAATTATGGGTATTCGACATCATATGGGTCATATGCATTAGGTTATCACTGGTCGTCACATCCATGACTGTTGATCATGGGGTAATTAACATGGGTAACGGGTCATGTGCATTAATATTGGGTTGTAGTGACATGTCATATATGTTATCGACCAATACATGATTGGTGATCGACAATGGGTAATTAACATGGGTCATGGGTCATGTGCATTGGATTTTGTAAACTAAGACAAATACTATACAACATTTTATAAGTTTTGTATTTTTTTTAACTTTTTCATCCGTTTGTAACGTTTTTCGTCCCTTTTTGACCGTTTTCAATCGATTTTGATTGATGTCGCTAGTTTTCGACCGACGTTGACAATTTTTGGCAGATTTCGACGGATTTAGACCGTTTTAGTCCGACTACGACCGATTGCGACCCTTTTCGACCGATTTCATCCATTTTGACTGTTTTCATCAACTTTCGCTCGTTTTCATATGTTCTTAGCTTTTCTGAATGTTTTCCTCTGTATTAAAATGTTATGAAACGTTTATTACATTTTCGTACATTTTTATACAATTTTGTCATAGCAACGAGATTTTTTATAGCAGTAGATAGTTTATTGATAAAAAAAATTATAGGTTATAAATGAAAAATAATAAAAGTTTGAAGATTTGGGAATTAAACATAATGTTTTGAAACCCGGTTCGACTCGGGTGGTTCAACTGGTTGAATCGTTCCGGGTGAAAAATGAGTCGATTTAAACCTGGTCAACTTGCTAGGTTGGGTCGAAAACGGGTCAAATTAAACTGGGTCAACCCGCCGGGTTTGAAGAGTGCTGGGTCAACCCGGTTTGTGTTTATTTGGTTGTACTTAATTTGATAGATCTGTTTTTAATTGGTTGTACATTGTGAATAAATCATTGTACTTTTAAGTAATGGATAATGTTTTGAAACCTAGTTCGACCCGGGTGGTTCAACTGGTTGAACCGTTCCGGTCGAAAAATGGGTCGATTTAAACTGGGTTAAATTTCTAGGTTGGGTCGAAAACTGGTCAAATTAAACCAGTTCAACCCGTCGGGTTTGAAGGGCCCTGGGTTGACCCGGGACTCTTACAAATTACGATACTACAAAGCAAAAACGATCCGGATCTTACATAGGATCTTTGAAAGCTTAAGATCTTATAGGATGTCGATCTTGACCATATGATCTTAAGAAAATGATATTACAAAACTATGATATATAATAATTTTGTGTTTATAATATACAATAATTTGTAAATTTGTATAACCCGAGAAACCGACAAACCAAGCATTTGGTTTCGGTTTTTACAACCAATTAAAAACGTATCTACCAAATTAAATACAACCAATTAAAACAATTAATACAAATCACATACCGGATTTACCCGGGGCGCTTCAAACCCGACGGGTTGAACTGATTTAATTTGACCCGTTTTCGACCCAACCTAGCAAGTTGACCCAGTTTAAATCGACCCATTTTTCGACCAACGGTTCAACCAGTTGAACCACCCGGGTCGAACCAGGTTTCAAAACATTATCCATTACTTAAAAGTACAATGATTTATTCACATTGTACAACCAATTAAAAACAGATCTATCAAATTAAGTACAACCAAATGAACACAAACCGGGTTGACCCGGGACTCTTCAAACCCGGCGGGTTGACCAAGTTTAATTTGACCCGTTTTCGACCCAACCTAGCAAGTTGACCAGGTTTAAATCGACTCATTTTTCACCCCGAATGGTTCAACCGGTTGACCCACCCGAGTCGAACTGGGTTTCAAACACACTTCACTCGGATCTAGGGTTTTGATCCTCTCTTTCTTATCAAACACACTTCGAACACTTGAACATAATCCTCTCTTTCTCTCTCACACTCACAGTTGCAACTCACTCGGATCTAGGGTTTTGATCCTTTCTTTCTTATCAAACACACTTCGAACACTTGAACATAATCCTCTCTTTCTCTCTCACACTCATAGTTGCAACTCACTCGGATCTAGGGTTTTGATCCCAAATCTCAAAAAGCTGATAAGATCATAAATTAATTAATATAATCCAAATACCCCCATAGAGCTATTTATTCTTAGGCTTAGGTTGATTATCTGTTATAAGAATTGCGTTGCATTTGTATTGATAGAATAAGGAAGAACATGCTATGTTGTTTTTGCGAATAATTAGAGCAAAAGAGATATTAAGGTTTGCTTGGATTAGCTTATTTTATCTTAGGCTTAGGTTGATTATCTGGTATAAGAATTATGTTGCATTTGTATTGAGAGAATAAGGAAGAAAAGTGGCGGATGTGTGTGCGAATAGTTAGGCTAAAATATCCAAGTATCAAAGATGGAAGAAGTATCATCGATGGATGCAAAGACACCACTTTCAAGTATGAACATAAACTTGTTCTGGTGTTTCATCCATCGATGATTCATCTTTGCTCTTTGCCAAAATACAGAAACAATTATCAAGTATAATTTGTTGGTTCGATGCTTGAATTTAGCGTCTTCGTCTTCCAGCATGTTGGTAGGTTAGAGATTCAAGGCTGAATAATATGTTGTTGTTGGCTAGGGCAGAAAGGATGGTAGTTCATTGCATTGTTAATATAAATTTTATATGATTTCATTCATGCACAATTAGCTCTCTAATGTCGTAGAATCTACATAATTAATATGTATGTTCGTCACATCTAAGGGAGCAATATAAATGATAGTAAGAATCTGTTCTCTAATAACTTAAAGCTCAATGATTAGGGCGCTCTATATAGCGTTGTAGATGGTTCCATTGCTTAATTTGGAAAACGTCTACTACCGTTTGTGTGGTTATTAGACGGTACTGCAACGTTAGATAGATCTGTCCTGATCAATGCAATAATGATATAGTGTGTACTGTTCATGACATGCCACACTCCATTATCGCATTCAAGATGAGTGATGTTACTTAGACTCTATTCTTTACTAAACATTTGTAGATTGTTTGTATTACTTTGAGTCTGTAATTTCAACATACCTTTCCATTCTAACTTCCCATACTGTTTCTTTTGTTTTTTCAACAATCTAGCAATGCGGCTGGTGCAGTCCTTTGCTCAAAGGGAGTTGAAACGACAAAAGGAGCAGTAGTGGTAAGTTAGAAGGGTTACGTATGTTAGTTTATTGCATTCCATTATTTTTTATGATCTAAAACCAACCATCCACCAGGTAATGTGGCCATTGGAGTTCAAAGAACAAAGGTTATTTCAAACACACCCTGAATTGCAACATTATCTTTTATTTCAATTACACTATATTTTTTAAAATTTTAATATATTTTTTATTTTTTTTGCAGCAAATCCATGGTCAGACTACTTTCCAAAGGGATATTTGGATCAGGTCAATCATGAAATTTTGCAGATTTCTTCAAGTCAATCATGTTCCATTGTGACTAGTCTTTGTTGGCGACTAATATGTATATAGTTCTGTCAAGAGTTATATATAAGCATTGATCCCTAGCAAACGCTCGTCCCAATGGATCATGATTGGCCCGAAGATGTTGAAAAGGTTCAAGCCACCAGTGGGAAACATCAATCCTTTCCTGCATTAAACATAGGTAGTTTGGTTTTCCCATATCCCCTTTTTATACTCGTTTCCATGTGTATCTCAAATCACAAATCCTAGTTTAACCCCTTTTTATATTTTTTATTTTTTTGCAGAAATCATTAAAATTGACAGCAGTGACTCAAGTTCATTTCACAGATCAAGCAGTTCTGAAGGTCCTCCAAATACATGGGCAGACTACTTTCCAAAGGGATATTCTGGATCATGCACAAAAAGGAAGTGATGTGCTATCTGTTAGTGCAAGTTTTAAATTTATAAGAGTGCATTACCAAATTTAGAAACAACACATACGAGCAAGTGTACTCGTCCGTTATAGCAAGATATGATGGTAAGTCGGGATCGTTCGCATGGATTTGTGAGTGAATCAAAATATAAGTCTAAAAGTAAATCTCTAATGTACGCAAATAAGATAATAAGCAAATTCAATAATTTAAAAACTACACTTGTTTAGACTAGTTTTATACTTAATGACACACATGATTGTGATAACTTTTGATAACATGTTGGTTGTGATAATTAGATGGTGGTCTAATCTATTGTTTCTACAAGTTAAACCTTCGTCAAGATTTTAGTTCATAAAAACAAGCTTTAGGTGTAAACCAATCAATTCAAGATCTATCCAAGGTTCATAAGGTATGGTGAATATCTTAAACACAAGAACAAACTCTTATTACAAATCAAATACTCTTAGGAAATGGTCATTATATAACACCCCCATTTTAGGAACGCAGCGGAATACAACATGGGGTGCTATTTGGTCACGTTGTACAAATATAGTAAACAACTTTAAAACAAAGTTGTTTTTAAAACTTCACATTCGATAATTTATCAGAGTTAACAAGGTCCGAAAAGTTTTTAACATAGATAAAAGATACATAAGTTTTGAAAGTTTAGAACATTATCGAATGAAAATTTTTATTTAAACATGAGCCATCATGTAGATATCCATTTCTTGCGCCGCCCATCCAAGCCGAAAGTCACTTACGGACCTGAGATAAAACATGCTAAAAGTCAACACAAAAGTTGAGTGAATTCATAGAGTTTAATAAGTAAGCAGTTGAATACAAGTATTATTTATCAATAGACATATAACAAATACATGTCGGGTAATCAGATTATATTATAGAGCTCATGAAACTGAACCTTGACCTAGTTTAATAGTGCCCCGAAAAGGTAAGATTTGCCATTTACCTCAATTCTCAATATTATATGTCCGTTTGGTAATAAAGGCTCCAAGTGAGCGCTACTCACCCGGACAGGCCCGCCTAGCCAGTATGCATATTTATAATATTAGCGTTTCCCACAGAATTAACGGTTCATGATGGGGACTTAATTGGCAAGAAATATACTCAATGTCTATGATCATGTAATCGGGTCAAGCATACCAAAAACTACTTGTATTCAATTTGTAAAACTAGCATGTATCCCCCTCGCGAAGTTTATAAAACATTTAAATGAGTAAAAGCGAGGCTATGAACTCACCGTGAACAAAGGAGGTAATATGAAACGAGCAAGTGATGAAAAGTAGCCGCAGAGCTTCTACGATGAACCTAAGTAGATATACGCTTGTCTTAGGTTTTTGAAAATAAACATTGATGCAACTTAGCTATATATATATATAAGTTATTATCTTACCTACACTTGGTACATAATTCCTAATTATATCAAGTGTTCAAAATTAAGTTTTAGAGATATAGTCATATGAGTTTTTGAATCCTTTACACTTTAAAAGTCAAAGCTGTTAACATTTTTATAATTTGTACATCTTAGAAAATCCGTTACATGTAAACCGTAAGTCAAAAATTTAAGTTCTTTATATCCCCGGAAAGGTATTAATCTGTACTAACAAGTTTTGTGGGTTTTAATAAGCCAATAGTTACATAATATTAGTAAAACTATCCATTTATCCATACTATTCAGTCCATCAGCTTTCAAAATTTCAACAGTCCCACAAAAGTTGAGATAACTAGAGTTCTACAAGTCCAATTAATTCCCCGTTTGTGGCCATGTTTAAGTTAAGATGTTACCTACATTTCATAAAAAAGGGCCAAGTACTGAAAATGAACATATCACTGATATTTTTACCATTCAAATCTGCTACTCAGAATCTGGCATGTTTCACGAAAATATTTCTAGTTTAATCATCGTAATGAGTTATTCGATGAAATACCCGTCAAAATGACCACAAGACATAGGTCTACAACTAAATATTTTTAGTTTAGGTCCAATGTTTACTGATTAAATCAGTTTACTCCATTTTTACCCCTGAATCAGATTCACAGTTTGCATGTCTAGTCCTTTAGGGTTTTTAGTGTTTCCTAACTATGTACCAAGCCTAATTAAGCATAATAATTTATAAAATATACAATTACATCAAGTAATATTACATTTACAGTAGTGAAAGAAAATAAAATAAAATTAAAAGTGGTTGGAGAGTTTCCTTACAAAAGTGATGAACAAGGAAAAATCAAGAAACAAGGACCACTACACCTAATTTACCAACAATACTTACACCTTTTCTTTTACCCAAGTGAACCCAATCTTTGACCACCAAATTACTTTGTAAAACATTGAAAATCACAGCCACTTGACACCTTGGAAGTCTTTAAAAATACTCTTGTAATCTTTCAAATAGAACACCTTATAAATGATGAGATTTATATGTTGTTTGGGTGTAATAAATCAACAACAAGACTAGGGCTTTAAGATCTTTATTCTATGATCAATAATTTAGTGAAAAGTTGGATGAAATAGGTGTTTGGGACCTGTTCTTGGTCGTTCAAGAGGAGGAGGAAGGAAGAATTTGGTGAGTTTTGCATGTAATAGTAAACTAGTTGGTGATTTAAACTATGTAGTGGAAGACAAGTTTGAAACAATGGAACAAGTGTCCTAGATGACACACAACAAGGTCCTATGGCTGGTCACATGGGGAGGGAAAAAGGGTGAGTGGGTTTTATGGTGTATTTTGAGTATTTGTTGTGTTATGAGGTGTAGTTTTGATCCCGGTAATTTAAAACGTGTAGTTTTTAAGACGCGAAACATAAAAGCGGGTAACATAAAAATACTAAACTTGTTAAAATGTTAAAACATGTTAAAAGAACTAGTTTTAATATATTAGTTGAGTCATGGGTTTATTGGAGTGTTTAAATGTCGTTAAAAATAAAACCGTGAGTCGAAAATACGTTTGGTGACATCGGTTCTTGATAAAAGTGACGTAAACTATGAAAATGATGTAACACCCCCAATTCATGGTTGCAGCGGAATTCAAACTGGGTGTTACTCGACGGCACAATAGTCACAATAATAGAAAACGAACTCCAATTGAGTCGTTTTAAAAGATTTATCATTCAAATTGTATAAATATCAGAGGTTTACAAAATGAGGTCCCAAATGGTTCCATGTTACAATGTATAATAAATGTGTTTTTGAATGATAATAAAATTTATAGCCCTCTTGAGTATCCGTGCCATCCTTGATCGTCATGAACCTGAAATACATGCTTGAGAGGTCAACACAAAGGTTGAGTGATATTCATAGAGTTTGTTTAATGTTTGAACACAATGTGTTGGTAGTTAAATCGTTGAACACAATAATTGTAGTGTTTGTAGTTAAATCGTTTGAACACAATAATCGTAGTGTGAGCTATAGACTCACACCAATGTTTGGAAACAAAACAGGTAGGCTACGTTATTATACACCCATAAAATGTATTATACACTAAGCTTATGACACCAAAACGTTAACGTGTACCAATATCGATCGGCAGATTTATCCCGGTAGGTACTTTGCCGTCATACCTAATGTCTCAAATATTAATGCATTTGTTTGAACTTAGTCAAAACAAATGGGATTCGTCAATCCCAATAGGCCTATTCATAATATTCGCGCTCACTTGCAAGTAACCCTCGCAAGTGATTAAATGGTTCATAATAAGGGATCTTGGTTTGGCAAGGATGTTACTTAGTGATAATAAAACATAGTCGAATAGCATACAGTAGAAAGCATTGTGTTCGAGTAGAAAAATAATAGCATGTATTCCCCCCAAGGGTTTGTAAAACATTGAAATAATGTAAAGTGGGGCTATGAACTCACCTTAAGTTGGATTATGTATAATGAGAATGATGGATATGCCGTAAGAACTTCTACGAGCAACCTAGAATAATTGTTGTAACTTAGGTTTGGAATAATGTCTAAGGAAACATAAACATGCCAATATATATATCTTTCATCTAGTCCATGATGTGGTATGATGTATATTGTAAGTCTTAGAAAGAAAAGATTTATGAACATGTATGTTTTGTATATCGTTTACTACCGTTCGGGCCGACATAATTCAGAAGTCATGTTAGTAAGCGTTCGAGGAGCCAGGACACTTTAACTCGTAAATCCACAACTCAACTCGACGGCTTACATAATGAACTCCTCACATGAGGCTCCCTACTGTTGTAGTAGTTGATGAAATATATAGATATAAGTTTTGATCCGAAAAGTTATATGTCCGATACTTGAATAAACTTAGGAAAGTTTATTTGTACATGAAGATTGTTATTAGGGGTAGTTTCATAAGTCTTGTATGACCATTTTTCTTTGTAATATCTCATGGTTCCTTTGATGAAGTAGATCCAAATTGTATGTTCAAGTTATCGCCAACTCTTGTTCATGTATTTGTCTTGGTAAGTTTATATGGTCGTTAGCTCATGTTTTCGCCTTGGTATGTATATATGGTCTTAACTCATGTCTTCGCCTTGGTATGTATATATGGTCTTAACTCATGTCTTCGCCTTGGTAAGTTGGTATGGTCATTTCGTCATGGCCTAGCCATGACCTTTGGTCCTTGTTCCAAGGTCATGAGACACAACCTTGGCTCTAGCCATGGTTGTGGTCTTGATTATAGGTCATAAGACCTCTTGTTCCTTTTAAAGTATAACCATAATATAGTGACTTTGGTCTAAAAATGGGCTGTTTAAGAATTTGAAGAATTTATCACTCGGAAAGCGTTTTCAGGGCTCGAGCATCTTAGTTCCTGAACGAAAACGTCGTTCCGGACAACTTTCGTGTTTTAACTTTTTGATGAATCGGACCAGAAGTGTGACTTTCAAAACCCAAATTTGATCAGAATGGTATTTGGCAGTTTGCCGCAAAGTTTTGGTAACTTCAAATGGGCGTAACTTTTGACTCATATACTCGTTTTGGGTGGTTCAAGTTGCTACGGTTTCCTTTTTAAGTCCTCTACTGTAATATGTAATGATCAAATATCATATTTTTACCATTTTGATCAGGTCTTACCAAGAAAGTCACTAGTTTGCTTGTTATAGTAACTTGTCTTATCAATCATGTACAATAACTTGTTTTACTCACTTTTATACATCATGGACATGAATACAAGACATAATATAGCACAAATAATATGTAAATAACATGAATATGATTATTTAACAAGAATCATGTTAGGGTTTGGCTTACAACTTTTGGCTTTCAAAGATGAAAGGAAGTTAACATGTAAGGAAAAGGACTTTGATAGACTTGCTTCAACCCACTTCACTTCATGCAATCTTTCTACCCTTGTAATCTTGAAAGATAGATGATGAAGGTTGAGGTGAATTGAGTGGATTCAAACTCAAGAGAAATCACCAAGTATATGAGGTTATGGAAGTGTTTTGATTATCTAAAAGAAACTAGGGTTTCAACCTTGAACTTGCACTTGAATCTTGCATGAAACTTGGAAGAGAATGAGCTAAGGATGAGAGGATGGGGAGGGTGAGGTGTGGCGTTTAAATGAGGGGAGGAGGGGAGTATTTATAGTGAGTTGAGGAGGTTAGGAAACAACTAGGAAATTACCAAAACTTGGTCACCAAGTTCAACACTTGTAATGATCTAAGGATCAATGGTCAAGATCAAGCCACAAGTGTGAATCCCCCCCCCCCTAGTGGCGGTTTGGAGTGGATAGGAAGAGATGAGTTGGTCTTGGATGATATTATCCAAGTATTGGATGAGTTTTGACTCCGGGAAATGCCAATCGTAAATGATTAAGCCTCAAAACATAAAACCGGGTGTCGTAAAATTATGGAACTTGAAAGTATTGATAAACATATCCATATGTTCCATAATAAAATATAAAATGAGTGGTAGGTTCCATTTGGGTGGTAAAACCCTGCTAAAAACTGGAAACACGGGTCTAAAACGCGTAATACGTAAAACGTACGAATATTGCGTAAAATTGAGAAAAGTAAAATGTTACTTTTCTAATGTGATAAAAATGATTTAAAATGACTTATAATGTCTAGACTGGGCTCAGTCTAGTGTCGGTTGGTATTAAATGTCTTTTAGACATCAAACCGTAAGCCTAAAAATCACGAAATGACTTATAACATCAAGGGATGATTTTTGGTCAATGGAGGAGGGAAAAAATATGTTGACTTTTTCTAATAAGTTGAAAACTCAAATCGTCTTAGAAACGCGTTTTGTGGTCTAACGGTTAATCGCCCATACGGTTAAGCGTGCTCATGCGAGAGTAGTACAGGCTTGGGTGACCTGCTGCGAAAAGTAATTAACCTGAAAATGCGAATTGTTACAGTCTCTATGTAACAATTCGCATTTTCAGATTAATTGCTATTTTCCGGAAAAATTTACTATTCACTTTTACTATTCATGTTACTATTCATTTTTACTATTCATTTTTCCCGAAAGTTGATTTTTATTTCATATTATCGAGTGATAAATCATTTCCATGGCAAATTAAATGTTTGACATTCGTTAGATCTTTTTCGTGAAAGTTATTAAGGAATTACACGGAATTATACGTTTTAGGGTAAAACGTCATTCAAAAATTCTACGCACAACGAAATTCGGTCGCGTTAATTTTCCCCGTATCAGAAAAATGTTTGACACACTCATGATTTATTTGAGAATAAATCATGACTGAGAAAAACATGACCAAAATAAACCTCGGCCGTGAAAAACTGGAATTTTCAGTTTTAAGCATTTTTACTCAGCCGTAACCTTAGCCTATACCTGCACCGCATTTCTAAGACGATTTGAGTTTTCACCTTATTAGAAAAAGTCAACATATTTTTCCCTCCTCCTTTGACCAAAAATCATTCCTTGATTTTATAAGTCATTCCTTGATTTTTAGGCTTGCGGTTTTAGGTCTAAAAGACATTTAACACCAACCGACACTAGACTGAGCCCAGCCTAGACATTATAGGTCATTTTAAGTCATTATTAACCTATTAGAAAAGTTACATTTTACTTTTCTCAATTTTACGCAACTTTCGTACGTTTTACGTATTACGCGTTTTAGACCCGTGTTTCCAGTTTTTAGCAGGGTTTTAGCACCCGATAGAACCTACCACTCATTTTATATTTTATTATGGACTATATTGACATGTTTAACAATACTTTCAAGTTTCATATTTTTACGATACCCGGTTTTACGTTTTGAGGCTTAATCATTTACGGTTAGCAATTTACGGGGTCAAAACTAGTCACATAAGTAGGATAATATCATCAAAAGTCCACACCTTGTCCTCCAAGCTTATGAACCGACCTAGGGGGGGGGGGAATTCAGCCCTTGTGTGTCTTAATCTCATGACAATAGCCTTAGGATGATTACATGTGTTCACCTTGGCCTCCAAGGTTGGACTAGTCAACTAAACTAACCTCCTCAAGGCCATATAAATACCCCCCTCCCCTCTTATGAACGTCCATCATCACCCCCCAAAACATCTTCACACTTAACTAATTCATTCCTAGTTTTATGCAAGATTCAAGTACTTCTTCAAGATAGAAACCCTAGTTTCTTTTAGGTAACCAAAACACTTCCATAACCTCATAGACTTTGGTGATCCTCTTGAGTTTAGATCCACTCAAGTCACCTAAACCTTCATCACAAATCATTCAAGAATACAAGGGTAGAAGGGTTACTAAAGTGGAGGAAAGCTTATTCAATCAAAGTCCTAGTTCTTGTCCTAGTTTCCCTTTTTCATTAAAGCCAAAAGTTGTAAGCAAACCCTAACATACTTTCTTGCTTAATTATCATTTACATGCTCTTTGTGTTCCTTTCATTCTATATATGTTCTTGTTATTGTGTTCATGATATTTAAAAATGGATAAAACAAGTATTGGTATACATATGTTAACTTATGACAAGTAAACAAGCAAACTAGTGATTTTTATGGAGAACCACGACCAAAATAGTATAACTTTGATATTTGACACTTACTTACTGTTAAAGAGGACTTAAAAAGGAAAACATAGCAATTTGAATCACCCAAAACGAGTACCCGAGTCAAAAGTTATGGCCATTTGAAGTTAGCGAAACCAAAACGGCAAAACTGCCTAAATAGCATTCTGATCAAATTTTGATTTTGAAAGTCACCCTTCTGGTCTGATTCATCAAAAAGTTAAAACACGAAAGTTGTCCGGAACGACGTTTTTGTTCAGGAACAAAGAAGCTCGAGCCCTGAAAACGCTTTCCGAGTGATAATTTTCTTCAAAATCTTAACAGCCCATTTTAGACCAAAGTCACTATAATATAGTTATGATTTACCAAGACCAAGAGGTCTAATGACCTAAAGCCGAGACCACAACCATGGCTAAAGCCAAGGATGAGTCTCAAGACCATGGAAAAATGACCAAGGTCACGGCGAAGCCATGACTAAATGACCATATAAACTTACTTAGGCGAAAACATGAAACAAGGAGTTGACGATAACTTGAACAAACAATTTGGATCTAGTCCACCTAAAGAACCATGAGATACAAGTTATAATTAACTTACCCTAATAACAATCTTCATGTACAAATAGACTTTCCTAAGTTTATTCAAATATTGGACATGTAACTTTTCGGATCAAAACTTATACATTTGTTATCAAATACTACAATAGTAGGGAGCCTCATGTGAGGAGTTCATTAAGTAAGCCGTCGAGATGAGTTGTGGATTTACGAGTTAAAGTGTCCTGGCTCCTCGAACGTTTACTCCATGACTTCTGAATTATGTCGGCCCGAACGGTAGTAAGAGATATACAACTTATACAAGTTTCATAAACCATTTATATTCAAAGACTTACACTATATACTAAGTACTACATCATGAACATTATGCAAGACATATATAGGTAATTCTTCGTATTCTTAGACGTTACTCCAACCCTAAGTCGCAACGTTCTATTATAGGCTGCTCTTAGTGACTTTCACGATTCGACTACCACTTTGATTTCACATCACTTAAGCTTAAGGTGAGTCATAGCCCCTACTCTTTTTATACTTGTTTTAACTCTTTGGGGGGGGGGGGGGGATACATGCTCAACTACTTGCTTACTTGTACAAATACTCTTAAACATTTATACTTGTTATACTTGATTGGCATTATACTTGATTGCGTTATACATACTTGTTACACTATACTTGCTTAATTTAAATACAAGATTCGTATTTACGTGCATACATAATACTCTATTCTGTCGGAGAGGTATTGGTAGTACTCATGGGAAGATGCCCCCTACCCTTGTGTCTATACTTGACCTTGGATGACGTAGTACTATTTGGGAAGATGCCCCCGCCCTTGTGTCTATTCTTGACCTTGGGTGAATATAATCCGGTGCATTGTATAAACAAACTTTTAGCAGTGGGTTGTGGACACACAGGTTGCAAGTCTCTTATGGCGGGACTTGCAACTGAGTGGATTCTCAATGCCTTTGCTGTGTAAACATTCTTTTGAGGCTTTTTCAACTATTTTAAGACAAACTCTATGAACTCACCAACCATTGTGTTGACACTTTAGCATGTTTATCTCAGGTCTGTAAGGTGATAGCTGTTGCATGGAGCATAGAGTCGCTTGGCATGTTTTGAAGACTTATGCTTTTATCTTTACCATTCGAAATGTCTTAAAACTCTTATGTATTGTATTATGGAACTCAAGTTTGTAACTCGGAATTTATTAATCGAATGGTAACTTTTCAAAACGTCTCATTTAGAGTTCGTTTTCTATACCTTGTACTTTGTATTATGAAGTAGCACCCCTATAACACAGTCTTCCGCTGCGGTATTTTGGGGGTGTTAAAGATTGGTACCAGAGCCTTGGTTATAGAAAACTAGGTTGCATTTACTACCTAGACTATAACTGCTATAAACATTAAGACTCTTCTCTTTATATTGCCTTACATACACTTCATGCGCATATGCTTATTGCTAATTGTTTGTTTAGAAGAAACCCCAGACAATAGTCAAGTCATCAAAAATTTAGAGCTAAGTAATAATTGTTTAATTAACTTAATCTTGTGACAGTTCTTGTTTGATAAGACATAAGATTAAGTTAAATAAAGGTTATTAGTTTCCTGTAGAGATTTGATGATTTGCCTTATACTTACTTTATATGATTCTAATACCTAGAAGTGGTTCATATGTCCTAGTACGACACTCAAACCTTTCTACAAGCGCGGCTAGTCCTTTTCGTCATATCACCTTCTCTAGATACCTACACTACATTACCCTTTCACAACTTAAGAGCAGATGATAGAAAGTCTACCCAATTATGTAGTACCAATTGTTGAGTTATGTGTGCCTGGTAAATATGTATACGTGTGAAAGGAAGCAATTATAATTATGGTGGCCAACATAATTATAAATGCGTCACGACTCACGTAGACATATGTGACCATGCTTACATTAATCGACGATTGACTCAAAATTGACAAGATTTAAGACTAAGTAGTCTAGGAATATCACCTCATATCTGACATCGACAAAATGTCCCTCCTTGTAGATATCATGGCACCAAAGAGAGTAACTCGTAGCACTAGCCGAGGTGGTGCAACACCAAGAGGTGGAAGAACTGGTGGTCGTGGAGGTAGAGGAGCTGCTCACGACACTAGCAACCCTAGTAATGATAGTGGAAGAACTGGTGGACGTGGAGGTAGAGGAGATGCTCACGACACTAGTAACCCTAGTAACGATGGTGGAAATCCAGATGTCTCCACCATTATTGCCCAACAACTACAAAACCTACTTCCCACTATAGTCACACAAGTTGGCAATCACATGAACAATTCGGGAAACCACAGAAGCATAAATGACGCTACAAATAATGGAGGAAGGAATGATAACAACAACAACAACAACAACCATAGGACTGGATGTACGTATAAGGAATTTACGTCATGCAAGCCAATTGAATTTAATGGTAAAGGAGGTGCATTGGCATATACAAGATGGGTCGAGAAGATGGAGTCAGTGATTGACATCAGCAACTGTGCAATCCACCAGAGAGTGAAATATTCTGCATGCTTGCTATCAGAAAAGGCATTGACATGGTGGAACATGCAGATTCAAGCAAGGACTAGAGAAGCAGCTGTAGGCATGACATGGGACGACTTTAAGGGACTACTGAAGGAAGAATACTGCCCGGTTAATGAAATGCAAAAACTAGAAGACGAGTTTTGGCATCACTCTATGGTAGGGGCTGGTCATGCAACCTACACAGATCGGTTTCATGAACTAGCTAAACTAGTTCCTCATCTGGTTACCCCTGAATCCAAGAGGATTGAGAGGTACATCTATGGCCTTGTTCCCGAGATTCGTGGGATGGTGAAAACAACCGAACCTCCCACAATTCAGAGTGCAATATTAAGAGCAGGGACCCTAACAGATGAGATGGTTAGGAATGGAACTTTGAAGATTAGTGATAAAAGGAAAGGAGCAGGTGAATCAAGCGAGCAAAAGGGTACAATGGTTGATAATAAGAGAGCAAGAGGATTTGCGGCAACAGTTTATGATCAGGGAACGTATGAAGGTCCACACCCTAAGTGTAATAAATGTGCTTATCATCATCAGAAGTCTGAGCCATGCCGAGTGTGTACAAAATGCAAACAGTTGGGTCATTATGCAAATAGGTGTGGAGCACCGGTGAATGCGGGAAATATAAGAAACAACCAAAAGACATGCTTTGAGTGCAACAGCCCAAACCACTTCCGAGATACTTGTCCTAAGTTAAATAGGGCACAGGGACAAGTGCTGGATAACCCGACTCTAGCAGTAATGCTTGAAGAAAATAACCCAAACCGTGGATACAATGTTAGTCCACCTCGGGGTCGAGCATACTATTTGGGTGCTAAGGAAGCCCGCAATGCGTAACGGGTACGTACCTTATACTACCATATTATTCTATTCTAAACCTAGCTTTATTATGCCGCTATTAAGATAAGAGACCTAGACACACTAAACTTCGGGACGAAGTTTCCTGAAGGGGTAGAGACTGTAACAATTCACATTTTCAGATTAATTGCTATTTCCGGAAAAATTTACTATTCACTTTTACTATTCATGTTACTATTCATTTTTACTATTCATTTTTCCCGAAATTTTCCCGAAAGTTGATTTTTATTTCATATTATCGAGTGATAAATCATTTCCATGGCAAATTAAATGTTTGACATTCGTTAGATCATTTTCGTGAAAGTTATTAAGGAATTACACGGAATTATACGTTTTAGGGTAAAACGTCATTCAAAAATTCTACGCACAACGAAATTCGGTCGCGTTAATTTTCCCCGTATCAGAAAAATGTTTGACACACTCATGATTTATTTGAGAATAAATCATGACTGAGAAAAACATGACCAAAATAAACCTCGGCCGTGAAAAACTGGAATTTTCAGTTTTAAGCATTTTTACTCAGCCGTAACCTTAGCCTATACCTGCACCGCATTTCTAAGACGATTTGAGTTTTCAACTTATTAGAAAAAGTCAACATATTTTTCCCTCCTCCTTTGACCAAAAATCATTCCTTGATTTTATAAGTCATTCCTTGATTTTTAGGCTTGCGGTTTTAGGTCTAAAAGACATTTAACACCAACCGACACTAGACTGAGCCCATCCTAGACATTATAAGTCATTTTAAGTCATTATTAACCTATTAGAAAAGTTACATTTTACTTTTCTCAATTTTACGCAACTTTCGTACGTTTTACGTATTACGCGTTTTAGACCCGTGTTTCCAGTTTTTAGCAGGGTTTTAGCACCCGATAGAACCTACCACTCATTTTATATTTTATTATGGACTATATTGACATGTTTAACAATACTTTCAAGTTTCATATTTTTACGATACCCGGTTTTACGTTTTGAGGCTTAATCATTTACGGTTAGCAATTTACGGGGTCAAAACTAGTCACATAAGTAGGATAATATCATCAAAAGTCCACACCTTGTCCTCCAAGCTTATGAACCGACCTAGGGGGGGGGAATTCAGCCCTTGTGTGTCTTAATCTCATGACAATAGCCTTAGGATGATTACATGTGTTCACCTTGGCCTCCAAGGTTGGACTAGTCAACTAAACTAACCTCCTCAAGGTCATATAAATACCCCCCCCCCTCCCCTCTTATGAACGTCCATCATCACCCCCCAAAACATCTTCACACTTAACTAATTCATTCCTAGTTTTATGCAAGATTCAAGTACTTCTTCAAGATAGAAACCCTAGTTTCTTTTAGGTAACCAAAACACTTCCATAACCTCATAGACTTTGGTGATCCTCTTGAGTTTAGATCCACTCAAGTCACCTAAACCTTCATCACAAATCATTCAAGAATACAAGGGTAGAAGGGTTACTAAAGTGGAGGAAAGCTTATTCAATCAAAGTCCTAGTTCTTGTCCTAGTTTCCCTTTTTCATTAAAGCCAAAAGTTGTAAGCAAACCCTAACATACTTTCTTGCTTAATTATCATTTACATGCTCTTTGTGTTCCTTTCATGCTATATATGTTCTTGTTATTGTGTTCATGATGTTTAAAAATGGATAAAACAAGTATTGGTATACATATGTTAACTTATGACAAGTAAACAAGCAAACTTGTGATTTTTATGGAGAACCACGACCAAAATAGTATAACTTTGATATTTGACACTTACTTACTGTTAAAGAGGACTTAAAAAGGAAAACATAGCAATTTGAATCACCCAAAACGAGTACCCGAGTCAAAAGTTATGGCCATTTGAAGTTAGCGAAACCAAAACGGCAAAACTGCCTAAATAGCATTCTGATCAAATTTTGATTTTGAAAGTCACCCTTCTGGTCCGATTCATCAAAAAGTTAAAACACGAAAGTTGTCCGGAACGACGTTTTCGTTCAGGAACAAAGAAGCTCGAGCCCTGAAAACGCTTTCCGAGTGATAATTTTCTTCAAAATCTTAACAGCCCATTTTAGACCAAAGTCACTATAATATAGTTATGATTTACCAAGACCAAGAGGTCTAATGACCTAAAGCCGAGACCACAACCATGGCTAAAGCCAAGGATGAGTCTCAAGACCATGGAAAAATGACCAAGGTCACGGCGAAGCCATGACTAAATGACCATATAAACTTACTTAGGCGAAAACATGAAACAAGGAGTTGACGATAACTTGAACAAACAATTTGGATCTACTCCACCTAAAGAACCATGAGATACAAGTTATAATAAACTTACCCTAATAACAATCTTCATGTACAAATAGACTTTCCTAAGTTTATTCAAATATTGGACATGTAACTTTTCGGATCAAAACTTATACATTTGTTATCAAATACTACAATAGTAGGGAGCCTCATGTGAGGAGTTCATTAAGTAAGCCGTCGAGATGAGTTGTGGATTTACGAGTTAAAGTGTCCTGGCTCCTCGAACGTTTACTCCATGACTTCTGAATTATGTCGGCCCGAACGGTAGTAAGAGATATACAACTTATACAAGTTTCATAAACCATTTATATTCAAAGACTTACACTATATACTAAGTACTACATCATGAACATTATGCAAGACATATATAGGTAATTCTTCGTATTCTTAGACGTTACTCCAACCCTAAGTCGCAACGTTCTATTATAGGCTGCTCTTAGTGACTTTCACGATTCGACTACCACTTTGATTTCACATCACTTAAGCTTAAGGTGAGTCATAGCCCCTACTCTTTTTATACTTGTTTTAACTCTTTGGGGGGGGGGGGGGGGATACATGCTCAACTACTTGCTTACTTGTACAAATACTCTTAAACATTTATACTTGTTATACTTGATTGGCATTATACTTGATTGCGTTATACATACTTGTTACACTATACTTGCTTAATTTAAATACAAGATTCGTATTTACGTGCATACATAATACTCTATTCTGTCGGAGAGGTATTGGTAGTACTCATGGGAAGATGCCCCCTACCCTTGTGTCTATACTTGACCTTGGATGACGTAGTACTATTTGGGAAGATGCCCCCGCCCTTGTGTCTATTCTTGACCTTGGGTGAATATAATCCGGTGCATTGTATAAACAAACTTTTAGCAGTGGGTTGTGGACACACAGGTTGCAAGTCTCTTATGGCGGGACTTGCAACTGAGTGGATTCTCAATGCCTTTGCTGTGTAAACATTCTTTTGAGGCTTTTTCAACTATTTTAAGACAAACTCTATGAACTCACCAACCATTGTGTTGACACTTTAGCATGTTTATCTCAGGTCTGTAAGGTGATAGCTGTTGCATGGAGCATAGAGTCGCTTGGCATGTTTTGAAGACTTATGCTTTTATCTTTACCATTCGAAATGTCTTAAAACTCTTATGTATTGTATTATGGAACTCAAGTTTGTAACTCGGAATTTATTAATCGAATGGTAACTTTTCAAAACGTCTCATTTAGAGTTCGTTTTCTATACCTTGTACTTTGTATTATGAAGTAGCACCCCTATAACACAGTCTTCCGCTGCGGTATTTTGGGGGTGTTACACTCTACCCCTTACGGGGAACTTCGTCCCGAAGTTCTTTGTGTGTCATATGTTGGAGTGGTGTCGATGAAAAGGTGTGGTTACTTATAAGGACTAAAGTCTGGGATTACCAGTGATGTAGTTTGATTTGTCGTTTCAGTGTATGGTGTAGGATGAGGCTTACTTTTATATAGGAAAGGTATGGTAATAGTCGAATATCAAAGGAAATTGATATAGTAGTCGAATATTAATAGGAATTGATATAGTAGTTTAATATCAAAATAGAACTTGATATAGTTGTCAAGTATCAATAGCAATTGATATAAGAATCGAATCATGGAATAAGCGTTGAACATGTGGTTGGACCAAGTCCTGTTTGAATTGTACGGCTGCCCATGCATATGGCTACATGGCTTCGCAATGAGTTTGGTACGACTGCACATGCCTAGTAGGTAATCTGTTGTTGTTTGTTATTGCACTATCATTATGAAAACCAAAATGTAAACCTCGTACTAATGGAAATTGGGATAGTCGTTGCAATCATAGCCTAGTAGGTAATCTGTTGTTGTATCTAGTGTTTATTGACTTTATACTTATGTTATTTCGGATATAATTAAGCCCACTTGTCTATAATTCTTTATTTACATAGAGAGGCATCCCAAACAATGTAACTAAAGGAATATAAACGTATGGTTCGATGATTTATAATTTCTTTATTTAAATGAAAAGGCATCCCAATCCATTCAAATAAGGACATTATAAATCATCCTACTCAAGAATTCCCGACACAACATTCATACTTAGCCGGTGAGTTACAAGGTAGTGTATTACGAGATGATACTGGTGTTCCAAAAGTACAAGATGAATATTCAATCTTGTAAAGCTGATGAGGGTGCTTGCGGTGTAACTAAGGATGATTTGAGCTTTAAAAGTGCATCAAGATCTGTTAATGAGCTTGTGTTTGCCACGGTTGTGAAGATAATGTTGTGATATGTTGATGAACAAAAGTGTGTAGTGTATGCCTAATGTTAATATTGGTAGAGATGTCAAGTTTGCTTTAAAATTTTAAGAAATTTTAAAGGTTTATGACGGGATGGTATCCTTAGGACCTAAACAGGATAGTACTTCTACAGGATGAAGAGAATAATTGATAACTATCCCAAGATAGTATTTCGGATTATCTCATAAATGAAAATTTTCAAGAATGAATTAAGGTGTTAAGATCTCGCTGAGTGGTAAGGCACTATCGTGTCTCTAGATTGTTTTAATGTATTCTGGTGGTTTATCGTGTTCATGTAGGAAATCAATCTAAACATAACTCTAGTACAACTATTCTCAGTATTTAAAAATTTTAAGTCGAATATAGTTAGTCAGACTATATTCCACTGTCCCTAGGTTAAATATAGGTGACTAGTCTATATTTAGCCAAGGTTCGATAAAATTTTCAAATACCTAAATTAGGTATACTTGTGATATGTCCGTTGCTTTCAGGAAACTGTCCACTAAACAAAGGCGATGTCAAACCCTTAAGTTGCAAGTCCCGTCCATACAAGACTTGTAACGTATGTTTTCATATTCCATTGCATAGAAGATAGTAAGGGTAGGTACGTATGGAAAGGAAGTTTTAAGTAGTTCTAAAATAGAACATACTTGGCCAGGATCACGAACTTTTTATAATGAAGGTTTCAGAAGAAAACTTTGATAAATGTAAAGCTGAACTTCAGCTTTTGTAGGTGATGGATTTGTTTGTCCTTTAGAATCTCATATTTCTTGTTTTGAAATCGATAGATTGTGACGGGTTTTTGATATCATAAGAAATGATATTGATGATGTGATGGAATAATTCTAGAGACCATTGCACAAAACATAATGTCTCGGAAGTAGGTTAGACCATTGTGCAATTCACAATGTCTGGGAAGTAGGTTAGACCATTGTGTGACTCAAAACATTTGAGAAATGGTTAAGACCATTGTATAATACAATGTCTTGGAAAATGAATGAGACCATTGTATCTCACAATGTCTTGGAAAATGAATGAGGCCATTGTATCTCACAATGTCTTGAAAAGTGAATGAGACCATTGTATCTCACAATGTCTTGAAAAATGAATGAGACCATTGTATCTCACAATGTCTTGAAAAGTGAATGAGACCATTGTATCTCACAATGTCTTGGAAAATGAATGAGACCATTGTAATTAGTTACAATGTCTTGGACATATAATGTTGGAGTAGGAACATGATTGGGAGAGTGTGGCTGTGCCGAAATGCCTTAGAATAGGCATACACAGATATGTTTAGTCCATTGTTTAGATAAATGATTGAAAATAAACCGAGTTTATATATCAATATACTAATATGTTCATGTAGCATAAAATGCCTAGTGTGTATATATCAATATACATATATGTGTTCATGTAGCATAAAATGCTTAGTGTGTATATATCAATATACTTATATGTGTTCATGTAGCATAAAATGCTTAGTGTGTATATATCAATATACTTATATGTGTTCATGTAGCATAAAATGCTTAGTGTGTATATATCAATATACTTATATGTGTTCATGTAGCATAAAATGCTTAGTGTGTATATATCAATATACTTATATGTGTTCATGTAGCATAAAATACTTACGGGGAAATGCTCAATTATGTTTAGGGTACATATATTAATATGCAATTATCTTTGTATAGCATAAAATATCTACGGGGAAATGCTCAAAAGGGGTATATATATGAATATACTAATATGTTTGTGTAGCATAACATGCTTACTAAGTCCATAATCGTCTGGAGGATGGAAGACACGGAGAGCGGAAGGCTATAAAAATGGTTTTGCTTGTAGTTGTAGTTATAGTTTAGGTCTCAATTAGACCCGTTTCTCTATAACCATGGCTCTGGTACCAATCTGTAACACCCCCAATTCATGGTTGCAGCGGAATTCAAACTGGGTGTTATTTGACGGCACAATAGTCACAATAATAGAAAAACGAACTCCAATTGAGTCGTTTTAAAAGATTTATCATTCAAATTGTATAAATATCATAGGTTTACAAAATGAGGTCCCAAATGGTTCCATGTTACAATGTATAATAAATGTGTTTTTGAATGATAATAAAATTTATAGCCCTCTTGAGTATCCGTGCCCTTCCGTGCCATCCTTGATCGTCATGAACCTGAAATACATGCTTGAGAGGTCAACACAAAGGTTGAGTGATATTCATAGAGTTTGTTTAATGTTTGAACACAATGTGTTGGTAGTTAAATCGTTGAACACAATAATTGTAGTGTTTGTAGTTAAATCGTTTGAACACAATAATCGTAGTGTGAGCTATAGACTCACACCAATGTTTGGAAACAAAACAGGTAGGCTACGTTATTATACGCCCATAAAATGTATTATACACTAAGCTTATGACACCAAAACGTTAACGTGTACCAATATCGATCGGAAGATTTATCCCGGTAGGTACTTTGCCGTCATACCTAATGTCTCAAATATTAATGCATTTGTTTGAACTTAGTCAAAACAAATGGGATTCGTCAATCCCAATAGGCCTATTCACAATATTCGCGCTCACTTGCAAGTAACCCTCGCAAATGATTAAATGGTTCATAATAAGGGATCTTGGTTTGGCAAGGATGTTACTTAGTGATAATAAAACATAGTCGAATAGCATACAGTAGAAAGCATTGTGTTCGAGTAGAAAAATAATAGCATGTATTCCCCCCAAGGGTTTGTAAAACATTGAAATAATGTAAAGTGGGGCTATGAACTCACCTTAAGTTGGATGATGTATAATGAGAATGATGGATATGCCGTAAGAACTTCTACGAGCAACCTAGAATAATTGTTGTAACTTAGGTTTGGAATAATTTCTAAGGAAACATAAACATGCCAATATATATATCTTGCATCTAGTCCATGATGTGGTATGATGTATATTGTAAGTCTTAGAAAGAAAAGATTTATGAACATGTATGTTTTGTATATCGTTTACTACCGTTCGGGCCGACATAATTCAGAAGTCATGTTAGTAAGCGTTCGAGGAGCCAGGACACTTTAACTCGTAAATCCACAACTCAACTCGACGGCTTACATAATGAACTCCTCACATGAGGCTCCCTACTATTGTAGTAGTTGATGAAATATATAGATATAAGTTTTGATCCGAAAAGTTATATGTCCGATACTTGAATAAACTTAGGAAAGTTTATTTGTACATGAAGATTGTTATTAGGGGTAGTTTCATAAGTCTTGTATGACCATTTTTCTTTGTAATATCTCATGGTTCCTTTGATGAAGTAGATCCAAATTGTATGTTCAAGTTATCGCCAACTCTTGTTCATGTATTTGTCTTGGTAAGTTTATATGGTCGTTAGCTCATGTTTTCGCCTTGGTATGTATATATGGTCTTAACTCATGTCTTCGCCTTGGTATGTATATATGGTCTTAACTCATGTCTTCGCCTTGGTAAGTTGGTATGGTCATTTCGTCATGGCCTAGCCATGACCTTTGGTCCTTGTTCCAAGGTCATGAGACACAACCTTGGCTCTAGCCATGGTTGTGGTCTTGATTATAGGTCATAAGACCTCTTGTTCCTTTTAAAGTATAACCATAATATAGTGACTTTGGTCTAAAAATGGGCTGTTTAAGAATTTGAAGAATTTATCACTCGGAAAGCGTTTTCAGGGCTCGAGCTTCTTTTGTTCCTGAACGAAAACGTCGTTCCGGACAACTTTCGTTTTTTAACTTTTTGATGAATCGGAGCAGAAGTGTGACTTTCAAAACCCAAATTTGATCAGAATGGTATTTGGCAGTTTGCCGCAAAGTTTTGGTAACTTCAAATGGGCGTAACTTTTGACTCGTATACTCGTTTTGGGTGGTTCAAGTTGCTACGGTTTCCTTGTTAAGTCCTCTACTGTAATATGTAATGATCAAATATCATATTTTTACCATTTTGATCAGGTCTTACCAAGAAAGTCACTAGTTTGCTTGTTATAGTAACTTGTCTTATCAATCATGTACAATAACTTGTTTTACTCACTTTTATACATCATGGACATGAATACAAGACATAATATAGCACAAATAATATGTAAATAACATGAATATGATTATTTAACAAGAATCATGTTAGGGTTTGGCTTACAACTTTTGGCTTTCAAAGATGAAAGGAAGGTAACATGTAAGGAAAAGGACTTTGATAGACTTGCTTCAACCCACTTCACTTCATGCAATCTTTCTACCCTTGTAATCTTGAAAGATAGATGATGAAGGTTGAGGTGAATTGAGTGGATTGAAACTCAAGAGAAATCACCAAGTATATGAGGTTATGGAAGTGTTTTGATTATCTAAAAGAAACTAGGGTTTCAACATTGAACTTGCACTTGAATCTTGCATGAAACTTGGAAGAGAATGAGCTAAGGATGAGAGGATGGGGAGGGTGAGGTGTGGCGTTTAAATGAGGGGAGGAGGGGAGTATTTATAGTGAGTTGAGGAGGTTAGGAAACAACTAGGAAATTACCAAAACTTGGTCACCAAGTTCAACACTTGTAATGATCTAAGGATCAATGGTCAAGATCAAGCCACAAGTGTGAATCCCCCCCCCCTAGTGGCGGTTTGGAGTGGATAGGAAGAGATGAGTTGGTCTTGGATGATATTATCCAAGTATTAGATGAGTTTTGACTCCGGGAAATGCCAATCGTAAATGATTAAGCCTCAAAACGTAAAACCGGGTGTCGTAAAATTATGGAACTTGAAAGTATTGATAAACATATCCATATGTTCCATAATAAAATATAAAATGAGTGGTAGGTTCCATTTGGGTGGTAAAACCCTGCTAAAAACTGGAAACACGGGTCTAAAACGCGTAATACGTAAAACGTACGAATATTGCGTAAAATTGAGAAAAGTAAAATGTTACTTTTCTAATGTGATAAAAATGATTTAAAATGACTTATAATGTCTAGACTGGGCTCAGTCTAGTGTCGGTTGGTATTAAATGTCTTTTAGACATCAAACCGTAAGCCTAAAAATCACGAAATGACTTATAACATCAAGGGATGATTTTTGGTCAATGGAGGAGGGAAAAAATATGTTGACTTTTTCTAATAAGTTGAAAACTCAAATCGTCTTAGAAACGCGTTTTGTGGTCTAACGGTTAATCGCCCATACGGTTAAGCGTGCTCATGCGAGAGTAGTACAGGCTTGGGTGACCTGCTGCGAAAAGTAATTAACCTGAAAATGCGAATTGTTACAAATGAAATGACAAGTATAAAATTTAATTGTAAACATGAAAATAGGTTAAAATGAATAGAATATGTGAAATTATCATAGTCTAGGGTTTGTTCACATTGTTAAAACCATAAAACGTAAATTTAAATCGCGTAAAAGGTGCAAGGTTTATGTAAAATTGGAAAAAGTTAATTATGACTTTTAAAATAGGATTGTAAGGAAACAATAGTGCATAGAAAGTGTAGAGTAGACATAGTATAGTCGTGGTTGAATGAATTGAACGCGTTATGACATACGCGGATAACTTCCGACGAAGTTAATTAGTTAAAAATAGAATAGTTGAATAATAAACTATTAAAATAAATGACATGGAATTTTAGAAATGTCACAGCACGTACCCCTTAAGAGAGCGCCGTCCCGGAGCTCAACTCGCTTTATCTCTAGACGGTTCACTTGCAAAAAGATGAGGATTTGTTTAGTTGTTTTGCTCGATCGTATGAATACCGCCGAATTGTTATACTTACATAAAAATTTTGTGATTCTCGAAGATCAAGTAGAAGATCAATTAGACATAACCCGTATATAACTATTCCTAGTATTTGAAAAATCTAAGTCGAACATAGGTAGTCAGACTATGTTCCACTGTCCCAAGGTTAAATATAGGTGACTAGACTATATTTAATCGAGGTTCGATAAAATTTTCAAACACTTAACTTAGGTATACTCGTGATATGTCCATTGTTGGACAAGTATGGAGTTTGCATAAGTATCTTATATACAAATAGTGATATAAGTTTGTACATACGTAAGAATCAATCATAAGTAAGTAGTATGAGTATGTAACACAAGCGAATAAGGAAAATGCACGCAGAAAAGGAAGTTTTAAGCAGTTCTAAATCAGTTCATATCGGGCCAGAATCACGGACCTTTAACAATGAAGGATTCAAAAGAGAACTTGATGAATGTAGAGAAAGTTACTGAACTTCAGCTTTTGTATGATGAATCCGTTTATAAGAATTATTGGAGAATGACGAACAATAAAATAATAACAAAATAGTTCTTGAGGCAATAACAAATCAATGGTTTTAGTTAATAAAACAAGGTCGAGTAATTCGTAAGATAATAACAAAATCGTTTATAAGGTGGTGAAAATTTTGGTAAAAGGTAAATGACAGAACGATTTCTAATATAACAAAATAGTTTATTCAAAACTAGTCCAAACAGTTTATTTAATAGTAGTACATTAGTGGATAAGTTTATAAGATGGTGGTAAAGTAGTTAGTAAGAGAGTGGCAAGGAGTGTATTAATATTGTAGTGAAAATGGTTTATAAGATAGTAGTAAACTAGTTTTACAAGGTAATAGACCAAATGGTTTGTAAAAAGGTGACAAAAAATAAATTTTGAACTAGTTAGAGCACTTTATAAAATAGTAGTGAATATAATGAAAGATAATGAAAGATAGTAGTAAATCCATTTGTAATATAATAAAAGATAGTTTATATGACAATAAAGGAGTTGTTTATAACATGGTAGTGAAATTTCTAAGGCAAATAAATAGAATGTGACGGATTTCAGATAAAATACCGTTGTGTAAGGTCATGAAAAGATTTTAAAGCTCATAGCATTACTCACGATTTTTGGGAAAATAAATGAGACCACTATGTCACCCACAACGTACGAGAAAGTTTTTAGAGGATCTTCAAAATGAATAAACATGTATTTAATAGTTTAGTAATCTTGGTGAAGTAAGAGTTGGTAAAGCATTTAGAAAAGTAACCTTTATACAAATAAGAAATAGTGCTATGGTAAATAGATATAAGTAGTCGAGAGAAGATTGGGTACATATAAATAGACTTTAGATAAATAGTATCAATAGCGGTGCTTAAGAAAATAAGCTAGAAATGCTCAGAAAATATGAGTTCACGGGGAGTAAGACAACCAATAGAAATTGATAAACTGTAACATGTTTCGCTATCATATGAAATGATATAACATACGGTTATGAAAGAGTTTAGAAACCATTGTAATCACATACATTGTCTGATAAATAAGAGAGACCATTGTAATCGCATACAATGTCAAAGAGAGACCATCGTGTAACTCACAATGGTTAGAAGAGTTTAGTATTCATGTGAGAACTTTATATAGAAATATATCAATGTTTCAGGATCCAGCAAGATAGTCGAGAGGAAAAAATAATTATCTAAAGTACATATAGTAATATTCACTATATGTATACGTATAGTAATGGTGCACTTGAAGATGTGTATAAATTTCCGGATGGAAATTCACAATGCACATGAATAGCATAAAATACAACAAGGAAGTTTAGTGCACAAAAGGTTATATATATAAGAGTGATACTTTCGCGGATTATCAGACGAGTTAAGAAATAATTATAGTACTCCTATAATCATCCCTAATATAGTATGATTATGATATATATACGAGGGAGAAATAGGAAGCTCAGGAGTAGGCGCGCATGGATATCGGACAAGATGATGGAAGCTCATGATTTTGAAAAAAAAAATAAATGATTATAGTCTAGGTTTTTAAAAACAAAAAGACCCAGTTCACTATAATTTGTGCTCTGGTACCATTCTATAACACCCCCATTTTAGGAACGCAGCGGAATACAACATGGGGTGCTATTTGGTCACATTGTACAAATATAGTAAACAACTTTAAAACAAAGTTGTTTTTAAAACTTCACATTCGATAATTTATCAGAGTTAACAAGGTCCCAAAAGTTTTTAACATAGATAAAAGATACATAAGTTTTGAAAGTTTAGAACATTATCGAATGAAAAATTTTATTTAAACATGAGCCATCATGTAGATATCCATTTCTTGCGCCGCCCATCCAAGCCGAAAGTCACTTACGGACCTGAGATAAAACATGCTAAAAGTCAACACAAAAGTTGAGTGAATTCATAGAGTTTAATAAGTAAGCAGTTGAATACAAGTATTATTTATCAATAGACATATAACAAATACATGTCGGGTAATCAGATTATATTATAGAGCTCATGAAATCGAACCTTGACCTAGTTTAATAGTGCCCCGACAAGGTAAGATTTGCCATTTACCTCAATTCTCAATATTATATGTCCGTTTGGTAATAAAGGCTCCAAGTGAGCGCTACTCACCCGGACAGGCCCGCCTAGCCAATATGCATATTTATAATATTAGCATTTCCCACAGAATTAACGGTTCATGATTGGGACTTAATTGGCAAGAAATATACTCAATGTCTATGATCATGTAATCGGGTCAAGCATACCAAAAACTACTTGTATTCAATTTGTAAAACTAGCATGTATCCCCCTCGTGAGGTTTATAAAACATTTAAATGAGTAAAGGCGAGGCTATGAACTCACCGTGAACAAAGGAGGTAATATGAAACGAGCAAGTGATGAAAAGTAGCCGCAGAGCTTCTACGATGAACCTAAGTAGGTATACGCTTGTCTTTGGTTTTTGAAAATAAACATTGATGCAACTTAGCTATATATATATAAGTTATTATCTTACCTACGCTTGGTACATAATTCCTAATTATATCAAGTGTTCAAAATTAAGTTTTAGAGATATAGTCATATGAGTTTTTGAATCCTTTACACTTTAAAAGTCAAAGCTGTTAACATTTTTATAATTTGTACATCTTAGAAAATCCGTTACTTGTAAACCGTAAGTCAAAAATTTAAGTTCTTTATATCCCCGGAAAGGTATTAATCTGTACTAACAAGTTTTGTGGGTTTTAATAAGCCAATAGTTACATAATATTAGTAAAACTATCCATTTATCCATACTATTCAGTCCATCAGCTTTCAAAATTTCAACAGTCCCACAAAAGTTGAGATAACTAGAGTTCTACAAGTCCAATTAATTCCCCGTTTGTGGCAATGTTTAAGTTAAGATGTTACCTACATTTCATAAAAAAGGGCAAGTACTGAAAATGAACATATCACTGATATTTTTACCATTTAAATCTGCTACTCAGAATCTGGCATGTTTCACGAAAATATTTCTAGTTTAATCATCGTAATGAGTTATTCGATGAAATACCCGTCAAAATGACCACAAGACATAGGTCTACAACTAAATATTTTTAGTTTAGGTCCAATGTTTACTGATTAAATCAGTTTACTCCATTTTTACCCCTGAATCAGATTCACAGTTTGCATGTCTAGTCCTTTAGGGTTTTTAGTGTTTCCTAACTATGTACCAAGCCTAATTAAGCATAATAATTTATAAAATATACAATTACATCAAGTAATATTACATTTACAGTAGTGAAAGAAAATAAAATAAAATTAAAAGTGGTTGGAGAGTTTCCTTACAAAAGTGATGAACAAGGAAAAATCAAGAAACAAGGACCACTACACCTAATTTACCAACAATACTTACACCTTTTCTTTTACCCAAGTGAACCCAATCTTTGACCACCAAATTACTTTGTAAAACATTGAAAATCACAGCCACTTGACACCTTGGAAGTCTTTAAAAATACTCTTGTAATCTTTCAAATAGAACACCTTATAAATGATGAGATTTATATGTTGTTTGGGTGTAATAAATCAACAACAAGACTAGGGCTTTAAGATCTTTATTCTATGATCAATAATTTAGTGAAAAGTTGGATGAAATAGGTGTTTGGGACCTGTTCTTGGTCGTTCAAGAGGAGGAGGAAGGAAGAATTTGGTGAGTTTTGCATGTAATAGTAAACTAGTTGGTGATTTAAACTATGTAGTGGAAGACAAGTTTGAAACAATGGAACAAGTGTCCTAGATGACACACAACAAGGTCCTATGGCTGGTCACATGGGGAGGGAAAAAGGGTGAGTGGGTTTTATGGTGTATTTTGAGTATTTGTTGTGTTATGAGGTGTAGTTTTGATCCCGGTAATTTAAAACGTGTAGTTTTTAAGACGCGAAACATAAAAGCGGGTAACATAAAAATACTAAACTTGTTAAAATGTTAAAACATGTTAAAAGAACTAATTTTAATATATTAGTTGAGTCATGGGTTTATCGGAGTGTTTAAACGTCGTTAAAAATAAAACCGTGAGTCGAAAATACGTTTGGTGACATCGGTTCTTGATAAAAGTGACGTAAACTATAAAAATGAAATGACAAGTATAAAATTTAATTGTAAACATGAAAATAGGTTAAAATGAATAGAATATGTGAAATTATCATAGTCTAGGGTTTGTTCACATTGTTAAAACCATAAAACGTAAATTTAAATCGCGTAAAACGTAAAAGGTGCAAGGTTTATGTAAAATTGGAAAAAGTTAATTGTGACTTTTAAAATAGGATTGTAAGGAAACAATAGTGCATAGAAAGTGTAGAGTAGACATAGTATAGTCGTGGTTGAATGAATTGAACGCGTTATGACATACGCGGATAACTTCCGACGAAGTTAATTAGTTAAAAATAGAGTAGTTGAATAATAAACTATTAAAATAAATGACATGAAATTTTAGAAATGTCACACATTACAAAAGGTAACCTATTTATAGACAAAAAGGTTACAATTGTTTATAAACATTTAAACTTTCATCCAATTAAAGGTTTACAAACAATCTGATTTGATGTTATAAAAGCATTCTTATTACAATCATACTTCTTGTTTCTTTGTTTAGTCAAGAATAATTATGGTGAAAAACAATCATTCATAGACAAATGATTATAACTAGTTGAATAATAACAAATCTTTCGACCCTTGAAACTATTATCAATTAGTTAACCTTGGCTAAACAAATGTCACGATGAAACTTAAGGTACAATTGGTTCTTAGGATTGACTTGAAATTGAGTTAAAACATGTTATCACAATCATAACTATCACTAAGCATAAAACATCATCAAAACAAGTGTAAAAAGGCTACTAGCCACTCATAGCAAACATGCAAATAAACTCAGAATATTCAACATTAGAATCCATAGTTTTAAGTCTTACAATGCTTGCAAATTGATAACAATTGACAAGGTATTGATAACCTAAGTATTGGTGATGATTTCTTGAGATTTTCGGCTTCCAAATGTTGCTTCCTTGGTCCTCCAAATTTCCTGGTTCTTTCTTCATGAATTTTCCTTCTTTGAGAGCTAGATGATGATAATAATTGAGAGTAGTAATGAGAGTTATTGATCTCTTGAATGGTGTCTTCAATTGTGCACTTTTGAGATCCTTATAGGCTTGTCCAATACTCCTAGCAATGAATAGGGACTTAAATGCTGGAACTTGGACAATAAGACACTAAGAAGGGCCTAGAGCCATGGGACAAAAGACCAAGATTCATGCACAAGAGTCGGTATAAACATGCAGAAATGACCATCCGATCGGTTGCGGATTGATACCGATCGGATGGAGATGGTCATTATGGCTATCCGATCGGTTAAACTCCAACCGATCGGATGGATGATTCTGGTTGCGTTTGAACTTTGACTTTTCCTTGTGTAGTTCTTTATGCACTATCCAAACTTGATTAACTCTAAACTTGGAACTTTGAAATGACAAAACTTAGGTTCTCCTTATGAAATGCTTCACAGATTGGACTTTTGAGCTTGGGAATCTTCGTGTAATCGCATATACTTCATTTTCTTCACTTTTTCTCCATTTTTCCTACATTTGGCTACATATGCTACAAAAACATACTTTGATACGATTTAGTAGCAAAAGCATATAAAAACAACCAAATAACATACACAAAAACACTAATAACGCTTATAAAAACATGTTAACTTTGAGCGTTATCAAATCCCCCACACTTAAACTTTGCTTGTCCTCAAGCAAATCTAGAAGAAAACTAAATATCCACATGGTAACCAAGAATGATTAGAAAAATGTGACGCAAATCCACCAAGTACAAGTACAAGATAAGATTCATCATTTTTTAGCTTAATTGGTGAAAAACCGAGATGTTTAATAATACCCAATGATTTTCTTACTTGATTAACATTTCTAAACACCTCACGAAAAAGGAACGAAGTATAATTCACTCAACACTCATATAGGGTTAGTGTATATGATAAATCACACTCGTTGCTCGGTCATGATCTAATTATTACTATAAGCTTATACAAGAAACAAAACTACACCGAAATGGTGTAAGCACCAAGTCTACATATCAAAGAGGTCTTTTATTCGGGTTGTAATGTAAGGCTTCAGGGTTATACTAGGCTTATGTTCAAACATCTCATACAAAAACATAATAGATTACTGGCGCGCATTCTTGATTACTCAAAAAACCGGATGGTCACTACCATATTCTTGCACTTAATATTCTCACAAAGCCATTACTATATCCGTAGAGATAAAGTAATTTGGTAAGGTTGGGTATAAGGCATGGGAATATTTATGAAATTGGTTTTAAAATAAAAATAAAGTCAAGTCTAAGTCTCATTGTTGCTAGTCACCAAACAAACCACGAACCCAAAAATGATTATAGTTACAATCTTTCTCCTCTTCGAACTTTCACATGTTGATACATCGATTCACCATAAAAATATTCTTCATACATAGCACATCGGTTAACAACATATCACATAACTTCATCTTCACATATAGCACATTTGCTATAATTGTCACCTTATAGTTGCGATGACTTTTTTTTTTCTTTTTTTTTTTTTTTTTTTTTTTTTTTTTTTTTGCAAACCATAACTTCTCCCCCACACTTCGCATAAGCATCACCACAACAATACAAATAAGAAGCTGCAGTCTCCGTCTTTGTCAGAATGGCACACACATGATTGGTGAAGTGTGGCTAACTAATAATCATCAGAAACAATCCAACAACCAAGCATCTAGCAACCCACCATTTAGACTTCGACAAGGGTTAGGCTAAGGTTTAAAGTGTAAAATATTTTTGTATATTTTTTTTTCTTTGGTTTTAACAAAATGAAAAGAATGGCTCGGAGGTTGTAACTAAGGGTATCTAGCGTTAAAGATGAACGCTAACAAGAGGGTTAAAAGTTGGAAATTTACTAATCAATGTGACTAGCTAAAAATTAATAAGGAAGGCTATTTGGTTAAAATCCTAAGGTTGCCTCTTATCATGTATGTATACTTATATTACAAAAATGTAATCTCACAACGATCTCGTAATGATTTACATGTACAAGTTCTAGAATAAATAAAATCACCGGCACACTCATAACAAAAGATTCGAGCATATAAGATGTATGCTAGATATGAACAGGCTAAAATCCTAACAATTTAGTGGAAAGGGTTATAATGTGTGCTAGCAAATGTTATCGATCCAAAAATGGATTGCAATATTAATCGGGACACATCTCAAATTTTTCAAAATTACTAATTTTTCCAGTGGATAAATCCAGTTATTCTAATAAATTATTCCTAAAAGTGTGAAAACAACTAGATTATAAGGACAAACAAAATTTAAAAATTAAATCGATATTAGACTTAATTTCTTATTTTACCTACTCAACCCCCCCCCCCCCAACACTTAAGTTAAGCATTGTCCTCAATGTGATAAACGAACTTAAAAGTATGAAAGTAGGGAAAATGAGAAAATAACCATTATATCCGGTGTTATGTTCCTATCCAATCTTCCGTTTTGTTGCAATCAACACCTGCATTATTAGAATAAAAAACAAACAAACAAAAAGCATAGCAGTTTTATTCAAATTAGTGGCACACCCCCACACTTTAGTTTGACCAAGTGGTAAAACTTTGGGGTATAGACACTGAAAATTAAAATAAAATCAAAAATAAACACACGGGTTGCCTCCCGAGAAGCGCTTGTTTTATTAATGAGTCCTCAGCCGGACTCAAACTTCGAATAGATTATGTAGTTGTAGTGTTACTTTTCCTTTTAGGGATATACAACACATTTCCTATCACAATTCCCTCCCCTGTTTCATCTATGTTTTCCAATGTAACTTTTTCCCATGCTCTAGGAAGAGCATCATAGATAAAACCATTATTGTGTGCCCAAGGGACCATTCCCTTGTGTGGAGCCATGAATGTGATAGCTTCATATTCAAATTCGGATGAAATTTCTTCATTAGAAATCACGTTTAATTGCTCTTTATCATAATTGAGTTTAATTCGGTGCCCATTTACAATGAAACTTCCATCATGTTTGTCATAAAGTTCAACATATCCTGATGGAAATCCATGTTTCACTACATATGGACCAAACCATTTTGGCTTGAGTTTCGGAGCTTTAAACTTGTATTTCATATTGAAGAGCAGAACTTTATCTCAGCTTTGAATTGTTTTCGAATTCTCAGATTTCTATCGTGGTATGCTTTGGTTCTTGCTTTGTATAGCTTGGAGTTTTCATAAGCTTGAAGTCTTAACTCATCGAATTCATGCAATTGCAAAAATCTCTTTTCTCCAACTATTTTTAAATCAGGATTACAGCTTCTTAACGCCTAGTAAGCACGGTGCTCAAGTTCGAATGGTAAATGACATGTTTTCATATACAAGAGTCTGTATGGTGTTGTACCAATTGGTGTCTTATATTCCGTACGAAATGCCCATAGAGCGTCATCTAATTTCCTTGACCAAATGGAAGGATTGTCCTTAACCGTTCTTTCAAGTATTCTTTTTATAGCTCTATTGGTATTTTCGACTTGACCACTAGTTTGTGGATGATAAGCTGTAGCAAAACGATGATGAACTCTATATCGTTTCATTACTTTCTCCATTTGTTTATTACAAAAATGGGATCCTCTATCACTTATTAAAGCTTTAGGAATTCCATAACGAGCAAAAAGCTTTTTGAGAAAGTTGACAACAACTCGTGCATCGTTAGTAGGAAGAGCTTCAGCTTCAACCCATTTGGAAACATAATCGATTGCAACGAGGATATATTCGTAATTGTGTGATTTAGGGAAGGGTCCCATAAAATCAATTCCCCAAACATTGAATATTTCACAGACTTGAATGCTCTTTTGAGGCATTTCATCTCTTCGAGAAAGGTTACCGGATTTTTGGCACGCATCACAGTTTTGAACGAGAGTATACGCTTCTTTGAAAATTGTAGGCCAATAGAATCCAGCATCAAAAACTTTTCTAGCTGTAGTGGAAGGACCATAATGTCCCCCAGTTGGGCCATGATGACATTCATCAAGAATTTTTCTTGTTTCGGCACCCGAAACACATCTTCGTATCATTCCATCCTTGCACATTTTAAAAAGGTAAGGTTTCTCCTAATAATAGTGTTTTAGTTCTGAAAAGAACTTACTACGTTGGTAGTGACTCGTCCCTTTTTTAAGAATATCTCCTGCAAGATAATTTGCGTAATTTGCAAACCATGGTATTTCCTCATCATCATCTTTATCTATCGTCATGAGAGTTTCATCTGGAAAATAATCATCAATTTCATCTTCTTTTAATTCTTCCAAATTCGGATTCTCGAGATGTGACAAATGATCTGCTGCAAGATTTTCTGCTCCTTTCTTGTCTTTTATTTCTATATCGAATTCTTGCAGTAGTAAAATCCATCTGATAAGACGCGGTTTTGCATCTTGTTTGGTAAACAGATATTTTAGTGCGGAATGATCTGTAAAAACTATCGTTTTTGAAAGCACGAGATAAGATCTGAATTTGTCGAATGCAAAAAGTACGGCTAATAATTCCTTCTCCGTAACCGTATAGTTTTGTTGAGCATTGTTGAGTGTTTTACTAGCGAAGTATATAGGACGAAAATGTTTTCCTTCACGTTGTCCTAAAACAGCTCCAACAGCGAAATCGCTTGCATCACACATGAGTTCAAATGGTAGTGACCAATTAGGTGCAACCATAATTGGGGCACTAGTCAGTTGACTTTTCAATGTTTCGAAAGCTTTAATGCAGTCAGCATTAAAATCAAATACATAATCTTTTTCTAAAAGTTTAGTCATAGGACGTGATATTTTTGAAAAATCTTTGATAAATCGACGGTAAAAACCGGCATGTCCTAGAAAACTTCTAACGGATTTAACGTTAGTTGGTGGTGGTAATTTGGTGATAGCATCTATTTTAGCTTTCTCTACTTCCATTCCTGAACTTGAAATCTTGTGTCCTAACACAATTCCTTTAGTTACCATGAAATGACATTTCTCCCAATTAAGAACTAGATGTGCTGCTTCACATCTCTCAAGCATTTTATCGAGATTGGAAAGACAAGTTTCAAAAGAATCACCAAAAACTGAAAAATCATCCATGAAAACTTCCATAGATGTCTCAAGCATGTCTTAAAATATTGCGATCATACACCTTTGAAAAGTTGCAGGTGCATTACATAGACCAAAGGGCATACGCCGGTAAGCGTAGGTTCCAAAAGGACATGTAAATGTGGCTTTCTCTTGAGCGGCTGGATCGATAGGAATTTGGAAATATCCTGAAAAACCATCAAGGAAGCAAAAGTATTTGTTTCCTGCTAATCTTTCGAGCATCTGATAAATGAACGGTAGAGGAAAATGATCTTTCCTGGTGGCTTTGTTAAGTTTTCTGTAATCAATACATACTCGCCATCCAGTGACAGTTCTAGTAGGAACTAATTCATTCCTTTCGTTGGTCACTACAGTCATTCCTCCTTTCTTCGGAACACAATGAACTGGACTCACCCATGGGCTATCCTCAATAGGATAAATTATTCCTGCGTCAAGAAGTTTGATGATTTCCTTCTTAACAACTTCTTTCATATTTAGGTTGAGTCGACGTTGTCTTTCTACAATAGGTTTAGTACCTTCTTCGCAATTGATTTTGTGTTTGCAAAAATCTGGACTAATTCCGGGAATATCAGAAGTTTTCCACGCAAAAGCGCGTTTATGCTTCTTAAGAACAGAAACGAGTCTTTCTTTTTGGTTTGTTTCGAGCAACGATGATATGACTACTGGAAGAAGTGAATTTTCTTCTAAGTAGGCGTATTCGAGATTATTAGGAAGGGGTTTGAGTTCCAAATCAGTGGGTGGTTCTTCTAGAGATGATTTGATTTTCATTTGATCTTTTTCAATGATATCTTCAAATTTCTCTTCTTCCTCTTCTTCTAACTTCACTTCCATGAATTCCTCAAATTCTTTATCAGAATCTGTTTCACTGATATTTTCTGAAGTAGACATGAATGGTTTTGAATCGTCAAGTAATTCATCTAATTCTTCTTCAGTGACTTCATCAATTACATCAATGTTATAGCATGTGTCATCACTGGAATTTGGATATTTCATTGCTTTATCGATTAAGAACGTGATTCTATCTTCTCCTACTCCAAGATTTAGTTATCTGCCTTTGACTTTAATCACGGCGTCAGTAGTGTTTAAGAAAGGTCTTCCTAAGATTAAGGGTACTCGACTATCTTCCTCCATTTCTAAGACGACAAAATCCACAGGAAAAACAAATTTACCAACTTGAACAAGCATATTTTCAGCAACCCCAACAGGATATTAGTATGTATGGTTGGCTAATCTTATACTCATCTTAGTAGGTTTCAATGTATTAATGGAAAGTTTAGAATACAACGAATAGGGTATCAAATTGGTACTTGCTCCTAAATCGGCTAAAGCATCACATGTGATGTTGTTTCCTAATGTACATGGTATAAGAAAACTTCCGGGATCTCCAAGTTTTGGTGGAATTTTGTTTTGAATGATAGCTGAGCATTCTTCATTGAGAACGATAGCGGAAATTTGTTCCAACTTGTTTCAATTATTAAGAAGTTCTTTCAAAAATTTCCCATAATTGGGCATTCCAGCTAGAACATCAACGAGGGGTACGTTAATTCTAACTTCTTTGATCATCTCTATAAACTTCTTATTTTGCTCCTCTCTTTTCTCTTTTCTTAAGGATTGTGGATATGGTATTTTCGGTGTATAAGGTTTTATTGGTGGAATGGTATTTTCTTTGGTTGGTTTTTGGGTTGGTTCTTCTTCATCTGCTTCCTCTTCAGCTTCTTCCTCTTCCTCATCTTGAATAATAGTATTATCGGTAGGAATGGGTGGTGGATCATATGAGAGACCACTTCGAGTGAATACAACATTGATATGCTCATTTCTGTTTTGTGGTGGACGATAATTCTTATCGTTTGATCCAGATGGTTTTAGATTGGATTGGGTTTTACTTGGTAATGTACCAGGAATTCGAGAAGAAAATTGATCAGAAAGTCTACCAAATTTTTGTTCAAGATCCTGGATAGAATCTTGATGATTTTTTTGACCTTGCTCAACTTTTGTTTTGAGATTGAAAAATTGAGTTTTTACAAAGACATTTGTGGTTCTTTGAGCATTTACGAAATCTCGCATCATTTTTTCGAAATCAGATTCTTCCTTTTTATCTGAATTTGTTGGGTTTGAATTGTCTGTTCGGGGTTGAAAATCACGGTTGTTATCCCTTTGTTGGCGGTCTTGCCAATTTCCAGAACTTCTTCCGTAATAATTACCGTGAAAACCTCCTCCATGATATCCTCCTTGGACATAATTGGCTTCCCCTTCGTTGGGTCCATTCATAGGTTAGTCATCACACTCGGATGATGTGTGATTTCCTCCAAAATTATTACAGCCATCTCGCATTTCTTTCATTTCTCCTTTTATATCTGTGTATTGCGAGTCGATTTTAGAAGACAGGGCTTCTATTTTGTCCATGAGTTTCGAATTATCTGAACTTTCAGCAAACGCAATGGTTTTCCGTAAGGGTTTGGTTTTGGAATCTTTTGACCAATCGAGTTTAAGGAGTACTTGATCTTCAAGAAGTTGATATGCCTCGTTAGGTGTTTTGTAAAGAAAAATACCTCCGGCATCAAGGATTGCTTGGGATGCTTCATCAAGACCATGATAAAAGATTTGGATTATTGTTCCTCGTCCTAAATTATGACCATGACAACCTCGAAGCAAATCTTTCATGCGAAGCCAAGCTTCAACAAGAGATTCATTAGGATTTTGTGAAAAAGCACGGATTTCTCCCATTAGTCTATCATACATGGCAGGTGGAAAGAATCGGCTTACAAAAGCTTGCCTCATCTCCTCCCAAGTATTGATAGTTTCTGGGGTTAATTCGTTATACAAACTTTGGCATCTCCGGCGAGTGATGATGGAAAAAGTTTGAGCTTAATAGCATCGACATTGGTATTTCCATAACGAAACATGCCACAAATTTCAATGAATTCGGCGATGTGTTTATGCGGATCGGCCCGCGAACGGCCATCAAATTGACGGTCTTTGATCATAGAAAGATGGTGACCTTTAACGGTAAAGTTTTCACCAAGGTCAGCGACAACAATAGCAGCTCCAGGAGTAGGTGCTATGGTTCGATTGGCGGCCCACATGGGTTGATCGTCAGCCATGGGTATTGGTTCAAAAAGATCGGAAATCGGATGTTCTTCGGAAAGATTATCAAACCAATTAAGAATAGATGAAGATCTCTTCTTACGAAACAAACTTTCGGGATCGGATAAAGGTGTACTAAGCTTTTTAGTAGTAGGACGAGTGTTCATACAACTACCAAGAGAATCGAGTCAATTACCTAAACAAAAGAACAAGAAAATAAAATTTTCGAAAACAGAAAAGTCTATCCGAATCGGTTGAATACCAAACTGATCGGATGGATGCTACGGTAAAATAAAAAAATTGGAAAATCTGAGAAACCGATCGACTGGAAATCTATCCGATCGGATGGATGCTACGGATTTTTCTTTTTTAGAAAATGAATACGAAAAGAAACGGACTTTGAAAACTTAAAAGAAACACAATCAAAATCCCCGGCAACGGCGCCAAAAACTTGATGTGCTATTTGTTAGTGCAAGTTTTAAATTTATAAGAGTGAATTACCAAATCTAGAAACAACACATACAAGCAAGTGTACTCGTCCGTTATAGCAAGATATGATGGTAAGTCGGGATCGTTCGCAGGGATTTGTGAGTGAATCAAAATATAAGTCTAAAAGTAAATCTCTAATGTACGCAAATAAGATAATAAGCAAATTCAATAATTTAAAAACTACACTTGTTTAGACTAGTTTTATACTTAATGACACACATGATTGTGATAACTTTTGATAACATGTTGGTTGTGATAATTAGATGGTGGTCTAATCTATTGTTTCTACAAGTTAAACCTTCGTCAAGATTTTAGTTCATAAAAACAAGCTTTAGGTGTAAACCAATCAATTCAAGATCTATCCAAGGTTCATAAGGTATGGTGAATATATTAAACACAAGAACAAACCCTTATTACAAATCAAATACTCTTAGGAAATGGTCATTACAAAAGGTAACCTATTTATAGACAAAAAGGTTACAATTGTTTATAAACATTTAAACTTTCATAAAATTAAAGGTTTACAAACAATCCGATTTGATGTTATAAAAGCATTCTTATTACAATCATACTTCTTGTTTCTTTGTTTAGTCAAGAATAATTATGGTGAAAAACAATTATTCATAGACAAATGATTATAACTAGTTGAATAATAACAAATCTTTCGACCCTTGAAACTATTATCAATTAGTTAACCTTGGCTAAACAAATGTCACGATGAAACTTAAGGTACAATTGGTTCTTAGGATTGACTTGAAATTGAATTAAAACATGTTATCACAATCATAACTATCACTAAGCATAAAACATCATCAAAACAAGTGTAAAAAGGCTACTAGCCACTCATAGCAAACATGCAAATAAAATCAAAATGTTCAACATTAGAATCCATAGTTTTAAGTCTAACAATGCTTGGAAATTGATAACAATTGACAAGGTATTGATAACCTAAGTGTTGGTGATGATTTCTTGAGATTTTCGGCTTCCAAATGTTGCTTCCTTGGTCCTCCAAAGTTCCTGGTTCTTTCTGCATGAATTTTCCTTCTTTAAGAGCTAGACGATGATAATAATTGAGAGTAGTAATGAGAGTTATTGATCTCTTGAATGGTGTCTTCAATTGTGCACTTTTGAGATCCTTATAGGCTTGTCCAATACTCCTAGCAATGAATAGGGACTTAAATGCTGGAACTTGGACAATAAGACAATAAGAAGTGCCTAGAACCATGGGACAAAAGACCAAGATTCATGCACAAGAGTCGGTATAAACATGCAGAAATGACCATCCGATCGGTTGCGGATTGATACCGATCGGATGGAGATGGTCATTATGGCTATCCGATCGGTTAAACTCCAACCGATCAGATGGATGATTCTGGTTGCGTTTGAACTTTGACTTTTCCTTGTGTAGTTCTTTACGTACTATCCAAACTTGATTAACTCTGAAATTGGAACTTTGAGATGACAAAACTTAGGTTCTCCTTATGAAATGCTTCACAGATTGGACTTTGAGCTTGGGAATCTTCATGTAATCGCATATACTTCATTTTGTTCACTTTTTCTCCATTTTTCCTAAATTTGGCTACATATACTACAAAAACATACTTTGATACGATTTAGTAGCAAAAGCATATAAAAACAATCAAATAACATACACAAAAACACTAATAACGCTTATAAAAACATGTTAACTTTGAGCGTTATCATGAAGATGCTAGGAAGGTTAAAACTCCAAAAAAGACTGCCAAAGTGCTTTTTGATGAGAGGGTTCAGGTGCTAGGCCTGCCCAATGCTAAGACTTGTGAAGACAAGGCTATAAAACCATGGGAACCAAAAATGCCCAAAGTTTGTTCAAAAGGGAAGGGTAAAAAGAAAATGTATTAGTTGAGTTAGGAAGTAATTTGAATAAACATTGTAATCCTTTTGTACTACTTTATTTGACTTTATGAATAAACATGTTGTAATCCTTTTTGGTTAGTAAAATTTAAGAATGTGTACCTTTTGTTACCAGTATTTTGTAATTTTTCATTTAAGTATTAATGGAATATGTTTAATTTTAATTCCCGTACTATGTCATTGCTAAATTTTCTCATTAATTGTTACAATATTTTGATTGTTGTGTTCAATAACAAGAACTTGGGATATATTTTGTATCATGTTAATCAAAAGTTATCAAAATCAGAAGTTTCTGCTGCTAAGAAAACGTTACTGCAGGTGGGTTTGTACTGCTAGATATAAGAGTGTAGGGGTGGATTGGTAACATTTACACTTAATTGTTACAATATTATGATTGTTGTGTTCATTAACAAGAAATTGGGATATATTTTGTATCATGTTAATCAAAAGTTATCAAAATCAAAAGTTTCTGCTGCTAAGAAAACGTTACTGCAGGTGGGTTTGTACTGCTAGATATGAGAGTGCAGGGGTGGATTGGTAACATTTACACTTAAGGGTTTAAATCCTCACTTAACTAGTTATACGGCCGTATAAGCCGCTTTCGTACAATAATGTCAACCTGCATAGTTTACTACATAACATTGTCTACGGATAAACTCATATGGTTCATCCTACATTAGCTAATTACATACCATTGTCTAGTGACAAACCCATTTGGTTTATCATACATCAGATACTTACAAAAAAGTTTATCCAACTTACAAAAACTTTCAAACATTGTTCACCCATCAACAAACATAAAACCATCAACAACCATCAAACCATCAACACACATCAAACATTAAGACTCTTTGGGACCAGTTTGTGTCATCTGTTAAAAAGAAGCGGACCCTTGCAACTGCACCAAAGCCGGCTTCCTGTCTTAACTCCCTGAAACCAGAGCATGAAACAATAAACACCTTCCTCCTCACCTTCCCTCGACCAGGTACCACCACTGTTCTCTCACGTACTTGGAACACTTTCTGTATCATTTGGTGCTTCACAACAGCGACAGAGTACCCATACTAGTTGTACTTGTGCACAATTTTTGATGGTATAGTCTGTTACAAAATGTACAAAGTTACAACTGCTATAGATTGATAGTTGTTTAGTTTGTAATCTCATTGAAATTGTAGCATAATTACTATTTGACAAATTATCAAAGTTTTCAAGACACTTACTAGTTGTCCATTTCTCCAAAAGCATGCAGTCAGTGGTCGGCAGAATGCCCTATCTTCTTGGTCGTGGACAGTGTGAAACGACCATCTGCACATCCAGTTCATCCGTCGGGCTTCAAAATCTGAATTTAATATTACAAAATGAGTAAGTTATAGATAATCCAAAATGTTACAAAGATATCATATACTTGCTGTAGTTAAAGCTAATAAAGGAAAAAATACCATAGTCATGTGGTTGGTGACACAAGGCATTCATGGCAATATTGGTGCTGTATGTCTCCACAGTTGTGATGGCCCCTCCATCAGGTTCAAACAACATCACATTAAATTCCTGGCCCGGGTAAACCCGAGTAAAAACCATCCACTGACCAGCCTTCAAATTCAAGTCTCGAGCGAGTGTCACCCAACCACCGCCATATAAGAAGGAGTGGACGTATCGACCATTTAGATGATCACTGGCCACCCTAACATTGTATTCAGTCGAGTTAGTGGAAACCACGACCGAATCAGTAGGGGTTGGACCATCCAGATATCTCAGAAAGTCTTCCTCCAACGACTGCATAAGCAGAGATATGTCTGTCACAGGCACTAAACATCTCCAAAATGGGGCACTCTCGGGTTCATAATTGTGAAACTCCAACCCATTCTCACCATAGCAAGTTACATAAAACACATCCTCACCCTCTTCAACAAAATGTATGTACTCAACAGCAGAATAGGAGATGTTGTGAATGACAAAATCATTCCACCTTGCTCCCTCAAGAACACACTTAAATTGTGAGACTCTCCTTACACGAACTTTCCATCTAACCCCCCCCCCCCCCCACAATTAACTAAGAAAATAAAACCATTGCCAGTATAGGAACCTCCTAGAACATAATCATTATGCAGTTCCTATATATGAAAATAAATTATACAAATGAAAACACAACTAAAAACTTAATCCATTCATATATCTTGCATCAAGTACTATATAACACGGACAAAAACTTTTGTAGTCAAAGTTGAAGAAAAAAGACTTGAAAAAGTCATAGTGGACACTTAATGTTTGACTTTTTAAGTCTTCATTTGGCAAATTTGATCTTATATATTTTTATTTGTGTTATATAATAGTTGATAAAAATTATACCAATGGAAAATACATTCAAAACTTAATCCATTCATATATTTTGCATCAAGTAATATATAACACAAATAAAAATATTTAAGGGCAAAGTTGAAAACTAAAGACTTCAAAAGTCAACAGTGGACTATAATTATGGGAAGGAGTAATTAAACTAGTTTTTAAAGAAATAACAGCTTGTCAATAATGGTGTTAACTTACAAACATGGTTACTGCATTAGAATTGTTCACAGCGCAAATAAATTGATTACCAAACATAGACTGCATTAACGATTAAGGTTATAAAACAATGCAAAATACCGTTTGAATGAAGTAAAAATCAGTAAATGTGGCTACCTGGTACGTGTGTTTTTTGAAGATTCACGACTGCTAAGCACCGATTGTATTGTTTGAGATATTAGGTTGAAAGAAGATAGAGAGTTTATGTGAGTGTGATTTTGTTGTGTTAAACACAACTTAGTTTTGTTATTTGCGAAAAATATCCTCGTCGATTTTCGTGAAAGAGAGGTAGCTGTAGTGTGTTAATGTGTTATAGCGGGAACAGTGAAGTGACGAAAATACCTTGACGTGCAACGCACATGAGGGCACTAACGAGCTAGCAGCATTAAGTTCTGCCTTAGCAGCATTAAGTTCGGAGTTACTAGCATTCACCCATATTCAAATCCAAACAACTTTTTCTTTGCTTTTCCTGCAAAATGTTAGTCTAGAAACAAAGAAAATACAAGCCATAACATATGCACAATCATCCCAACATCTAAATATACTTAACAGTTCTAAGTATAACTAGGAGCATTGTAATGGGGCAAATGAAGAGTCATGACTAATAGTCTGAACTCAATTCATGCGGTGAATATCAAATTAGACTCAAACTAGCTAGATAGAGTACGTATACATAAGTTATCAAAAATGTGTGACCATATGTATCGAATTGTGACTACATTTAAATAATGTGTGACAAAATATGACACTATGATTTAGCCACCTAAATAAATACTTCATGTGACCATATATATAGCATCTTTAATTTAGTCACACAAAAACTCAATGTGACTAATATCAAGGTTAATGATAATTGACTTCACATTTTTCTATAAATAATAGTCACATGAATATTTCACAATGTGACTATTTTGAATGTATTGGTCACATATAATACCCATTAGGATTTGGCAAACAAACATACACTAAACTTTAGACACACATATTAACTTACGTGACCATATGTATCGAATTTTAGTTACACTTAATCATGTTTCTATGGTTTAGTGTGACCATATATGACATTTGGTCACACTCTTCAAGTGTGTGACATATATTTGTCACTCTTAAACGCATTTCGTGACTAACGCTTCAAATTTACTTTTCCGTTGTCATATATTTCAAACGCTATGTGGCTAAATATTCAGCAAAGAATAGCAGTCACGTTTAAATAATGTGTGATAAACTTGACTATTTAATTTAGCCACATACACAATTACCTCATGTGACCATATATCTATTTTGGTCACACTTTTAAATTGTGTGACATATATTTGTCACATATGTATATCTATAGTGTGACTAATGTTTCGAGCTCATTTGTATCTGTCACACGTCTCGAATTAAAAGTGACTAAATAAATCCAAATTTTTTTTCCAGTTACCTCTAGTCACATAAATATTCAGATGTGTGACAATAGAATTCCGAAATGGTCACACAAGTCGGATCAAGAGTGGCTGTTCATTTTATTCTAGTACATTTAGTCACGTATAAATGTTACAGTGTGACATTTCAAAATTGACCATGAGTGACCAATAGAACTTTTTGTACTAGTGTTTCCACCAAACATTGAGCAAATCTCTTCAAACAGGGTCTTTGTTGTTTTGTACTCATTGAATGCAATTATTTGATCCTTAGGAAGAGTCATAAGTAGTAAGCTTCTTGCCTTCAAGTCATTCTTCTTTTGAAGCCTTTCTTCACTGGTGACTCGGCCAGTATTCAGCTTTTGAACCTCCTTGCCATCAATTGCTTCAGAAGAAGTACCAGGATTGAATGAGCCACCAAACATGATTATCTCCCATAGAGCATAATCTTGTACAAGAAGGTACTGCTCTATCAAGATTCTCTACATCTCAAACTCATTAAGTTTGAGCTTTGGAAGCCTTGCTGCAACATTGGACTGGTTGTTTTCCATCTCCATTGGATTTGTTAAAGTGAGTTGTTTCTTTGGATCTTCTAATTCAAAGTATCAGAACCTGGCTCTAATACCACTTGTGAAGGATTTATACACACGCCTTGGGTTAGATTGATACTTTGAGTATATGCTAACTAGCAAGCGGAATTTACTAGTTAACACTTAGAAGATATTGTATGTGGAATGTAGAAGAAAAAATTAGACAGAAACATTGTATATTCACCACCAAAACAAGCTTCAATATTATTAAAATAATACGAGTGATCTTTGCTATCACTAGGGTTACAACCTTGAAGCTATTCTATGTATTCGTATATTTCTGTATGCTTCTATATATTTTCTCTTAACCTAGAAGCTCCTTTTATAACACACAAGGAGTCTTGTACAAGATAACTATACTAGAACAATATACTTATCATTCTAATCATATAAAATATTCATGCAATCCATTCTATAATTATCTTGAACGCGTCTTCACATTTGATCACAATCTCATAATCAGTACTAACTTTCTGAGCTGAGCAGTACAAACTAAGTTTGTACTGTCAGTGTAAACTTCTAACAGTTTCTTCTTTAAGCTTGGCAGTTCCAACTGTTAAGTATAATTCCCAACAGATCATACTCATTTGTCTTGCGTATAGGTAGCTTGGTTGTTGTTGAGGATGACTGTGTAGTTTCCATGTCCATCTTCTGAATGAGAGAAAAAGTGTTTCTTCAGGATCTTCTAATTCAAAGTATCAGAACCTGTCTTTGATACCACTTGAGAGGATCTAAACACAAAAATTGTGTTGGTGATACTTTGTGTATATACTAACTAGCACGAGGAATTTACTAGCTAATACTTAGAAGATTTTATGTATGAATGTATTGAACAGTTGTATTGTATTGATGGAACAGTAAAGTAATAACAATGAGTTAACCAAACAAACAGCTTCAATATTATTGATAATACGAGTTAGAATATCACTAGGGTTTACAACCTTGAAGCTTTCATAAAGATGTATATGAGATCTGTATATGTTGTGTGTATCAAACACCTAACCTACGACCTCCTTTTATAGCACAAGGTGTACAAGTAAACTACTTTGATACATTATACGTATCAATTTAAATGTATAAGATATACATAATATCTATTCTATAAATATCTCCAAGCATATCTTCAGAATCTGTCTTTAGCTCATAAGCAATACAAACTTCTTGTACCAGCAGTACTAAGTCAGTTAGTACTGTTAGTATTGTCTTCAGCAATTTCAACTATTACTTTGTACTGTTAGTTTAATTCCTAACACTTATTTACTACTTGTTGCATATTAGGATTTAGTCTTCTTTGTTTTTGAACTACAAGTTTCTTGTCCTCTAACATTTGAATTTTAAGTTTGCAAAATGAGGGATAGATTCCAAGAATATCTGATGTTTTCCAAGCAAAGACTCGTTTATGATTTTTGAGAACAGTGATTAATCTGTTTTATTTTTTTCTGAAAGTTCAGATGATATGATGACAGGAAGTAAGCATGTTTCTTCTAGGAAAGCATATTCGAGATGTTTAGGAAGTGGTTTGAGTTCAAGATCAGTTGGTGGTTCTTCTAGAGATTTTTTTTACTTTGTGTTCTGTATTGAAGGTAATTCTTTCGAATATTATCTCTTCTTCATCATCTGTTTCTATTTCCTCGACATTAATGGCTATGAATTCATCGAACTCTGCATAGAGTTTTTCTTCGAGAATTGTTCCTTGGATAGTATAAAGAATTTACATTCCTTCGCTAAGCAAGATGTCAAAATCTTCTTCAAGAATTTGTCAATAACATCAATGCTAAAACATGTGTCATCGTTATAGTAGGATCTCCTAATTTAGGTGGAACTTTTTTTTGGATTATTGCGCTAAAGATTCATCGCTTAAAAAGGCTACGAAAATTTGTTCTAATTTATTCTTATTACTTACGAGTTCTTTTAGGAATTTGCCATAGTTTGGCATTCCAGCAATGACATCGATTAATGGAACATTGATTAGAACAGCACGAATCATATCAAGAAATTTTCCATATTGAGACGTTGGGGATATGGAATTTTTGGTTTATATGGCTTTAGAACAAGTGTTTTAGGGACTTCTTTTGTTTTGGGTTTCTTCTGAGGAGCTTGTTCATCTTCCTCCTCATCACTGCAAGTTCGGCAGCTGGTTGTGTTTGACTGGGATTAGGTGGTGGGTCATATGAAGTACCGTGTCTAGTAGTTATGGCATTCACATGTTCGTGACGAACTTGCGGTGGTTGATAAGGTCTAGAGGTACTGCCTCATGGGTTAGGTGTATTGTTACTGGGAAGTGATCTAGTAGATCGACTAGCTTGCTTTTTGGCTAGCATGTCGAATTTTTCTTCAAGATTTTGGATATAAGCTTGGTGGTTTTTGGTTGTCGATTCTAATTTCTATTTATGATCCATAAAAGTCTCTTTGACAAATATGTTTGAATTCACTGAGTTATTTTTGAATGTCTTATTTTTCGTCAGAATATGATCTAGGTTGATCTCGGTTATAGTCGGATCTTTCACCAGTATGCCATTTATCACGATCTCGATCTCTGTTACGATAGTCATCGTAAAAACGAATTCATATAAATGATTGCATAAACTTGGCTTCTTCTTCGCGAGACATGGGTGTGTCATTATCCTTGTAGTTTGCAGTTGAATGGTTTCTACCATAGTTATTGGAATTCTCACTCTTCTCTTTCATTTCTATGTACTGAGCATCCATTCTGAGGGTCATGGCATCCATTCGAGCCATTATTTTGTCAAAATCAGAGATACTACTACCTTCATCGACGAAAGCAACCGTTTTACGTAGAGCGGTTTTCGGTTTTCGATTTTTAGCCCAATCATGTTTGAGTAAGACTTTGTCTTTGAATAGTTGGTAGGCTTGATTTGGGGTTTTGTATAGGCAAATTCCTCCTGCGGCAGCATTTAAGGCTTCTTGTGTGCTCTCGTCAAGTCCATGGTAAAAGATTTTGATTATATTTCCTTTACTTAGACCATGTCCATGACAATTCATGAGTATCTCTTTCATTCGTAACCATGCTTCAGTCAATGTTTCTCGATCTTGCTGAGAAACGGCACATATTTCACCGAGAAGTCGGTCAAATAATGCTGGAGGAAAGAATCGGCTTATGAAAGCAGTACGATGTTCATCCCATGTTGCTATGGTTCCTTCGTCGAGTTCGTCTAACCAGGTTTTTGCTTTCCCTGTTAGGGATAACGGAAATATCATGAGCCAGACGGCTTCATTCTCGGTCTCTCCATATCTAAACATTTCACAAATTCCAAGGAACTCATGGATGTGTTTATGAGGATCGGTTTTGTTTCTTCCTTCAAATTGATTACCTTTGACAAGTGTCAAATGATTGCTTTTTATGGCGAATACGTTGGCAGTGTCAGGTAAGGTTATTGCAGGCCATAAGTAGGAGCAACGGTTTGCTCATTGGCCCACATGGGTTCATTATTGGTTTCATCCATTGGATCGTGAAGTTTGATGAATTTGATAAAGAATCGATAAAGAGAGAGATCATCAACAGCAGGAACTATCTCTTTTGGTGTTTCGGGTCTTATATCTTTTTGTGAGAATGGAACTCTTTTGTTACGTCTACATCTTTGGTTTATGGTTCATTCGGGTTCAGATAAAGGAGTTGCAAGCTATTCGTTGGAGGATCATATGACCATATAATTCTAGGTTGCTATAGGTATTAGTGATGAAAAACCAAAAATTCAATTCGGATGAAATGAATTCTTGTTTTAAAGGTAATAAGTATGGCATACTTTAGTGATAAGTGCGGCGTACTTCTGGAAAAATTTTGTTTTTCAAAAAGAGATTTATGAGTATGTTTTGTTGGAGTTTCCTGCTGGGTTATGTTGTAAATTGATTTAGTGATTAGATTTAGTTCTGGAATGGAATTGTATGATTCCAGGAAAGAGTGTTTCGATTCCTAAAACAACGGCGTTCTTTAGGAAAAAGCGCATCGTGATCGAGGAATAAGAGCGGCGGTCTATGTGAAAATGTGGCGATCTTATGAGACAGAGCAATGACATTCGAACAGTTAAACACAAAGTGTAATCCAAATTTACCTAAGATGATTAAATAAATGATAAAAGAACAAGTGCAAGTCTCCGGCAGTGGCGCCAAAAACTTTGATGTGTCTCGAAAGCTTTAAATTTATAATACTAGTTCAACCGATTCTATTTAATTCAAAACACATGGGTAAAAATATAACCCTCGTTATTAGTAAGGAGTTTTGGTAAGACCACGTCGTTCCACAGGGACTGAGATTGTTCTTATATATCAATTGACTACTTAAGATAATCTAGAAAGCGTTTGGATAATTATGCAAAAACTAAAATGTAATTCAAGTATGGAACAAATATGATTACTTGGATAGTTTCCTATAACTAAGTGATGAATTAATGATGATGATCTCAATGATGGAGTAAGTCCAACCATGATTAGTTGTTTTCGTCAAAATAACGTTTCATAGGTTAAAAAGTATGATTCAAGACTTATGTTTGCCAGAACTTGAACAAGTGGTTAACAAGCTCAAGGACTAATTGCAATGTTGAAACTATATTGTTTATAACTTAACAAAAGCGATTTTTCAATTCAATTGATCAACATACATAGACATATATTGAAAACTATATAATACCTATTCAATCTTTCGACCTTTTTCAATTGACAAGTATAATCAAAAGTGATAAACAATGGATTACAAGTTTAGAATACAACAAGGTTTCAACATAAACAAGAAATAAATAAGAGATTATATCACAACCAGTCACTTTATTATATTAACATATCCAAACAACCATAAAGAGTTTAGCCTAACATGACTTTAGTAATCATGCTTACAGTGGTTGATTCTTTGAAATGAGTAACATACTTTCTGAATTAGTACAATGATTAAGCTACCGTCACTAGCAATCACTATAATAATATCAAGAAAGCACTTCAACGTATTTGGAACTTTGACTTCACTTGATCACACCAATTGTTCTAATTCGATATGGAAGGGTTATCAGAGCTTTATTAATAGTTGCGATGAGAGTTATGTTGAATTAGACTGATATGGAAGGGTTATCAGAGCTTTAATTTATTCTGGATCTTATCATTGATATTCTGTATTTATACCGAATTTGTAATAAGATTCAATCTTTTTGTATTTTATGGAAATACATAAAATTTTGATTCGAATTTATGCTTTATTCTCTTTTGATATTCTATAAACAACTTTCTATTTATTTTAAAAGTTTGATCAATGTATTTCACAAGTATTTTTTGTCGTGCATCTCTATTTGTAATTAATTTTGATTCAATTGATTTTCCTTTGATATAAGTACAAGTTTCCTATCTAGTCTCCTGGTTATTATTATTTTAATATTATAATGTATGAGATTTGCTAATGGGTGCTTGCTGGACAATTTATAAAGTCTAAACACATGGAACGTTTGAGTGTATTAAATTGAAAATCACAATTTATTATAGTAAATTTTACAATTATTTCATATTTATTAAATGCATTTTTGATTGAAAAAGAAAGTTTGAGTGCATATTTATTACATTACACATACAATTAATGATCATTCATTCCTATATTAATGTGCATATTCTTTATTCATTTTCTGTTGACAACTCAGAGAGATAGAGAGAAAGTGATAAAACTTGATAAAAAGCCATAAAACTTGTTGAAAAGCTTTCAGCAAGCTTAGTCGTACCTTTATGATAGTTATATATATTAATACACCTTTAGATACACATAGAGAAATATTTGAATTTTGATCAACTGAGATATATGGGTGTGGATTACTATAAGGTTCTTGAAGTGGATAGTAATGCAAAAGATGATGAGTTGAAGAAAGCATATCGTAAACTCGCTATGAAATGGCATCCTGATAAGAACCCTAACAACAACAAACAAGCAGAGGCGAAATTTAAGCAAATTTCTGAAGCCTACAATGTATGTTTTTATAAAATATGTCCATCAAAATCTTTACATCGATTTAGATGTGTTTTTGACAAGGGTTTTAATCTGATTAATATAAATGTGTTCAATTTTATATATGTATGTACTGTTTTTTCGATCAAGTGTTTTATTGAATTTATAAATTTTAGAAATTCATTATTCTGTGAATCTGTAGAGATCCCCATCGATTAATGTGCAACATTTAATTTATCTAAATCTAAATTTTCTATATTTTAAAAGCCGAAGTTTACATATCTAGTTTTTTTTTTTTTTTTTCCTTGCAAAGGGATTTATTTTATTCATAAGAGTTATTGCGAGTCACCAATAAAGAGATACAAAAAAGTTTGAGTATATTTTTAAGTTAGAAGCAAATTATATGTTTATAAAAGCAAGTATACACGTTGAGGGTTTCTTATTCATTTTGCTTATATGATAATTACACGAATTAGATTGCAATAAAGAATCACAATGTATATTTTTCTGCATGATAAGAAATACTTTTTCATTTGTACATGTAGGTCACTAAAGATTAAAGAACTATTTTAGTCTTCTTTAATTGGGGTAATTTGTAAAGTATGATATTTAGGGTTATTTTGCTTACATAATAACTCAGTTTAAAAAAGTATGTTGATGCCTTTAAAAAAACCAGTATGTTGATATCTGAAAATAATAATCCGTTTTAGAACAAAAGTTTGAATGGAATCTGAAATATCTTAAATATGAATTGATTACATACATAACTAAGAAATTCGGTTTTCATATGTGTAGGTCTTAAGTGATTCTCAGAAGAGATCCATATATGACCGGTACGGGGAAGACGGTTTGAAGGGGCAGGGGGTTTCCGGGCATGTCAAGCTATGGGGACGCTACAAGCTTTAGGTTTAATGGCCGCTGATGAGTGCTCAAACACTCATCATTTTTGGTCAAATCCGAACTGCAAAACATACAAAAACACTCAGAAATGCATCAAAATACTGAAAATATTTCAAAATTGTGTTTTATATGTTTTAGATGCAAAATGAGTAAAAACAAATGAAAAACGTACAAAGTTTGCAAAATTGGCAGTTTTAGTCCTGCAACTTTCATTAAATGTCAAAACTAGTCCCTGGTCATTCAAAATATGGAAAATTATCACCAAAGGTCCTTTTAAAATCATAAGTTGTCATATTTAGTCCTTTGGTAAAATATCTGAAAAGTTTTGAGAATTTACAGTTTTGGTCCCTAGAGTTTCAGAAATTGACAAAATTGGTCCCTGGTTGGAAATTTTTGGAAGAAAAAGCATTTATGGTCCTGTGGTTACTTATTTTGGCAAGATTAATCCTTGGAATGAAAGTTTGGTGAAATGGCAATTTTAGTCCCCGGGGTTTGGAAATTTACAAGAATGGTCCGTGGGTGTTTATCTGTGAAAAATTACATTTTGGGTCCCTGGGTTATTGAAATTGTCAACTTTAGCCCTTGTGATAACTTTGTCAAAATTACATTTCCAGCCCTTGATTTTTCGGCAAATTACACAAATGGTCCCATTTAGTTTTAAGCATAAATAAAACAAACAAACTAATAATACAAACCAAATCCACCCAAAAACCTAACCTGATCCATGAACACCCCTTGGCCCATTACCCTACCCCAGCCCACTCCCATTTTAAATAAAAACACCCCGGTCAAAACCAAGTCAACACCCTCACCCCAGGTTACTATTCACCATCCCTAACCTCACCCTAATTACCAACTCCCATTAATACCCCTTACCTGCCAAACCAACCCCTCCCCTCTCCTCATAAATTGCTCACCAAACCCACTACAATTACCCTGCTCCAATTTTCCCGCCAAAACAAGTTTAAAGGGTTGAGATCAAATGAAAGTCATCCAAGGGTCAGAAACTAATGGGAAAGTCAGAGAAGGTCTCCAGGGTGTATAAAAGTCAAGTAAAATGAAGAATTATGTATTAGTTTTAGTTTTAGAATAGTTGTAGTGTAGAATTTGTGTCGAATTAGTTTAGTTACCAAATCTTATTGTAATTTCTTGTTTAAAAATCTTGTATTAAGGATTTCTTGTGTATTTTGAAGTTATTTCAATCATTGAATTTAAGCTTTCAGTTATAAAATCCAACTTTGCATTTTTTATTATTTCCAAATTATTGTTAAAGTATTAATAATTGTTTCTTAGTATTTGTTTAAGCTTATGTAAGCTTAACCTTAATTTTTCTTAAGCTTTCAATACATGTACTTCAGTTTGGACAAGGAAATCATAAATATCCAAAAATAACTAAAAAATAGTTGAAGAAAATCAAAATTTCAAGAAAGAAGATGAAGAATCAGTAGAGCAGGGTTTATGTTGATTGTTATGGGCTTAGAACTCCATGGGGAGTGTAGGTGATGACCCTTGATCTTTGGCTCAGTCCCCTACTCCTTGGAACAAGTTGCAAGTCACAAACTTGAATTTTTTGCTTATTCTTGTTCTATTTGTTATCTGAGGTATATTGGTGGTCATTTAGTTTTTATTTAGCATATTTAACCTATTTTCAGCCTAAAATCAGTAGCATTAGTTTTAAATCTTATAGTTGTAGTATAACACAGTCCGTTAAGGGGTGTTTGGTTTAACTCAGTACCAGGGGATCTTGTTGTTGTTTCATTGTTGTTTTAGTTTAGGTAGATTGCATTAGGCCATATTAGGTTAAGACAAGTCTCAAATTCAAGTTTCAAATTGCAAATAGTCAAAATCACCAAGATTGCATCATAACTGTCCACTGTATGGACAGTGAGACCCATAACTCCCCTCATTTACTTAAAACTTGTTAATTTCACTTAAAATAGTCTTAATTTAGGTTAATTCATCATAATCAATAGCTTAGATCTCTTAGAATTTCATAAAAGTCAACATAAGTAGTTTTCAGAAAATGTCAAATGTGCACTTTCTCAGTTTTTTCTCAAAATGGCATGAATTTTCTTGAATTGTGTATTTGGTTTCAGACCTTGTGATTCTCAGGATTGATAGTCTACCAGCTTAATTTTAAGATCCCACTCTCATTTGATTTTTGTGAATTTTTTACTGGGCCCCACAACCCTCTAAAATCACTGTATGGACAGTGAGACCCATAACTCCCCTCATTTACTTAAAACTTGTTAATTTCACTTAAAATAGTCTTAATTTAGGTTAATTCATCATAATCAGTAGCTTAGATCTCTTAGAATTTCATAAAAGTCAACATAAGTAGTTTTCAGAAAAAGTCAAATGTGCACTTTCTCAGTTTTTTCTCAAAATGGCATGAATTTTCTTGAATTGTGTATTTGGTTTCAGACCTTGTGATTCTCAGGATTGATAGTCTACCAGCTTAATTTTAAGATCCCACTCTCATTTGATTTTTGTGAATTTTTTACTGGGCCCCACAACCCTCTAAAATCACCTGCAGGGGGAGGTTGTCCCCTGTGCATCAGATCACATAACCATCACCACCACTTTGGTGGTGGTTTCTGGCCACCACAGTGGGTCCCATAGGTCCCACTTGGCTTCTCCCAACCCCCCTCCTGGCACTCTTCAGGTTTTGACCATTAGTTTGACCTCATCCCTTGTGGACCCCGCCTGAATCAATCCCTAAACCTTGTCCCTTTTCTGGGTGGGTTGTTTGGTCTTTTGGTTTAGCTCATCAGCTTATTTGACTTATTCAGAGCCTATGCTTGTTCCTTTTGTCTTATTTTGGTCCAATCAACTGATTTACAGCTTATTTCACCCTTGTGGGCCCCCCTAGGTGCTTACATCAGCTTTTCCCTTGACAGTTGACCAAAGTCAACTGTCATACCTTTAAGCTTGTACTTTGCTTAATTTTAAGTTCCACAAAAGTTGTTTTTGTAAAAGTTAGTTGTTTTCAATATTTAAATAGTTTTATAAAAGAAAAATCCAGAAAACCAAATTTAATTATAAGTGATAGTTTCTATTTAATGTAATTTAAATTTAAATTTTCCTTTTTAGATTTTTATTAAGCACTTAGCATTTTTATATTTTTTTTAAATTCCTTTTATATTAAAGTAATTTTAGTAATTTTCTCAGATTTTTATTTTGTCATTTAGTATTTATTAGATTTAATATTAGTTTTATTAATAATTAATTAATAATTAAGTATTAAATAGCATAATTAGTTTTTATAAAGTAATACCTAGTTTTTATATTTTTTCTAGCTTTTATATAATATAATATAATTTTAGAAATTTTTTTAGAATTTTTACTGTTCATTTTCTATTTTTTATAATTTAAATAGTTTAATTAGTAATTAAGTAATATTTAATATAATAATTAGTAAAATAGTGTAAAAACTTATAAAACAAACTTTTTATAATTTTTTAGGATTCCTGTGATGGTTAATTAGATATATGAAATTTTCATTATTATCTAAGTCTTTTTAGTATTTTTAATAATTTAAAATAGTTTAATTAGGTAATTAATATTTAATTACTAATTAATTAATAGAAAAATCACAAAAAGTCAAAAATACATATTTTTAGTTTTAAAAGTTGTTTTTAGTTATTTTATAATTTTAGAAATTAAATTTTCACTTTTCTAGTATTTAATTAATATTATATTGTATTTAAGTATTTTAAATATTAATAATTAGTAATAATTAGTAATTAATTAATAATAAATAATTAATTAGTGTAAAAATTTATTTTCTTTTTCTAAAAATTTTCTTTTATCCTTTAGTTTGTAAAAAAGTCATTTTCACCCCCTGTGGGTTTTCAGATTTCAGTTTTCACTTTTTATTTTGTAAGTTTAAATGTAAACGTACAAGTTTTAGGTTTTAAACGTTTGTGGTTTTTCCAAATTTCCAGTCTTGTTCATATAGCTTTTTTAAGTTGTTTCCTTGTAGATTTTTTAGTACAAATCAATCACAACCCCTTTTCCGTCCAAATTCACTCGATCACAAACCCGTTTGATAACAATTCACACCACGTCGGGACATAACGACCCGGGGAAACACTATATTCCGCGGAGCATTGAGCCTAAGGAGTTTGACCTTGTTGACCACATCCGTGGTTGACTTTAGTTGACTGCTTTTGCCTCAATCAAAATTTGGCGCCGCTGCCGGGGAGGTTGTGTGCGTTATTCTAAACGGTTTTGCAGATTAGTGAATCGGGATATACACTCATTGTATATTTACCCATCCTTGTTCATATTTTCTTATTATTATCATATAAAAACAAAATGGTTCACAAAAACATTTTAAAATCAGTTTTCAACGAACACAAAAAACCCAAAAAGATTTTCTCTCTTATTTATATATAAAATGTCTTTCAAAAAACCCAAAAATATTTATCTTTACCCTCCTACCCTTTTGATTCTTCATTCCTTACCCTCCAAAACCTTTTGATTCTTTCTATGTCTCATCCACACCTTCTTATTTGTCATTGGTGTGATAATCCATATAATGGTGGCGATTGCCCCAGTTGTGGCATGGTAGAGTCAGGAAACGGGTCTGTCTATAACCAAGATCCCTATTGCTACCATAACACGACTGATTTATTCCATCAGCTACCACACCATGAGACTCAGCAGTTTTACTGTTGTGAGTACTGTGGTGGTTCACACTACGGTTCTGATTGTCAATCGGGAAACACGCTTGTCTATGAGCAGTTTCCTGATAACAATTATGACTCTAGCACATACAACCCACAGCCACATCAGTTTTACTATTGTGAGTACTGTGGAGGTCCACACTTCAGTTTGGATTGTTAAACAAGGAATCCATTTCCTTGTAACAGTTATGACTATCCGTATCATGACCAACCTCCACAGTACCAAATAATTCACACAACTCCTCACGATACTCAGCAAGACCTTTGTCTAAAGGCTCTTGAAATTTTAAAAGAACTTAAGGAGGAGTTGAATAGCACATCATTTCAAAATGCTCTCCCAGTTTTTCTTGTGTATATTGTGGGGGTCCTCATGATGATTATTATTGTCAACCTTTCGGTTTTGACAAATCCCCATCCCCACAATGTTCTTTCATTAAAAATTCACATGAGAAATCCATGGAAGAATTGCTAGCTGAAGAGCAGGCTGCTAGAATAAATTCCCAAGATGCCTATGAAAAATTTGTTAGGGAATCAATTGCAAGAGAAAAAGCAGCCAGATCTAGCTCTCAGTTCCGTTTTATTCCTGATGACAGTGATGATGAAGATACCCTTGATATTCTTCAATTTTATAAAACTTCATCAAGTTCATCAGTTGATATCCCAGCAGTTGAGATTCCAGCTCAAACAACTGCTATCACACCCGAGGTTCCCACTCACTCTCTGAGCATGGGGGACGAGCATCTTGACACTATTCCTAAAAAGGAATCGGACAAATTCATAAAGTCTAGTGTTGAGATCCTTGTCCCAATCCCGAGAGAGTCACAGGGAATTCTTGAGCATATGTGTGATCTTCCTTCCCCTCTTGAGTGTTTAAACGATCATTTTGAGACTTTCTCATATTTTAATGATGATTGTACATCTCATGGAGACATTGAGTATATTGAGGCATCACTCCCACAGTCTGATGCTGATCCTCTTCTTGAGTAGTTCGCCGATGAACTTACTCACATCAATCCACTTTCATCGGAAAGTGATGATGGTCTCCTCGATTTCGAAGCCGATCTGGGAGAAATTGAAAGTCTCCTATATCATGATCCACCACTCACTTCTGATTCCAACAGTCCAATAGAGAATGTTAATCTCTTTGTTCCCGAAGCATTCAATACTACTCTCACCAATCCTCTATTTGAATTCGAATCAGAATTCACTATGATTTCTGATAATCCACTCTTTGATATTCAGAATGAGGATTGTGATGAGTCCACAATGGAACATGAGTTCACAAATTCAAATCTTGTGAATGATTCTCTTCATGAGGAGTTCTCCGGTGAACTTACTCATCATATCATGACTCCTCCGGAGTTTGATAGCCCGGGGGGAGATGCACTCAATCATGAGGATTTGCAAATTCCCACCCACCCTCCCGGGATGTTTTTGAGCTTAACCCTTGAAATCCAAATTCAGGCTAATGAGCCTGCTCTCGAGGAAGAAGAACAAATCATGATTTTCATCATGGTTTTCTTCCTTTTCTTCACCTATAAGGTGACTTCTTCTCTTCTTCACTCCTTCGGGAATGAAGATACTATCTTTGACCCCGGCATTTTCATTTACCATTATCTTGAGCCGGGTACTTATCTCATCGGTGTGGAACTTTCATGTGCTTCAAATGTTTGTCCAAACATCTTGAATGAAAGTCCGATGGCGATTGCTTCTTCCACATCATGCTTCCCCAAGAACCAATGAATTCGGGGTCGAGTCAAGCTAGCGACTCGGTAAACAAAAACAGTAGCAAGTACTTAGGGTTTTCACCCTAAGTGTGGGGGAGTTACCCCTACTGTGGTTACTTATAAAGTGAAAATACAAACTGGTATTTCCACATTTAGATTGTAATATTGCCCTTTTACGTTCAAAGAGTCGGCATAATAGCCGGGACTTTGAATATTGAGGACAATATTCATTCTAAGTGTGGGGGGTATTCTAGCGAATTTTATCACATTTTACCATCTAGTACCCCCGTTTTTGGCCAAAATTTCAAAAAATTTTAAAAAAAATTTCACTTGTGCTTCAAAATTTTTTATGGTTATCAGTCCGCCATGTCTAAACGACAAAAGGATTGGCTAATCCAGGAGCAAACGGCTCTTGGTAAAGATATATCAAATCCGTTGACGGCTTGCAATTTGCCCAAAATTGTATGGTATATCAGCTCGCCATATCCAAAAAAGTAAATGAGCTGGCTAGCCCGCAAGATTATGGCTTGTGGTAAAGGCAGTGGAAAAACAATAATTGGTAATCAACTCACCAAGATGTTGACTTGTCCATCAAGAGTTGGCTAGTCCAGAAGCAAACGGCTTTTGGTAAAGACTAATCAAATCCGTTGACAGCTGGTGGTTTGCTCAAAATCACATGGTTATCAGGTAGACCATAGTTCTTACTTGAATCGATACATCTGGCTACTCCAGAAGTGATGGATTTTGGTAAAGAGTTTAAAATCCATTAAGTTTTCAAAACAGTTTATTGCTAGGGACTAGCAATAGTTTAGTGTGGGGGATTGATGAGTGCTCAAACACTCATCATTTTTGGTCAAATTTGAACTACAAAACCTACAAAAACACTCAGAAATGCATCAAAATAATAAAAATATTTCAAAATTGTGTTTTATATGTTTTAGATGCAAAATGAGTAAAAACATATGAAAAACGTACAAAGTTTGCAAAATTGGCAGTTTCAGTCCCCCAACTTTCATAAAATGTCAAAACTAGTCCCTGGTCATTCAAAATATGGAGAATTATCACCAAAGGTCCTTTTAAAATCATAAGTTGTCATATTTAGTCCTTTGGTGAAAAATCTGAAAAGTTTTGAGAATTTACAGTTTTGGTCCCTGGAGTTTCAGAAATTGACAAAATTGGTCCCTAGTTGGAAATTTTTGGAAGAAAAAGCATTTATGGTCCCGTGGTTACTTATCTTGGCAAGATTAATCCTTGGAATGAAAGTTTGGTGAAATGGCAATTTTAGTCCCCGGGGTTTGGAAATTTACAAGAATGGTCCCTAGGTGTTTATCTGTGAAAAATTACATTTTGGGTCCCTGGGTTATTGAAATTGTCAACTTTGGCCCTTGTGATAACTTTGTCAAAATTACATTTCCAGCCCTTGATTTTTCGGCAAATTACACAAATGGTCCCTTTTCGTTTTAAGCTTAAATAAAACAAACAAACTAATAATACAAACCAAATCCACCCAAAAACCCAACCTGATCCATGAACACCCCCTTGGTCCATTACCCTACCCCAGCCCACTCCCATTTTAAATAAAAACACCCCGGTCAAAACCAAGTCAACACCCTCACCCCAGGTTACTATTCACCATCCCTAACCTCACCCTAACTACCAGGAGCTTTGTCTCCCCCCCTTCTCCAAGTTTCTCATCAAATTACCAACTCCCATTAATACCCCTTACCTGCCAAACCAACCCCTCCCCTCTCCTCATTAATTGCTCACCAAACCCACTAAAATTACCCTGCTCCAATTTTCCCGCCAAAACAAGTTTGAAGGGTTGAGATCAAATGAAAGTCATCCAAGGGTCAGAAACTAATGGGAAAGTCAGAGAAGGTCTCCAGGGTGTATAAAAGTCAAGTAAAATGAAGAATTATGTATTAGTTTTAGTTTTAGAATAGTTGTAGTGTAGAATTTGTGTCGAATTAGTTTAGTTACCAAATCTTATTGTAATTTCTTGTTTAAAAATATTGTATTAAGGATTTCCTGTGTATTTTGAAGTTATTTCAATCATTGAATTTAAGCTTTCAGTTATAAAATCCAACTTTGCATTTTTTATTATTTCCAAATTATTGTTAAAGTATTAACAATTGTTGCTTAGTATTTGTTTAAGCTTATGTAAGCTTAACCTTAATTTTTCTTAAGCTTTCAATACATGTACTTCAGTTTGGACAAGGAAATCATAAATATCCAAAAATAACTAAAAAATAGTTGAAGAAAATCAAAATTTCAAGAAAGAAGATGAAGAATCAGTAGAGCAGGGTTTATGTTGATTGTTATGGGCTTAGAACTCCATGGGGAGTGTAGGTGATGACCCTTGATCTTTGGCTCAGTCCCCTACTCCTTGGAACAAGTTGTAAGTCACAAACTTGAATTTTGCATATTCTTGTTCTATTTGTTATCTGAGGTATATTGGTGGTATTTAGTTTTTATTTAGCATATTTAACCTATTTTCAGCCTAAAATCAGTAGCATTAGTTTTAAATCTTATAGTTGTAGTATAACACAGTCCATTAAGGGGTGTTTGGTTTAACTCAGTACCAGGGGATCTTGTTGTTGTTTCATTGTTGTTTTAGTTTAGGTAGATTGCATTAGGCCATATTAGGTTAAGACAAGTCTCAAATTCAAGTTTCAAATTGCAAATAGTCAAAATCACCAAGATTGCATCATAACTGTCCACTGTATGGACAGTGAGACCCATAACTCCCCTCATTTACTTAAAACTTGTTAATTTCACTTAAAATAGTCTTAATTTAGGTTAATTCATCATAATCAGTAGCTTAGATCTCTTAGAATTTCATAAAAGTCAACATAAGTAGTTTTCAGAAAAAGTCAAATGTGCACTTTCTCAGTTTTTTCTCAAAATGGCATGAATTTTTTTGAATTGTGTATTTGGTTTCAGACCTTGTGATTCTCAGGATTGATAGTCTACCAGCTTAATTTTAAGATCCCACTCTCATTTGATTTTTGTGAATTTTTTACTGGGCCCCACAACCCTCTAAAATCACCTGCAGGGGGAGGTTGTCCCCTGTGCATCAGATCACATAACCATCACCACCACTTTGGTGGTGGTTTCTGGCCACCACAGTGGGTCCCACAGGTCCCACTTGGCTTCTCCGAACCCCCCTCCTGGCACTCTTCAGGTTTTGACCATTAGTTTGACCTCACCCCATGTGGACCCCACCTGAATTAACCCCTAAACCTTGTCCCATTTCTGGGTGGGTTGTTTGGTCTTTTTGGTTTAGCTCATCAGCTTATTTGGCTTATTCAGAGCCTATGCTTGTTCCTTTGGTCTTATTTTGGTCCAATCAACTGATTTACAGCTTATTTCACCCTTGTGGGCCCCCCTAGGTGCTTACATCAGCTTTTCCTTTGACAGTTGACCAAAGTCAACTGTCACACCTTTAAGCTTGTACTTTGCTTAATTTTAAGTTCCACAAAAGTTGTTTTTGTAAAAGTTAGTTGTTTTCAGTATTTAAATAGTTTTATAAAAGAAAATTCCAGAAAAACAAATTTAATTATAAGTGATAGTTTCTATTTAATGTAATTTAAATTTTAATTTTCCTTTTTAGATTTTTATCAAGCACTTAGCATTTTTATATTTTTTTTAAATTCCTTTTATATTAAAGTAATTTTAGTAATTTTCTCAGATTTTTATTTTGTCATTTAGTATTTATTAGATTTAATATTAGTTTTATTAATAATTAATTAATAATTAAGTATTAAATAGCATAATTAGTTTTTATAAAGTAACACCTAGTTTTTATATTTTTCCTAGCTTTTATATAATATAATATAATTTTAGAAATTTTTCTTGAATTTTTACTGTTCATTTTCTATTTTTTATAATTTAAATAGTTTAATTAGTAATTAAGTAATATTTAATATAATAATTAGTAAAATAGTGTAAAAACTTATAAAACAAAATTTTTATAATTTTTTAGGATTCCTTCGATGGTCAATTAGATATATAAAATTTTTCATAATTATCTAAGTCTTTTTAGTATTTTTAATAATTTAAAATAGTTTAATTAGGTAATTAATATTTAATTAGTAATTAATTAATAGAAAAATCACAAAAAGACAAAAATATATTATTTTAGTTTTAAAATTTGTTTTTAGTTATTTTATAATTTTAGAAATTAAATTTTCACTTTTCTAGTATTTAATTAATATTATATTGTATTTAAGTATTTTAAATATTAATAATTAGTAATAATTAGTAATTAATTAATAAAAAATAATTAATTAGTGTAAAAATTTATTTTCTTTTTCTAAAAATTTTCTTTTATCCTTTAGTTTGTAAAAAAGTCAAGTGGGTTTTCAGATTTCAATTTTCACTTTTTATTTTGTACGTTTACATGTAAACGTACGCCGTTTTAGGTTTTAAACGTTTCTGGTTTTTCCAAATTTTCAGTCTTGTTCATATAGCTTATTTAAGCTGTTTCCTTGTAGATTCCTTAGTACAAATCAATCACAACCCCTTTTCCGTCCAAATTCACTCGATCACAAACCCGTTTGATAACAATTCACACCTCGTCGGGACATAACGACCCGGGGAAACACTATATTCCGCGGAACATTGAGCCTAAGGAGTTTGACCTTGTTGACCACATCCGTGGTTGACTTTAGTTGACTGCTTTTGCCTCAATCAGCCGCACAGAAGAGGATTTATTTTCAGAGCTTTTGGGCAGACTAACCGATTTGGATCAATGCGCAACATGGGGGCTGGTAGTGCAGAAGGTTCAGCAGGTATCACATCTAGGAAAGCAGCTGCAACTGAGGAGGCATTACTATTTAGCTTGGAGGACTTGTATAAGGGAACGACCGAAAAGCTGAAGATCTCAAGGGCTGTTGCTGATTGCACTGGGTAAGTTATAGCTGTTATCTTTGATTTAATTACTTGACAGAAACATGACATTACTTGTGAAAACTAATGGCTCCCTTCTTTTTATGTCAAGTAACGGCATGGACATTCCTGAGCATTTTTAAATTGATTAAATAATTAAGTTATTATTGGATCCTACTTTATGTCGGCCTCCGTTAGAATTTTAAGATTAATTGCAACGTAGCATTTATTATTGTGCGTCGATATGCATGTTCTTTTTTCTTTTCCCACGTGGAAAAGCATTGGAGTGTCTTTTAGGGTTTGGAAAATCGATGATAACCCTGCCACTCTAGCAGCAGAAATATGGTTTAAAATACCTGTCACTCTCGCACTGTAGAACTACATACACGTACTCTTAGAAGGATGAAAGGATCTGGTTGAATTCTCACGTGTTAGATTTTTGTTAAGCCAAACAAGGAGTGTTGGGACTTGGAAGAGCCATTGACTTTATCCTCGTATTATTGACCACAGATACAAGGGAATATATGAGATAACCACCATTTTGGTCCGTTGAGTAAGTATAAAAGATGAAATGCTAAAACATTACATAGTTAGAAATTTAGCTTTAGATGCAACTTGATGCATATACTTTCCAGAACTAGTCTAAATTAAGACCAGGGGCACTCACAAGGATAAATTTAAGGGTAATACAAAATGCATAAAATGTGTTCAGTTCTTAAATCTAGTGCATGCAGTCGTGTATAATTTTTTTACTACATTGATCTAGTGGTCTAGCTAGTTTTGTTTTAGTTGATCAGTTATCCTAGATCTGTCAACATCCCTACAATTTGATCTGCACTACACAATTCTTCGTATAAGATATATCAATCTTATAAATATTACTTACTATTTTCTTCCACATGTAAGCTGCCTCATCCATCTTTATTTTATGTGTCCTTTATTACGTTGCCATCTAGTATAAGATTATGTATATTTTTGGTAGTTGCTGTATGATTTATGTTATGGATGGGAATAATTTTCTTCATTGAGTGGAATTCAGATGTTCTTGTTAGAAATTGTATCCGATAATTTTCTGGTGAAAACACTTGTCCAACATATTGAGAGGTAAAAGAATTTATGAAATTTGTGTCATGGTATGATACATTAATGAGTTATTTTTGAGAGTTGTTAATTTTTATTTTTATTTATTTATTTATTTTTCTGGAAGGGATATTACCTGGTGAATCTGAGTTGTTAAAGTTTGGGTCTTTATTGACATAAATAACATTTGTTAGCATGAGAAAGTTTACACTTCGGATGAAATTAAAGCGTCCAGTTTTGATTACATAAGACTTAAATAAATTCTGATACAAATAGTTTTACAGGAATACATAAGTTATACTACAAAGATTCTAAGACCAGAGGATTAGATACATCCTGTATATTTTCCCACATTATTATCTTAAGAATTTTGAGTTTAAGTGTCATGTAGTAAAGCAATACTATTTGTTTCACTTTTATATATTTATCCTTCTACCTGGTTTTGTAGGAAATCGACTTTAGTTAAAGAGATTCTCACTATAGATGTCAAACCCGGGTGGAAGAAAGGCACAAAAATAACATTCCCAGAGAGAGGAAACGAACTGCCCGGTGTCATTCCTTCAGATCTTGTTTTCACCATCGACGAGAAACCGTACACCCTTTTTTCACAAGGGAGGGTAACGATCTTGTTGTCACCCAAAAGATATCTCTAACAGAAGCTTTAACTGGATACACTGTCCACCTATCAACACTGGATGCACGAAACTTAACTATTCCTATAAACTCTATAATCAGCCCAACTTATGAAGAAGTGGTAGAAGGTGAAGGAATGCCTATTTCCAGGGAACCCGCAAGGAAAGGGAACCTAAGGGTAAAATTTAAGATCTATTTCCCTACAAGACTTACTTCAGACCAGAAAACCGGCATGAAGCGATTGCTGACATCTTCTTGATTACATAAACTGGTAAAGGAACCTCTCTATATAACTTAGCAAGTACAGGTTAAGTTTTAGGGGTTCCATATTTATACTTTTATGAGTTGTTTATGAATAGAATGATAGAATTGCTGTACTAAAACTTCTTCCTAAAGTATGTTGTGATCAGATATTCAAACCGTGTGTTTTTTTTTTTTTTTTTTTTTTTTTTTTTTTTTTTTTTTATATATATATATATATATATATATATATAGATTGTGCACATTTAGATCTGTCCACACTGGATATTACACAACTTCGCTTAGATGTTTATAAAGCATACCTTTTATGTTAAACAGCTTAAGTTGTCATAGCATAATGCTATATCTTCTACGTTATGGGATATTAACTTTTGGAAGAATAATTTTACTTCTACTACAGATTCAGCCAAAGTCCTCTTAAATCTAAATAAAGCGATATATACAGTATAAATTGAACACCACATGATCTTGTTAAAATGTTTTTAATAAGGCTTGTAATTAAGGACTTCTTTTATGCTGTGATAGTTGAGAACCTGAATTATAGTATAGCACAAGTACAACCTTGTCCAACAGATCTCTAGTTTTCACCTACCCAAAATCAGAACATGTGTGTGGACGAGTTGATAAGTTGGTAAAATTAAAGGAAAAGCTAGCCAAGTCTTACTACTAGTTGACCACCTATATGTATTGGAGAACAAACCAAGGTAATCTTTAAAGTTTCATACTAATAAAGATCACTAAACATAAAGAAAGTAAATGAAACACACAACTTAAAGTAATCCTTTTGGATTGAAATTAGAATAAAATGTAAAAACTTGAGAAAAAGTTCTTGAGACTTCAAGTCATTTGAAGAAAATTTCTCCCGTTAATGCTGCTATAATTACCAACCAATAGACTCACGCACACGTTCCAATTCGTCTTTCATGTCGACTATCTCATCAGTTTCACCAAGGTTATTGTAATCAAGCCACTGCATTGCTCTCTCAACAGCATCAACTATCTTCTGCAAATCTTTCTGGCTTAGCCTCCTCGTCACGTTGGGATTATCCACTCTTGTTTTCAAGTCATAAACGTATTCTTCAAATTCATTATATGCCTCTACCTTCCTTTTATATTCTTGATCCTCCAATTTGTATCTCTCCGCATCTTCTAGCATCCTCTCAAGTTCTTCCTCCGTCAAATTTCCATTATGGTTTGTGATCGTAATGTTGTTTTTGTGACCAGTTTTAAGTTCCTCCGCTGATACTTCCATTATGCCATTTGCATCAATATCAAACCGTACTTTTACTTTTATCACACCCCTAGGGGCAAGAGGGATGTTGGAAAGCTCAAATTCACCTAGGCAAATGTTGTCTATTGATTTACTTCTCTCACCCTGAAAAACCTTGAACAGAAAACCCGACTGGTTGTCAACAACCGTTTGACGGAGTGATTCTTTTGTAACAGGTATGGGTGTATTTCTTGGGATTAAAACACTCATGACCTGTCCAATTGATTCCACACCAAGCGAAAGAGGAGTGACATCAAGCAAATTCAGATCTCGAACTACTTGATTGCCCTTACCACTCATGTTTGCAGCCAAAACTGCTGCACCATAAGCAACAGCCTCATCAGGATTGATTGTTTTGCATAGGTCCTTACCATCAAAGAAATCCGTCAACATTTGTTGAACTTTTGGAATCCTTGTTGACCCACCGACTAGAACCACCTCATCCACCATGTCCTTGTCGAATCTGGCATCGACTAGACACTTTTCCACACTTTCCATACACTTGTTGAAATAATCCATATTTAGCTCCTCAAATTTCGCCCGAGTTATATTTGATGAAAAATCAACACCGTCGTGCAAGCAGTCGATATTAACCTTAGTCCGAGCTGTTGAGGAGAGAACCCTCTTTGCTCTCTCAGAAGCGTCTCTCAATCTCCCCAATGCTCTCGGGTTCCTGCTGATATCTTTCTTGTGTTTCCTTTTGAATTCATCAACAAAGTGTTGCACCATTCGATTATCAAAGTCCTCACCACCTAGATGAGTATCACCACCAACAGCTTTAACCTTAAAATCCTTCTTGTCGATGGTGACAAGAGAGACATCAAAAGTACCACCTCCTAAGTCAAAAATAAGAACATTAGTTTCGCCACTGATAGTAGCTTTCTTGTCTAGTCCGTAGGCAATAGCAGCTGCAGTTGGCTCGTTCAGCAAACGAAGAACATCAAGGCCAGCAACAGTAGCTGCATCCTTTGTTGCTTGGCGCTGTAAATCGTCAAAATAAGCGGGAACAGTGATAACTGCACTTTTGACGTCAACATTAAGGTACGCGTTAGCAACCTCTTTGACCTTCGCAAGAACCATGGATGAAATTTCTTCTGCTGCAAACTGCTTCTCATCATTCTTGTGGGTGAGTACGATCATTGGCTTACCATTTTTCCCTTCCACAATCCTAAAAGGCCATACTTTCATGTCATCTTGCACCTTGTCATCACCATACCTTCTACCAATCAGCCGCTTAGCATCTGGTTCAAACCAAAAAAAGTAAATATGTTCATTCAAATCTAACATGATAATCTAGTATCACGATAATTCAGAATGACCATGTTCCGATGTGCATATAAATATATAATCAAGCTTCATCGTGCCATTCTTAACTGTCCTAAAACATTATGAATTATGGTGCCTAAGTGACGGAACTATCTTGAAACAACTAATTTTTTTTGATATGTAGGACATATTCCTAATCTTTTTGGACAATTCAACTTATAAGTATTTTTTGATCATATGGACAAGTAACCATCATCTCAAAAGTTGTTAAAATGACTGAGACCAAGAAAGAAAAAACAATTAACATACAGTATAATACTAGATTGTAAGATAAATCTGTACCAAAAACTGTGTTGGTAGGATTCATTGCAACTTGGTTTCTAGCTCCTTCGCCAATCAAACGCTCCGTATCAGTAAAAGAGACGCAAGAAGGCGTTGTCCGGTTGCCTTGCTCATTTGTAATTATCTCAACTCGTCCAGGCTGCCAAACAGCTACACATGAATATGTTGTACCTAAATCGATTCCAATTACAGGTGCTTCACGTCTTCGAGCCATAATAGGAAAAATCAGAAGCGAATTGCATAATCTTTAACAACACTGGCACACAGACTATCAGACAGTGCCGAATCACATATAGTGTTTTCTACACGATTGATTTAAACTCTAATGACGCGTTTTTGTTTCTTGATAGATGACCAAGACAACATAATATTTAATCTGTGTTCATTTTATTGGAGCACGATTCTACATGTCAAACCAAATTCTCAAGTCAACTACAAAGGGGGTAGCCCTACAACAAAGCCAATAGACAAATTCTTGGACATCAATTTTATAGTCCATAGACTGATTAACAAATATATATATATATCCTTAAAAAAAATGCAAAATTGCATATATACATCTTTTGCATTCATAAAAATCATTGTATCATATGCATAAAAAACTTGTACAAAAAATATATATGCAATTACTCATTTTGAAGGGATATATATGCAATTCTCCCATATATTGTTAGTAGTGGCGGATCCAGGATTCTGGAGAAGGGTATGCAGTAGTTAAATAGAATGAATGATAGTTCGGTTGTTCTAGTTGGTTTTTATTCGGGTCTGGTTAGAAACATTTTGAAAGATCCGAGTGGTCAAATATTGACTTGGCTTGTATATTCCACTTATACGAGTTAGTTACACCTGGTTTGATTTTGATGCTAAACTCGAACTCATATGATCTTGTTGTCATCTCAGATGATGATGAAGATTTGCCAATGCTAATTATTGAATGTTACACGAAACACTTAACCACATACAATATTCTTATAACTAATTGCCACTATAAGATCCACTCGATATATGCGGTTACTTGTCTAATATGTATAAGATCAAAACTAAATCTCACACCGATAAAGTCTAATATTAAACTCTTAATCTTCAATCACTATATCACGTTAATCCCGTAACAGCTAAAGGCTAAAGCATGAATAAATTCCAAAAGTAAACTAAAGATGACATGCTCATTTAAACTCGTAAATTAACAAACTATAAGCATCTAAAACAAAGTTTTTGACAGATATATATGATGACATGAAATATTTGAAACAAACTAACGTCAATATAGTATTTGAATTCCTAATTATACTATATACTAACAAGTAAAGATGATGTGACATTAAGTGTGTTCAAATATTGTTTTTTAACCTTTAAACTTGGTTCATATTGGTTGCACTTAATCATTAACGTGGTCATTATGGAAGTTTATTGACCGAACAGTCCTTAGTCGTGGGCCTGGCAGCAGCCCATTGGTTGCAAAACTTGGAAGGCTAAAATGTTCATCCATTAGTCATGCTAAGCACTTTGCTAATAAACCTAACATGGTGAGAATTTCAAACATGCCAGACATAAACAACCTAACTGCCTGCACAATTCATTCTAAGCCACCCATGTGTTACCCAAACATGTACTTGACTATGGCTGTGAATAGAGATATTGTTAGGAAGGTTCAAGATATACTATCCATATCCATTATACTCCCCCATTCTCATAAGATAAATCTGTAACACAAATTCAAGAACCATCCGATCCTAAAAATACTCATCACTATACTCAAAATTTATATCATTGTTGATTTCAATTTATTTTCGCAAACACATTCAAGAACAAAAAACAAAAAATTATTTACCTATTTTTTAATCAGGTAATAAAAACACTTTTTTTTTAGAATTTCTCCTTAATTTATGTTTGATTCTTCTAAATTCCATGATATGGTCTTGCTGTAAATTGTGATATGTGATTTGGGTTTTAGAATTTCTCCTTAATTTGTGTTTGCTTCTTCTAAATTCCACTCTTTTATCCGATGTGCGAAGTGTTTTCTTAATATTATGAGTGTTTGGTATTTTCCAGTTAAAAGTGGTCTTCTGATCATATAGTCAGTTTTGGAGAAATAGGATGCTTGCTGCTACAAAATCAATACTTTTTATATGTAAATTTCAAGGCTGCGGTTCTAGGAATGTATCAGAAACAACAAGTAATTCCCAAAGGCAACTGTCGGCTGAGTGAGTCGTTCAATCCCTTTTTATCTGCACATTTCTAGGCTAAAATTTAGTATCGAATGACTTTTATAGGGCAATTTTAACTTCAACCAACATTGTTGATTGCAAACAGCTTATTTAGTAAAAAATGATACTGAAACAGATGTGCAAGAAGCGAGCTAGAGAAAACCAGTTACCACAACAAGAGACAACTACACTATTGTTAATTTCTGCGAAGAATGTATCAGCAGGTAAGTTATTTACAACACGATGTAAGTCCCGATGATGGAATCATATAAACTATACATTCACAATTGAAATTATCCTTTTTTCAGATATTGGTTGATTTGGTGTTTGGATTGCTTATTTGGAATCGAGGGATGAGGGCTGAGGAGAAAGATAAGGTATGTAATGTCGCTGGCCGGTGTGTTGGGATGATGCTTCGTCATTTCTTAGCTTGGTAGTTCTCCCCGGTGGGAAAAATTGAGCAAGGAAACAAGTGGTTAGATCATCCCAGGAGGTGATGGATCCCGCGGGTAAACACTCAAGCCATTGACTAGCTTGGTCACGTAGAGAGAATTGGAAGAGACGCAATCGGGTCGTCTCTCGAGTTTCAACATCAAGATCTATGGAATCTACGATTTTGATGAAATCCTTGAGATGTTGATTAGGATCTTCAGAACGAAGTCCATGGAATGCACATCCGCTTTGCACCAACCGGATGGTGTCGGATCGCAAGGGAGACACATTGGCTCTTTGAGTGAGCTCAATGGTGTTTCGATAGCCTTGGTGGCTAGGACGGGAGTACTCTCCTAAAGTGCGGGGTCTAGGAGGTTGGTTTGGTTGTGGTGGGTTTTGTGGTGAGTTTTGTTGTAGTAGGTTGATGGGTTCAAAGATATTACCAGCTTCCATGATGGCGGATGGTAATAGTTACGAACAAAGTAACAAAGAAATAATCTAACTAGTTGCTAGTCAATTAACCCAATTAACTACAAAGATATTACCAGCTTCCATGATGGCGGATGGTAATGGTTCGGACATTTTTAGAGCATAAAAGTGAAGAAAACGGCAAAGTCTTAATTTTCCTTGCTGGGAACAGTACCTGACGGCGTCACAAGTTTCTTAATGACGGCGTCAAGAGGAAAAACAAGTGGTGAAGAGTATGGAGTCCATGACGGTCCAGAACACTTTTGCACTAGGGCGTGACAGCGTCACCAAGGCCGTCACGACCCCTTAACACATGACGGCCCAGAGGAATAATGCTCTTGACGGCGTCAGATCTGGATCTAGGCAATCCGATTTTATTATGGGCAGCGGGTTGACGGCGTCAGAATTTTGTTCTTGATGCCGTCACCTTAGGAAATCTATATATAGTCTTTGTAATTTTCATTCATAAGAGAGGAGAATCTTAGGGTCGACTTGAATAAACCCTAGCACGTTTTTAACAGTATTTTCAAGGGTTTTCACCCCTTGAATCCTTTCATGTTCAATTAAGATAAGTATCCTTTCAATTCATTCAATATGTCTATATTTTGTTTGAATATATCTTACGCTTGTCTTGATTTTAACATGAAAGGCTAGATCTCCTGTGTGTTTGCTTAGATGTAAAGAAACCTAGATGTTGATTATAGGTTAATTGCTTGTTTATAGTTGTAATGGATGAATGATTTCGATGTTAGGCTTAAGAAAACTGGCAGACTTCCATAGTGTAACTTGCTTGAACGTCTTAAGAAACATGAACCAATGCGTACTAGGTTTTTATGGTTGTATTTAATGCATGAGCGAATTCTAGTGATCCCATGTTAGGAGCTTCTTGTAGGCTCGACATAGGAGTGAAGTAGGAGCTTATAGAGATGTGGAAGTACGTACGCCACCCCACGATTGGTATTAAGGAATATAACCCATCATCCACGCAACTGTAACAAACAATTAACCTGTAAAAGATATCCAGGGAGTAATGAAATCTATGTAAACACAATTCTCCCATTTATTGTTCACACCACTAGTTTAGTTAGCTTTATTTACATTTTTGTTATTTTATTTTGATTGCATCTTAGTTATTGGGTTAGTTGAATAGCAACTAATTCCGCCCAATCTTCCAAAACCCGAGATTTTACTTGCTTTTATAAAAATATAAAAATACAAAAAGAATCATCCCTCACCTCTAGACCTAGTTTTTAGGCTTTCTAATCCTAGCGACACTATTCCTGAGTTGAACGATCTATCCCCCGGTACTTGTCACTATACTATACTACAACGATTAGGTACACTGCTTGGTGGGGTTTGTAAGCTTCTCGAGATCCCTCGAGAGGTAAAGCCTGGTGCAATTCCCACGCATCAGTCATGCAAGTAATAATGTGTATAAAAAGCAAAAATTTACCTGTGAAATACCTACTATAGGTATTTGTAATGGGTATGATAGTAATGGGTGTTTGTTGGTTGTTATAGACGGGAGTACTCTCCTAAAGTGCGGGGTCTAGGACGTTGGTTTGGTTGTGGTGGGTTTTGTTGTAGTGGGTTGATGGGTTCAAAGATATTACCAGCTTCCATGATGGCGGATGGTAATGGTTATGAACAAAGGAACGAAGAAATAAGATAGAATAAAGAAAACCTATAAAAATAAAATAAAAATCTTACTAGAAAGGAATCTAGCAAGTAGACCTAATAAAAAGAAATTTCAACCTAAACAATAACTATTCCCCGGCAGCGGTGCCAAAAACTTGATGCGTGGGATTGTGTTCTCGCAAAAGGTTTTACCTCTCAAGGGGTCTCAAGAGGCTTGCAATCTCCACCAGGCAGTGTACCTGACCGATGTAGTATAGTGTAGTGGCAAGTACTAGGGATTGATCGTTCTCCACAGGGAATAGTGTTCGTTAGGATTGAAATTAATCTAACTAGGTCTAGAGGTGAGGGATGATTCTTTTTTGTATTTTAATATTTATGAAAGCAATTAAAATCTCGGGTATTGGAAGAGTGGGCGGAATTAGTTGCTAGTCAATTAACCCAACTAACTACAAATACAATGAAAATTAAATAACAAGAAAGTAAATATGAGAAAAACAATAATGAGAGAAATATGTTTACTTAGATTTCACTAATCCGTAGCTATCTTTCATTAATTGAATAGTTTGTTACAATTGCGTGGATGACGGGTTATATTCCTTAATACCATTCGTGGTGCCGTGTACGATCTTCCCCAACTCTACAAGTTTCTACCTCTTCCTATATCGAGCCGACAACTAGCTCCTAACATGGCTTCCTTAGTAGTCACTCATGCATTAAATACAACCATTAAAATCGTAGTACACATCCGATTCATGTTTCTTAAGACGTTCAAGCATGTTACCAATTGGAAGTCTGCCAGTTTTCTTAAGCCTAACATCGATATCATTCATCCAATACAATTAATAACAAACAATCAACCAACAATCAATAGCTAGGTTTCATTACATCTAAGAAAACACAAACAAACCTAGCCTAGCATGTTAAAGTAAAGACAAGCATAAGATAGAATCAAACAACACATAGACATACTGAATGATTATTGGAAGACTTATTTTTATTGAAACATGGATGAAAGAAGGGTTTGAAACCCCTACAATAAGATGAAAATTCGACCTAGGGTTTGTGGTAAAGTTCCTCAAAAAGTTCTCCCTTTAATGAATGATAATTAGAGAACTATATATAGAGATTACACGTCTGACGGCGTCACGTTGTAATCCTGACGCCGTCAACTAGCCGCCAATACTCTTTACGGATTGCTTAGATCCAGATCTGACGCCGTCATGTATAATTCCTCTCTTGGCCGTCACGTGTAAATTGCTCTTGACGGCCTTGGCTTCCCAAAGCATGACGCCGTCAGTTGTTAAATCCCAAAAACATTATGGCGCATCTCGTGTAACATTTTATCCACCCATTTTCCAACACATGACGCCTTCACATGCAACGCGTGATGCCGTCAGGTACTATTTCTAGCTTGATTTTGGAGACTTTTCCGTCTTCTTCACTTTTCGCTCCAAAAATGTCCAAAATGCTTCCTTTTCCAGATTTCTTCTCCAAAGTACCTAAAATGACAAAAGGAACAATTTGAGGCAATATTTGAACATATAATCACGACTTAGGGCTTAAATGACCCCCTAAAAGTGTAAAAATTTTTGTCTCATCAAATACCCTTACACTTGAGATTTGCTTGTCCAAGCAAATGCGCTTTTATTTTAATCAAAATACAAGATAGGGCCATTTAACACTAATATAAAAGTAATTGCAACAAATAATCGTTCCACTTCAACCAAAACAAGCACGGAAATTATACACTAGCACCTCACAAATAGTGTTTAGATACTCACATCTCTCAGGTGTAATAAAAGTATATATCACAATATGAAAATGAAAAATATCTCTCACTACCTGTCATAGCACATAGATTACCATAGGCTTGGGAAAGGATCAAACCTCCACCATTTGGCTTAAGCACCTTGGATAAACTATCAAAGATGTCTTATAAAGGGTTATAACGTGAGGTGTAGGGATATCGTAAACACGGTTTTGTTGGATAAAGGCAATCTTTACTGGTGGCGAGTTAATCATCTTGGTCAATTACATGTACAATGTGGCGTTGCTAAGCCAAGACTCGACTCGACTTAAGCTAATCGTAAACTAACAAAAATATAAAATAAACATAAAAGGAAACGGGATGATAGTCCGTATGTTTTTTCTACTTCTTTTTCTATTTTTTTTCATACCCTCTTGCCTTACCATCCAAAATAATACATCGTAGGGAATTTGCTTTTCCCTTACACTTGAACTTTTACATACTTTACAATCAACTATTCTAATGACTCGAATTAAGATAATCAAAACACTTTGAGTACTTTTTAAGATATTAACGCACATATGGGTGTAATAATTGACTTCTTCCCCAATACTCCATAACAATAGTACTTTACCCATGAGTCCCAATCGTTCCAAAACAATATGTACAAGATATGACTCGACTTAGCAACCATGTAATAAATTAGACAATTAACTAAGGGTTTAAACATGTAACAATAATGCACTAAAGATGAGTGCATACAAGGAAGGCTAAGGCGATTTGGGTGTACATTTGGGGTGGATAGTAAACAAATTCTTCCTTTAAGTAAAATGCTTAAAGTTAAAAACGAAAAAGGTAGGCTCGGAGGGGTGTATTAGGGGTATTGTGTACTAAAAATGAGTACATCACAAAGTTGTGAGAAAATTAATTGACTTTATTAGTTAAGTAATTATGACTTCATTGGTCAAGTAATTATGATACGGGTTTAACACAAGGGTTATCCTAATGCCTCTTATCATGTAGTAAATCCTAATACACGAATGTAGTCTCACTAGCGGTCTCGGGATGCATCACTATCACAAGTTCTAGAATCTAAGTACTACTGGTACACTCATAAGCATCTTTTCCTAACAAGTCTAGGGGTGAACCTCACATATTTGGGGTGGAAAATTTTGAGTGGTACGGGTTTTGTGCTAGTCATACAACTCCTATCCATGAGACGCATATTAAGACTAAAGCTTCACTCCTATATGTTGTAAAAAAATTTAAATTCGGCACTAAAATTACCCTAACAAGTGTTTCTCTTAGTTTTATTACGCACATACTATTTAACAAACAAAATCAAGTGCAATTGCATTCTCTAAGGTATCATCATTTACCCTCCCCTTAAGCTTAGGCTGAACATTGTCCCCAATGTTTAATAAAAATGATGTAAAAGTAACGAAGGTAAAAGAATGAAACAAATACTCCCCTGATTCATTCGGTGTGGATAATGCGATAACATGGTTAGATCCTCCTCCAAGAAAATGAACGTTGAAAGCTTCCCTCCAGAAATATAAATCATCTTCTTGTCGAATATAACCTGTTAAACCTGAGAAAACAATCATAGCAAACCTCGCGTAAAATCGGCGGCAAACTCTATATATACTAAAATCCTAGAAAGCAAATTAAGATATAATGCTTGTGGAATGAATATTTGCAGATTTTCTGGAGTTTATAAAAGTAAAGATTTAACAAAAACTCTAAGACTCCAGCAGAAAAACAAAACACACAAAATTTCCAGAATTTTACACTTGACGCCGTCAGGTTGTAATCCTGACGTCGTCAGAAGTGACCTGCAAAAATTTAATGTTAAGTTTCTAGAAAATTTCTGGAAAAACTCACACCTTAATTCCTGGAAATCCTGCAAAACATCATTATGACTCGATACAAGCATTTGACTCAAACAAATACTAATATGCACATTCGTTTAATATCGTTGTGATTCACGTTCAATCTCATTCTTAGAAACAAGTTTAGATTTTCCTTACACTTATCTTTTGCAAAATACCATTATATGTAGTCAAGACGAAGTTAAAAACAAAATAAAGCATTTTCACAATTTATTTTGAAACATGAGCCACAAACAATAAAATAAAACATGCATACGGAAACAAATAAAATCAAACAAACAAACAAACAAACAAACAAATAAAGCTTAGGTTGCCTCCCAAGAAGCGCTTTTCTTTATTTACGATTCTTGTAGCTAGACTCAAAGTCATGGGTAATTACATGACCTCGTCATTAGTCACGATTTCTAGGTCATCCTCCGGGTTGGTTTTATATTCCGGACTTAGTTGCAAGCATTCTTTGTAGAAGCCAAGTATTTTTCTCATTACATGGTCTACTCCTCTACGTCTATCCTCATCATTCCTATAGTAAACCGCTTGCTTGTGCTCTTTCTCAAGATCCGATAGAATTTGGTATTGATCTATCTTATATGGCATTTGGTAGGCTACTTCATCGGTTTCGTCCTTAAACCTAACTATCCCTAAAGATGCGTCATAACTCATTTTTGAGGCTTCAAAGAATGGCTTTCCAAACACTACTTGAGTTAGGCAACTATCTATTATCGGACGAATATCTTCTACAATCACAAAGTCGGTAACATATGTGAAATTTCCTACAAGCACATGCAATCCCTTTATTCTTCCTACAAAGTTACTCATCCAACCCATGTCGGGAAATATCCTAGGTTCGAGTTGCTTTTTCATTATCCAATTATAGTGGAGCCTAGTCATAAGGTTTACAGGAGATTTAAGATCAATGTAGGCTTTTCACACATGCACATGCCCAATGTTGCATGGTATATTGATATTAGAGGGATCACCTGCTTTGATGATTGGTGAACCTAGGACGTATGGTGTCTCGGGGTCATCGAATAAATCCTTATGGTATGCGCATTCTTCCTTAGTTGGTAACCTATCGAAATAGTTCTCTACATTCTCTGCTTCCTCTACCTTCCCTTCCTTATTATCCTCCTTCTTAGATTCACTATCAATTCCAACCCTATCTACATCATCTTCTTCCCTATCCTTATCGATTGGCTTAATAGTGATGACACTGACAAAGTGGACATGCTTGGATGATGAGGGATCCTTAATTTGGGTTCCACTATTAGTGTTCCTAGTGTCCTTATTTGGCGTGGTCAACACTTGATTGTTAAGAGCTTTCAACAAGTTGTCAATTTTATTGGTCATCTTCGTTTGTTGTTGATTGAATTCGGATTCAAACTTAGTCATACAAGCTGCTTGAGATGCCATAAATTTAGACATCAACCCTTTAAAATTATTGGTACTACGACAGTTGTTGGAAGGATTTTTGTTGAAAGTGCGGTTAGGGGATGGGTCGTTTGATTGGTAGCGAACAGGTGGAGTGGACGAATTGTTTTGGGGTGCGTTTTGGCTTTGTTTCCACCTAAAGTTTGGGTGATTTTTCCAAGAGGGATTGTATGAATCACCATAAGGGTTTGGCTCGGGTTTGGAAGTGTACCACTTGTCTCCCGCTTCGTCGGTACGCGAGGATGCGTAATCTGCAAAAGCTTGTTCGGGGAGTACCATGCAATCACGAGTGTCGTGGGGACCACTACATAATTCGCATGAAGAAATGATTTTGTTCACTTGGATTGAAGGTTTAGGAGCTTCATAGGATTTCATGAGAAACTTGACTTGGTCTTCAAGTTCCATGATCCTATGGTCGGGAGTGCTTGAATTGTTTGAAGGCAAAGATATTGCCTTGAAAGTTTTGTTCAAATCACGGGGAGCATTCCAACTTTCGTTGTCATAGAGAGCAAGATCTTCTATGATTTCCCATGATTCTTCCGCACTTCGATCACGTAGCTTGCCACCGGCCGCTTGGTCAACGGTTTGCCTCGTGGAGAGATTGATATGGTCATAAAAGATTTGGACTTGGAGCCAAAGATCTATGCCATGATGAAGAACTTTTTGGAGTAAGTCCTTGAAACGAGACCATGCTTCATAAAGAGTTTCACCTTGGCGTTATTGGAACATCAAGATGTCATTTCTTAGCTTGGTAGTTCTCCCCGATGGGAAAAATTGAGCAAGGAAACGAGTGGTGAGATCATCCCAGGAGGTGATGGATCCCGCGAGTAAACGCTCAAGCATTGACTAGCTTGGTCACGTAGAAAGAATTGGAAGAGACGCAATCGGGTCGTCTCTCGAGTTTCAACATCAAGATCTATGGAATCTATGATTTGGAGGAAATCCTTAAGATGTTGATTAGGATCTTTGGAACGAAGTCCATGGACTGCACATCTGCTTTGCACCAACCGGATGGTGTCGGATTGCAAGGGAGACACATTGGCTCCTTTAGTGAGCTCAATGGTGTTTTGATAGCCTTGGTGGCTAGGACGGTGTAACACCCCCATTTTTCACTGATCGCAGCGGATAAAGTGTTTGGGGTATTACTTCATAGAATCACAGATACAGTAATAGAAAACGACTCAAAAAGAGACATTTTGAAAAATTAGTTATCATTCATAATTATCAGAGTTTTAATTATAAAAGATATACTTTTATTTTGTTGAGCTCCCAAAAATCTAAGAGTTAGGTTGGTGGTGTTAGAATGATAACCATGAGAAGTCCTTCGAGTTCAGTACCTCCTTCCGCTATAGGTCCATAGAAGTAATAAACCTAGAATACATGCTTAAAAAGTCAACACTAGGTGTTGAGTGAGAATCATAGGTTTAGGGGTTAGTGAATACAAGTTCCCTGGGTTCAGTTGTTACACCCATCTGGGAAAATGCAAGTTTTTGTGATAATTGTGATGCATGCACAATTATCAGGAGTTTAGTAGGTTGCACTAAGCTCATGAATCACACCTTAACGATCCGGGTCATGTGGGCTGCACACCCAACATGAGGGGATAGAAGGATAACTTGCCAAAGTTATACCTTGAGTGGATTCAAATATAGTACTTATTGGTACCACCTAGTGGGGTGTTAATACCAACGAGAGTTGTCAAACTCCAATAGATCTATCAACTATATTCACGTTCGATTGGATAAAACCTTCCAAACGATTAGATTCATGAATTTTTTTTTGTGTAGTGGTGGCAGTTAGTTTACTCGTGCAAACAACCAAAGAAATAGACTTATATTCGGTTTTAAGTAAAGCATTTAACATGTATCCCTCTTACAGGGTTTATAAAAGCATTTAGAAAGAAAGTTTAAAAAGATGTAAGGCTATGAAGACTCACCTGGGTGTAGAGTAATCTAAGTACTGCAAATAGTGACTCGGGAACTAGACCGCCTTACTCACGTATCCTAGTGTTGTTGTTGTTGGTTTTGTATGTATGTCAACCTTTTAGTTATCATGTTTTATGTTTCTTAAGTTATTGTTTTTAGGTTTGTTAATCTTTTAGATATAACATAACACCGTTCAGGCCATTGTAATTCAGAAGTATATGACTCCTCACATGAAGCTCCTTACTATTGTATTATGTTATCAACATAATACCATTCGGGCCATCATAGTTAAGAAGTTAATACTCCTCACACAAAGCTCCCTATTATTGAGTTATGTTGTTATTGAGGTTTAGTTATAATCATATCATCGTTCGGGCCATCATATCTCAGAAGTATATGCAATAATCGTTTGAGGAGTCAGGGCACTTTAATTCGTAAACCCAATAAACTCGTCAAAAACGAAATATCCACATAGTACTCCTCGCATGAAGCTCCCTAGTATTGTGTTATGCTTCTAACTTTATATAGGTTTTATACTTATATGATATTTTCACTTTTTACCCTCATAGTTTATATATTTACGTTTTCTACCCTAAGTTTTATATTACTTATACTACTTATACAAATAACTATCTATACTAGACACAACTAGTCCCTAGACTTCTATATTAACCTAAGACCCCTAAGTTTTCTATATTTACCATTTTAGACCTTTAACTATACTATTTACATTTTTAGTCCTTTTAGTTTATATTTATGTTATTATCTATCCTAAGGTTTTAATATTATGCAAAACTAATCCTTACTACTTATAACTTCTAGGAAAGGTCAAAAACAGTCCCTAGACTTTATAATTTTAGGAATTTAGGATATATACCCTTATGCATGTAAACTATTGCAAAACTAGTCCTAATATGCATGTAACTCATATTTTATCTAGCATTTAAGTTTTCTAGCCTATGTTTTACTTGTTTTAAGTTATTTAAGTTGTATTTAACTAGTGTATGACCTAATTTAATTACTTATAGCATGCATGCAAGTATATGACTCGATCTAGGGTTTTAAAACGTAAACTAGCAAGTAGAATGGTTCTAGGCTCATGCAAGGTTATCTATGCTATCTAAGGCATCTAAAATCTGTCCTAAGACTATATTAAAGCTATACTAACTAAAATTAAGACTTACTTGGCTAGGGGCGGGGGGTTACATGGGTTAGAACTAGGGTTTAGGGTTTTCTAGGAGTTCCTACACCTCGTACGACTTCAAACCACTACACAACTCAACCAAGGCCTAGCTACTCGTTCCTAACAGCTCCTAAGGGCTTAGTACTACAGAATTATGAGGTAGAGAGGAGGGGGAAAGGTGTGGAGAAGAAATGAGAGGGGAGGGGGTATTTATAGGTCGCGAGAGGCGATTTAGGGCAAAATGGGGTTCCTAGGTGTCATGGAGGGGGAGGTTTGAGCAAGCAAAGTTAGGGGAGGTTGTGGCAAGCCTAGGTGATGATAAGGAGCAGCTAGTAGTAGCTAGGGGGCTGGCGTAGGACGGTTGTGGTGGAGGAAGGCCGTGGGAGGCGGTTAGGGAGAAATGGTGATAAGTAGCTTACAAGGAGGTTATGCACCTCCTTTCTTGGGTGCTTGGAGGTTCTTGTAAGCTGCTTGGTGGGTTTAAGGGTGGTTTAGGGTGATTAGGGGGGATTAGAAGTGGTTTAGTGGTGGATTAGGGAAGGTTTAGGGTGGATTAGTGGTGATTAGTGGTGGATTAGCCAAGTAGGTGATGCACCTACTTGTGTGCATGCTTAGAGGTGTTAGGGTGTGTGTTTGGGTATGACTAAGGTGTTAGGGTGCTAGGTTGAGGTGTTTATGGTGCTTATATTTAGGTTTTACTAAGTTTTAGTTAAGTTTAGACCTAGATTCTACTTACTATGTGTTTAAGGTTTTACCTAGGGTTTAGTGCCTAACTTAAGTTCCTAAGTGTGCCTAATGACTAATCCAAAGACCAAAAGGGTTTATACTAAGTGTGGGTAACCTATGGGGAAGTTTTGGGAAGGTTTGACCTAGTTTTATGACCTAAATGACCTAAGTGGGTTTAGTGAGAGACTAGGGTTTATCCTATGGTTTTGTGCCTAAGTTAGTGTCCTAAGGGTATCTAATAACTATTCCTAAGTTCCTAAAGGTTTATTCTAAGTGGTAGTGACCTAAGGGGAAGTTTTGGGTGGGTTTAGACCTAATTCTAGTTATCTATGACCTAGTTATGGTTTAGGGCTTAGGGGGTTTATATCTAAGTTCTAAGGGTTCTATTCTATAACCTAATAGTACTAATATATCCTAATATACCTAAAGATACTCTTACTTAAGCCTTGAACACATTATTACTAGTTTAACTAAGCATATAGGTTCAGATAAGCACATAATCCTACTTAAGTTTTAGTTTAGGGTTTATTAGGGTTTTATGTTATGTTTAGTGTTTTAGATTGGTGTATTACTTATTATGGTGTTGTTATGAGTTTATGCTTGACATACCTGGGGTTTATAGGATGTGAGTGTTGAGTTATTTGGCTTGTGTAGATACGTGAGTAGGTCTAGTGAGTCATGCAAGTAATAATGTATATAAAAAGCAAAAATTTACCTGTGAAATACCTACTATTGGTGTTTGTAATGGGAATGATAGTAATGGGTGTTTGTGGGTTGTTATAGTCTTACCCCCTTAGAGAAAATCTCGTCCCGAGATTTTGACGATTATAGGAGTAGGGGAGAGAAATAGTCGAGAAAGTAGAGAAAGAAGAGGATTATCGAGGAAAATGATGTGAAAAGGACGAAAATTTTGCACAAGCGGAGTAAGAATTGCTTTATACCAGATACTTAGGTTTTTATATCTCATCATTTGCAAATAAAGGCGTCCCAATATTTGAAAATAAGAGCGTATAAACTCTTAACCTATTTGACTTGTAACTTTCTCATTAAAATGTAGGAACATCCTAGTTCATTTTAAGAGGATAGTCATTATAAATCATCCTTAAGTAGTATTGGTGGAAAATGAAGAGAGTTTTACCATATTTAAGGATATATGGTAAGGAAATTTTTAGAGACAAGTTTCAACTGATAGGGATCAAATCGGAGAAGACAAGTTCTAGAAGCGGTAGAGGAATATTCTAGTCAAGTAGAGACAAGTTATAGTCATGATAGAGACAAGTTCTAGTCATGATAGAGACAAGTTCTAAGGTTCTCCGGTTTAGCAACTTGTCACATGGTAGATTCCCATATTAAGAATAGAATGACGAACATAGAAGATCTCATTTTTACAATTTCTTGCAAAGCGAGATTTAATATCGTAGTCGAACATAATGAGGATTACAGTTCGATGTAGATATTCTTACAAGTTCTTACTAATAGAAACTTGCGTTATGACGATAAATACAAGTTCTAAATAATGGAGCATTGCAGGATGAGGTAGGGAGAGAATATAGAGAGAAGAAAATAGAGTGTAAAATGACGGAGAATTTAAAAATGAAAGGAAATGGAGTGAAGGATTTATGGAAGTGGAGTGGAGAGAAAAAGGAAAAAGGATGAATGGGTAAAGTAGGGGAAATGGAAAAGGAAAAAGAAGTTTGGAGTGGGTTGTGTGGGGAAAAGTATAGGAGTGGGGAAAATGGAAAAGTATGGTTTTAATTTGTGGAGTGGGGAAAAAGGTGGGAAAATGGGATTTTAAATGGAAGAGTATGAAGAAGTGAGAGGAAAGGATTTAAACGGTAGAAGGAGAGAAATGAAAAGATGAGATTAAACGGAAGAGTAAGAGTATAAGATACCTGAAGGAGAATATCCTATCGGAGTTTTTAGATGTACTAGATGTCTTTCCCAGAGTTTTGTTTTCCCCCTAAGGTTCATCTAACTAATCCTAATTTCTAAGGGTGAGGTGTTTGGTTCCATTGAGGTAGAGGGTTCTAAATAGGGATTAGGTATAAGTGTTTTCTTTCCTAAGGGTTGACTAGGTATATCCTTATTTTTAGGTGTTGTTTCAGGTTTACTCTTTTGTTTTAAGTTGTCTATTATTACCATTATTACTATTATTATGAGTATCACTATTCCTAGGGATTTGAAACCAGCTAAGGCACTATCCATAGTGTCTCCTAAGTGAAATTTCCTAATGGGTATTCTAAAAATTGTCAAATCCTAAGGTATAATCTAAAATCCTCAAGTGTATAAGTATGGTTTTCCTAAGGGCTAGGTATGGGTAATCTATGACCTAAATCTACTTATTCCTATGGGGTAAGTGTGTTTATCCTAAACTAAGGTTCTAAAGGCTTAGGGTGAGGGTTATCTAATCCTAGGTTTTTCCTAATCTATATTCTAATCCTAAAGTCTTATCCTAGATCTATTGTGTAGGGGTTTTTGGTTTCTTATCCTAATGGTCTAAGGTTTTCAAATCCTAAGGTGTTCTAATCCTAATGGTCTAAGGTTTTCTAATCCTAAGGTGTTCTAATCCTAATGGTATAAGGTTTTCTAATCCTAAAGTGTTCTAATCCTAGTGGTCTAAGTCCTAATGATCTAAATCCTAATGGTCTATCTAACCTCAAGTATGGAAATCCTAACTAAGGTTTTGGGGTTTACTAAAGGGGATTAGGGAAAACTAGCTAGGGTATCACAGTTATCTAAAAGGAATATGCTTATATATGAGGATCATATATTTGCATATGGAATAGTTAGGGGTAGATCTCTAACTAGAACGAAGATAGCTTAAGAAAGCCATGGAAAGAAGTGAAGGTTTAGAGATCAGAGGAGAAAGAATTCAGATCTTTATGGTGAAGAATGAGGATTCTCACCATCGGTAAAGGGGAAAAAGAGTTGAAGAGGGTTAGTGTAAGAGAAATTTAAAACAATTTAGAGATTCTATTTAGCTAATACATCGGGGTAGGTTAAGGGTAAGGGTTAAGGGTAAGGGTTAAGGGTTTTCCTAAGGGTTTTCTAAGGTGAAGGGTAATCCTAAGTCTAGTTATTCTAATCTATCCTAATTGAGGGGTACCAGGTAGTTTCTAAATCCTAACTTATTTTATTAATTTCCTATTCTATTTATCCTAAAGGCTCTAACTATCCTAAGGCATGTCTCCTAGAGTTATTTATTTACCTAAGTTTTCTAAAGTTTCCTAATTACCTAATTACCTACGACTAGTATTAAGGATTTACCTCTCGAGGGATCTCGAGAAGCTTACAACCCCCACCAAGCAGTGTACCTGATCGTTGTAGTATAGTATAGTGACAAGTACCAGGGGATTGATCGTTCAACTCAGGAATAGTGTCGCTAGGATTAGAAAGTCTAAAGACTAGGTCTAGAGGTGAGGGATGATTCTTTTCATATTTTTATGTTTTTATAAAAGCAATTAAAAATCTCGGTTTTTGGAGGAGTTGGCAGAATTAGTTGCTAATCAACTAACCCAATAACTAAGATGCAATCAAAATAAAATAACAAAAATGAAATGAAATCTAATTAAACTAGTGGTGTGAACAATAATAGGGAGAGTTGTGTTTACTTAGGTTTCATTACTCCCTAGATATATTTTACAGGTTGATAGTTTGTTACAATTGCATGGATGACGGGTCATATTCCTTAATACTAGTCGTAGGGCCGTGTACAATATTTCCTAACTCTATAGGATCCTACTTCACTCCTATGTCGAGCCGTTAGAAGCTCCTAACATGGGATCATTAGAATTCTCCTACGCATTAAATACAACCAAAAATCATAGTACACCTCTGATCATGTTTCTTAAGACGTTCAAGCATGTCACCAATGGAAGTCTGCCAGTTTTCTTAAGCCTAACATCGAATACAATCATCCGTAACAACTATAAAGTAACAATCAACCCATAATTAACATCTAGGTTTCACTACATCTAAGCAAACACACAAGAGATCTAGCCAAGCATGTTAAATTCAAGACAAGTGTAAGATATATTCAAACAACACATAGACATATTGAATGAATTGAAAGAGTACTTATCTCAATTAAACATGAAAGGTTTCAAAGGGTAAAAACCCTTGAAAAAGCTGTAATATTCGGACTAGGGTTTCTCTCCAAAGTTACACCCTACTTGTTCCTCTGTAATGAATGAAAATAGCAAAAATATATATAGATTTTACAGGGTGACGGCGTCAAGAAGGAAATTCTGACGCCGTCAACTCGCCGCCCATAATGAAATCAGATTGCCTAGATCCACTTTTGACGCCGTCATGTGCAATTCTACTCTTGGCCGTCACTATTTGGACCATGACGGCCTATGGTGACGCCGTCATGTCTATAGTGTAAAACTCTTCTGGATCGTCACGGACTTTATCCACTTCCACCTCTTGTATTACTCTTGACGCCGTCACTTGATAACTCTGTACTGTTCCCAGCAAGGAAAATTAAGACTTTGCCGTTTTTTTCACTTTTATGCTCCAAAAACGTCCAAAATGCTTTATTTTCCAGAATTCACTCCAAAAGTACCTAAAATGACAAAAGGAATGATTTAGGGCAATATTTGATCAAATAAATTCGAATCCGGGCTAAAATGACCCCTAAAAACGGTTCATTTTTCGCCTCATCAAATACTCTTACACTCGAGATTTGCTTGTCCTCAAGAAAATGCGCTTTTATTCTAATCAAAATACAAGTTAGGGGTCATTTAACACTAATATAAAATTAATTACTACAAATAATCGTTCCAATAAAGACCAAAGACAAGCACGGAGGTCATACACTAGCACCTCGTAAATAGTGTTTAGATACTCACATCTCTCGGGTGTAATAAAGTATATATCACAATATGGAAATGGAAAACATCTCTCACTACCTGTCATAGCAAAATAGATTACCATAGGCTTGGGAAAGGATCAAACCTCCACCACATGGCTTAAGCACCTAGGATAAACTATCAAAGAGGTCTTTCAAAGGGTTATAACGTTAGGTGTAGGGATATGGAATACACTGTTTTGTTGGATAAAGGTAATCTTTACTGGTGGCGAGTTAATCATCTTGGTTAATTACATGTACAATATGGCGTTGCTAAGCCAAGACTAGACTCAACTTAAGCTAATGAATGAAAAATAACAAAAACTTAAAACAAATATAAAATGAAATGGGATGGTAGTCCGTATATTTTTTCTATTTTTTTTTCCTTTTTCTTGATTTTTCTATTTTTTTTTTTTTTTTTTTTTTTTTTTTTTTGCATACACTCTTACCCTACCATCCAAAATAATACATCATAGGGAATGAACATTCCCCTTACACTTTAATTTTTACATAATTTACAATAAACTACTCTAATGACTCGAATCAAGATAATCAAAACACTTGGAGTACTTTTTAAGATTAACGCATATATAGGGGTAATATATGATGTTCTTCCCCATTACTCCATAACACAAGTACTTTACCCATGCGTCCCAATCGTCCCAAAACAATATGTACAAGATATAACTCGACTTAGCAACCATGTAATCAATTAGATAATTAACTAAGGGTTTAAAAAAATAACAATAATGCACTAAAGATGAGTGCATACACGGAAGGCTAAGGCGATTTGGTTGCACATTTTGGTGGGTTGTAACAAATTCTTCCTTTAAGTAAAATGCTTAAAGTTAGAAACGAAAGGACAGGCTCGGAGGGGTGTACTAGGGGTTTCGTGTACTAAAAATGAGTACAACGCTAAGGCGTGGGAAAAATTAATTGACTTTACTAGCCAAGTAATATGACTTAAACGGTCAAGTGATTATGATACGAGTTTAACACAAGGGTGATCCTAATGCCTCTTATCATGTAGTAAATCCTACCACACGAATGTAGTCTCACTAGCCGTCTCGAGACGCATCACTAACGCAAGTTCTAGAATCTAAATGCTACCGGTACACTCATAAGCACTAATAATGAATGCTTTTCCTATCAAATCTAAAGGCGAACCTCACATATTTGGGTGGAAAATTTTTCTTAATGGTACGGTTTTGTGCTTTTCATACGACTCCTATCCATGAGACGCTTGCTAAGGCTAAAGTTTCACTCCTAAATGTTGTAAAAAAATTTAAATTTGGCGCTAAAATTACACTAACAAGTATTTCTCATAGTTTTATTACACACCTACGATCAAACAAACAAACTCAAGTGCAAGTGTATCCTATAAGGTATCGTCATTTACCCTCCCCTTACACTTAGGATGAACATTGTCCCCAATGTTCAATTAAAGAATGTAAAAGTAAAACAGGTAAAAGAATGAAAGCAAATACTCCCCTGATTCGTTCGGTGTGGATAGTGTGGTAACAAGGTTAGATCTTCCTCCAAGAAAATGAACAATCAAAGCTTCCCTTCCAGAAAAATAAATCATCTTCTTGTCATACATAACCTGTTAAACATGAGAAATCAAACAAGGCAATCTCGCGTAAAATCGGCGGCAATCTATATATACTAACAAGTCCTAGAAAACAATTTAAGATATAATGCTTGTGAAATGAATGTTTGCAGATTTCCTGGAGTTTATAAAACTAAAGAATTAACAAAAACTTCAAGACTTCATTAGAAAAACAAAACTTGCAAAATTTCCAGAATTTTACACATGACGCCGTCAGGAGTTAACTCCTGACGCCGTCAGAAGTGACCTGCAGAAATCTTTACGTTAAGCTTCCGGAAAATTTCTGGAAAAACTTATGTCCTACATCCTGGAAAATCCTTCAAAACATCATTATGACTCGATACAAGCATTTGACTCTAACAAATACTAATACACATGTCCATTTAATATTGTGGAGAATCATGATCAATTTCGTTTTTTAAAAACATATCTGGGGTTTCCCCTTACACTTATCTTTTGCGAAATACCTTTGTATGAAGTTAAGACGAAGTCAAACGACAAAATAAAGTATTTTCACAATTTTAGTTTGAAACATGATCTACCAACAATAAAAATAAGACACGCATACGGAAACAAATAACATCGAATAAACAAACAAACAACTAAAACAAATAAAACAAATAAAACTTGGGTTGCCTCCCAATAAGCGCTTGTTTTTGTTCGAGTCACGAGCCTGATTCTACCCTTATTTAACGGATAAAAGGGAAGTTTTCCCTACACTTAGGATTAAGTGCGGGTGATAGTAGTGATACACACCGTCTCGGTGGAAGTATGCTACGTGAGTAAAGAGTGGTGGATAAATTATATGCTCAAAGGGCTGTGCTCCTATCATCATAACCTTACCTAATTCAATCGGGGTAATGGGTGGATTAAGATTTTCTCCTAGAAATGGATCATTTTCTATCCACTTCAAGAGACTACTAGTTGGGGATCCATCTTGACCTAATAAACCCGGTTTAAACCCATAATGTTTCTTGTGATCAATCATAAATGGGTGATGTAAGCGGGTAAGGTCATTTTCCACTCCTATATTGGCTTCCTCTCTACAAGGCTTAGAGTCCACTACCTTTATCCTAAGACTACTCGGACTATATGGGTTGATAGGTGGATCGGAATCTATTTCAATTCCTAAATTTTCATCCAAGGATGGAAGATTAGGTAATGGTTTTGGTTGAGGCTCCGGTTCATCAAAACTAAGAACTTCCTTAGAACTAAGAGAAAGGTTGTGACTACAAGTATTCAAACCTATATTCTCAAGTTGTGCTTGGTCCAAGGGTTTTACCTCTATTGGGGTTCCTATAGTCTCATCTACTTCATCCGAATAAGTTACGGGCAGTGTGTATGCCTGAAATGATGGTAGGACTTGTGGGGTACTTGGTGGGCTTAGATTTTCAACTCTATCCTCCATCTTATCAAGATTACCAATGTGCTCAGCTTGTATTGTGGTGAAATCAAACCACTCCGTGCACCCAGTTATCTCATCTATAGGTTTATTATCCCCAAACAAACTTCTTGCTTATTCCGTCAAACTTGCTATCAATTGATCCGTAACAACATTTGTTGGGTTGTCCATTTTTTTGGAAAGTATGGCACAATTCTCTATGGTTTCCCATGCTTCATCAGCACTTAATCCCCAAAGGTTCCCATCTGCGGCATGGTCAATGTCCATTTTGGTATAGTGGTCGACAAGATGGTAAAATATTTCAATTTGGGACCACAGATCGAAATTATGATGAGGGACTTTTCAGAGTAAATATTTAAAACGAGCCCATGCATCATAGATAGGTTCATCTTCATGTTGTTTAAACATCAAGATGTCATTAGGAGTGGGTGAATTTTGTGCTCGGTAGTATGGTGGATTTGCGTTCTCCATAATGGTGAACGGAATAGTCAATGAAAATTACGAACAAAGGCACAAAGAAAAAGATAGACTACAGAAACCCATAAAAATAAAATAAAAATCTCACTCGAAAGGAATCTAGCAAGTAGACCTAATAAAAAGAAATTCTAACCTAGACAATAACTTTTCACCCGGCAACGGCGCCAAAAACTTGATACGTGGGAATCGCACCAGGCTTTACCTCTCGAGGGATCTCGAGAAGCTTACAACCCCCACCAAGCAGTGTACCTGATCGTTGTAGTATAGTATAGTGACAAGTACCGGGGGATTGATCGTTCAACTCAAGAATAGTGTCGCTAGGATTAGAAAGCCTAAAAACTAGGTCTAGAGGTGAGGGATGATTCTTTTTGTATTTTTATGTTTTTATAAAAGCAATTAAAAATCTCGGTTTTTGGAGGAGTGGGCGAAATTAGTTGCTAATGAACTAACCCAATAACTAAGATGCAATCAAAATAAAATAACAAAAATGAAATGAAATCTAATTAAACTAGGGGTGTGAACAATAATAGGGAGAGTTGTGTTTAATTAGGTTTCATTACTCCCTAGATATCTTTTACAGGTTGATAGTTTGTTACAATTGCATGTCTGACGGGTCATATTCCTTAATACTAGTCGTAGGGCCGTGTACAATATTCCCTAACTCTATAGGATCCTACTTCACTCCTATGTCGAGCCGTTAGAAGCTCCTAACATAGGATCATTAGAATTCTCCTACGCATTAAATACAACCAAAAATCACAGTACACCTCTGATCATGTTTCTTAAGACGTTCAAGCATGTCACCAATGGAAGTATGCTAGTTTTCTTAAGCCTAACATCGAATACAATCATCCGTAACAACTATAAAGAAACAATCAACCCATAATTAACATCTAGGTTTCACTACATCTAAGCAAACACACAAGAGATCTAGCCAAGCATGTTAAATTCAAGACAAGTGTAAGATATATTCAAACAACACATAGACATATTGAATGAATTGAAAGAGTACTTATCTCAATTGAACATGAAACGTTTCAAAGGGTATAAACCCTTGAAAAAGCTGTAATATTCGGACTAGGGTTTCTCTCCAAAGTTACACCCTACTTGTTCCTCTGTAATGAATGAAAATTGCAAAACTATATATAGATTTACAGGGTGACGGCGTCAAGAAGGAAATTCTGACGCCGTCAACTCGCCGCCCATAATGAAATCGGATTGCCTAGATCCACTTTTGACGCCGTCATGTGCAATTCTACTCTGGGCCGTCACTCTTATTTGGACCATGGCGACCTATGGTGACGCCGTCATGTCCATAGTGTAAAACTCTTCTTGATCGTCACGGACTTTATCCACTTCCACCTCTTGTATTACTTTTGATGCCGTCACTTGATAAATCTTGACGCCGTCAGGTACTGTTCCTAGCAAGGAAAATTAAGACTTTGCCGTTATCTTCACTTTTTTGCTCCAAAAACGTCCAAAATGTTTTTTTTTTCCAGAATTCACTCCAAAAGTACCTAAAATGACAAAAGGAATGATTTAGGGCAATATTTGATCAAATAAATTCGAATCCGGGCTAAAATGACCCCGTAAAAATGGTTCATTTTTCCCCTCATCACATGTGTTAGTGTTTTCTAAGTTTTCCTCATCATTATCTATTATCTTTTCTAAAGTGCAAATCCTAAAGCGGACAAAAGCTATTTTATGGTGATGTTTCATTTGGTTTTTCTGTATTTTAGCTATTTTAAAACGGTTTTCTTGTAAATTCTCTCTTAAACTAATATAGTCAGGTTGATTATCTAAGTTATTATTATTATGACCTTTTTCTATCTTCTCAAGGAGATCAAGAAAAATTTCATCTAAGTTATTAAAAATCTCCTCTAATTAGTTTTCCTCATCTTCTAGAGTCAACATAAAGGGTTTTTCTCCAATTTCATCTTTCCAAGATGGAATGGGAGGGTTTATTATGTAAGGTGTAGGGTTTAAAGTATAGGGTTTCCTAAAGTAAAATCTAGGAGTATAGGTGGGGATAGGGTGTTTAGGTATATATGGTTCTCTCGGGAGAAATAAACCATGGGATTATGTTTTATGGGTAGGAAAAAGTGGATGTATAATGGGGTTTAGGGGAGGTAGGTATAACACCCCCATTTTAGGAACGCAGCGGAAAGAGACATGCGATGTTATATACTAGTCACATTGTATAAATATAGTAAACAACTTTAAAACAAAGTCATTTTTAATAAAAGTTCATACTTCACATTCGATAATTTATCAGAGTCAACAAGGTCCCAAAAGTTTTTAACATAGTTAAAAGATACATAAGTTTTGAAAGTTTAGAACATTATCGAATGAAAACTTTTATTTAAACATGAGCCATCATGTAGATATCCATTTCTTGCGCCGCCCATCCAAGCCGAAAGTCACTTACGGACCTGAGATAAAACATGCTAAAAGTCAACACAAAGGTTGAGTGAATTTATAGAGTTTAATAAGTAATCAGTTGAATACAAGATAAATCAGTTTAAAATACGATGGGCTACGTTGTTATACGCCCACAATTAAGTTGACATGTAACAAATACAAGTCGGGAAATAAGATTATAGTATAGAGCTCATGAAACTGAACCTTGACCTAGATTAATAGTGCCCCGAAAAGGGTAAGATTTGCCATTTACCACAACCTCTCAATATTATGTGACCGTTGATGTATGAGCGCTACTCACCCGGCCAAGCCCACCAAGCCTAATATGCATATTCATAATACTAGCGTTTCCCTACGGAATTAACGGTTCATGATGGGGACTTAATTGGAAAGAAATACTCAATTGACTATAATCATGTAATCGGGTCAAGCATACGAAAAACTACTTGTATTCAGTTTGTAAAACTAGCATGTTCCCCCTCGCGAGGTTTATAAACAATTTAAATGAGTAAAGGCGAGGCTATAAACTCACCGTGAACAAAGAGGAATAATCACAATTAAGCCAGCGAAGAAAGATAGCCGCGAAGCTCTACGAAGAACCTAAACATATATACGTTGTCTTAGGTTTTGAAAATAAATATTGATGTAATATGGCTATATATTATATAAATTATGATCTTAGTTATGCTTGGTACATATATTCTAAGTGTTCAAAAACAAATTTTTAAAGATACAATTACATAAGTTTTTAAATCCTTTTCATACTTTTGACGTAAAAGCTGTCAAAAATGTTTATAACTTATTCACTTTCAAAAATCTTTTACTCACAAACCGTAAGTTCACAAATCTCGTTCTTTATATCCCCGGAAAGGTATTCATCTGTACTAACAAGTTTTGTGGACCCTACTAAGTCAAAAGTTACTTAACAGTACCAAAGTTACTCATTTACCCAATATATACACTTCAGAAAACTTCAACATTGCATCAGTCCCACGAAAAGTGCGATATCATGTGTTTTACAAACCCGATTAATTCCCCGTTTTCGGCCACGTTTAAGTTAAGATGTTATCTAGAACTTTGATTCTTTGAGTAACAAAGGGTTATTCACAAAAAAATGCCTTTTACACGTTTCAAATATGTTACTCAGAATATGACATGTTTTACGAAAATATTTATAGTTTAATCATCGTAATGAGTTATTCGATGAAATACCCGTCAAAATGACCACAAGACATAGGGATAAAACTACATATTTTTAGTTTAGGTCCAATATTTACTGATTAAATCAGTTTATTCCGTTTTTACCCCTGAATCAGATTTACAGTTGCATGTCTAGTCCTTTAGTGTTTTTATTGTTTTCTAAGTTATGTACCAAGCAAGACTAAGCATGATAACTTATATAATATTCAAATGCATCAAAATATATAAAATTAACAGAAGTGAAAATAAAAATGAAATGAAAAGTGAGTGGAGAGTTTCCTTACAAAGATTGATGAATGAAAATAAGAAATCAAGAACAAGAGCACTAGTCCTAACAACCACCAATCAATACTCATGCTTCCAACCTTTAACCCAAGTCTTTTAACCATTTTTCACCTTGCTTTACCCTTGAAAATACTTTAAAATCTCAGTAGTAAATATATATATAAGTTCTCTTTATTGCATGATGTCAAAAATATGTTGGAAATCAAAATAACTAGATTTTGAGCTCACCATTTGGAACAAATCATTAAACCACAACTACAAATCTATAAACTAAAGTTTTTACACATTATTAGGACTCTAATAAGAGTGTTTTTCCATAAAAATTACAGGTCTAAAAAGGTTATATAACAGTTTGCATAAATCATAAGAAAACTTAATTTTTAAAGGGTTTTGGTGCAAGAATGATACAAGGCTTCTTACACATTTAGTTTTACTTTACAAAATGACTTCTAAAACTTTTTATGGTGTTTGTGGAGCTGTTCTTGGTCGTTCACATCAAGAGGGAGAGAATAAAGATGAGTATTTACTTGGTGATAAAAACTATGTGAAAGAAAAAAGGTTTTATGTACATGGTTTTGTTTAGTGGGAGACAAAGAAGAAAATTTGAGACAAGTGTCTCATGTTACTCATAAAAATTGACCATCTCACACATGAGGTGGTGTGGTTGGTTAAATTTGATATTATTTTGGTTAAAGTGTGTATTATGTTGTGTATTTTGCTCCCGGTAATTACAATGTAGAGTTTTTAAGATGCGTAACGTAGTACCGGGTAGTAATAATTTTTTTAAAACTTTCAAAAATATTAAAACTTGATATCATAACCTATTTTAGTAATTTAGATGAGTGGTGAGTTCATCGGAGGATTTAAACATTGTTAAAACTAAAACCGTGAGTTGAAAACGCGTTTGGTGACACCGGTTCTTGATAAAAGTGACGTAAACTATAAAAATGAAACGACAAGTATAAAACTCACTTGTAAATATGAAAATTGGTTAAAATGCATAAAATATGTAAAATTATCATAGTCTAAGGTTGGTTCACGTTGTTAAAATCGTAAAATTTAAAATTTAAATCGCGTAAAACGTAAGATGGTCAAGGTTTACATAAAGTTGGAAAAAGTAACTTATGACTTTTAAAATTAGGATTGTAAGGAAAAAATGGTGCATAGAAAGTGTAGACTGGACATAGTATAGTCGCGGTTGAATGAATTGAACGTGTTATGACGTACGCGGATAACTTCCGACGAAGTTAATTAGTTAAAAATAGAATAGTTGAATAATAAACTATTAAAATAAATGACATGAAATTTTAGAAATGTCACAGTAGGGGTGATGTCTTAGCATAGAAATCTCTTAGGTGTTTTAAATTAGGGTTATCTAGGCTATTCCTAGAGTCTTCTAAATTATAGGGTTTAGGGGAGTAATCTAGTACATTCGGAGAGGAAAGATCATTCTCCAGATGTGGACTAGATGAGATAGGGGTAGAGTAGAGGGGAGTAGACATAACTATATAATAAAGAAAATACTGTAAATCATTTAGCAGTTAAGCAGGCAATAATTATACTTACCTTAGCATATATGGTTATGGAGGATGGCAGAGGTACTGAAGACTTCCTCGGGTTTAGGAAAAATTGTTGTAGTTTTGGTTTTGATCTTGTTCTCTTCAACTGAAGCTCTGATGCCAATCTGTAACACCCCCATTTTTCACTGATCGCAGCGGATAAAGTGTTTGGGGTATTACTTCATAAAATCACATATACAGTAATAGAAAACGACTCGAAAAGAGACGTTTTGAAAAATTAGTTATCATTCATAATTATCAGAGTTTTAATTATAAAAGATGTATTTTTATTTTGTTGAGGTCCCAAAAATCTAAGAGTTAGGTTGGTGGTGTTTGAATGATAACCATGAGAAGTCCTCCGAGTTCAGTACCTCCTTCCGCCATAGGTCCATAGAAGTAATAAACCAAGAATACATGCTTAAAAAGTCAACACTAGGTGTTGAGTGAGAATCATAGGTTTAGGGGTTAGTGAATACAAGTTCCCTGGTTCAGTTGTTACACCCATCTGGGAAAATGCAAGTTTTTGTGATAATTGTGATGCATGCACAATTATCAGGAGTTTAGTAGGTTGCACTAAGCTCATGAATCACACCTTAACAATCCGGGTCATGTGGGCTGCAGACCCAACATGAGGGGATAGAAGGATAACTTGCCAAAGTTATACCTTGAGTGGATTCAAATATAGTACTTATTGGTACCACCTAGTGGGGTGTTAATACCAACGGGAGTTGTCAAACTCCAATAGATCTATCAACTATATTCACGTTCGATTGGATAAAACCTTCCAAACGATTAGATTCATGAATTTTGTTTGTGTAGTGGTGGCAGTTAGTTTACTCGTGCAAACAACCAAAGAAATAGACTTGTATTCCGTTTTAAGTAAAGCATTTAACATGTATCCCCCTTATAGGGTTTATAAAAGCATTTAGAAAGAAAGTTTAAAAAGATGTAAGGCTATGAAGACTCACCTGGATGTAGAGTAATCTAAGTAATGCAAATAGTGACTCGGGAACTAGACCGCCTTACTCACGTATCCTAGTGTTGTTGTTGTTGGTTTTGTATGTATGTCAAGCTTTTAGTTATCATGTTTTATGTTTCTTAACTTATTTTTTTTAGGTTTGTTAATGTTTTAGATATAACATAACACCGTTCAGGCCATTGTAATTCAGAAGTATATGACTCCTCACATGAAGCACCCTACTATTGTATTATGTTATCAACAAAATACCGTTCGGGCCATCATAATTCAAAAGTTAATACTCCTCACAAAGCTCCCTATTATTGAGTTATGTTGTTATTAGGGTTTAGTTATAATCATATCACCGTTCGGGCCATCATATCTCAGAAGTATATGCAATAATCGTTCGAGGAGTCAGGGCACTTTAATTCGTAAGCCCAACAAACTCGTCAAAAACGAAATATCCATATAGTACTCCTCACATGAAGCTCCCTAGTATTGTGTTATGCTTCAAACTTTATATAGGTTTTATACTTATATGATATTTTCACTTTTTACCCTTATAGCTTATATATTTATGTTTTCTACCCTAAGTTTTATATTACTTATACTACTTATACTAATAACTATCTATACTAGACACAACTAGTTCCTAGACTTCTATATTAACCTAAGACTCCTAAGTTTTCTATATTTGCCATTTTAGACCTTTAACTTATACTATTTACGTTTTTAGTCCTTTTAGTTTATATTTATGTTATTATCTATCCTAAGGTTTTAATATTATGCAAAACTAAGCCTTACTACTTATAACTTCTATGAAAGGTCAAAAACAGTCCCTAGACTTTATAATTTCAGGTATTTACGATATATACCCTTATGCATGTAAACTATTGCAAAACTTGTCCTAATATGCATGTAACTTATATTTTATCTAGTATTTAAGTTTTTTAGCCTATGTTTTACTTGTTTTAAGTTATTTAAGTTATATTTAACTAGTGTATGACCTAATTTAACTATTTATAGCATGCATGCAAGTATATGACTTGATCTAGGGTTTTAAAACGTAAACTAGCAAGTAGAATGGTTCTAGGCTCATGCAAGGTTATCTAAGCTATCTAAGGCATCTAAAATCTATCCTAAGACTATATTAAAGCTATACTAACTAAAAGTAAGAGTTACTTGGCTAGGGGGGGGTTTACGTGGGTTAGAACTAGGGTTTAGGGTTTTCTAGGGTTTCCTACACCTCGTACGATTTCAAACCACTACACAACTCAACCAAGGCCTAGCTACTCATTCCTAACAGCTCCTAAGGGCTTAGTACTACAGAATTATGAGGTAGAGAGGAGGGGGAAAGGTGTGGAGAAGAAATAAGAGGGGAGGGGGTATTTATAGGTCACGAGAGGCGGTTTAGGGCAAAACGGGGTGCCTAGGTGTCACGGAGGGGGAGGGCTGAGCAAGCAAAGCTAGGGGAGGTTGTGGAAGCCTAGGTGATGATGAGGAGTAGCTAGTAGTAGCTAGGGGGCTGGCGAAGGACGGTTGTGGTGGAGGAAGGCCGTGAGAGGCGGTTAAGGAGAAATGGTGATAAGTAGCTTACAAGGTGGTGATGAAACTCCTTGCTTGGGTGCTTGGAGGTGCTTGTAAGCTGCATGGTGGGTTTAAGGGTTGTTTAGGGTGATTAGGGGTGATTAGGGGTGGTTTAGTGGTGGATTAGGGAAGGTTTAGGGTGGATTAGTGGTGATTAGTGGTGGATAAGCCAAGTAGGTGATGCACCTACTTATGTGTGTGCTTAGAGGTGTTAGGGTGTGTGCTTGGGTATGACTAAGGTGTTAGGGTGCTAGGTTGAGGTGTTTAATGTGCTTATGTTTAGGTTTTACTAAGTTTTAGTTATGTTTAGACTTAGATTCTACTTACTATGTGTTTAAGGTTTTACCTAGGGTTTAGTGCCTAACTTAAGTTCCTAAGTGTGCCTAATGACTAATCCTAAGACCTAAAGGGTTTATACTAAGTGTGGGTAACCTATGGGGAAGTTTTGGGAAGGTTTGACCTAGTTTTATGACCTAAATGACCTAAGTGGGTTTAGTGAGAGACTAGGGTTTATCCTATGGTTTTGTGCCTAAGTTAGTGTCCTAAGGGTATATAATAACTATTCCTAAGTTCCTAAAGGTTTATTCTAAGTGGTAGTGACCTAAGGGGAAGTTTTGGGTGGGTTTAGACCTAATTCTAGTTATCTATGACCTAGTTATGGTTTAGGGCTTAGGGGGTTTATATCTATGTTCTAAGGGTTCTATTCTATAACCTAATAGTCCTAATATATCATAATATACCTAAAGATACTCTTACTTAAGCCTTGAACACATTCTTATTAGTTTAACTAAGCATATAGGTTCAGATAAGCACATAATCCTACCTAAGTTTTAGTTTAGGGTTTATTAGGGTTTTATGTTATGTTTAGTGTTTTAGATTGGTGTATTGTTTATTATGGGGTTGTTATGAGTTTATGCTTGACATACCTGGGGTTTATAGGATATGAGTGTTGAGTTATTTGGCTTGTGTAGATACGTGAGTTGGTCTAGTGAGTCATTGATGAGGCGAAAAATGATCCGTTTTTAGGGGGTCATTTAAGCCCGGAATTGAATTTATTTGATCAAATATTGCCCTAAATCGTTCCTTTTGTGATTTTAGGTACTTTTGGAGTGAATTCTGGAAAAGGAAGCATTTCGGACGTTTTAGGAGCATAAAAGTGAAGAAAATGGCAAAGTCTTAATTTTCCTTGCTGGGAACAGTACCTGACGGCGTCACAAGTTTCTTAATGACAGCGTCAAGAGGAAAAACAAGAGGTGAAGAGTATGGAGTCCATGACGGTCCAGAACACTTTTGCACTAGGGCGTGACGGCGTCACCAAGGCCTTCACGACCCCTTAACACATGACGGCCCAGAGGAATAATGCTCTTGACGGCGTCAGATCTGGATCTAGGCAATCCGATTTTATTATAGGCGGCGGGTTGACGGCGTCAGAATTTTGTTCTTGACGCCGTCACCTTAGGAAATCTATATATAGTCTTTGTAATTTTCATTCATAAGAGAGGAGAATTTTAGGGTCAACTTGAATAAACCCTAGCACATTTTTAACAGTATTTTCAAGGGTTTTCACCCCTTGAATCCTTTCATGTTCAATTAAGATAAGTATCCTTTCAGTTCATTCAATATGTATATGTGTTGTTTGAATACATCTTACACTTGTCTTGATTTTAACATGCTAGGCTAGATCTCTTGTGTGTTTACTTAGATGTAATGAAACCTAGATGTTGATTATAGGTTAATTGCGTGTTTATAGTTGTAATGGATGAATGATTTCGATGTTAAGCTTGAGAAAACTAGCAGACTTCCATAGTGTAATGATGCGTAGGGATTGCACAAGGCTTTACCTCTCGAGGGATCTCGAGAAGCTTACAACCCCCACCAGGCAGTGTACCTGATCGATGTAGTATACTATAATGACAAGTACCGGGGGATTGATCGTTCAACTAGGAATAGTGTCGCTAGGATTAGAAAACCTAAAGACTAGGTCTAGAGATGAGGGATGATTCTTTTTGTGTTTTTTAGTTTTTATAAAAGCAAATTAAAATCTCGGTTTTGAAGGAGTTGGGCGGAATTAGTTGCAAGTCAACTAACCCAATTACTAAGATGCAATCAAAATAAAATACTAGAAATGAAAATAAACTAAATTAACTAGAGGTGTGAGCAATATATGGGAGAATTGTGTTTACTTAGGTTTCACTACTCCCTAGATATCTTTTACATGTTAATTACTTGTTACAGTTGCGTGGATGACGGATTGTATTCCTTAATACCATTCATGGGGTGGCGTACTTACTTCCCCAATCCTATAAGCGCCAACTTCACTCCTATGTCGAGCCGGCTAAGAAGCTCCTAACATGGGATCATTAGAATTTGCTCATGCATTAAATACAACAAATAAAACCTAGTACACATCGGTTCATGTTTCCTAAGACGTTCAAGCATGTTACACAATGGAGATCTGCCAGTTTTCTTAAGCCTAACATTGAAATCATTCATCCAATACAACTATAAACAAGTAATCAACATATAATTAACATCTAGGTTTCATTACATCTAATCAAACACATGAAAGATCTAGCCTAGCATGTTGAAATCAAGACAAGCATAAGATATATTCAAACAACACATAGACATATTGATTGAATTAAAAGAGGACTTATCTTAATTGAACATGAAAGGTTTCAAGGGGTAAAAACCCTTGAAAATACTGTAAAATACGACCTAGGGTTTCACAAGTTCGGCCCTAGTATTCTCCAAACAAGTTCCTCTCTAATGAATGAAAAATAGAAAAGTATATATAGTTTTTCTGAGGTGACGGCGTCAAGAACAAATGTTTGACGCCGTCATCTCGCCGCCAAATAATTTCTCGAACTGCCTAGATCTGGGTTTGACACCGTCATGTGTACTCCTTATGCAGGCCGTCACCAAAAATACTCTGGACGCCCTTCTCTTGACGCCTTCAGGTTTTCACTGGGTCATCACGGATTTTACTCCTGACGCCGTTAGGATTTTCTTCCTGACGCCGTCAGGTACAGTTCTCAGCATGGAAAATTAAGTCTTTGCCATTTTCTTCATTTTTATGCTCCAAAAACGTCCAAAATGCTTCCTTTTCCAGAATTCACTCCCAAAGTACCTAAAATCACAAAAGGACGATTTAGGGCAATATTTGATCAAATAAATCGAATTATGGGCTTAAATGACCCCCTAAAAGTGGTTCACTTTTCGCCTCATCATATACCCTTACACTTGAGATTTGCTTGTCCTCAAGAAAATGCGCTTTTATTCTAATCAAAATACAAGTTAGGGGTCATTTAACACTAATATAAAAGTAATTACAACAAATAATCGTTCCACTAAGCACCAAAGACAAGCACAGAGGTCATATACTAGCACCTCACAAATGGTGTTTAGATACTTACATCTCTCGGGTGTAATAAAGTAATATCACAATATGGAAATGGAAAATATCTCTCACTACCTGTCATAGCAAAATAGATTACCATAGGCTTGGGAAAGGATCAAACCTCCACCACATGGCGTAAGCACCTAGGATAAACTATCAAAGAGGTCTTTTAAAGGGTTGTAACGTTAGGTGTAGGGATATGGAATACACGATTTTGTTGGATATAGGCAGTCTTTACTGGTGGCGAGTTAACAATCTTGGTTAATTACATGTACAATATGGCGTTGCTAAGCCAAGACTAGACTCGACTTGAGCTAATAAATGAAAAATAACAAAAAACATAAAATAAACATAGAATGAAACGGGATGGTAGTCCGTATGTTTTTTCTCTTTTCTTTTTCTATTTTTTTTATTTTAATTTATTTTTTATTTTTTTACTTTTTTCGATTTTTTTTTTTATTTTTTCGATTTTTATTATTTTTATTTTTTTGCATACACTCTTACCCTACCATCCAAAATAATACATCATAGGGGATGTAAATTCCCCTTACACTTGAATTTTTACATACTTTACAATAAACTAATCTAATGACTCGAATTAAGAAAATCAAAACACTTGGAGTACTTTTAAGATTAACGCACATATGGGGGTAATAAATGATGTTCTTCCCCATTACTTCATAAAATAAGTACTTTACCCATGAGTCCCAAAACAATATGTACAAGGATATGACTCGACTTAGCAACCATGTAATCAATTAGATAATTAACTTAGGGTTTAAACAAATAACAATAATGCACTAAAGATGAGTGCATACACGGAAGGCTAAGGCGATTTGGGTGTACATTTAAGTGGGGTGTAACAAATTCTTCCTTTAAGTAAGATGCTTAAAGTTAGAAATGAAAAGATAGGCTCGGAAGGGTGTACTAGCGGTTTCGTGTACTAAAAATGAGTACAACGCTAAGGGTGTGGGAAAAATTAATTGACTTAACTAGCCAAATAATATGATTTAAATGGTCAAGTAATTATGATACGGGTTTAACACAAGGGTGATCCTAATGCCTCTTATCATGTAGTAAATCCTACTACACGAATGTAGTCTCACTAGCGGTCTCAGGATGCATCACTAACGCAAGTTCTAGAATCTAAGTGCTACCGGTACACTCATAAACACTAATAGTAAATGCTTTTCCTATCAAATCTAAAGGCGAACCTCACATATTTGGATGGAAAATTTTTCTGAATAGTACGGTTTTGTGCTAGTCATACAATCTCTTATCCATGAGACGCTTGCTATGGCTAAAGTTTCACTGCTAAATGTTGTAAAATTTTTTAAATTTGGCGCTAAAATTGCCGTAACAAATATTTCTCTCAGTTTTATTACACATCTACTATCAAACAAACAAACTCAAGCGAAAGTGTATCTGTAAGGTATCATCATTTTACCCTCCCCTTACACTTAGGATGAACATTGTCCCCAATGTTCAAGTAAAGAATGTAAAAGTGAAATAAGTAAAAAGAATGAAATCAAATACTCCCCTGATTCGCTCGGTATGGATAATAAGGTGGCCAGGTTAGATCTTCCTCCAAGAAAATGAACAATCAAAGCTTCCCTTCTAGAATATAAATCATCTTCTTGTCATACATAACCTGTAAAAGCTGAGAAAACAGACAAGGCAACCTCGCATAAAATCGGCGGCAATCTATATATGCTAACAAATCCTAGAAAACAAAGTAAGATATAATGCTTGTGGAATGATGTTTTCAGATTTCCTGGAGATTATAAAACTAATGATTCAACAGAAACTTTAAGACTCCGTTAGAAAAACAAAACTGGTAAAATTTCCAGAATTTTACACATGACGCCGTTAGGAATTTCTTCCTGACGCCGTTAGAAGTAACCTGCAGAAATTCTTATGTTAAGTTTCCGGAATTTCTGGAGAAACTTTGTCCTACTTCCTGGAAAATCCTACAAAACATCATTATGACTCGATACAAGCATTTGACTCTAACAAATACGAATATACATGTTCACTTAATATTGTGGAGAATCATGATCGTGTTTGTTTCCTAAAAACATATTTGGGGTTTCTCTTTACACTTATCTTTTGCGAAATACCTTTGTATGCAATTAAGACAAAGTTAAAAACAAAATAAAGCATTTTCACAATTTACTTTGAAACATGTGCCACAAACAACAAAAATAAAACATGCATACGGAAATAAATAAAATCAAATAAACAAACAAACAAACAAATAAATAAATAAAGCTTGGGTTGCCTCCCAATAAGTGCTTGTTTTTGTTTGAGTCACGAGCCTGACTCTACCCTTATTTAACGGAAATAGGGGAGGTTTTCCCTACACTTTAAATTAAGTGCGGGTGGAAGTAGCGATACACACCCTTATGGTGGAAATATGCCTCGTGAGGAAAGAGTGGTGGATGAATTATATGCTCAAAGGGGTGTACTCCTATCATCATAACCTTACCTGATTCAATCGGGTTAATGGGTGGATTAAGATTTTCTCCTTGAAAGGGATCATTTTCAATCAACTTCAAGAGACTCCTAGTTGGGAATCCATCTTGACCTAATAAACCCGGTTTGAACCCATAACGTTTCTTGTGATCAATCATAAATGGGTGATATAAGCATGTAAGGTCATTTTTCACTCCTATATTGGCCTCCTCTCTAAAAGGCTTAGAGTCCACTACCTTTGTCCTAAGACTACCCGGACTATATGGTTTGATGGGTGGATCGGAACCTATTTCAATTCCTAAATTTTCATCCAAGGATGGAAGATTAGGTAACGGTTTTGGTTGAGGCTCCGGTTCATCTAAACTAGGAACTTCCCTAGAACTAAGAGTAAGGTTATCACTATAAGTATTCAAACCTATATCCTCTAGTGGTGCTTGGTCCAAGGGTTCTACCTCCATTGGGATTCCTAAAGTTTCTTCTACTTCTTCCGAATAAGTCACGGGCAGTGTGTATGCTTCAGATGATGGTAGGACTTGTGGGGTACTTGGTGGGCTTAAATTTTCAACTCTATCCTCCATCTTATCAAGATTACCAATGTGCTCAGCTTGTATTGTGGTGAAATCAAACCACCCTGTGCATCCAGTTATCTCATCTATAGGCTTATCCCCGCACAATCTTTTTGCTTGTTCCCTTAAACTTGCTATCGATTGATCCGTAACAACGTTTGTTGGGTTGTCCATTTGGCAAGTATGGCACACTTCTCTATGGTTTCCCATGCTTCATCAACACTTAATCCCCAAAGGTCCCCATCTGCGGCATGGTCGATGTCCATTTTGGTATAGTGGTCGACACGATGGTAAAATATTTCAATTTGGGACCACAGATCGAAATTATGATGAGGGACTTTTCGGAGTAAATATTTAAAACAAGCCCATGCATCATAGATAGGTTCATCCTCATGTTGTTTAAACATCAAGATGTCATTTGGAGCGGGTGAATTTTGTGGTTGGTAGTATGGTTGATTCACGTTCTCCATAATGGCTAACGGAATAGTCAATGGAAAGGTTTTTACAAACAAAGACACAAAGAAAAGATAGACTAAAGAGAACCTAAAAATAAAAAATAAAATCTTACTAGAAAGGAATCTGGCAAGTAGACCTAATAAAAAGAAATTCTAATCTAGACAATAACTATTCCCCAGGCTGCGGCGCCAAAAACTTGATGCGTAGGGATTGCACCAGGCTTTACCTCTCGAGGGATCTCGAGAAGCTTACAACCCCCACCAGGCAGTGTACCTGATCGATGTAGTATAGTATAATGACAAGTACCGGGGGATTGATCGTTCAGCTAGGAATAGTGTTGCTAGGATTAGAAAACCTAAAGACTAGGTCTACAGATGAGGGATGATTCTTTTTGTATTTTTTAGTTTTTATAAAAGCAAATTGAAATCTCAGTTTTGAAGGAGTTGGGCGGAATTAGTTGCTAGTCAACTAACCCAATTACTAAGATGCAATCAAAATAAAAAACTAGAAATGAAAATAAACTAAATTAATTAGAGGTGTGAGCAATATATGGGAGAATTGTTTTTACTTAGGTTTCACTACTCCCTAGATATCTTTTACATGTTAATTACTTGTTACAATTGCATGGATGACGGATTGTCTTCCTTAATACCATTCATGGGGTGGCGTACTTACTTCCCCAATCCTATAAGCGCCTACTTCACTCCTATGTCGAGCCAGCTAAGAAGCTCCTAACATGGGATCATTAGAATTTTCTGATGCATTAAATACAACCAATAAAACCTAGTACACATCGGTTCATGTTTCCTAAGACGTTCAAGCATGTTACACAATGGAGATCTGCCAGTGTTCTTAAGCCTAACATTGAAATCATTCATCCAATACAACTATAAACAAGTAATCAACATATAATTAACATCTAGGTTTCATTACATCTAAGCAAACACATGAAAGATCTAGCCTAGCATGTTGAAATCAAGACAAGCAAAAGATATATTGAAACAACACATAGACATATTGATTGAATTGAAAGAGGACTTATCTTAATTGAACATGAAAGGTTTCAAGGGGTAAAAATCCTTGAAAATACTGTAAAATACGATCTAGGGTTTCACAAGTTTGGCCCTAGTATTCTCTACACAAGTTCCTCTCTAATGAATGAAAAATAGAAAAGTATATATAGTTTTTCTGATGTGACGGCGTCAAGAACAAATGTTTGACGCCGTCATCTCGCCGCCAAATAATTTCTCGGACTACCTAGATCTGGGTTTGACGCTGTCATGTGTACTCCTTATGCAGGCCGTCACCAAAAATACTCTTGACGCCCTTCTCTTGACGCCTTCGTGTTTTCACTGGGTTGTCACGGATTTTACTCCTGACGCCGTCAGGTACTGTTCTCAGCATGGAAAATTAAGTCTTTGCCGTTTTCTTCACTTTTATGCTCCAAAAACGTCCAAAATGCTTCCTTTTCCAGAATTCACTCCCAAAGTACCTAAAATCACAAAAGGAACGATTTAGGGCAATATTTGATCAAATAAATTCAATTCCGGGCTTAAATGACCCCCTAAAAGTGGTTCATTTTTCGCCTCATCATGTAACTTGCTTGAACGTCTTAAGAAACATGAACCAATGCGTACTAGGTTTTTATGGTTGTATTTAATGCATGAGCGAATTCTAGTGATCCCATGTTAGGAGCTTCTTGTAGGCTCAACATAGGAGTGAAGTAGGAGCTTATAGAGATGGGGAAGTACGTACGCCACCCCACAATTGGTATTAAGGAATATAACCCGTCATCCACGCAACTGTAACAAACAATTAACCTGTAAAAGATATCTAGGGAGTAATGAAATCTAAGTAAACACAATTCTCCCATTTATTGTTCACACCACTAGTTTAATTAGCTTTATTTACATTTGTGTTATTTTATTTTGATTGCATCTTAGTTATTGGGTTAGTTGATTAGCAACAAATTCCGCCCACTCTTCCAAAACCCGAGATTTTACTTGCTTTTATAAAAATACAAAAAGAATCATCCCTCACCTCTAGACCTAGTTTTTAGGCTTTCTAATCCTAGGGACATTATTCCTGAGTTGAACGATCAATCCCCCGGTACTTGTCACTATACTATACTACAACGATCAGGTACACTGCCTGGTGGGGGTTGTAAGCTTCTCGAGATCCCTCGAGAGGTAAAGCCTGGTGCAATTCCCACGCATCAAGTTTTTGGCGCCGCAGCCCGGGGAATAGTTATTATCTAGGTTAGGATTTCTTTTTATTAGGTCTACTTGCTAGATTCCTTTCTAGTAAGATTTTATTTTTTTTAGGTTTTCTTTAGTCTATCTATTTCTTTGAGCCTTTGTTCGTAATCTTTACCATCCAACATCATGGAAGGTGGTAACATCTTTGAACCCATCAACCCACCACAACAAGACCACCAACAAAACCCACCACTAGCAAACCAACCTCTTAGGCCCCGAACCCTAGGAGAGTATTCCCGCCCTAGCAACCAAGGCTATCGAAACACTATTGAGCTCGCCCAAGGAGCCAATGTGTCTCCCTTGCGATCCGACACCATCCGGTTGGTGCAAAGCGGATGTGCATTCCATGGACTTCATTCCGAAGATCCTAATCAACATCTCAAGGAGTTCCTTAAAATCGTAGATTCTATAGACCTTGATGTTACAACTAGAGAGTCGACCCGATTGCGCCTATTCCAATTTTCTCTAGATGATCAAGCTAGTCAATGGCTTGAACGTTTCCCTGCGGGATCCATCACCTCATGAGATGATCTCACTACTCGTTTCCTTGCTCAATTTTTCCCACCGGGGAGAACCACCAAGCTTAGAAATGATATCTTGATGTTCCAACAATGTCAAGGTGAAACCTTTGTGAAGCATGGACTCGATACAAAGACTTACTCCAAAAAGTCCCTCATCATGGCATTGAACCATGGCTCCAAATTCAAATCTTTTACGATAAAGTTAATTATCAAACAAGAAGGGCCATGGATTACGCAGCCAATGGCAGGCTAAATAGACTTAGCGTTGATAAATGCTGGAAAGTTCTTGAGGGGTTAGCACAATACGAAGAAGAAGGATGGGAGGATCCGATGTTTTCAAGTAATGGAAGTCTTGATTACGTAAACGCTACCCAAGAACAATTATTGGGAAATATCGAGAAGCAGGTTAAGGAATTGATGAGAGCTAAAATGCCTGCAGTTGAAACCGCAAAGAATCCTGATATGTGTGTGAGTGCAATTAGCAAATACAATTTCCCTGAACGCTCACGACAAGAGGAATTCGAAGGGATAATGATTACCTTCATGAATAACCAGGAGGAACAACTTCGACACTTAGAAGCTCGCATGGAGAGCACTCGTAACGCTTTTATGGACTTATCAGACAAATAAGGAAAAGATTAAGGAAAAATCCACAACAAGAAAAATCGAAAAAATCTTTGAAGTCTCAATCCCTTTGGTGTGTGACCAAGAGGATAATGAGAAATCCTTTTCAAGTGCTTCACCGTCAACCACCCCTTACTTCTGTGAGCATCCTCAGGAGGAAAAGAACTTGCAATTTCATAACATCTTCGTTGGAAGCTTACAAACCACGCTCCCCAACATGTACAAGAAACGTTCCTTTGGTTTTAAACCTGGTGTGAAGAGGTTGCACCTCAAAAACACCACAGCTTTGGGATCCTCTATGGAACGAATCCTCTTTGTACCCACCGTTGACCAATGTAAAGGTTACAACTTAACTGAAACCTTGCCCACCCCTTTTGATGACCACATCTCTTTCCGTGACAGTAACAAAATGTTTGACCCTGGTGGACTTTACTAACGAGATGGATACTCATAGTTTTCACTTATGATTAGCTATTTACATTCGTGCAGGGATTGAATTTGAAAATTCCACTTAGTGTTCACAATATGGGCATCTGACGGCGTCAGATTTTACTCTTGACGCCGTCACCTCGCATTCTCAGCAATAATAACCCCATTTCCATCACTTTCAACTCATACCCCACAAACCATACCCAAGTGCTCTCCACCTCCGAATCTCCAAGATCTAATCCGACATCTTTCGTGACAAATCTCCACGTGGTAAGTAATTTTTCTTCATCCTTTTTCGTTTAATTATCCTTAGAACCTATCAATTTTGAAATCCCTCATCATCCGAAACCCTATCATTGACCCATCTTTAGGAATCATAATGCCCTCCCTTAGGTGTTTTGTAATCATGAGTTTACCATTAGGTAATGGTGGTTGATTCGAATCATGAGTTAATTGCGGAAAAATCTTTCACACCACGGATTTTTTGACCCCCACCCATGTTTTCTGCATAAAGGAGTGTTTGGGTCATGGATTTAGAGTTTAAAAATTGATTTTTGATTGAGGTCCAAACGGTCAACCTAAATTGACCAAGTAATGGTCAACAAGGTCAAACAGCCTAGAGTCAATGCTCCGCGGAATATAGTCGTTCCCCGGGTCGTTATGTCCCGACGAGGTGTGGATGGTTAACAAACGGTTATGTGATCGGGTGAAATTGGACAGGAATGGGTATAAGAGAGTTGTGATGATTACACTACTGGAATATAAAAGATAATAGCTTAAATACACTTTATTAACAAGACTGCAAAGTTGGAAAACCCAGAAACATTTAAAACCTAAAACGCGTACGTTTACATTTAAATAAAACGTAAACGTACAAAATAAAACGTGAAAACGGAAATCTGAAAACCCCCAGGGGGTGAAAATGACTTTTTTACAAACTTAAAGGTAAAATAAAATTTTTAGAAAAAGAAAATAAATTTTTACACTAATTAATTATTTATTATTAACTAATTACTATTTAATACTAATTATTAATATTAAAAACACTTAAATATAATTTAATACTAATTAAATACTGGAAAAATGAAAATAAAATTTCTAAAATTATAAAATAACTAAAAATAAGTTTTAAAATTAAAAATGAGTATTTTTGTCTTTTTGTGCTTTTTCTATTAATTAATTACTAATTAATTATTAATTACCTAATTAAACTATTTTAAATTAAGAAAAATAGCAAATGAACAGTAAAAATTCTAATAAAATTTCTAAAATTATATTATGATATATAAAGGCTAGGAAAAATATAAAAACTAGGTCTTACTTTATAAAAATTAATTATGCTATTTAAAACTTACATATTAATTAATTATTAATTAAACTAAGATTAATTCTAATAAATACTAAATGATAAAATAAAAATCTGGGAAAATTATTATAAATACTTTAATATATGAGGAATTTAAGAAAAATATAAAATAGCTAAGTACTTAATAAAAATCTAAAAATGAAAAATAAAATTTAAATTAAATTAAATAGAAACTACCACTTAAAATTACTTTGTTTTCTCTTGATTTTTCTTTTTGAAAACTGACTTACACCTAAAACCAACAAACTTTTGTAAAAACAAAATTTTTAAAACTTAATAATAAGCTGAGAACAAGCTGGAAGTTGAGACAGTTGACTTTGTTTGACCAAGGGGCAAAATAAGCTTAAATGACCAAGAGTGGGGCCCACAATGATTAAGTCTGATCTAAATAAGTTATGAGAACTTGTTTGAGCAAGAGAAAGCAATATGTTACCACAAAATCAGCTATAAGCCAACAAATAAGCACTTACAAAAACCAACTTCCACTCAGAATGGGGACAAAGAAAATGGGCTGATTTAGGTGGGACCCAAGGGGTTTGAGGTCAAATGGTTGGTCAATATTTGTAGCCCACCAGGGGGGGGGGTTGAAAGGACCAAGTATGGGACCATGAGACCCATTGAGGTGGTCAGAAAACCACCACAAAGTGGGTGGTGTGGACTGATGTGCAGTTGTGAACAAGGGAGATTGCAGCCCTGCAACTCACTTTGGTGAAGTGTGGAACCCAGGAAAAAAAATCACAAAATTACAAGCTATGTGGGATTATGGAGAAGAGCTGGTATACTACCATTGGAAACAAATTTCAACCTTTGGAAACAAATATAAAAATCAAAACAATTCTTTGAAGTTTTGGTAAAATCTTAAAACCATGCACTTGAATTTTTTTAGTAAAACTTGAAAATTGACTTTGTTGGATTTCGAAAGGCTATAATCTACTGATTATGTTATAATATGATAAAACAAGCCTAATCTAAGTTACATTTATCAATTATAAGCTAAATGGATTGGTTTGAGGTCTCACATCCTTGACAGTTAACTGTCAAGGGTTTTGGAATTAGATTTTGACTTTTACTGAGATTTTGACCACAAGGATGAACAAAAGAAGTTTACTTAGGCCAAAGGAACTTAGTTGAACCAACAAATGTCACAAATAACAACAAAAACACACCCAAACAGTATTAACCAAACACCCCTTTTGAAACTGAAAATAGGATTTTTGTGAAACAAAATGAGATTTTAAACCATAATGACCACTTTTTATCTTCTACTAACACAAGTTAAACATAATTAAACATAGATTAACTAACAAGGACAGTTACAACTAGCACTTACTACATATGCAATTGAATGAAATGAAACTGAGATGGGCTTACAGTGAGGTTATTATGAATTCCAAACCAAGAACAAGCACAAAAACTTAACCTACAGCCTCCCTGAGGCAACTAATACCCATTGAATCCAAATCCAACTCTGTTTCTTGCTCCTTCTTTCTTGCACATTGATTTTTCAATTTTCTTCTATTTATTTGTATTTTTTTGAGATTTTTAATTACTAATTCAAACTACTTAAATTACTTTGAAAGCTTTAGGAAACTTATCACTGAGCTTACATGAACAACAAAAAACATATGAACAACAACCTTTGACAACTTAACAATAATTTGAGATTTTAAATAAAAATGATGAAAACTGATTCTGCTAAAATAAACTGAAATTGATATTAAATTAAGTTGGAATTACATAAATGAGACTGAGTACACACCTTTTAAACTAATTTTAACAACTAAAAAGTTACATTACATAAAGTCGACCTAAAAACTACACTAAGAGAAAATAAAACCTAACTAACTCCTCCATCTCTACTTTTTCTTTTCTTTTATAGCCCCTGAGGTTCTTCTCTTTCTTTCCCATCCTTTGTGGACCCTTGGATTGCTTTAGATTGATCCCAGTCGTTCAAATGAAAAATGGCGGGAAATGGATTTTGGCAGGTAAAGTGGGTTAGGTGGGGAAATTAATGAGGGGGGGGGGGAAGGTTGGATGGTTGGTGAGTAATATTTAATGGAAAGGTGAGGTTTGGTGGAAAAGAGGAGGGGGGAGGGGACATGGTTGCAGGAAAACGGGGGTTGAAGATGGGGTGATGGTTGACTGTTTGTTTTGACCCTGGCTCGTTGACCTGGTCAAACTGGGGTGGTTTTATATTAGGGGTAGTGGGCTTTAGGTGGGATTGGGCTTGGGGTGGTGTTACTGGATCAGGGGTGGAATTGGGTATTGTTTTGGTTTTGGGTTTAAATAAATAAAAGGGCCCGTTTGGTAATAGTAATACACAAGGACCAAGTATGCAATTTTGCAAAAGGTTAGGGACTGAAAATGAAATTTTCCCAAGCTGCTCATGAGGACCAATATTGCCAAGATTCCAAAGTTCAATAACAAATTTTGCATTTTTCACTTTTTCAAAATTCCCGGGGACCAAAACTGACAAATTGCCAAACTTAAGGGACCAAACATGACATTTCCTCAAACTTTCCTCCCAAGGTCCATTTTTGATAATTTATGATTTTCTAGGACCAAAAATGATTTTTCTTTCAAAATTATCCTACCAGGGACCAAATCTGTCAAAGTTTGAAACTCCAGGGACTGAATTTGTAAATTTCCAAAACTTTTCAGATTTTTCACCAAAGGACAAACTATGACAACTTATGATGGTAAAAGGACCTTTGGTGATAATTTTCTATATTTTGAATATCCAGGGACTAGTTTTGTAATTTTATGAAAGTTGGGGGACTGAAACTGCCAATTTTGCAAACTTTATACGTTTTTCATCTGTTTTTGCTCATTTTGCATCTAAAACATATAAAACACGATTTTGATATATTTTCAGTATTCTGATGCATTACTGAGTGTTTTTGTATGTTTTGCTGTTCAGATTAGACAAAAAATGATGAGTGTTTGAGCACTCATCAATCCCCCACACTAAACTATTGCTAGTCCCTAGCAATAACTATTTTGAAAACTTGATGGATTTTTAACTCTTTACCAAAAGCCATCACTTCTGGAGTAGCCAGGTGTGAGAACTGTGGTACACCTGATAACCGTATGATTTTGAGCAAACCACCAGCTGTCAACGGATTTGATTAGTCTTTACCAGAAGCCGTTTGCTTCTGGACTAGCCAGCTCTTGATGGACCTAGTTAACATCTTGGTGAGCTGATTACCAATTATGGATTTTCCACTGCCTTTACCACAAGCCATAATCTTGCGGGCTAGCCAACTCATTTGTTTTTGGGGAGTTAAGGAACTATACAATTTTGGGCAAATTGCAAGCCGTAAACGGATTTGAGATGTCTTTACCAAGAGCCGTTTGCTCCTGGACTAGCCAATCCCTTTTGTCGGTTAGACAAGGCGGACTGATTACCACAAAAATTTTGAAGCACCAGTGAAAAAATTTTAAATTTTTTTGAAATTTGGCCAAAAATGGGGGTATTGGATAGTAAAATGTGATAAAATTCGCTAGAATAGCGAAATACCCCCCCCCCCCCCCCCCCCCCCGCCCCCACACTTAGGATGAATATTGCCCTCAATATTCAAAGTCCCGATGATTATGCCGATTCCTTAAACGTAAAAGGGTAACATTACAAGCTAAGTGTGAAAAAACACCATTTTGTATTTTCACTTCATAAGTAACCATAGCATGGGTGACACCCCCACACTTAGGGTGAAAACCCTATAAGCATGCTACTGTTTTTGTTTACCGAGTCGCTAGCTTGACTCGACCCCGAATTCATTTGTCCTTGGGGAAGCATGATGTGGAAGAAATAATCTCCATCGGACTTTCATTCAAGATGTTTGGACAAACATTTGAAGCACGTGAAAGTTCCACACCGATGAGATAAGTATCCGGCTCAAGAGAATGATACATGAAAATGCCGGGATCAAATATAGTGTCTTCATTCCCGAAGGAGTGAAGAAGAGAGGAAGTCACCTTATAGGTGAAGAAAAGGAAGAAAATCATGATAAAAAGCATGATTTGATCTGCTTCCTCGAGAGCAGGCTCCGTAGCCTGAGTTTGGATTTCAAAGGGTAAGCTCGTAAACAACCCGGGAGGGTGGGTGGGAATTTGCAAATTCTCATAATTGAGAGCATCTCCCCCCGGGCTATCAAACTCCGGAGGAGTCATGATATGATGAGTGAGTTCACCGGAGAACTCCTCATGAAGAGAATTATTCACAAGATGTGAATTTGTGAACTCATGTTCCGATATAAACTCATCACAATCCTCGTTCTGAATATCAAAGAGTGGATTATCAGAAATCAAAGTGAATTCAGAATCGAATTCAAATAGAGGATTGGTGAGAGTAGTATTGAATGTTTCGGGAACAAAGAGATTAACATTCTCTATTGGACTGCTGGGATAAGAAGTGAGTGACGGATCATGATATAGGAGACTTTCAATTTCTCCCAGATCGGCTTGGAAATCGAGGAGACCATCATCACTTTCCAATGAAAGTGGATTGATGTGAGCAAGTTCATCAGCGAACTCCTCAAGAAGATGATCAGCATCAGAATGTGGAACTGACGCCTCAACATACTTGATGTCTCCATAAGATGTAGAATCATCGCTACAATGGGAGAAAGTCTCAAATTGATCTTTAGGACACTCAATAGATGAAGGAATATCACATACATGATCCAAAGTTCCCTGTGACTCTCTCGGGATTGGGACAAGGATCTCAACACTAGACTTTATTAATTCGTCCGATTCCTTATCAGGAACAGTGCTAAGATGCTCATCCCCCATGTTTAGAGAGTGAGTGTGAACTTCGGGTGTGATAACAACAGACTGGGGGAGATGAGATGAGCTAGCATTCATGGGTTGTACAAGTTCCATTTGATCTTCTGCTAGTAAGTTCTCCGTCTCATTATTTTCTCCCTGATTTTCAATGGGAGGAATCACAAATGACGAATCTGACGAACCCTTATAAAATTGAAGGATATCAAGGGTGTCTTCATTATCACTATCATAATCACAGTCTAGAAGAGCAGCTTGACGAAATTTGGCACGTGTTATAGCTGCTTGTTCTAAGACAAGTAATTCCTCCATACTCAATTCGTTTCTAGCCTCTCGTTCTTCAGCAAGTAATTCTGCCATAGATTTCTCACGAGAGTCTCGAGACGATGTAGAAACCAACTCCTCCTTAAGTTCTTTTAAAATATCAAGAGCCTTTAGTAAAAGGTCTTGCTCAGTTTCTTGAGGAGTTGTGTGAATCATATCGTACTGTGGAGGTGGGTCTGAAAATGAATAGTCGTAATTGTTACAAGGAAATGGATTCCTTGTTTGACAATCCGAACTAGAGTGTGGACCTCCACAGTAATCACAACAGTGAAACTGATGTGGCTGTGGGTTGTATGTGCTAGAGTTATAATTGTTACCAGGAAACTGCTCATAGACAAGCGTGTTTCCCGATTGACAATCGGAACTGTAATGTGAACCACCACAGTACTCACAACAGTAAAACTGTTGAGTCTCATGGTGTGGTAACTGATGGAATGAATCAGTTGTGTCATGGTAGGAATAGGGATTCTGGTTATAGACAGACCCGTTTCCCGACTCTACCATGCCACAGCTGGGGTAATTGCCACCATTATAAGGATTACCACACCAATGGCGAACCAGAAAGTGTGGATGAGACATAGAAAGAATCAAAAGGTTTGGGAGGGCTAGGGATGAAGAATCAAAGATGTGAGAGGGTGAAGGTCAATATTTTTGGATTTTTAGATAGACATTTTGTACAAATAAGAAGGAAAATGTTTTTGTGTTCCTTGAAAACTGAGTTAAAAATGTTTTTGTGAACGGTTTTGCTTTTATATGAAAATAAGAAGATAATATGAACAAGGGTGGTAAATATACAATGGATGTATATCCCGGTGCCAAAATTTGATTGAGGTCCAAACGGTCAACCTAAATTGACCAGGTAATGGTCAACAAGGTCAAACAGCCTAGAGTCAATGCTCCGCGGAATATAGTGGTTCCCCGGGTCGTTATGTCCCGACGAGGTGTGGATGGTTAACAAACGGTTATGTGATCGGGTGAAATTGGACAGGAATGGGTATAAGAGAGTTGTGATGATTACACTACTGGAATATAAAAGATAATAGCTTAAATACACTTTATTAACAAGACTGCAAAGTTGGAAAACCCAGAAACGTTTAAAACCTAAAACGCGTACGTTTACATTTAAATAAAACGTAAACGTACAAAATAAAACGTGAAAACGGAAATCTGAAAACCCCCAGGGGGTGAAAATGACTTTTTTACAAACTTAAAGGTAAAAGAAAATTTTTAGAAAAAGAAAATAAATTTTTACACTAATTAATTATTTATTATTAACTAATTACTATTTAATACTAATTATTAATATTAAAAACACTTAAATTTAATTTAATACTAATTAAATACTGGAAAAATGAAAATAAAATTTCTAAAATTATAAAATAACTAAAAATAAGTTTTAAAATTAAAAATAAGTATTTTTGTCTTTTTGTGCTTTTTCTATTAATTAATTACTAATTAATTATTAATTACCTAATTAAAATATTTTAAATTAAGAAAAATAGCAAATGAACAGTAAAAATTCTAATAAAATTTCTAAAATTATATTATGATATATAAAGGCTAGGAAAAATATAAAAACTAAGTCTTACTTTATAAAAATTAATTATGCTATTTAAAACTTACATATTAATTAATTGTTAATTAAACTAAGATTAATTCTAATAAATACTAAATGATAAAATAAAAATCTGGGAAAATTATTATAAATACTTTAATATATGAGGAATTTAATAAAAATATAAAATAGCTAAGTACTTAATAAAAATCTAAAAATGAAAAATAAAATTTAAATTAAATTAAATAGAAACTATCACTTAAAATTACTTTGTTTTTTCTTGATTTTTCTTTTTGAAAACTGATTTACACCTAAAAACAACAAACTTTTGTAAAAACAAAATTTTTAAAACTTAATAATAAGCTGAGAACAAGCAAAAAGTTGAGACAGTTGACTTTGTTTGACCAAGGGGCAAAATAAGCTTAAATGACTAAGAGTGGGGCCCACAATGATTAAGTCTGATCTAAATAAGTTATGAGAACTTGTTTGAGCAAGAGAAAGCAATAGGTTACCACAAAATAAGCTATAAGCCAACAAATAAGCACTTACAAAAACCAACTTCCACTCAGAATGGGGACAAAGAAAATAGGCTGATTTAGGTGGGACCCAGGGGGTTTGAGGTCAAATGGTTGGTCAATATTTGTAGCCCACCAGGTGGGTGGGGGGGGGGGGGGGTTGAAAGGACCAAGTATGGGACCATGAGACCCATGGAGGTGGTCAGAAAACCACCACAAAGTGGGTGGTGTGGACTGATGTGCAGCTGTGAACAGGGGAGATTGCAGCCCTGCAACTCACTTTGGTGAAGTGTGGAACCCAGGAAAAAAAATCACAAAATTACAAGCTATGTGGGATTATGGAGAAGAGCTGGTATACTACCATTGGAAACAAATTTCAACCTTTGGAAACAAATATAAAAATCAAAACAATTCTTTGAAGTTTTGGTAAAATCTAAAAACCATGCACTTGACTTTTTTTAGTAAAACTTGAAAATTGACTTTGTTGGATTTCGAAAGGCTATAATCTACTGATTATGTTATAATATGATAAAACAAGCCTAATCTAAGTTACATTTATCAATTATAAGCTAAATGGATAGGTTTGAGGTCTCACATCCTTGACAGTTAACTGTCAAGGGTTTTGGAATTGGATTTTGACTTTTACTGAGATTTTGACCACAAGGATGAACAAAAGAAGTTTACTTAGGCCAAAGGAACTTAGTTGAACCAACAAATGTCACAAATAACAACAAAAACACGCCCAAACAGTATTAACCAAACACCCCTTTTGAAACTGAAAATAGGATTTTTGTGAAACAAAATGAGATTTTAAACCATAATGACCACTTTTTATCTTCTACTAACACAAGTTAAACATAATTAAACATAGATTAACTAACAAGGACAGTTACAACTAGCACTTACTACATATGCAATTGAATGAAATGAAACTGAGATGGGCTTACAGTGAGGTTATTATGAATTCCAAACCAAGAACAAGCACAAAAACTTAACCTACAGCCTCCCTGAGGCAACTAATACCCATTGAATCCAAATCCAACTCTGTTTCTTGCTCCTTCTTTCTTGCACATTGATTTTTCAATTTTCTTCTATTTATTTGTATTTTTTTGAGATTTTTAATTACTGATTCAAACTACTTAAATTACTTTGAAAGCTTTAGGAAACTTATCACTGAGCTTACATGAACAACAAAAAACATATGAACAACAACCTTTGACAACTTAACAATAATTTGAGATTTTAAATAAAAATGATGAAAACTGATTCTGCTAAAATAAACTGAAATTGATATTAAATTAAGTTGGAATTACATAAATGAGACTGAGTACACACCTTTTAAACTAATTTTAACAACTAAAAAGTTACATTACATAAAGTCGACCTAAAAACTACACTAAGAGAAAATAAAACCTAACTAACTCCTCCATCTCTACTTTTTCTTTTCTTTTATAGCCCCTGAGGTTCTTCTCTTTCTTTCCCATCCTTTATGGACCCTTGGATTGCTTTAGATTGATCCCAGTCGTTCAAATGAAAAATGGCGGGAAATGGATTTTGGCAGGTAAAGTGGGTTAGGTGGGGAAATTAATGAGGGGGGGGGGGGGAAGGTTGGATGGTTGGTGAGTAATATTTAATGGAAAGGTGAGGTTTGGTGGAAAAGAGGAGGGGGGAGGGGACATGGTTGCAGGAAAACGGGGGTTGAAGATGGGGTGATGGTTGACTGTTTGTTTTGACCCTGGCTCGTTGACCTGGTCAAACTGGGGTGGTTTTATATTAGGGGTAGTGGGCTTTAGGTGGGATTGGGCTTGGGGTGGTGTTACTGGATCAGGGGTGGAATTGGGTATTGTTTTGGTTTTGGGTTTAAATAAATAAAAGGGCCTGTTTTGTAATAGTAATACACAAGGACCAATTATGCAATTTTGCAAAAGGTTAGGGACTGAAAATGAAATTTTCCCAAGCTGCTCATGAGGACCAATATTGCCAAGATTCCAAAGTTCAATAACAAATTTTGCATTTTTCACTTTTTCAAAATTCCCGGGGACCAAAACTGACAAATTGCCAAACTTAAGGGACCAAACATGACATTTCCTCAAACTTTCCTCCCAAGGTCTATTTTTGATAATTTATGATTTTCTAGAACCAAAAATGATTTTTCTTTCAAAATTATCCTACCAGGGACAAAATCTGTCAAAGTTTGAAACTCTAGGGACTGAATTTGTAAATTTCCAAAACTTTTCAGATTTTTCACCAAAGGACAAAATATGACAACTTATGATTGTAAAAGGACCTTTGGTGATAATTTTCTATATTTTGAATATCCAGGGACTAGTTTTGTAATTTTATGAAAGTTGGGGGACTGAAACTGCCAATTTTGCAAACTTTATACGTTTTTCATCTGTTTTTGCTCATTTTGCATCTAAAACATATAAAACACTATTTTGAAATATTTTCAGTATCTTGATGCATTACTGAGTGTTTTTGTATGTTTTGTAGTTTAGATTAGACCAAAAATGATGAGTGTTTGAGCACTCATCAATTTTTCCCTCGTAATTGCATGGATAAATTTTTGCTGGATCTGACGGCGTCAGGTTTTATTTCCTGATGGCGTCAGATGTGTCTGACAGCATGAATTCGTAAAACTCTCATTCTAACCATTTTCGTTCCATTCCATCTTTTTCTAGGAAAATGAGCAAACGATCACGACAACACCGAGGGAGTTCGTCTAGATCCCAACGTGTAAACTATTGGGACTTGGTCCATAGTTGGAGTGAATTTGAAAATAACGCCGCTACAACCAAGTACGCGGAACTCCTATATCACCACATCGATGCTTGGGCTGTGATCGATTGGGAGTTTTTGAGGTCCCAAGATCTTGAGGCTGACTTCCTTGGGAGGATCTAAACCGATGGATTCACGGGTCCTCAATGGGAGAGATTGTTCAAGATGAGGGAGACAGTTTACAGTGAATTGGTAAGGGAGTTCTTTGCGACTTTTCGCTTTGATTTAGCTGAGGCTAGGACAAATATGGGAGGCACCACCATTTACTTTAGATTGGGGGAGGGGGGGGGGGAGCTTCGATCATGCTCGGTTACTGACTTTGGGTGGAGGTTAGGTTTATATACTCAGGAGGAGGCTGTTCAGGGGGGTTTCATGTAGAGGTTGTTGAATGGGGAGACGATGAGAAGCGAATTGAGGTGTTCCATGTTTTGGCCTAGTATTGGGAACGGGGTTTATACCTCAACTACTGGGGCGGCCTCAATCAGGGACCTCATGATCAGGTTAGCCTACAGGTGCATCACTTACAGCTTGTCGGGGCGTCATGGCACCACTCACCGTGTCACTGCTTCAGATCTGTTCTACCTTTACACCATGTTTTTAGAAGATGTATACTGTAACATCCCATTTTGGGTAGCTAGCTATTTGAAGACTAGTGTGGGGGAGAGGGACATCGACAAGGTATATGGGGGGATGTTTGTGACCCGTTTGGCTCAATCTTATGGGGTACTTGTTCCTGAGATCATGGGGTACCTGAGCGACTGTGGGGCTTATAGGGTGGTGAGGGCTAAATCCCTCAAGTAGATGAGCATTGTGATGGAGCTGGGGGATGGGTCCTATACCTGGTACGTTGTGGGAGGACCAGCTACTGTTGAGGATGATGATGATGATGATGATGATGATGATGAGGGAGTGCCCCAGCAGCCACATTATGGGGATTATGAGGTTGGGTTTGCAGATTATTACCGACACATGGGTCGGGGAGACTGGCAGGCATACCAAGGGGCCGGGATGGGTCAGGTGGACGCATGGCGGACCACCACTGACCAGCGTTTTGATTGGATGTATGATCACACCATCCGCCAGATGCAGCACCTCTCCACCCGAGATCAGATTGAGCCCCAGCTGCAGATTGACCCATTCCCCGGTCGTGAGATGGACTACCCTCCCTACGGGTACACCGGGCACCTCCCTCCTGGATATGACTACCGTTATGGTCCCCCTCCCCAATGATTTGTCTTGATGTTTGTGATTTCTGAACAATTTAATCATGGCTGTGTAATTTGAAACAATTTGGATTGTAATAGTTTAGGGTATGGCCTCTGTTGGCCCTGGATAATTTTTATTTTTATTTTTATTTTCATGTAGGATTTTAATACTATGGGTTGCTTATGATTTCATTTTTAATTTGTGTGATTTTTATTTGTTTGATTGTTATTTGCTTCCTTATGCATGCTTTATTTTTATTGTTGGTAGATCATGTTTCAAAACTAAAATGGTGAAAATACTTTATTTTGTCGTTTGGCTTAGTCTTAACTTCATCCAAAGGTACTTCGCAAAAGACAAGTGTAAGGGGAAACCCCAAATATGTTCTTAAGAAACAAAATTGATCATGATTCTCCACAAGACTAAATGGACATGTATATTCGTATTTGTTAGAGTCAAATGCTTGTATCGAGTCATAATGATGTTTTGCAGGATTTTCCAGGAAGTAGGACATAAGTTTTCCAGAAATTTTCCGGAAACTACACGTAAGAATTTCTTCAGATCACTTCTGACGGCGTCAAGAAGAAATTCCTGACGGCGTCATGTGTAAAATTCTGGAAATTTTGCTAGTTTTGTTTTTCTAACGGAGTCTTAAAGTTTCTGTTAATTCTATAGTTTTATAAACTCCAGGAAATCTGCAAACATTCATTCCACAAGCATTATATCTTACTTTGCTTTCTAGGATTTGTTAGCATATATAGATTGCCGCCGATTTTACGCGAGGTTGCCTTGTTTGTTTTCTCAGGTTTAACAGGTTTTGTATGACAAGAAGATGATTTATATTCTGGAAGGGAAGCTTTGATTGTTCATTTTCTTGGAGGAAGATCTAACCTTGTTACCGCACTATCCATACCGAGCGAATCAGGGGAGTATTTGATTTCATTCTTTTACCTATTTCACTTTTACATTCTTTAATTGAACATTGGGGACAATGTTCATCCTAAGTGTAAGGGGAGAGTAAATGATGATACCTTATAGGATACACTTTCACTTGAGTTTGTTTGTTTGATGGTAGGTGTGTAATAAAACTATGAGAAATACTTGTTAGTGTAATTTTAGCGCCAAATTTAAAATTTTTTACAACATTTAGGAGTGAAACTTTAGCCTTAGCAAGCGTCTCATGGATAGGAGTTGTATGACTAGCACAAAACCATACTATTCAGAAAAATTTTCCTCCCAAATATGTGAGGTTCGCCTTTAGATTTGATAGGAAAAGCATTTACTATTAGTGCTTATGAGTGTACTGGTAGCATTTAGATTCTAGAACTTGCGTTAGTGATGCATCCCGTGACCGCTAGTGAGACTACATTCATGTTGTAGGATTTACTACATGATAAGAGGCATTAGGATCACCCTTGTGTTAAACCCGTATCATAACTACTTGACCATTTAAGTCATATTACTTGGCTAGTTAAGTCAATTAATTTTTCCCACACCTTAGCGTTGTACTCATTTTTAGTACACGAAACCCCTAGTACACCCCTCCGAGCCTATCTTTTCATTTCTAACTTTAAGCATCTTACTTAAAGGAAGAATTTGTTACAACCCACTTAAATGTACACCCAAATCGCCTTAGCCTTCCGTGTATGCACTCATCTTTAGTGCATTATTGTTACATGTTTAAACCCTTAGTTAATTATCTAATTGATTACATGGTTGCTAAGTCGAGTCATATCTTTGTACATATTGTTTTGGGACGATTGGGACTCATGGGTAAAGTAGTTATGTTATGAAGTAATGGGGAAGGACATCTTATTATTACCCCCATATGTATGTTAATCTTAAAAGTGCTCCAAGTGTAAGGGGAATGTTCATTTCCTATGATGTATTATTTTGGATGGTAGGGTAAGAGTGTATGCACACAAAAAAAAAAATCGAAAAAAAATTAAAAAAAATAGAAAAGAAAAAAAAGAAAAAAGGAAAAAAACATACGGACTACCATCCCGTTTCATTCTATGTTTATTTTATGTTTTTGTTATTTTTGATTTATTAGCTTAAGTTGAGTCTAGTTTTGGCTTAGCAACACCATATTGTACATGTAATTAACCAAGATGATTAACTCGCCACCAGTAAAGATTGCCTTTATCCAACAAAACCGTGTATTCCATATCCCTACACCTAACGTTATAACCCTTTAAAAAGACCTCTTTGATAGTTTATCCTAGGTGCTTACGCCATGTGGTGGAGGTTTGATCCTTTCCTAAGCCTATGGTAATCTATTTTGTTATGACAGGTAGTGAGAGATGTTTTCCATTTCCATATTGTGATATATACTTTATTACACCTGAGAGATGTGAGTATCTAAACACTATTTGTGAGGTGCTAGTATATGACCTCCGTGCTTGTCTTTGGTCTTTAGTGGAACGATTATTTGTTGTAATTACTTTTATATTAGTGTTAAATGACCCCTAACTTGTATTTTGATTAGAATAAAAGTGCATTTGCTTGAGGACAAGCAAATCTCAAGTGTAAAGGTATATGATGAGGCAAAAAATGATCCGTTTTTAGGGGGTCATTTAAGCCCGAAATTGAATTTATTTGATCAAATATTGCCCTAAATCGTTCCTTTTGTGATTTTAGGTACTTTTGGAGTGAATTCTGGAAAAGGAAGCATTTCGGACATTTTTAGAGCATAAAAGTGAAGAAAACGGCAAAGTCTTAATTTTCCTTGCTGGGAACAGTACCTGACGGCGTTACAAGTTTCTTAATGACGGCGTCAAGAGGAAAAACAAGTGGTGAAGAGTATGGAGTCCATGACGGTCCAGAACACTTTTGCACTAGGGCGTGACAGCGTCACCAAGGCCTTCACGACCCCTTAACACATGACGGCCCAGAGGAATAATGCTCTTGACGGCGTCAGATCTGGATCTAGGCAATCCGATTTTATTATGGGCAGCGGGTTGACGGCGTCAGAATTTTGTTCTTGACGCCGTCACCTTAGGAAATCTATATATAGTCTTTGTAATTTTCATTCATAAGAGAGGAGAATCTTAGGGTCGACTTGAATAAACCCTAGCACGTTTTTAACAGTATTTTCAAGGGTTTTCACCCCTTGAATCCTTTCATGTTCAATTAAGATAAGTATCCTTTCAATTCATTCAATATGTCTATATTTTGTTTGAATATATCTTACGCTTGTCTTGATTTTAACATGATAGGCTAGATCTCCTGTGTGTTTGCTTAGATGTAAAGAAACCTAGATGTTGATTATAGGTTAATTGCTTGTTTATAGTTGTAATGGATGAATGATTTCGATGTTAGGCTTAAGAAAACTGGCAGACTTCCATAGTGTAACTTGCTTGAACGTCTTAAGAAACATGAACCAATGCGTACTAGGTTTTTATGGTTGTATTTAATGCATGAGCGAATTCTAGTGATCCCATGTTAGGAGCTTCTTGTAGGCTCGACATAGGAGTGAAGTAGGAGCTTATAGAGATGTGGAAGTACGTACGCCACCCCACGATTGGTATTAAGGAATATAACCCGTCATCCACGCAACTGTAACAAACAATTAACCTGTAAAAGATATCTAGGGAGTAATGAAATCTATGTAAACACAATTCTCCCATTTATTGTTCACACCACTAGTTTAGTTAGCTTTATTTACATTTTTGTTATTTTATTTTGATTGCATCTTAGTTATTGGGTTAGTTGAATAGCAACTAATTCCGCCCAATCTTCCAAAACCCGAGATTTTACTTGCTTTTATAAAAATATAAAAATACAAAAAGAATCATCCCTCACCTCTAGACCTAGTTTTTAGGCTTTCTAATCCTAGCGACACTATTCCTGAGTTGAACGATCTATCCCCCGGTACTTGTCGCTATACTATACTACAACGATTAGGTACACTGCTTGGTGGGGTTTGTAAGCTTCTCGAGATCCCTCGAGAGGTAAAGCCTGGTGCAATTCCCACGCATCAGTCATGCAAGTAATAATGTGTATAAAAAGCAAAAATTTACCTGTGAAATACCTACTATAGGTATTTGTAATGGGTATGATAGTAATGGGTGTTTGTTGGTTGTTATAGACGGGAGTACTCTCCTAAAGTGCGGGGTCTAGGACGTTGGTTTGGTTGTGGTGGGTTTTGTTGTAGTGGGTTGATGGGTTCAAAGATATTACCAGCTTCCATGATGGCGGATGGTAATGGTTATGAACAAAGGAACGAAGAAATAAGATAGAATAAAGAAAACCTATTAAAATAAAATAAAAATCTTACTAGAAAGGAATCTAGCAAGTAGACCTAATAAAAAGAAATTTCAACCTAAACAATAACTATTCCCCGGCAGCGGTGCCAAAAACTTGATGCGTGGGATTGCGCCGTCGCAAAAGGTTTTACCTCTCAAGGGGTCTCAAGAGGCTTGTAATCCCCACCAGGCAGTGTACCTGAACGATTTAGTATAGTGTAGTGGCAAGTACGGGGGATTGATCGTTCTCCACAAGGAATAGTGTTCGTTAGGATTGAAATTAATTTAACTAGGTCTAGAGGTGAGGGATGATTCTTTTTTGTATTTTTATATTTATGAAAGCAATTAAAATCTCGGGTATTGGAAGAGTGGGCGGAATTAGTTGCTAGTCAACTAACCTAATTAACTACAAATGCAACAAAAATAAAATAACAAGAAAGTAAATATGAGAAAAACAATAATGAGAGAAATATGTTTACTTAGATTTCACTACTCCCTAGCTATCTTTCAATAATTGAATAGTTTGTTACAATTGCGTGGATGACAAGTTATATTCCTTAATACCATTCGTGGGGCCGTGTATGATCTTCCCCAAATCTATAAGTTTCTACCTCTTCCTATGTCGAGCTGACAACTAGCTCCTAACATGGCCTCCTTAGTAGTCACTCATGCATTAAATACAACCATTAAAATCGTAATACATATCCGATTCATGTTTCTTAAGACATTCAAGCATGTTACCAGTTGGAAGTCTGCAAGTTTTCTTAAGCCTAACATCGATATCATTAATCCAATACAATTAATAACAAACAATCAACCAACAATCAATAGCTAGGTTTCATTACATCTAAGCAAACACAAACAAACCTAGCCAAGCATGTTAAAGTAAAGACAAGCATAAGATAGAATCAAACAACACATAGACATATTGAATGATTATTGGAAGACATATCGTTATTGAAACATGGATGAAAGAAGGGTTTGAAACCCCTACAATAAGATGAAAATTCGACATAGGGTTTGTGGTAAAGTTCCTCCAAAAGTTCTCCCTTTAATGAATGAAAATTAGAAAACTATATATAGAGATTACAAGTCTGACGGCGTCACGTTGTAATCCTGACACCGTCAACTAGCCGCCAATACTCTTCACGGATTGCCTAGATTCAGATCTGACGCCGTCATGTATAATTCCTCTCTTGGCCGTCACGTGTAAAATTGATCTTGACGGCCTTGGTTTCCCAAATCATGACGCCGTCACTTGTTAAATCCCAAAAACATTCTCGCGCATCTCATGTAACTTTTTATCCACCTATTTGCCAACACATGACGTCATCATATGCAACGTGTGACGCCGTCAGGTAGTATTTCCAGCTTGATTTTGGAGACTTTGCCGTTTTCTTCACTTTTCGCTCCAAAAACGTCCAAAATGCTTCCTTTTCCAGATTTCTTCTCCAAAGTAGCAAAAATGACAAAAGGAACGATTTGAGGCAATATTTGATCAAATAATCACGACTTAGGGCTTAAATGACCCCCTAAAAGCGTAACACTTTTCGTCTCATCTAATATTATTTACTTTTTCTTTTCTTTTTTAATTTTCTTTTTAGTTCCTTAATTATTTTCGATTGGCTCATTTTTCTCGTGCATGACCACTCGTTCTTCAAACAAAGAGTTAAGTACACCATTGTCTAATCATGAAAGTTTATTTCACAAAAAGAGAACTCCATTTGGACCACACAATCGAAGAAGACCAAGAACCGTTAACCCACCGTTTGATAACCTTCACGAAGTCCATCCAATCGTTGATTTTGTTCTTGAATTACCATTTCCAATGGCCGACGATCAACCTATGTGGGCCACCAATAGGGTTGTAGCTCCTACATCCGCCGCCGCAATTGTTCCCGTTAATCTTGGAGATAACTTTACTATCAAAGGTCATCATCTTTCGATGATCAAAGACAATCAATTTGATGGTCGAGTTAGATCCGATCCACACAAACACATCGCCGATTTTCTTGAAATTTGTGACATGTTCTGGTACACGGGTACCGAAGCTAACTGAATCAAACTCAAACTCTTTCCATCGTTTCTCATAGGAGAAGCGAAAATTTGGTATAACAAATTAAGCCCAGGAGTGATCACTACTTGGGATGAAATAAGAGAAGCGTTTGTTGGACGTTTCTTTCCACCGGCCATGTTTGATCGACTCCTAGGTGAAATTCGTAGTTTTACCTAAAGAGAAGGAGAAACTCTTGTCAAAGATTTGCTTCGAATGAAAAACATTCTCCGAAGTTGTCATGGGCACGGTTTGTCTCGTGGTAATATCTTTTAAATCTTTTACCATGGTCTCGATGACACAACTCAAGGTATCCTTGATGTCGGAGGCATTTTTGTTTACAAGACCCCTAACGAAGCTTATACTTTACTAGAAGACCATGTTCTTCTAAAGCCCGATTGGTCTAAAGATGCCAAAACAAAACCTCAATTAAAAACCGTTGCATTCGCCGAAGGAGGAAATGAGAATTCCAAAATCATGGACATGATGAAAGATCTCACCACCAAAATCGATTCTAAATTCCAAAGTATCCAAAAAGAAATCAAAGATATGCGTGATGGATGCAATCTTTGTGGTGTAAACCATTCATCATCCGAGTGTGATGATAAACCTATGGAAGGCCCCGAGGCCGAAGTCAAATACGTTTATGGAGGATATCGAGGAGGAGGATACCATGGTAACTATTATGGTAGAAACTCTAGAGATTAGCAAGATCGTCCGCCGAGGGATCATAATCGTAATCCACAGCCTCGTGACGATAACCGTCCGACACCTAATCGTGATGATAAACGTTCATCATCGCAAACTCCCGAAAAGAAAAATGAAGAATCTGAATTCAAAAAAACCATGCGTGAATTCGTTGTCGCACAAAGGTCAACAAATGAATTTATCAAAAATCAATTCTTCAGCCTCAAACCAAAGTCAAACAAGGTCAAAAGAAGCATCAAGCTTCTATCCAGGACCTTGAAACCAAATTTGGTCGCCTTTCCGATCAATTTGCTGCTAGACCAGCAGGTACTATTCCAAGCAATACCCAATCCATTCCTAAACCATCATCATCTAGATCTTATCGACCACCTCAAACTAGAAATGAGCATGTAAATGCTGGTTTTACTCGAAGTGACTTGTCCTATGATCAACCAACAAACCCAAACCAAACAACCACTATTGTTCATGACGATAGTGAGGATGAAGTAGAGAAAGAACCAAAAGATAACACACCAATTCCTACACCGGTCGTTAAGTCTACTCCTCCACTCAAAGCCTATAAGCCAAAAATTCCATATCCTCAACGTTTGAGGAAAGAAAAGATGGAAGAACAATATGGCAAGTTCATTGACTTAATCAAAGATGTCCTAGCTGGAATGCCCAATTATGGGAAGTTTTTGAAAGAACTTGTGAGCAACAAAAGCAAAATGGAAAACATTTCCGCTACTTTCTTAAATGAAGATTGCTCAGCCATAGTAAAAAAAAATTCTGAAAAAATTCGGTGATCCTAGAAGTTTTCTCATCCCTTGTACCTTGGGAAATTCAATTACTTGTGATGCCTTGGCCGATCTTGGCACAAGTATTAATCTCATGCCTTACTCATTGTATGCAAAAGTCAAAATCGATACTTTGAAACCCACAAGAATGAGTATCCGTTTAGCAAATCATACTATCCAATATCCTGTTAGAGTAGCTGAAAATATGCTTGTTTAAGTTGTGCAATTTGTTTTTCCCGTTGATTTTGTGATCCTCGAAATGAAGGAAGATAGTAGAGTTCCATTGATCCTAGGAAGACCATTCCTAAACACCGCCGATGCTATCAGTTGAGTAAAAAACAAAGAACTCAATCTTGGAGTTGGCGATGAAAGGATTTCTTTTCAAATCAATCAAGCCATGAAATATTCCCATTCAAATGATGACACTTGTTATAGCATTGATGTTATCGATGCAATAACAGAGGAAACATTCAATGAGTTGCTTGATGAAAACATCTGGACAAATAAGCGATGAAGATCTTGACCGAGAATTCGCTGAGTTTATGCAGATAAACACTGAAGAAGTTTCTGAGGAAGAAACAACCAACTTTGAGGGGTTGGAATTCAGTGATGACATGAGAATAAAAACCTCCATCAAAGATCCGCTGAAGGATCTCGCCTTGAAACCTCTTCCCGAACATCTGGAATATGCATTCTTGGAGGAAAAATCTCTTCTTCTGGTTGTCATATCTTCAGAACTCAAACCTGATAAAAAAGAACGTCTTGTTTCAATGCTCAAAAATCACAAAGAAGCTTTCGCTTGGAAAACTTCTGATATTTGTGGAATAAGTCCAAATTTTTCCAAACATAAAATCAATTTTGAAGACGATTCCAAAGCCGTTGTTCAAAACTTAACCAAAACATGAAGGAAGTTGTGAAAAAAAGAAATAATCATACTTCTCGATGCCGGTATAATTTACCCCGTTGAGGATAGTTCATGGGTAAGTCCTGTTCACTATGTTCCTAAGAAAGGAGGAACAACCGTTGTAACCAACGAACGCGAAGAACCGTAGAGGGGGGGGGGTGAATACGGTCTTTTTGGCTTTCTCAAAGTTTATTAACTTTAAGCCTCAAAGATCACCAAGTGGTTATACTAAAATAATCACAAGCACAAACACAAACAAGGTATATAAAGCATGTAAGGAGACACCACGATATATACTGGTTCGGGATGGGGGGTTTATACCATCCGTACGTCCAGTTGCGAATCCACGACACCGATACTATTACTCTAGTATAATCCTTTTGGTGGATTACAAACCGTTACAGCTTCACTCCACCGATATGCACAAAGATCGGTGCTCACAAAGAAGAACTACTCCCAACGGTATTCCGCCCTCGAAAAACACCCTAAAGAATCTCGTGATTCGATTTACACAAGGTCACAAAGACCACAACCAAAAATTCCACTCGGAAGTATCAAACCCCAACTAGATCCCCAATGATCTAGGTTTGGTCACCGAGACACAAGACTTCCCTTACAACCAAATTGAAAGAATAAATGTTTGATTGTTTAATCAAGCCCTAACCTAACCTAGAGACTCAATTGTAATAGAAAGGGTATAGATAAGAAGACCCTCGACACAATTACAAGAGTGGATTAGGTTCTTGTGATTCTTCCCTTGCAAGTAGATGTGTTCTTTCAAAGATGTTAGTATGAAAATCAAGAACACAAGATTAGAGATAGAGATAGAGAGATTTGAGAGTGTTTAGATAGAAAGAATCTAGAGAGAAACAATAATGGCAAGGGATGAGGAATACAAGAGGCAAGGGTGGTATTTATAGGCCAAGAACCCAAACTTGGGAAAATTTACCGAGGCCGGCGCGTCACCCGCGCGTCAACACGCGGGCAGCGCACCAAGCGTCTATAAATGTTTCCCAAGTGTTGGGTGTTTGGATCTTATAAATACCTATCCTTGCTAAACCCCCAATTGTACTTCACACTAAACCTTAACATTAATCAAACTAAGGTTTACCAACTCAAATAGCCAATTTGGAAAATGTATTGTGAAGTGTTTAAAGAGAAACCAAATTACCAAGGGTATAAAGTGTAGATAGGGTAATTTGGAAGGGGTAGAAGTGTCCTCACATGGCATAGAAAAGAGAGAAAGAATATGCCAAGGAATATTCCAATGCTTGGGGAGGAAGAATGAGATGGAGGGTTGAGATGAAATGGTTTGAATTGGATGGCTAGGATCAAAGGGAGCCTCATTTGGTTTTCAAATAATTTGGCATGTGGTGAGTGTGGATGGTTGAGATGTGATGATTTGAAATAGATAGCTAGGATAAAAGAAACCTAGGTTTAGATTGAGAAGGGATATTCCAAAGGAATATGCTTTGCTTGGGGGGAAAGGGTGAATCAGTGGTTGAGATGACTTTGTTTGAAATAGATGGTGAAGATCAAACACATGTGATGGAATAGAGAGGAAGGTTGGATGGATGGTTGAGATGGTTTTGGTTTGAAATGGATAGCTTGAATTAAACACATGTGATGGAATGAAGAGTAAGAAAGAATATGCTAGTGGAATATTCCAAAGCATGGGGGAAGAAACAAGATAGATGGTTGAGAAAGGGAGCCCTTTTTGAATTTCAAACTATTTGGCATGTGGGAAATATCGAGGGTTGAGATGTGTTTATTTGAAATGGATGGTGAAGATCAAGAGTGTGTAAGGAATGAGTTGGATTGTATGGGAAGTTGGTAAATTGAGGGAATATTGTGTGGGAGTATGTGAAGGGACAAAGGTACACTTTTGTAAGAGAGTGTAAGAGAATATTGTAAGAGAATGTTGGGAAGGATTGTGGGAGATTTGGTTTTGTTGTCTTTTGTAAAAATGAGATTAAGAGAAGATTAAGAAATAATCTAATTGTCTTTAAGAAAATAAAGTTTAGACAATTAAGATTATGAGTTGGGAAAATCATAGGTTACTTATAAGTTCAAGTAACACAACGTCGAGAATCCATAGTTTCACATCTCGTGACTTTCCACGACTCGACGTTCTCAACTAATACCTTGGTTCAAACAAGTTAAGTGCTTTGCCTTGATGTAAAGCATAACCCAAGTGGGAAAGGTTGCGTTTACGCAAAGTGACCTTTGACTTAGTTTGACCAATAAGGGAGTAAACCCGTTACGTGATTAGAGAAGACGTAAGCACGGGATATGAGCATATTGAAGCTTTCACATGATGTTATGTGAATTATATTAGCTCCCTAAGTTTAGAAACACCTTGGCTAGAGGCGATAGTTAGAAAACATGAGTTGGCGTTTTCCCAAAAATGGGTGCTTAAAAACTTGGATCTCTCAAGTCTCAAAACTCGTTTCGAGTGTTCTCAATTAAGCACATAACATATTCATACCTGTATTAAAAGATCCACATTTTTCAGGTAAGGGGAAAGCCGACTTTCAAAATTCATCCCGATATTCACAAACGCCTGGCGCGTTACCCACGCGTTGACGCATGGGTGGCGCGCCAGCAGCAGACTTGTGATTCGGGGATTTTTTGCTAACGTTTGTTATTTTATGTGTTTCGATGGTTTATTTGTCATCATTAAAACATAACAGATCTTGATCATGTTGCCTCAAAAATCTCCCCCTTTTTGATGATGACAAATAAAAACCAAAAGCAAATAAAATTACAAAACTTAGCGAAGACAAAGCGCGCCTTTGGTGCGCCTTTGGTGTAGCTTGCGTCTTGACCTTTGCCTTGTAATTTGGTGAAGCCTTTAAACGCTCTTGCTTTCTTTCTCATCCTTTTGTCGAATAAAAAAGGTAGGACTACTAATCAAGCCAGGTTTCGAACTTGGGCCTGTGGGATGAATGAGCAAGCTTGTATGTGCACCAAAATGTGCTCCCCCTTGAACATAGCTCCCCCTAGATCGTTGCTCCCCCTTTTTTCAAGGCGGGGATCCATGGGTCAAGAGCCTCACCTTTGCGGTGGCCTATCTACACATAGAAATCACTACATGTAACAAACGAGAGATCCTCACATGTGAAAGTTCCAAAAATGGGTTAGGTTACCATTTGGATACTTGCAACATGGGTTAGTCAAAGCAAAGCATCATATATTGTTAGGTACAATTCATCATAACCTACACATATAATACGCATTTAACGCATTGTATCCCAAATGTTGCTAAACACATACATAACACCATCACATAGTTGCTCATAGAACGGATCTATCAATAAAGCATAAACTTATCACTTACACAAGTGAGCATAAACGTATTTAAATTAGAGCACATAATTTCATATATAAACACTTTAAGAGTGCAAAATAATGCCGAAATCTTCAAGGTGAGATGTGATAGATATCAAATTTCTTTTAAGTGCATGTGTGCCTAGACTTAATTTGTAACTTCTACACAAGTTACTACCCAGTAACAAATCATGGCATAAGAGGATTCCTAAGTGAGTGAATAATACCGTGTATTACCTACTCCCTAGATTAATAAAAAAAAATACTTATATGATGTAAAGGTGACCTCAAAGACTATAAAATTTCCTACTTCTTCGGAGTTATATTAGTCTTAACCCATACAATATTTTTCACATAATTCCTTACCATATTGTTTAACCAAACTTTAAGTGTTTTGAAAGGATCAAGCAAGCATAGTCTTTCTAAAGACTCTAAGTAACGCAACATCCTATGTTCCATATCAACCAAGAACAATCATTTCTATGACTCAAATTATGCAATTGGGATTTTAGGAAATGTCATGAAAAATCCTAAGTATTATTAACTTGCGACCTAAGGGTTCGCTTATTCATCTCTTCTAATACTTTTTTTATTGGATATCCCTTAGCTTTCTTAATTGTCTTAGAGGTATTTTCCTAGAGTAAAGTGTAACACGTGGTTTCTAGGACATGACAACAAAAATTTTGCGAAATGAATTGCACGGCAAAATGCACGACACATCTCTTGTAACTTCTTGTCCTTCCTTTGGACAACCTCATTGGTTTGAGAAGGACTAATGTCCGAGGAGTTATGTGAGATTCCGTATTGTTCGCAAAATTCCCAAATTGCACCCTATGATCAAATCAACTACTATGATTAGCTTGAATCAAAGCTCAAGTGGGTTTTTCTAATCATCTTCCTAAGATTCTAAACTTATCTAAGGCATCTTGCTTAGCACCTAGAAATAGAGTCCATATATAATGTGAATAGTCATCAATTATCGCTAAAGTATAGAAGTTGCATCCATAACTTTGAATATGTGATGAACCAAACAAATCAATATGAAGTAACTCTAAAACTCTATTGGTCAAAATGGTGTTGCTAATCCTATTGCTTGCAAGTCCTTGTTTGTCTAAGTAATACGTAAATGTGCACCTAATGTATAATACTTTAAAATTATGAGCACATGATCTACTATCTTTAATAGTTGCAAGCAATTAACATGTTAGCAATATGCACTAAATCATCTAGGATCATGACAAGTGGGCATATAAGCAAATAATATTAAAACATGTTTTTCATGCAAGTATACTTTTCATATCATCGCTTAATAACTTTAGAAAGTAAGCATGTAACCCCATAGTATCAAAACTATCATTGGTATTTTTAGTTTGTAATGCAATACCATACCGAATTCAATCCACGGGAATGCTCTTCAACTATGTAAATAGTTTGTATGTTTGCATAGATGTTTATCTTTTCTTTTCTACCCTAAAAACACAAAGCATGCAATTTTCACATAAATTGAACAAGTAGAAGTAGATATAAAATCTTCAACACAAGTATGAATTGTGATCCGAAATTTTATCTAGTCTTGATAATTCGACACAAATGACTTCAAAACCTAACAAGTGTAGTAGGATGTTTTGTGTCAAACTTCTTGTTCATAGCACATAGTATGGACATGTAGACTCTAAGATATTATCATCCATCGTTTGAATAATGCATTGATAGATATATTTCGTCTCAGAAAACATTAATTTGTATTTCCTTCCATGCCTTCACATAAGTCCTAGTCACATAAGCACAAACGCTCTAAGAGCACACAAAATTTATTTGGATCTTTCAAATGACCAACTAGACATCTCACTTCAGTTTGAAAGATTGTTTTCCTATTTCTAATTATTTCTTGACTGGTTTTATGTTTAGAAAGACTTAATAGGGTTCCAATGGAGTGTGTAAAACAAGTTTTAAGACTCATGAACTCAAAATGAAAGTTTTTCAAAAAAAATTTGCAAAACTTTACCGCGGATGGCGCGTCAACCACGCGTCAACGCACCACTAACGCGCCAGGAACAGACCCCAACTTACTCTTATCATGTAGATATCCTTTTTCTCTTTCTGTTGCCTTTTGAATCAACTAAATCGGAGTTCGGATGAAGAAATTTTATCAAATTATTAAAGCAACTTTTAAAACTTAATTTCTTCTTTTGGGTTTAGTTGTTGATTGTTTTTAGATGTTCTTAAAGATCTAGGACTTAGATTATGATGTGTTCAAGTTATACAAGTTTTAACCACATAACTATATTTCCTAAAGACATAGCATTTTTAACAACTAACATTTAAGGCACATAAAGATTTATAAGCATAAGGAAGAACTTAGCTCGACTTTAATGGATGATTTTTGTTTCATGACCACGAGATAAAGATTCACCATTGATGTTAAGACTACCGACGACCTTCCTCAAAGTTTACTTATGTACACCATCATGCTTCTTATGAAGTAAACAATCTTCTACAACGTCATGTGCTTGGAAACAACCACTTTCAACGGTCTAATAGATCGGTCCAAGCCAATACCTAACAAACATATAACTCAAAAACTTGGTCCCCAATGTTTGTTGGGTCCATTGTTGTTAGCATAAAGCACTCCCAAGTTGAACATCCTTGGGTCATGAAGCAAGATACTTAGTGTTTCAAGACCATAGTTTGAAAACATAGTCCAAGTGTTGTTTAAAGAATTACTTTGGTTTTGAAATCTTGGTCCAAAGTTTTGATGATTGTGCGGTCTAAAAAATCTTTGGTTTTGGTAGGAGTTTTCTCTCCTTTGGTATGAGTTATATTCATGATGTGGAGATCTTTGGTTTTAAAGTTTCTTCTTGACGATGATTGATTCTTTTGATAGGAATGTCTTTGGCTATATGACGGTTTCATATTTGGTGTGGGCAAGATAGGTTTATGGTCGACTTGAGCTTGTGTGTATCCAAGTCCATTACGTAAAACTGGGTTGTAAAATTGTTTTGGGGTTTCTCTTCTTGTAAAGGGTGTTTGAGTACCTCGAGTATTTGTAAAAGGAGTTTGAGGAACAATTGGTTTAACAAAAACATTAGACAAAACATTTGGTTTTTCATTTTGTCCTTCTTTTACAAACATTATTGGTTTGCTTAAACTTACGGAAGTGGTTTTCTCAATTTTTGAAAATCCAAGACCTTCCTTATCTTGGGACAATTTTTGTTGACTTAACATGTCATCCAAATCATTGCTACTTTTCTTAAATTTAGAAAAACTTAATGACTCTTTTTGAAGTTTGGATACTTTGTCATTCAAAGAGTTAACCTCATGTACAAGTTTTTTACAACTTGTGCAAGGTTCAACCACCTCTTTGCGTTGAGTAAGTCTCTTTACTTCTCGTTCAAGTTCAAACACCTTGTCATTAAGAGAGTGTTTGTCCTCAACAAGTTTTTCAACAGTTTTAAAGAGTTCCTCATTCTCATTTTGCAAATTACGAATATTTAAATCTTTATTAGAAGTAGAAGAGTTCGAAGATACCTCTTGAGTTTCAAACGCCATGAGACACGTTGCATTCTTTTCCGAATGTTCCCCGTCTTCACTATCACTCCAAGCTCCGCCAACGAATGCCCTATTTTCTTTAGGCTTTGGACATTCACTTATAAAGTGATTCTTGCCTCCACAATTGTAGCACTCGCGTTCGCGCCTTGAGCTTCCACCACCTTTATTATTAAAGCCACGATCTCTTCCAACCTTTCTACCATTACTATCACCTTGTGTAACACCCCCAAAATACCGCAGCGGAAGACTGTGTCATAGGGGTGCTACTTCATAATACAAAGTACAAGTTATAGAAAACGAACTCTAAATGAGACGTTTTGAAAAGTTACCATTCGATTAATGAATTCAAAGTTACAAACATGAGATTCCAAAGTATGATACATAAATGTATACAAAATGTTGAATGGCAAATGATTAAAGCGTAAGTCTTCAGAATATGCAGCTTGACTCTAAGTTCCACGCACTAGCTATCGCCTTACTAACCTGAGATAAACATGCTAAAGTGTCAACACAATGGTTGGTGAGTTCATAGAGTTTGTCTTAAAATAGTTGAAAAGCCTTAAAAGAATATTCACACAGCAAAGGCATTGAGAATCCACTCAGTTACAAGTCCCGCCATAAGAGACTTGTAACCTGTGTGTTCACAACCCACTGCTAACATATATTATAATAAAGACATGTATAAGTTCATCAAGACAATTAAGCAATTAGTAGTGAGTCTCTACTTCATCTCCGAAGACCTCACTTGGGAGCCAATTCCCAAGGACAACTGGGAGCCACTTCCCAAAGAAAACTGGGAGCCACTTCCCAAAGATATAAGTTTACTGGGAGCCACTTCCCAAAGATATAAGTTTACTGGGAGCCACTTCCCAAAGATAAAAGACAGTCATGTATGTATGAAATCAAGTATAATGCCATCAAGTATAAGACAATCAAGTATAAAACAATCAAGTATAAATGTTTTGAGTATTTGTACAAGTAAGCAAGTAGTTGAGCATGTATCCCCCCCAAGAGTTAAAACAAGTACGAAAAGAGTAGGGGCTATGACTCACCTTAAGTCTATGTAATGAGAAAAGAAAGTGGTAGTCGAATCGCGAAAGTCTCTAAGAGCAGCCTATAATAGAACGTTGTGACTTAGGTTTGGAGTAACGTCTAAGAATACGAAGAATTGCCAATATATGTCTTGGATAATGTTCATGATGTAGTACTTTAGTATAATGTGTAAGTCTTTGAATATAAATGGCTTATGAAACATGTATAGGTTGTATATCTCTTACTACCGTTCGGGCCGACATAATTCAGAAGTCATGGAGTAAACGTTCGAGGAGCCAGGACACTTTAATTCGTAAATCCACAACTCGTCTCGACGGCTTACTTAATGAACTCCTCACATGAGGCTCCCTACTATTGTAGTATTTGATAACATATATATATATATATATATATAAGCTTTTTGATCTTTAAAAGTTATATGGTCTTTACCTTGGCTTTGCCGTGACCTTGGTCATGTTACCATGGTCTTGAGACTCAACCTTGGCTTTAGCCATGGTTGTGGTCTTGGCTTTAGGTCATTAGACCTCTTGGTCTCATCTAATTATAACAATTATATAGTAACTTTGGTCTAAAAATGGGCTGTTAAGAATTTGAAGAAAATTATCACTCAGAAAGCATTTTCAGGGCTCGAGCTTCTTTGTTCCTGAACGAAAACGTCGTTCTGGACAACTTTCGTGTTTTAACTTTTTGATGAATCGGACCAGAAGTGGGACTTTCAAATTGGCAGAATGCAAACAGTAGGTTATAGGCAGTTTCGGCGTTTTGGTGTCGCTAACTTCTTATGGCCGTATCTTTTGACTCGTGTACTCGTTTTAGGTGATTCAAATTGCTATGTTTTCCTTTTGAAGTCCTCTTTAACAGTAAGTAAATGTCAAATATCATAGTTATACTATTTTGGTCGTGGTTCTCCATAAAAATCACTAGTTTGCTTGTTTACTTGTCATAAGTTAACATATGTATACCAATACTCGTTTTATCCATTTTTAAACATCATGAACACAATAACAAGAACATATATAGCATGAAAGAACCATAATAAGCATGAAAATGATATTGAGCAAGAAAGTGTATAAGGGTTTGCTTACAACTTTTGGCTTTCTAAAGAAAGGAAGTCAAGTATAGAACTAGGACACTAAACCTATGCTTGTAAACCCTTCACCACAACTCTTGTAACCCTTGCTAGCCTTGATATAACCCTTGTGAAAACCATTTAACTTCAGCCCTAGTAACCTTGTGTAGCTCCTAATTCAACCATGGAATCACCAAACAAACTTAAGAACTAGGTAGAGAATACTAAGACATTGAACTTTGTAGTGTAACTTGTATATTGAAGATCAAAGGATCATGGTGCTAGGGATAATTGGTGTGGCGTTTGAATGATGAATAAATGAAGACATGAGCTTGCTTTTATACTAAAAATGAGGAGGTTAGGAAGGTAACTAGTAAGCTTCCTAAACTTGGAGACAAAGTTGTAATTAAAAATGATCTAATGGCTAAGGTCATGAGATGATGCCACAAGTGTGAATGCCCCCCCCCCTAGTGGCGGTTCATGAACTTGGAGAACAAGGTGTGGACTTTTGATGATATTATCCTAAGTATGTAGCTAGTTTTGGACCCGTAAATTGCTAACCGTAAGTTATTAAGTCACGAAACGTAAAACCGGGTATCCTAAAAATATGAAACTTGAAAGTATGGTCAAACATGTCAATATACTCCATAATAAAATATAAAATAAGTGGTAGGTTCTATTGGGTGCTAAAACCCTGCTAAAAACTGGAAACACGGGTCTAAAACGCGTAATTCGCGCAAAACGCTGAACTGAAAAACGTAAAATTCCGAGACTTTTGGAATTGTCCTAAAATGAGAGAAAATCATATTTCTATTGTTTATAATGTTTTATGGACATATCGGGATGCTGGAAGGACGTTTAAACCTAAAAGTAAATCTCGGACACGGCTTTGTGATTTTTGCAGAAATGATCCGACGAGCGTCAAACTCTCGGATTATCGTTAAAATAGTTTAACTTACGAGAATATGAAATAAAAATTTCTAAGATGAATAGTGAAAAGTGAATAGTAAAATTTTCGGGAATAAAAGTTAACCTAAAATTGCGAATTGTTACACCTTGGTTATCAAACCGATTACCATGCCTAGGGTTACCTTCTCGTCTAAAGAACTTCCTAAATTTCCTTGCCATAAAGTTGAGCTCTTCATCGTCTTCATCACTTGCTTCATCATTATCATCACTAGTTTGTTCCCTAGTGACTTTAGCTTTGAGGGCTAGTGACTTAACCTCTTTCGTCTTTTCTTTAGAAACAACCTTGTCGTTTTCTAAAATCATTTCATACACTTTGAGGTTGCCGATTAGCTCGTCAAGAGGAAGTTCTGCCAAGTTCTTGGCTTCTTTAATAGCCGTCACCTTTGGCCTCCACATAACCAGAAGAGCTCAAAGAAACTTTCTTACATGGTTCTTGTTGTAAAAGCTAGGATCTATAGCCGTGAGGCTTGTGATAATAGCATTGAACCGTGTGTAACCATTGTCAATGGTCTCTTCATCCGAGATCGCAAACTTCTCATATTTTTGGATGAGTAAGTCGATCTTGCAATCTTTGATTTGTGAGTTACCTTGATGTGTGAGGATGAGTGAATGCCAAATATCCTTGGCGGTCTTGCATATATGAACTCTCTCAAACTCCCTTCGAGGTAGAGCATTGTAGATTAACATCTTGGCTTCATCATTCTTACCAAGATTTCTCCTCTCATCATCTTTTAGATCCGAGTTGGGCTTTTCCACTAACAACTTTGTTTCGGGGTCTTCCACCATGAACACAAAGTTGCCATTTTGAATAATTTCCCATAAATCAAAATCTTTCGACCTAACATAGGTCTCAAACCGGGTTTTCCGAAAACAAAACCCATTGGTCTCTAGCAAAGGTGGTCTTTGCATAGAGCACCCCTCAACATAGTTCTCTTGAGCCATGGATCTATACTTTACTTTGCCAAAAGTCTTAGTTAGGATTTTAGATTTTTGGGAAAGAAGTTTTTGACTTAAAACGACTTCTTGGGAAGGTTTTAATGCTCAAAAACTTGAGTATACCGATCTGATACCAATTGAAGAACCGTAGAGGGGGGATTAATATGGTCTTTTTGGCTTCTTCAAAGTTTATTAACTTTAAGCCTCAAAGATCACAAAGTGGTTATACTAAAATAATCACAACCACAAACAAAAACAAGGTATATAAAGCATGTAAAGAGACACCATGATATATACTGGTTCGGGATGGGCGGTTTATACCATCCATACGTCCAGTTGCAAATCCACGACACCGATACTATTACTCTAGTATAATCCTTTTGGTGGATTACAAACTGTTACAACTTCACTCCATCGATATGCACAAAGATCGGTGCTCACAAAGAAGAGCACCTCTCAACGGTATTCCGCCCTCGGAAACCACCCTAAAGAATCTTGTGATTTGACTTACATAAGGTCACAAAGACGACAACCAAAACTTCCACTCGGAAGTATCAAACCCCAACTAGATCCCCAATGATCTAGGCTTCGTCACCAAGACACAAGACTTCCCTTACAACAAATTGAAAGAATAAATGTTTGATTGTTTAATCAAGCCCTAACCTAACCTAGAAACTCGATTGTAATAGAAAGGGTATAGATAAGAAGACCCTCGACACAATCACAAGAGCGGATTAGGTTCTTGTGATTCTTCCCTTGCAAGTAGATGTGTTCTTTCAAAGATGTTAGTATGAAAATCAAGAACACAAGATTAGAGATAGAGATAGAGAGATTTGAGAGTGTTTAGATAGAAAGAATCTAGAGAGAAAGAATAATGGCAAGGGGTGAGGAATGCAAGAGGAAAGGGTGGTATTTATAGGCCAAGAACTCAAACTTGGGAAAATTTACCGAGGCCGGCGCGTCACCCGCGCGACAATGCGCGGGCAGCCCGCTAGGCGTCTGTAAATGTTTCCCAAGTGTTGGGTGTTTGGATCTTATAAATACCTATCCTTGCTAAACCCCCAATTGTGCTTCACACTAAACCTTAACATTAATCAATCTAAGGTTTACCAACTCAAATAGCCAATTTGGAAAATGTTTTGTGAAGCATTTAAAGAGAAACCAAATTACCAAGGGTATAAAGTGTAGATAGGGTAATTTGGAAGGGGTAGAAGTGTATCTCCTCACATGGCATAGAATAGAGAGAAAGAATATGCCAAGGAATATTCCAATGCATGGAGGGAAGAATGAGATGGAGGGTTGAGATGAAATGGTTTAAATTGGATGGCTAGGATCAAAGGGAGCCTCCTTTGGTTTTCAAATAATTTGGCATGTGGTGAATGTGGATGGTTGAGATGTGATGATTTGAAATAGATGGCTAGGATCAAAGAAACCTAGGTTCGGATTGAGAAGGGATTTTCCAGAGGAATATGCTTTGCCTGGGGGGAAAGGGTGAATCAATGGTTGAGATGACTTTGTTTGAAATAGATGGTGAAGATCAAACACATGTGATGGAATAGAGAGGAAAGTTGGATGGATGGTTGAGATGGTTTTGGTTTGAAATGGATGGCTTGGATTAAACACATTTGATGGAATGAAGAAAAAGAAAGAATATGCTAGTGGAATATTCCAAAACATGGGGGGAAGAAATAAGATAGATGGTTGAGATGGTTTTAGTTTGAATTGAATGGTTGAGATCAAAGGGAGCCTTTTTTGAATTTCAAACTATTTGGCATGTGGGAAATATGGAGGGTTGAGATGTGTTTACTTGAAATGGATGGTGAAGATCAAGAGTGTGTAAGGAATCAGTTGGATTGTATGGGAAGTTGGTAGATTGAGGGAATATTGTGTGGGAGTATTTGAAGGGACAAAGGTACACTTTTGTAAGAGAGTGTAAGAGAATATTGTAAGAGAATGTTGGGAATGATTTTGGGAAGGATTGTGAGAGATTTGGTTTTGTTGTCTTTTGTAAAAATGAGATTAAGAAAAGATTAAGAAATAATCTAATTGTCATTAAGAAAATAAAGTTTAGACAATTAAGATTATGAGTTGAGAAAATCATAGGTTACTTATAAGTTCAAGTAACACAACGTCGAGAATCCATAGTTTCACATCTCGTGACTTTCCACGACTCGACGTTCTCAACTAATACCTTGGTTCAAACAAGTTAAGTGCTTTGTCTTGATGTAAAGCATAACCCAAGTGGGAAAGGATGCGTTTATGCAAAGTGACCTTTGACTTAGTTTGACCAATAAGGGAGTAAACCCGTTACGTGATTAGAGAAGACGTAAGCACGGGATATGAGCATATAGATGCTTTCACATAATGTTACGTGAATTATATAAGCTCCCTAAGTTTAAAAACGCCTTGGCTAGAGGCGATAGTTAGAAAACATGAGTTGGTGTTTTCCCGTAAATGGGTGCTTTAAAAGTTGGATCTCTCAACTATCAAAACTCGTTTAGAGTGTTCTCAATTAAGCACATAACATATTCATACCTGTATTGAAAGATCCACATTTGTCGGGTAAGGGGCAAGCCGACTTTCAAAATTCATCCCGATATTCACAAACACCTGGCGTGTTACCCACGCGTTGACGCGTGGGTGGCGCGCCAGCAGCAGACTTGTGATTCGGGGAATTTTGGCTAACGTTTGTTATTTTATGTGTTTCGATGGTTTATTTGTCATCATTAAAACATAAAGAGGTCTTGATCATGTTGCCTCAACAGAACGTAATGAACTTGTTCCTGCTAGAACCATAACTGGTTGGCGAGTGTGCATTGATTATCAAAAATTAAATGACGCCACCAGGAAGGATCCTTTTCCTTTACCGTTCATGGATCAAATGTTGGAAAGACTTGCGGAGAACAAATTCTTTTGTTTTCTAGATGGTTTTTCGGGATATTTCTAAATTCCAATTGATCCAGCTAATCAAGAAAAGACCACATTTACGTATCCTTTCGGCACATATGTGTATAGGCGTATACCTTTTGGTCTTTGTAACGCACCTGCAACATTTCAAAGGTGCATGATTGCTATTTTTCAAGATATGCTTGAAACCTCCATGGAAGTTTTGATGGATGATTTCTAGGTATTTGGAGACTCGTTTGAGTCATGCATCTCGAATCTTGATAAAATGCTTGAAAGATGTAAATCTGCTCATCTCGTGCTTAACTGGGAAAAATGTGACTTTATGGTGACAAAAGGCATTGTGCTTGGTCACAAGATTTCTAGCAAGGGAATCAAAGTTGACAAAGCAAAGATAGATGCTATTGCTAAGTTACCACCCCCGACTAACGTCAAAGGCGTTAGGAGTTTCTTGGAACATGCGGGATTCTACCGCAAATTCATCAAAGATTTTTCAAAAATATCTCGTCCTATGACGAAGCTTCTTGAAAAAGATTCAGTCTTTGTTTTCAACGAAGAATGCATCAAGGCATTCGAAACGCTAAAAAATAAGCTAACAAATGCACCGATCATGGTTTCACCAAATTGGTCGCTACCGTTTGAACTTATGTGTGATGTATGTGATTTTGCTGTAGGAGCAGTTTTAGGACATCACGCTAAAAAACTTTTTTGTCCTATTTACTTTGCTAGCAAAACCTTGAATAGTGAACAACAAAACTATACGGTCACTGAAAAAGAATTATTGGCTGTAGTTTTTGCGTTTGACAAATTTCGTTCTTATCTCGTTTTGTCTAAAACAATTGTATTCACCTATCATTCCGCTCTTAAATACCTGTTTGCCAAACAAGATGCCAAACCACGTCTTATTCGATGGATTTTATTGCTTCAAGAATTTGACATTGAAATCCAAAATAAGAAAGGAGCGGAGAATGTTGCAGCAGATCATTTGTCTCGGTTAGAAAATCCTAATTTAGATGAATTCGGTGAAGACGAGATTGATGGTAATTTTCCTGACGAAACCCTCATGGGAATTGAAAATAAAAAAATTCCATGGTTTGCAGATTTTGCAAATTATCTAGTCAGAGGAGTGTTACAAAAAGGTCTAACTCATACTCAGCGTAGTAAATTTTTTGTAGACCTAAAATACTATTTCTGGGATGAACCATATTTGTTTAAAATGTGTCCCGATGGGTTAATTAAAAGACGTGTGTATGGTTCAGAAACTCATAAAATTCTTGATGAATCTCACTACAGCCTAACCGAAGGACAATGTGGTCCGTCCACAACCGCGAAAAAAGTCTTCGATGCAGGATTTTATTGGCCAACAATTTTTAAAGAAGCTTATACGCTCGTGCAAAATTGTGATGCTTGCCAGAAATCTGGTAGTCTTTCTCGTAGAGACGAAATGCCACAAAAGAGCATCCAAGTTTCTGAAATTTTTGAAATATGGGGAATTGACTTCATGGGTCCTTTCCTAAATCTCATAAGTTCGAATACATCCTCGTTGCAATTGACTATGTTTCAAAATGGGTTGAAGCCGAAGCTTTACCCACAAATGATGCACGAGTGGTTGTAAATTTCATCAAAAAAGCTTTTCTCTCTATTTGGAATTCCAAAAGCTTTGATAAGCGACATAGGAACTCACTTCTATAACCATCAAATGGAGAAAGCTATGAAACAATATGGAGTTCATCATCATTTTGCAACAGCATACCATCCTCAAACCAGTGGTCAAGTCGAAAATACAAATAGAGCTTTAAAGAGAATACCTGAAAAAATGGTAAGGATAATCCTTCCATTTGGTCATGGAAGCTCGATGACACTCTATAGGCATTTAGAACGGCATACAAAACTCCAATAGGCACAACTCCATAAAGACTCGTATATGGAAAAACTTGTCATTTTTTGTTTGAAATCAAACACCGAGCGTACTGGGCATTGAGGCAATGTTATCCCGACCTCAAAATCGCTGGAGAAAAATGATTCTTGCAATTGCATGAACTCGATGAGTTAAGACTCCAAGCATATGAGAATTCCAAATTGTACAAAGCTCAAACAAAAGTGTACCATGATAAGAAACTCAGAATCCGCAAAGAATTCAAAGCCGGAGACAAAGTACTTTTGTTCAATTCTAAGTACAAATTTAAAGCTCCTAAGCTAAGAACCAAATGGTATGGTTCATTCATTGTTAAACATGGGTTTCCATCCGAATATGTCAAGTTATATGACAAACATGGTGGAAGTTTCATCGTTAGTGGACATCGTATCAAGATTTATCATGATGAGGAGCAACTAAATGAAATGTCAAGTGAGGAAATTCCACTTGAATTGCTCGATAAAAAGAAATATACTAGTATTCCATTCATGGCACCATTTCTAGCTGATTATAGAAAAATCATACCATGGATTGCGGAAACCGGATTTATGTATGATGTTCTACCAAGATCTTGTACCGCAACACCACATGACATTGATAAAACTGGAAAAGGGACAGTGAAGGGAAATATAGTATACTTTCCAATGAAATCGGGAAAGAAACCCAAACCTAAATCACGAAAGTGAAAAAGATCGAGTCCGGCTGATGACTCATTAATAAATTAAGCGCTTTTTGGAAGGCAACCCGTGTGTTTTTAAATTGTTTGTTTTATGCCCAAATGGTTTTACCATAAGTGTGGGGGCGTTGCATTACTAACCCAAATATCTAAAAATATTTTGCATTTTGTGTGTTTGTTTTGTATATGATGATTACTGCAGGTTATGATACATAATCTAAAGATGTGGAATCATTCGATCTCAATATCTTATTTAGAGCTCGATTCTGATTCCAAGGCTCAGACAGTAACATTTCTCTTATTTTCATTTCCCTATTTTTATAATTCATCGTTCTTGAGGACAATGTCAAACTTAAGTGTGGGGGGAGGAAATAGAAAAATGAAACTGAATTTTTAAATTTTGAATATTTTTTAGCCTAGTTTTTTATTTTTTGCCCTTATGATCTAGTTGTTTTTGCATATATAGGATAATTTATATTAGAATAACTAGATCGATCCACTGATAAAACATGTAATTTTTTAAAAAATTGAGATTTGATAGATTGACATTGCAATCAATCGAATGCGATAACATTGCTAGCACAATTATAGCCCCATTTCACAAAACTTTATGAGGATTTAAGCCTATTCTTATAGCATATAGCTTTTATGCTTGATCTTTTGCTATGAGTATGCCGGTCATTTTATTTATTCAAGAACTTGTACTTGCAAATCATTACCAGACCGCATTGAGATCACATTCGTGTGATGAAAGTTTATTCGCATGATAAGAGGCAAAATTAGGATTCAACCAAATGGCCACCCATTTACAAATCATACTCTCATACCATTAGAACACCCCTTTGAGCCATTCTTTTTCTTTTGTTACACTAGAAAAAAAAAAAAAAAAAAAAAAAAAAAAAAAAAAAACACACTTTAAGCCTTAACTTTACCCATAGTCAAGTCTTGGTTGGTTACTAACTACTTGGAAAGATGGTGGTTATGAAATACTTGAAGTATTGAGAAAGTTGCGAACTCCATGATAATCTCATGGAAGATCTATTGTAATTGTGATCGATGGTCAAGACATGTGATTAAAAAAAATAGAATAAGTCATCAGAATTATTAGATGACCAGTATAGCCAATCAGCTATATTAGCATGATATCGATCGATAAAGTTTGGATTCTCAAGTTCATGTGAAAAAGGTTGATGTAGCTAGTAGCAATTAGTTGTAGACTTTGACTATTTGTGCAGTTTCTTTTACACCCATCATAAATATATCCCATGCATTATCCCTAACCTTGTTGGTTTTGTGAAGTTATTAATTGTATGAATATTCTAGTGACCATCCGGTTCTTGAGTGATCGAATGACGCGCTAGCGATCTAAGGTATATTAATTTAGTGATCATCCGTTGTTTGAGTAAATCAAGAATTCGCGATAGCGATCTAGGATGTTTTTTACAAGAGATATTTACACATAAATCGCATATTTCCCTTCAGCCTAAACCCGAATAAAAGTCCTCTTAGATGTTTACACTCGGTGCTTACGCCATGTTGGTGGAGTTTTGTTTCTTGTACAAGCATATGGTAATAACTGAGCAATGAGTGTGATTTACTTATATACTCCATCACTAAATAAATGAGTGTTGAGTGAATTATACTTCATTCCTTTTTTTTTCGTGAGATGTTTTATCATGTTGTCAAGCAAGAGAATCATTAAGGTATTGTCGGACATCTCGACTTTTTCATATATAAAAAATTAAAAGGATGAATCTATTCTTGTACTTGTACTTGATGGATTTGCATCTCATTTTTAGATCATTTTCTTTGTATCATGTGGATTCAATTTTAAAGACTAGATTTTCTTGAGGGCAAGCAAAGTGTAAGTGTGGGGGGATTTGATAATGCTTTCGTACATGTTTTAGTCGCATTATTTGCTTGTTTGTGCATTGTATTTGGTTGTGTTTGTGAACATATTGTGAAGAAAAGGTACAAAAATATATATTAAGGTTCAGGTACAATCAAGCCTAAGGAATAGCTAGAAAGATGGAGGAAAGATGTTCAATCAAGAGCTTTTGCACAATGGTTGATTTCATCCCATGATAAAGTCTTCGGGAAGTTCATTAAAGATAAATAACCAAGTTATAAACACTTATGAATTCAAGAAAAGATCAACTGTTGATGATGTGAATGAAAGTCACATGTGAAGTTTGTTATGAAATATGTTTTTCTTCTTCAACTTAAGGTTCGAGAGAGACAACAAAGGTTTAAGTTCAAACCAAAGGTTCAATGCAAATACTACAAATCTCAAGCTGAAACCTGAACCTTGGGTTTAGACTCAAACCTTGGGTTTATGCACTCCTATCTTCTTTAATGATCACTATTAATGATCCAACTCTTCAAGTGGGTTGTCATTATGCGTCATTTACTTCAAGTGCAGAATTTTTATGACACTTTGTGCCCAAGAAACTTGCTTGTTGGCCAAGTGTAGCTTTTCTATTAATAAAGAAGCCTAGCCAAGAGAGAAGAGCTAGCAATTCTATTATCTATTATCACCTACAAGTGAATAAAATACTCTCTCAAGGCTACAAAGAAGAAGAAACGCAGGAAAAAGTTTACTTACATTCATCATCAATCATTGTAATCATTCAAGGAATCGTTGTTGATCATCTCATAATTGTTCCTAACTTTTCTAATCATCATTACAACATTTGTAAGACTCTTTAATCATGTTTTCAAGTGATTTAATTTCTGTGATTATTTCTTTGTTTACCATGAGCGGCTAAGTGCCTTATGCACTTGCCTAGATGATGTTTGTTGCATGAATATTGATTTATTATGACACTATGGTTCTAATTTCATGAAAAGCCAATACTAAGATCGAAGTATTGTTTCAAAGTTTTCATAAACAAAAGAGTTATCAAGTTTGGTTGATTATTAATGATGTAATAGGTCGAAAGAGACATTGTTATTTAAACAATTGCAAAACCTTTGTCTATGAAGGGTTTACCTTATGTATTGACCATTTCATAAGTAACTTGGTTAAACATGGAAAACTTAAAAAGGATAGTTGTCGATTACTTGTGAAACGATAGCGAATCAGGTAATTGAATTGTGTTAGTCTTAATTTGATCATGGCTTAATATTATTTTTGTCATCCTAAAATCTTGAGGAGGATTGAAAGAGTTGAAAACAAGGGGATTAGTACACCAACTAATCAAATTAGAACACCCTCAATATAACAACCCACTACCTTCCCCACTAACTCCCTTTAGGTTAGCAATGCCTCACTAACTTAACTTAGGCCCTCACTAAGCATAATATAGGATTAGAAATGTCTATAGCTATTTCCCAAGTAAAATTTTTGCTTTACTATACTATTATTGCCTAACTAACCTCTAGACAAGCTCACGTATCCAACTATGCCAACCACCACTATATCCAGGTATGTCAAGTCAAGGTCACAAACACATTTTTACTAAGTAAACTATCTATACTACTTATAATGGAGGAAGGACTCTCTCTCTAAAAAATTCAGATGTACAAAAAATGATGCATGGTTTACAACACTTTAAAGCAAGCAATTTTCATAATTACAACAAATAAAGCATTGTGTACAACATTTAAACACGATGTACAACCCTCATTCTACATTAATAGCATTAAAAACAGCCTACACCCAATATTACAATCATTTAAACACAATGTACAACCCTCATTCTACATTAATAGCATTAAAAACACCCCTACACCCAATATTACAATCATTTAAATAAAATGTACAACACTCATTCTACATTAATAACATTAAAAACACCCCTACACCCAATATTACAATCATTTAAAAACGATCTACAACCCTCCATCTTAACCTAGACACGAACCTGTGACCAAGACTCGACTCAATAAAACTCGACTCGATACACAAGGCTCTGAGCTCAAGCTCACAGCATCCCTTGTTCTTGCGACTCAGTAACAACGACAACAAAAAAAAGAAAGAAAATGATACCAAACAATTATTTAGCTTCATATTTATTATTTTTAATCTTTATTTAATCAAAAACTGTTAAAAATTCATGTACTTATCCCCCACAGTCGCTAGAAAGACAAAAAAGGTGGTGGGTTTTCCTACATTCGATCGCCGGTATCAACAAAACAAGAGAGATATGGTTTTGGTGATGAACTCGAGCTATGGTGGTGTTAATCGTGGTGTTGGGAAGTGTTTTTTGGCGCGTGATGTACGTCAAAATGATGGGGAGGTTGTAAGGAGTGTGGTGGTGGCGGCGGCGAGTTTATGTGGCCGTTGGTGGTGTTTGTTTGGCTAGAAAAACAACTGGAGAAGAAGAAGAAATAGGGTGCGGCTGGTTTGAGAGAGAAATGGTGTCAAACCCTAAGTGAGGGTATAATGACGTTTATATAGGAAAATGTTTTGGACCTTGTGTGAACCCTATTGCACCCTTAGGGACTAAGATTGTAAATATATGCTAGGGTGGGAAGTGTAGTTTACCAAATCTTTTAGTATTTCGTTCTCGAGGCAAATTTAGGTGTCGGAATGACTTCCCGTGACATTTTTATTAATTCCATAAAAAAAAAATTATTTCAGGGTACCCGCCGCTGCAATGCGCGGGTACCCTGCTAGTCACTATAATACACAATACTCACTAGAAAACCCTAAATACACCTATGTGTTCCCGGTTAGCTTTAAAACCCTAATTGCTTATTTGAACTAACTTGAAAGTGTTCAAGGCTTAGGTATGAGTTGCATTAGTTACCTTAGGATATATTAGACCCCCTAGATCATAGTACAACTCTCTAGAACCTAGGTACAAGTACCTTAAGTACAAAACCCTAATTAGGTCATAACTTCCCGAAACTAGGTCTAAACTATCCCAAATCTTTACCATAAGTTGTAACCACTTAGTATAAGCCTCCTAGGACATTATATTAGTTACTAAACACCCTTAGGACCCTGAATTTGGCACTAAACCCTAGGCAAAACCTTAAACTCTCACTAGACAAAACTAGGTTAAACTTTGACCTAAACACCTAAACTAAGATACTTAAGCACCTAAAATCAACCAAGCAACCACCCTAGCACCTCCCTAATAGTAAGCACACACCCTAGCACCTCTAACCACCCAAGCAAGTACGTGGATCACCTACTTGTCACCACCTTCAGCCTCTCGGCCTCTCACCATCACAACCGGCCTACAAGTGCCCCTAGATACTATGTAGTTCATCCCAATAATCAATAGACTTTCCATAACCACCCCTAGCTCTGCTTACTCAACCCCCTCTTCGACACCTAGACCCTCGTTTTACCCTTTACCGCCTATACCGCGACTATAAATACCCCCTCTCTTCATTCTTCTTTACACCATTTCTTCTCTTTACCTCACATTAGTTCAGTAGTATTGAGTCCCTAGTAGTCCTTGAAGTTGAGTAACAAAGCCTTGGTAGTGTCGAGTTGTGGTTTTGGTCAAGAAAAACCCTAAAAACCCTAGCACCCTCGTTACACCTTGAACGACCTAGGTAAGCCTTAATTTTTGATCTAGTAGCTTTAGTATTGACCTAGGACACTTAGAACATGCCTTAGAAACCATAGGATAGCCTTGATCATTTTATTTTAGAAGTTTTCATTTCAAAACCCTAGATTTAGAGAATTATGTGTTTATATGATAAATTGCTATATTATGTGCTATAACCTAGTTTATGTGACTTAGTTAGACATATATTAACTAATCATAAGCTTAGAAACTTAAAAATCTCAATAGAATATAGTTTACCTAAAGTTAGGACTAGTTTTGCAAAACTTTACATGCATAGGGGTGTATATTGCAAATTTCTGAAACTATAAAGTATAAGGACTGTAATTGACATTACTTAGAAGTTATAAGTACAAGGACCCCTTTTGCAATGTTTTAAAACCTTAAGATATTAACAAAAATGAAATATAAACATAAAAGGACTAAATTTGCAAAAATTATAAAGTTAAGGGTAAAAAGGGTAATTATTGAAAGTTAGTATAGTTTAGGGACTATTTTTGTCATTTCTCTTAAATATATAAGAATAGGGACTAGTTATATAAAATATAGAAAGTTATATTCCTAAATGTTATAAGTTTATAAAGTTTAGGGTAGAAAATGTAAATATATAAAATTAAAAGGTTTAAATGGAATATTTTCATGTAAAATATAAAAACCTATTTTTGTGTTAGAAACATAACACAATACTAGGGAGCCTCATGTGAGGAGTACCATCTGGATATTTCATTTCGAAGAGTTTGCTGGGTTTACGAATTAAAGTGCTTTGGCTCATCAAACGATTATTGCATGTACTTCTGAATTATGATGGTCCGAACGGTGTTATGCTATAACTAAAACTTAATAACAACGTAGCTCAATAGTAGGGAGCTTCATTTGACGAGTATTAACTTCTAAATTATGATGGCCCGATAAAACAACCCACAAACACCCATTACTATCATTCCCATTACAAATACCTATAGTAGGTATTTCACAGGTAAATTTTTGCTTTTTATATATATTATTACTTGCATGACTCACTAGACCTGCTCACGTATCTACACAAGCCAAATAACTCAACACTCACATCCTATAAACCCCAGGTATGTCAAGCATAAACTTATAACAACACCATAATAAGTAATACAGCAATCTAAAACACTAATCATAACATAAAACCCTAATAAATCCTAAACCAAAACTTAAGTAGGATTATGTGCTTATCTGAACCTATATGCTTAGTTAAACTAGTAAGAATGCGTTCAAGGCTTAAGTAAGAGTATCTTTATGTATATTAGGATATATTAGGACTATTAGGTTATAGAAAAGAAAGCTTAGAACTTAGATATAAACCCCCTAAGCCCTAAACCATAACTAGGTCATAGATAACTAGAATCTAGGCCTAAACTTAACTAAAACTTAGTAAAACCTAAACATAAGAACCTTAAACACCTCAACCTAGCACCCTAACTCCTTAGTCATACCCAAGCACACACCCTAACACCTCTAAGCACACACACAAGTAGGTGCATCACCTACTTGGCTAATCCACCACTAATCCACCCTAAACCTTCCCTAATCCACCACTAAACCACCCCTAATCACCCCTAATCACCCTAAACCACCCTTAAACCCACCAAGCAGCTTACAAGCACCTCCAAGCACCCAAGCAAGGAGGTGCATCACCTCTTTGTAAGCTACTTATCACCATTTCTTCCTAAGCGCCTCCCACGGCCTTCCTCCACCACAACCGTCCTACGCCAGCCCCCTAGCTACTACTAACTGCTCCTCATCATCACCTAGGCTTACCACAACCTCCCCTAGCTTTGCTTGCTCAGCCCTCCACCTCCGTGACACCTAGGCACCCCGTTTTGCCCAAAACCGCCTCTCGCGACCTATAAATACCCCCTCCCTACTCATTTCTTCTCCACACCTTTCCCTCTAATCTCAACCTCATAATTCTGTTGTACTAAGCCCTTAGGAGCTGTTAGGAATGAGTAGCTAGGCCTTGGTTGAGCTGTGTAGTGGTTTGAAGTCATACGAGGTGTAGGAAACCCTAGAAAACCCTAAACCTAGTTCTAACCCACGTAACCCCCCCCCCCTAGCCAAGTAAGTCTTAATTTTAGTTAGTATAGCTTTAATATAGTCTTAGGATAGATTTTAGATGCCTTAGATAGCTTAGATAACATTGCATGAGCCTAGAACCATTCTACTTGCTAGTTTATGTTTTAAAACCCTAGATCAAGTCATATACTTGCATGCATGCTATACGTAGTTAAAATAGGTCATACACTAGTTAAATATAATTTTAATAACTTAAAACAAGTAAAACATAGGCTAGAAAACTTAAATACTAGATAAAATATAAGTTACATGCATATGAGGACTAGTTTTGCAATAGTTTACATGCATAAGGGTATATATCATAAATTCCTGAAATTATCAAGTCTAGGTACTATTTTTGACCTTTCCTAGAAGTTATAAGTAGTAAGGATTAATTTTGCATAATATTAAAACCTTAGGATAGATAATAACATAAATATAAACTAAAAGGACTAAAAACATAAATAGTATAAGTTAAAGGTCTAAAATGGTAAATATAGAAAACTTAGGAGTCTTAGGTTAATATAGAAGTCTAGGGACTAGTTGTGTCTAGAATAGATAGTTATTAGTATAAGTAGTATAAGTAATATAAAACTTAGGGTAGAAAACGTAAATATATAAACTATAAGGGTAAACAGTCAAAATATCATATAAGTATAAAACCTATATAAAGTTAGAAGCATAACACAATACTAGGGAGCTTCATGCGAGGAGTACTATGTGGATATTTCGTTTTTGACGAGTTTGTTGGGTTTACGAATTAAAGTGCCCTGACTCCTCGAACGATTATTGCATATACTTCTGAGATATGATGGCCCGAACGGTGATATGATTATAACTAAACCCTAATAACAACATAACTCAATAATAGTGAGCTTTGTGTGAGGAGTATTAACTTCTGAATTATGATGGCCCGAACAGTATTATGTTGATAACATAATACAATAGTAGGGAACTTCATGTGAGAAGTCATATACTTTTGAATTACAATGGCCTGAACAGTGTTATGTTATATCTAAAACATTAACAAACCTAAAAACAATAACTTAAGAAACATAAAACATGATAACTAAAAGCTTGACATACATACAAAACCAACAACAACAACACTAGGATACGTGAGTAAGGCGGTCTAGTTCCCGAGTCACAATTTGCATTACTTAGATTACTCTACACCCAGGTGAGTCTTCATAGCCTTACATCTTTTTAAACTTTCTCTCTAAATGCTTTTATAAACCCTGTAAAGGGGATACATGATAAATGCTTTACTTAAAACCGAATACAAGTCTTTTTCTTTGGTTATTTGCACGAGTAAACTAACTGCCACCACTACACAAACAAAATTCATGAATCTAATCGTTTGGAAGGTTTTATCCAATCGAACACGAATATAGTTGATAGATCTATTGGAGTTTGACAACTCCCGTTGGTATTAACACCTCACTAGGTGGTACCAATAAGTACTATATTTGAATCCACTCAAAGTATAACTTTGGCAAGTTATCATTCTATCCCCTCATGTTGGGTCTGCAGCCCACATGACCCAGATCGTTAAGGTGTGATTCATGAGCTTAGTGCAACCTACTAAACTCCTGATAATTGTGCATGCATCACAATTATCACAAAAACTTGCATTTTCCCTGATGGGTGTAACAACTGAACCCAGGAAACTTGTATTCACTAACCCCTAAACCTATGATTCTCACTCAACACCTAGTGTTGACTTTTTAAGCATGTATTCTAGGTTTATTACTTCTATGGACCTATAGCGGAAGGAGGTACTGAACTCGGAGGACTTCTCATGGTTATCATTCAAACACCACCAACCTAACTCCTAGATTTTTGGAACCTCAACAAAATAAAAGTATATCTTTTATAATTAAAACTTTGATAATTATGAATGATAACTAATTTTTTGAAACGTCTCTTTTCGAGTCATTTTCTATTACTGTATCTGTGATTCTATGAAGTAATACCCCAAACACTTTATCCGCTGCGATCAGTGAAAAATGGGGGTGTTACAGATTGGCATCAGAGCTTCAGTTGTAGATAACAAGGTCAAAACCTAAACCACAACAATTTTTCCTAAACCCGAGGAAGTCTTCAGTACCTCTGTCATCCTCCATAACCATATATGCTAAAGTAAGTATAATTATTGCTTGCTTAACTGCTAAATGATTTACAATATTTTCTTTATTATATAGTTATGTTTACTCCCCTCTACTCTACCCCTATCTCATCTAGTCCACATCTGGAGAATGATCTTTCCTCTCCGAATGTACTAGATTACTCCCCTAAACCCTATAACTTAGAAGACTCTAGGAATAGCCTAGATAACCCTAATTTAAAACACCTAAGAGATTTCTATGCTAAGACATTACCCCTACCTCCCCTAAACCCCATTATACATCCACTTTTTCCTACCCATAAAACAGAACCCCATGGTTTCTTTCTCCAGAGAGAACCATATATACCTAAACACCCTATCCCCACCCATACCCCTAGATTTGACTTTAGGCAACCCTATACTTTAAACCCTACACCTTACATAATAAACCCTCCCATTCCATCTTGGAAAGATGAAATTGGAGAAAAACCCTCTAGGTTGACTCTAGAAGCTGGGGAAAACCAATTAGAGGAGATTTTAAATAACTTAGATGAAATTTTTCTTGATCTCCTTGAGAAGATAGAAAAAAGTCATAATAATAATAATAAATTAGATAATCAACCTGACTATAGTAGTTTAAGAGAGAATTTACAAGAAAACCGTTTTAAAATAGCTAAAATACAGAAAAACCAAATGAAGCATCACAATAAAATAGCTTTTGCCTGCTTTAGCATTTGCACTTTAGAAAAGATAATAGATAATGATGAGGAAAACTTAGAAAACACTAACACATGGAATTAGGTAATTAGGAAACTTTAGAAAACATAGGTAAATAAATAACTCTATGAGACATGCCTTAGGATAGTTAGAGTCTTTAGGATAAGTAGAATAGGAAATAAATAAAATAAGTTAGGATTTAGAAACTACCTGGTACCCCTCAATTAAGATAGATTAGAATAACTAGACTTAGGATTACCCTTCACCTTAGAAAACCCTTAGGAAAAACCCTTAACCCTTACCCTTAACCTTTACCCTCAACCCTTACCCTTAACCTACCCTGATGTCTTAGGTAAATAAAATCTCTAAACTGTTTTAAATTTCTCTTACTCTAACCCTTTTCAACTCTTTTTCCCCTTTACCGATGGTGAGAATCCTCATTCTTCACCAAAGAGATCTAAATTCTTTCTCCTCTGATCTCTAAACCTTCACTTCTTTCCATGGCTTTCTTAAGCTATCTTCATTCTAGTTAGAGATCTACCCTAACTATTCCATATGCAAATATATGATCCTCATATATAAGCATATTCCTTTTCTTACTATGATGCCCGAGCTATTTTTCCCTAATCCCCTTTAGTAAACCCCAAAACCTTAGTTAGGATTTCCATACTTGAGGTTAGATAGACCATTAGGATTTAGATCATTAGGACTTAGACCACTAGGATTAGAACACCTTAGGATTAGAAAACCCTAGACAATTAGGATTAGAAACCAAAAACCCCTACCACAATAGACCTAGGATAAGACTTTAGGATTAGAATATAGATTAAGAAAAACCTAGGATTAGATAACCCTCACCCTAAGCCTTTAGAACCTTAGTTTAGGATAAACACACTTACCCCATAGGAATAAGTAGATTTAGGTCATAGATTACCCATACCTAGCCCTTAGGAAAACCATACTTATACACTTGAGGATTTTAGATTATACCTTAGGATTTGACAATTTTTAGAATACCTATTAGGAAATTTCACTTAGGAGACACTATGGATAGTGCCTTAGCTGGTTTCAAATCTATAGGAATAGTAATACTCATAATAATAGTAATAATGGTAATAATAGATAACTTAAAACAAAAGAGTAAACCTGAAACAACCCCTAAAAATAAGGATATACCTAGTCAACCCTTAGGAAAGAAAACACTTAAACCTAATCCCTCTTTAGAACCCTCTACCTCAATGGAACCAAACACCTCACCCTTAGAAATTAGGATTAGTTAGAAGAACCTTAGGGCGAAAACAAAACTCTGGGAAAGATATCTAGTACATCTAAAAACTCCGATAGGATATTCTCCTTCAGGTATCCTATACTCTTACTCTTCCGTTTAATCTCATCTTTTCATTTCTCTCCTTCTACCGTTTAAATCCTTTCCTCTCACTTCTTCCTACTCTTCCATTTAAAATCCCATTTTCCCACCTTTTTCCCCACTCCACAAATTAAAACCATACTTTTCCATTTTCCCCACTCCTATACTTTTCCCACAACCCACTACAAACTTATTTTTCCTTTTCCATTTCCCCTACTTTACCCATTCATCCTTTTTCCTTTTTCACTCCACTCCACTTCCATAAATCCTTCACTTCATTTCCTTTCATTTTTGAATTCTCCGTCATTTTACACTCTATTTTCTTTTCTCTATATTCTCTCCCTACCTCATCCTGCAATGCTCTATTAGTTAGATCTTGCATTTCTCGTCATAACGCAAGTTTCTATTAGTTAGAACTTGTAAGAATATCTACATCGAACTGTAATCCTCATTATGTTCGACTATGATATTAAATCTCGCTTTGCAAGAAATTGTAAAAATGAGATCTTCTACGTCCGCATTCTAGTCTTAACATGGAAATCTAGCATGTGACAAGTTGCTAAACCGGAGAACCTTAGAACTTTTCTCTATCATGACTAGAACTTGTCTCTATCATTACTAGAACTTGTCTCTATCGTGACTAGAACTTGTCTCTACTTGACTAGAATATTCCTCTACCGCTTCTAGAACTTGTCTTCTCTGATATGATCACTATTAGTTGAAACTTGTCTCTAAAAATTTCCTTAGCATATATCCTTAAATATGGTAAAACTCTCTTCATTTTCCACCGATACTACTTAATGATGATTTATAATGACTATCCTCTTAAAATGAACTAGGATGTTCCTACATTTTAATGAGAACGTTATAAGTCAAATAGGTTAAGAGTTTATACGCTCTTATTTTCAAATATTTGGAAGCCTTTATTTGCAAATGATGAGATATAAAAACCTAAGTATCTGGTATCTGTACAAGCAATTCTTACTTCGCTTGTGCAAAATCTTCTTCCTTCTCACATCATTTTCCTTGATAATCCTCTTCTTTCTCTACTTTCTCGACTATTTCTCTCCCCTACTCCTATAATCGTCAAAATCTTGGGACGAGATTTTCTCTAAGGGGGTAAGACTATGACAACCCACAAACACCCATTACTATCATTCCCATTACAAATACCTATAATAGGTATTTCGCAGGTAAATTTTTGCTTTTTATATACATTATTACTTGCATGACTCACTAGACCTGCTCACGTATCTACACAAGCCAAATAACTCAACACTCACATCCTATAAACCCCAGGTATGTCAAGCATAAACTCATAACAACACCATAATAAGTAATACACCAATCTAAAACACTAAACATAACATAAAACCCTAATAAACCCTAAACTAAAACTTAAGTAGGATTATGTGCTTATATGAACCTATATGCTTAGTTAAACTAGTAAGAATGTGTTCAAGGCTTAAGTAAGAGTATCTTTAGGTATATTAGGACTATTAGGTTATAGAATAGAAACCTTAGAACTTAGATATAAACCCCTTAAGCACTAAACCATAACTAGGTCATAGATAACCAGAATCTAGGTCTAAACTTAACTAAAACTTAGTAAAACCTAAACATAAGCACCTTAAACACTTCAACCTAGCACCCTAACACCTTAGTCATACCCAAGCACACACCCTAACACCTCTAACCACACACACAAGTAGGTGCATCACCTACTTGGCTAATCCACCACTAATCACCACTAATCCACCCTAAACCTTCCCTAATCCACCCCTAAACCACCCCTAATCACCCTAAACCACCCTTAAACCCACCAAGCAGCTTACAAGCACCTCCAAGCACCCAAGCAAGGAGGTGTATCACCTCCTTGTAAGCTACTTATCACCATTTCTCCCTAACCGCCTCCCACGGCCTTCCTCCACCACAACCGTCCTACGCCAGCCCCCTAGCTACTACTAGCTGCTCCTCATCATCACCTAGGCTTGCCACAATCTCCCCTAGCTTTGCTTGCTCAGCCCTCCCCCTCCGTGACGCCTAGGCACCCCGTTTTGCCCTAAACCGCCTCTCGTGACCTATAAATACCCCCTCCCCTCTCATTTCTTCTCCACACCTTTCCCCCTCCTCTCTACCTCATAATTCTATAGTACTAAGCCCTTAGGAGCTGTTAGGAATGAGTAGCTAGGCCTTTGTTGAGTTGTCTAGTGGTTTGAAGTCGTACGAGGTGTAGGAAACCCTAAACTTAGTTCTAACCCACGTAAACCCCCTAGCCATGTAAGTCTTACTTATAGTTAGTATAGCTTCAATATAGTCTTAGGATAGATTTTAGATACCTTAGATAACCTTGCATAAGCCTAGAACCATTCTACTTGCTAGATCGAGTCATATACTTGCATGCATGCAATAGGCAGTTAAAATAGGTCATACACTAGTTAAATATAACTTAAATAACTTAAAACAAGTAAAACATAGGCTAGAAAACTTAAATACTAGATAAAATATAAGTTACATGCATATTAGGACTAGTTTTGCAATAGTTTACATGCATAAGGGTATATATCATAAATTCCAGAAATTATAAAGTCTAGGGACTGTTTTTGACCTTTCCTAGAAGTTATAAGTAGTAAGGATTAGTTTTGCATAATATTAAAACCTTAGGATAGATAATAACATAAATATAAACTAAAAGGACTAAAAACATAAATAGTATAAGTTAAAGGTCTAAAATGGTAAATATAGAAAACTTAGGAGTCTTAGGTTAATATAGAAGTCTAGGGACTAGTTGTGTCTAGAATAGATAGTTATTAGTATAAGTAGTATAAGTAATATAAAACTTAGGGTAGAAAACGTAAATATATAAACTATAAGGGTAAAAACTGAAAATATCATATAAGTATAAAACCTATATAAAGTTAGAAGCATAACACAATACTAGGGAGCTTCATGCGAGGTGTACTATGTGGATATTTCGTTTTTGACGAGTTTGTTGGGTTTACGAATTAAAGTTGTTAGGATCATATTTTATTTATAAAAAGTGTCGGTCATTAATGTATTGTAATAGGTTGCTTTAGAATATCATTATGATGAAGTTTATGTTTAGTTTTCATGATTTTATAAAGTCTAAGGGCTAGTTATGTAATAAGGTCAAAGATATGTGAAGCCCTAGACTACTAGTATAAATACTCTTATAATACCTCATTTTGAGGTTGGTTCTATTAGTTATATCAAGGTCATTATTTCACACACTAGAGTTCCCACTCTCTCTCTCTCTCTCTCTACTTACTTTCTCTCTATAGAATTAAGCTTCATTCTTTAGTGATTAAGGTTGTTCTACGGTCCTACAAATGTGCCCTGACTCCTCGAACGATTATTGCATATACTTTTGAGATATGATGGCCCGAATGGTGATATGATTATAACTAAACCCTAATAGCAACATAACTCAAAAATAGGGAGCTTTGTGTGAGGAGTATTAACTTCTGAATTATGATGGCCCGAATGGTATTATGTTGATAACATAATACAATAGTAGGGAACTTCATGTGAGGAGTCATATACTTCTGAATTACAATGGCCTGAACGGTGTTATGTTATATCTAAAACATTAACAAACCTAAAACCAATAACTTAAGAAACATAAAACATGATAACTAAAAGCTTGACATACATAAAAAAAACAACAACAACAACACTAGGATACGTGAGTAAGGCGGTCTAGTTCCTGAGTCACTATTTGCATTACTTAGATTACTCTACACCCAGGTGAGTCCTCATAGCCTTACATCTTTTTAAACTTTCTCTCTAAATGCTTTTATAAACCCTGTAAGGGGGATACATGCTAAATGCTTTACTTAAAACCGAATACAAGTCTTTTTATTTGGGTGTTTGCACGAGTAAACTAACTGCCACCACTACACAAACAAAATTCATGAATCTAATCGTTTGGAAGGTTTTATCCAATCGAACGCGAATATAGTTGATAGATCTATTGGAGTTTGACAACTCCCGTTGGTATAAACACCCCACTAGGTGGTACCAATAAGTACTATATTTGAATCCACTCAAAGTATAACTTTGGCAAGTTATCCTTCTATCCCCTCATATTGGGTCTGCAGCCCACATGACCCGGATCGTTAAGGTGTGATTCATGAGCTTAGTGAAACCTACTAAACTCCTGATAATTGTGCATGCATCACAATTATCACAAAAACTTGCATTTTCCCAGATGGGTGTAACAACTAAAGCCAGGGAACTTGTTTGCACTAACCCCTAAACCTATGATTCTTGTAACAATTCACATTTTCAGGTTAACTTCTATTTCCGAAAATTTCACTATTCATTTTTCCCGAAATTTGATTTTTGTTTCTTGGCCTCGAGTGATAAATTATTTCCATGGCAAATTAAAAGTTTGACACTCATCAGATCATTTTCGCGAAAGTTATTAAAGAATTACACGTTTTAGGGTAAAACGTCATTTAAAAATTCTACGCACAACGAAACTCGACCGCGTTAAGTGACCCCGCATCAGAAAAATGTTTAGTACTCTCATGATTAATTAGAGAATTAATCATGACTAAGAAAAATATGACCAAATAAACCTCGGCCGTGAGAAACAGGAATTCTCGTCTTTAAGCAGTTTTACTTAGCCGTAACCTTAGCCTATACCTGCACCGTGTTTCTAAGACAATTTGAGTTTTCACATTTTTGGAATAAGTCAACATATTTTTCCCTCCTCCTTTGACCAAAAATCATTCCTTGATTTTATAAATCATTCCTTGATTTTTAGGCTTACGGTTTTAAGTTTAAAGACATTAAATACCAACCGACACTAGACTGAGCCCAGCCTAGACATTATAAGTCATTTTAAGTCATTATTATCCTATTAGAAAAGTTACATTTTACTTTTCTCAATTTTACGCAACTTTCGTAAGTTTTACGTATTACGCGTTTTAGACCCGTGTTTCCAGTTTTAGCAGGGTTTGAGCACCCCAATAGAACCTACCACTCATTTTATATTTTATTATGGAGTATATTGATAAGTTCTAGCATATTTATAAGTTTCATATTTTTAGGATACCCGGTTTTACGTTTCGTGACTTAACAACTTACGGTTAGCATTTTACGGGTCCAAAACTAGCTCCATAAGTAGGATAATACCAAAACCCACCAAGTCATCCCTCCTTATCCAAGGTGAACCGCCTCTAGGGGGGGGGGGAAATCAGCCCATGTGGCTTAATCTCATGACTCTAGCCCTAGGATTAGAACAAGTGTTAAACTTTGGCTCCAAGTTAAACTTGGTCACCAAGTTTAGGAAACTTACTAGTTACTTTCCTAACCTCCTCAAACTCACTATAAAAGCCTCTCCTCCCCTCCTTTGAACGCCACACACATAAATCCCTAGCACCATGATCCTTTGGTCTTCAAACTACAAGTTACACTACAAAGTTCAAGGTCTTAGTGTTCTCTACCTAGTTCTTAAGTTTGTTTGGTGATTCCATGGTTGAATTAGGAGCTACACAAGGTGATTAGGTGCTGAAGTTAATTGGTTTTCAAAAGGGTTAGATCAATGGTTAGCAAGTGTTGTGGTGATGGTTGAAAGCTTAGGTTTAGTGTCCTAGTTCCATACTTGATTCCCTTTCTTAAGTGAAAGCCAAAAGTTGTACGCAAACCCTATTACACTTTCTTGCTCAATATCATTTTCATGCTTATTATGTTTCTTTCATGCTATATATGGTCGTTGTATTATGTTCATGATGTATAAAAACTAGTAAAACAAGTTATGGTATATATATGTTAACTTTTGATATTTAAACAACTAAACTAGTAACTTTCTTGGAGAACCACGACCAAAATAGTACAACTATGATATTGGACACTTACTTATTGTTAAAGAGGACTTAACAAGGAAAACATAGCAATTTGAATCACCCAAAACGAGTACCCGAGTCAAAAGTTATGACCATTTGAAATTTACCAAAACTTTACGGCAAAACTGCCAAAAGTTTCTGTGACAGAACATAAAACACGCAAAAAGAGGCCCTTCTGCTCCGTTTCATGAAAAAGTTAAAGCACGAAAGTTGTCCGGAATCACGTTTTCTTCAAAAACTCAGGAGCACGTCTCCAGAAAACCAATAACGAATGAGATTTTCTTCAGTTTCTTAACAGCTATTTTATATATATTCAAGTAACTATATAATGATTATAATTAGATGAGACCAAGAGGTCTAATGACCTAAAGCCAAGACCACAACCATGGCTAAAGCCAAGGTTGAGTCTCAAGACCATGGTAACAATGACCAAGGTCACGGCAAAGCCACGGCTAAAGACCATATAACTTTTAAAGATCAAAACTTATATATATTTTATCAAATACTACAATAGTAGGGAGCTTCATGTGAGGAGTTCATTAAGTAAGCCGTCGAGACGAGTTGTGGATTTACGAATTAAAGTGTCCTGGTGTCACACCCCCAATTTACCTGACTTGCAGCGGAATGGAATACCTGGGGGTGTCTGTCATAGCACCACAGTTACAGTTACATTGAACGACCTAAAGTGTCGTTTGGAAAATACTGCATTTGATCATTGAAATAATTCAGAGTTTACAAAATGAGGTCCCCAAAATGTGTTGCAAGTTTAAGAAAACAAGTCATACTAGATCAAACGTTTACATAAGTGCATGAAATAATGATGAGACGCGTCGACTCCGCGACTCCATGAAGGTCCAAATGCAAGTCACATGAGCTACCTTAATAACCTGAAATACATTGCTAAAACGTCAACACGAATGTTGGTGAATTCCATAGGTTTGTAAAATGTAATGATGTACGGCCACCACAAGTAAAAGTGCAAGATAAAAATCTCATGAAAATTGTACAATAGCCTTAAGCTCATGACACCGAAGCTATGACTGATGAAACTCTATGCCCCTCCCGAATGTTCTGCCGAAACATTCAAATGTAAAAGACATGACATGCATCCGCTTACTGCTGGTAATCACTACCACGGATGGAGGCGTCACCCTCGATAGATCTATCCACTCACTCTCGCTTAACGGTAAATTAACGGTTCATGATGTTACAGGGGACTTATCACATGGCAAGGTAACTTAAGCTATGTACATGTTTGAATACTTGGGCTCGTACTGAAATGATTGATGCAATGTATTCCCCCCGTGGGATTTGAAAACAATCAAAAATGTTGAATTGAAAACGGGGCTATGAAAACTCACCTTAACTGATGAAACTGTGATGAAATGAAATGAACACCAATGAACAATTAGCTGTCGCAACCCAATATGATGGTACCATGAACATGTAATGAGCTGAAAAACAAGGCGCGCACACTAGCCGCAACCTAATATGAATGATGAACGATCTACTTTAGATCATGAAATGATGTTATGAATGTCCATGCACATGTTTCCTATACCACTCTACTCTTTGAAAAACACTTGTTGTTATCAAAAGTATATATTCCAAGACTTAGGAAAATATGGCTATTAGAAAAATAAACTAGTTGTAATATATATACTTATATATATATCGTATGTACCAATGTTTGTGTTGAAATCCTCGGTTTGAAATCCTTGAAATAACGCCTTGTACTAATGAAAATATACTTGTAATCACTAATACATCATTAGTTATGAAATTGGGTACTTGGTTAATATTTCTAGAAAATCTAGAATTTAGTACGTAGAAGTATTATTACTTCTATTAGTGACAAAATGGTCTCGCAAAACTAGTCGTGAAATAGTGAATATTAGGAGTTAGGAAAGAAGCTCAGTAGTTTTGAGAAGATTTTCACCATATCTAAAAAGTCACAGAAGTGAAGTTTGTCCATACAGGTCTCGATCATAAAGATAATTAGCCATCAAGTGTGGTGTTTGGGCTGTTTTGGCAGATTCTGGGCAGTTTTCGGGAAAGTTTGGAAGTCCATAAGTTGTTCGTTATAAATCCTTTTGACAAATGGCTGGATGTTTTAAAAACTAGGCTGGGTGAACTAACTTTTTGTCAATGATGTAAATTTTCCAGAAATGAGTTTATCAATGAGTAAATTGGCTCTCAACATGATGTCTTACAAAAACTGTTTTTCTATACTTAGAAATATTTTGCTAAAAAGCTGATGGAAATAAATAGAGTTTCGCCGATTTTGAAACGTGTATATCTTGGTCGTTATAAGTCCGTTTTACTTGTTCTTTATATCCACGGTTACGTCTTAGTATGTAGTATTATATTTTGGAAAGCTCGGCTCCTCCGGGTTACATCTAAAGTCTCTTTTTGTCCAATGAAAAACGCCCAACAGCATGTATAATTTTCAGAAAATAGTTTTCGTCGTTAATCTTGCAAAAATCATATCTCCTTCGTTATAAACTCGTTTTAATCCGTTCTTTCGCCTACGGATTCGTTTTTGAAAGTATTTTCTAAAAATTTTGCCAAAGTTTACTTTGTATTTACTGATTTTCCTGGATTTACAAAAATGGGACAGCATGTATATATACTTGTTAGAAATCCATTTTTCATGTCCAAAACTAGTTTCTACTTCAACCAAATCTCTTGTAATCACCACATAGCTAATCTAATCCTACCATACACCTTCTTAGGGTGCCATGGACTCCTAACCAAGTTATTATAGCAAGAGGATTCATAACTAAAAAGTTAGGGTTTGTATGTTTCATTTTAGACAAAATAAAGGGTGGTATAGCTAGTTGTACATGGTTTTTAGCATGGAAATCATGTAATACATGTAAAAATAAGATGATCCATGAAAAAATAAAGTTGAATACTTACTTGATAAAATGATATGATTATATGATGATTATGCTTGATGTTCTTGTGTTTTTGTTGCTTGATTCTTGATTAGGCAAGTAAAAGGAACAAGTTTAGTGTTTTAACTTATGAAAAATGATCACTTGATCTTGGTGTATATTTTGGGTCGTGGGTTGAAGAGGGAATGGAAGAGATGAGCAAGTTTTTGATCTTAGCTAAAAAGTGATAATATGATTCTTGTAATTTGGTAAAGTAATGTTTTTAGGAGTTTATTAGTTAAATAAAGGTAATCAATGCACAAGGTTAAAAGGGGTGTCTCATGGCCGGTTTTTCAAGGGTGAAGGGGGGGGGGGGGGGGGGGGGGGGTAGGGTGCTTGTGATTTAATTAGAAAACCTTGTATGAATTTGTGCTAGTTTGTGTTTTTAGTTACAATCGGGGTACCGGTTTTATTAGAAATAAATGTTCACGAAGTTAACCGGGACAAAATAATGTCATAATAATGATAAAAATATGTTGAAAATATGTTGGGTACAATTACTGAGTGTTCGGGTGATTATTGTTTAGTTTTCACGAAAACCGTCGTAATATTCATACGCGTACGTTATAAATAAAATAAATTTCCAAAATACTGGGTAACTGAATGTTATAACTTTTATGATGTTAAAATGGATATAAAAATATGTCGGGACCATTGTGGGAATATTTAGATATATTCGTCGTGTATAAACCGTGTGTTAACGTTTATTTATAAATCATAATACGTAAAACGTTAAATATACTGAATATAGTAATTTGAAAATCCTAAGAGTGGTATAACATGTAAATGACCTACTGGTGATATGCAGACTATTCCCAGTCCGTATGAAGTGTTATTACTGATAATGCATGAATTCGCACCTGAACCAATACGATTACGCGAATTTGAATACCCGTAAACTAAATTTACGATGAAATGTGTAATGCACGTGAATGATGAAATCTTTTCCCGCAATGAATAGTGTTCCGTGAATAGTAAAATTTCTGAATGCTTCTCGGAATGTCAAACTGACACCAAAAATGATGAATAGTAAACTGATGAATAGTGTTTGATGAATATGTAGCCTCTCGAAATTTTCCCAACGGTTAGTGAATACTTACAAGTTGTTACGTTATTTAAATACCCACTTTTACGTATGACAAAATTTTTTTTTATAAGACTTGATATATAATTCACAACAGTATATTGTGAATTATCTTTTGCTTAGAAACATTGCTTGCACACAAACCTAGATAGTCTAAATTATCGCGTATATATTTATATTAAAAACATTTATAATTTATAATATACGTTTCGTTAATCTATACCGTACAATATTTATATATTCCGGAACCTACAAAAATTCCCGAGATTGCTCACTATCGTCACTTGAACTTATCCCGACTCCCTAAAATTTCTATGTGGACCCCACATCTTAAATGGGCCCCACTTCCTAGTATTTATACCAACCGGACCCTTTCATTTTTTTTTTCTCTTCTTTCTGCTGGACCGAAACCAAAGCCAAAGCCCAAAAGGCTCATAAGCCCAAACGCACCCTTTTAGTTATTTTTTTTTTCTTTGCAAACACACCTCGACACCCCCAAATGCACCCTAATATCTAACGATTCCTACACATAACGAACCTATATTTTTGCACATTATGGATTATCTACTGCCCAAGAATCATACGAGACCAAAGTTTTACTCACATGCTTTCGTTACTACCACTTAAAACAATCAAAGCTAAGACATAAACCCTCCAAGGAGATAAGGCCAAATCGTGGCATGATGACTCTTCCACACCTCCCCTTCTCCCCTATCACGAGAATATGAACAGAGATTGTGTCAGGAATGTATCACAAGGATACTTGGCCTTTACGAACGTCATTGGACAAATAATAAGGCAATACTATTTGCTTAACATGAAACCAAATCGTTCATATGATCTCACGTACCTTAAAACGCAATATATATAACAAGCACATGCACTCACAACTTGAAGCACACTTGTACGTACCAAAACTCACACAAACAAGAAACACAAAAGCTACATTGGAACCCTACGGAGTGCACAAGGGAACCATCGAAGGCTTGAAGTGAACCATCGAAGGCTTGAAGTGAACCATCGAAGACTTGAAGTGAACCATCGAAGACTTGAAGTGAACCATCGAAGGCTTGAAGTGAACCATCGAAGGCTTGAAGTGAACCACGAGGCATTGAACCACATACACGAACCATTCTCACCATTTTACTCCACCTTTGAGGTGAGGTGAGACTTCCAAAATCTCTATTTCTTATATATATATGTACACGTATCATTCATTTTTCACAAACACTTCGTCTAAGTAAAACAAGAAATTAAAACGTAACACAAGTGTAATATTTGTTATTCTACACGTTTACTAAGTCACAAACGAGCATACATAACTATTTCAAGTGTATATCAAGGTTTAAATACTAAAAACCATACGATCTTAAGGCGTATAAGACATGCACGTTACTCACTAAAAGACTTAGAATTATTTTGAACTTCTATAATTTTGCGTATCGAGTTTTAACCCTACACTTTGGCCTCGTCATTTTAAAAATCGACACATGACCACCTATTATTTTCATGTGAGCTAATTGCCTACTTGAAATAGAAACAAGAATGATAAATATTACGACCTAATAACTTCATTTAAACACCTAACGAGACTCAAAGTAAACCGCTATAGAAACTGTTTTCAGAATCTTTTAAACCTTACGTGGGCTTATAAGCCCAAAAAGCTCTTTTTAGCTTATTGTAATAAGTTATGAGAATAAGCTGTTTTGAAATGATGTTATAACTTAAAATTATGGATTTCGACTAACCTAGTGTTCCCCCTAACCTCGTGGATCGTTAAACCTTAACAGGCCCTTATTTTTGCTCGTTAAGCCCAATAAAAGAAATAAGCTAATAAAAAGCTAATAAGCTGTGAAAATAAGCTTTTCTAAATATTTTGAGCTTAATGAAATAATAAAATTTTTAAGTTTTGAATTTGGTAAAGTTTGGACCATTTTTGCAAATATACGAGAGATAAGGACTAAATTCGCCAAATGGGTAAACTTTAGTGAAAAGTATAAAAACTATTTTATAAGGGGTATAAACTGTAAATATTGAAACTAAAGGATAATAAATGTATATATTTGATATTTGGACTAAAAATGTAAATATATATAACCTTTGGACTAACGGCGTAAATATTTTCCGTTAAGGGTAAAAAGTGTAAGATTAATAAAACCTTAAGGATCGAATTGAAACACTTAATTTTGATAAATAAATCTATATTTATTATATAAATTTGATTATATATTAAAAACGATAAATAATAAAACGTAACTTATTATATATATATAATACAAATAAAACTTATATGACGATAATCAAATTTAAACGATATAAATACGTTAATTATTTCTTATAAAACGATACGTTTATTTCTGTTATAAAAACTAACTTTATATCAATCATCGATATTTTTACTTACGAGATATAATTATATATAACGTTGTTTTAAAACTTTAGGCACTTAAACAAACACGAGATTTATTCGTAACTAAATAACAAGTATTCGCGATAAAACCAGATTTAGACTATTAACTGAAACTTGCATTATCTTTTAGGTTGTGTTGTGTGAAGCCGTTTCCTTGCTTTATTAAGACTACGATACCACTGTACTACGAAGGTGATTTCATAGCCTACTCTTTAACTATTTTCCCGTGGGGAGATACATGCTTAAAACTCGATCACAAGTCTTTTATACCGGGTATTGAAATACCGTCAGGCCAATGTTATTTGCTTAAGTTACTATTGTCAGAAGTCCCTCTATCATGAACCTTAATCACCTGAAGGGTGAACGTAAATAATTGTGGATAGTACTATTAGTGATTAACAATCCTCGTTTGGTTGTTGGAGAAAACACCAGGCGCACTTTATTGTTCTTATAAATAGGTTATTGACAAATACCTATCTTTGGGGGCCTATTACTTACCATCATAATTCATATTTATGATTGGCTGTTAATCGTTGAGTATCATGAGCTTAAGACAATAACAGGAACATTAATCTTCTTAACATATTGATTGTATGTGATTACAATACAATCGTAACTTGTGATTAAACTCTTAAACTCAAACCTATGAATATCACTCAACTTTATGTTGACTTTAGCATGTTTATCTCAGGTAACTAAACAAGATGGATCTGGATGGCACGGAGTGGGCAGAAGCATGACAAGAACCATAATAAACTACTTATTTTCCTTCAGAATAAAACACGTTCTTGACTTAATAATGTTATGTATCCCAGATATTTGGTATTTTAAAATAAATTTAACTTTAATACTTCACTTTGTGTTGTCTACTATGATTGTGACAAAGATCCTCGAAGTAATACCCCGAAAGTCTCCCGCTGACATGTTAAGTCTTCCGCTGTTAAAAACGACTTTTAGGGGTGTTACAGATTGGTATTCAGAGCCACGGTTATAGAGAACCAGATGTTTTTAAACATTGGACTATAACTACACTTTAACTGGACCATTTTTACAAAATACCACTTCATGCCCTCCGTGCCTACATTCCAACATCTGGTAGAAAAGTTACTTCTCATTATTTCTTACTTATATAACTTGATGTATGCTTACATGCTATGATTTTGCTAATAACTATGTTTACTAATCGGGATTATTACAGTACCATGTCTTCCAAACCCAACTTCATTGTGTTGTTATCGGATTCGGAAACTGAGAGCTCTACACCTATTGAACCAACTCTTGCTCCAATGACTGTGTCACCTACAACAGATAAGAATAAGGAAAGTCAGCAATCCTCTACTTCACCTCAAGCATCATCTGGTCCAATCAGACGCAGTAAGCAAACTTCTCCATTCCAGCCTTATGAACCAGCCACTGCTGGAAAAGCTCTTTCATATGCTGAAGAAAAAGACATCTGGGATGATACTAAATGGAAAAAGGAAGTTGCTCCAACTGCAGAACCAGTAATACTACCTAGTATATTTTATCAGCAGACTACTACTGTACCAGTAACAATCAACAGTCCACCACCTGTGAAAACTTCCAGTGCTCCTCTACCTTATCAACCAAGGAATTACCAAATTCGTCCTACCTCCTCAGATCCTTACTATTATGCAAGAACCAACCATAAGGCTCGTAAGCGGGTCAATGCTCGCAAATGGTCATTTCTACTACCAATCCTTAAGTATTGGAGATCTCAAGAAGGTACTCCCACCAACAGAGAACTTGGTGAAAGATCATCATTTGCTGCATCCAAGGTCCTTCCAGTCACTGGAGAACCCATTCACCATACCATACCACTCTTGGCAGCTAGGTTAGTAAGACATGAAGACAGGTTAGACGCCATAGCCACCTTGGTGAACAACATCCCTAATGAACTAATAGAAGTCATGTCAGCTGAGATAGAACAACTTGTGATGGGACACCTAGAGACGGGAACCATGATTGAACAACTAAGTACCCAGTTCGGTGAAGCTATGGAATTCATCGGATTACTTTGCTCTGCTAACACCATAAACAAAGACATCATGTGTGACATCGATCAAGCCCTCGACACCACAAGAGCCCAAGTCATGTCTCTGCGACGTGCACAACAAGAAACACAAGCTAGGGAGAGAAACCAAGACCAAATCATAGAAACCATGGCCGCCAAAATTCAGGAACTAGAACGTCGTCTTGATGATAACCAAGGAAAACCCTAGAATGCCATAGATTGTCGACGTAGCCTCACCTACATCACAGTAATAACTTGTATTTGAATGTCCTAGAAGATATGTCAACAAGAATAAATAAGTGATGTAAACTCAAAACGACAATCTAATCAATGATGTTATGTTTGCTTTATTTTCATAAGTGTTATGATATCGTATATTGCATCGTGATATATGTGACACTATTATAACTTTGAACCTATTGATGTTACTAAATAGTCTAACACAAGATGGTTATTATGAAAATTCTGAAAATATATTCTCATTTTTAGGAATATGGCACCTAAGAGAACCGTGACCACTACCTCAGCAGCAACCATGACCCCGGAAGAGATCCAACAAGCAATCACCAATGGAATCAATGCAGCCTTAGCCGAACAAGCAAATGCTAACGCACAACCGGCAAGAAATGTTGCTCCCGCACCTCGCCAATGTACCTATAAAGACTTTATGGCTTCTGTCACAACTCACCATTTCAGGTCATTTCAGGTCATTTCCCGAACTTTGGAAAAACACTATTCATCAAACACTATTCATCAGTTTACTATTCATCGTTTTCGAGGTCAATTTGATATTCTGAGAAACTTTTGGGAAATTTACTATTCACGAAACACTATTCATTGCGGGAAAAGATTTCATCATTCACGTGCATTACACATTTCATCGTAAATTTAGTTTACGGGTATTCAAATTCGCGTAACCATATTGGTTCAGGTGCGAATTCATGCATTATCAGTAATAACATTTCATACGGACTGGGGATAGTCTGCATATCATCAGTAGGTCATTTACATGTTATACCACTCTTAGGATTTTCAAATTACTATATTCAGTATATATAACGTTTTACGTATAAGTAATTATAGTAAACGTTAACACACGGTTTATACACGACGAATATATCTAAATATTCCCACAATGGTCCCGACATATTTTTATATCCATTTTAACATCATAAAAGTTATAACATTCAGTTACCCAGTATTTTGGAAATTTATTTTATTTATAACGTACGCGTATAAATATAACGACGGTTTTCGTGAAAACTAAACATTAATCACCCGATCACTCAGTAAATGTACCCAACATATTTTTAATATGTTTTCAACATTATAATGACTTTTATTTCATCCCGGTATACTTCGTGAACATTTATTTCTAATAAAACCGATACCCGATTTTAACGAATAACACGTAATAACACTTAACGCTACACTATATTTTCTAAGTGATCAAAACCGTTTTGGCTACTCCTTTTCACACTAAAAACCGGCCCATGAGACACCCTTTAACCATGTGCATTGATTTTCATTACTTAACTAATAAACCTATTAAACCATACTTTACTAAATTTCAAGAATCATAATTCACTTTATTAGATAAGCTAATTTTTCATCTCATCTCTTCCATTTCACTAGCAAACCCACGACCAAAAACTAAACACATGATCCATCCATGGTTTTTCATAAAGTAAAACACAAAAGTTGTTCATTTTACAAGTCTAATCAAGAATCAAGCAACAAAAACACAAGAACATCAAGCATAATCATCCAATAATCATCTCTTTTGGTCAAGTAAGTTTTCATCTTTATTTTTTCATGGATCATCCTATTTTTACATGTATTACATAAGAATCATGCTAAAAACCATGTACAAGTAGCTATACCACACTTTATTTTGGCTAAAAACAAACATACAAACCCTAACTTATTTGTTATGAATCCCCTAGCTCTAATAACTTGGTTAGGAGTCCATGGCACCCTAAGAAGGTGTATGGTAAGATTAGATTAGTCATGTGGTGATTACAAGAGGTTTGGTGATGGTAGAAATTAGTTTTTAACCTTGGAAACTTGATTTGGAACCTATTTTAGACATGCTGTCCCATTTTGTAAAAATCTGGAAAATCAGTAAACACCAAGGAAACTTTGGCAAAATTTTTAGAAAATACTTTCAAAAACGAATCCGTAGGCGAAAGAACGGATTAAAAAGAGTCTATAACGAAGGAGTTATGATTTTTGCAAGATTGTTGACGAAAAGTATTTTCTGGAAAAATAGTTGCTGTTGGACGTTTTTCGTCGGTCAAAAAGAGGCTTTAGACGTAACCCGGAGGAGCCGAGCTTTCCAAAATATATTACTACATACTAAGACGAAACCGTGGATATAAAGAACAAGTAAAACGGACAAGTAACGACAAAGATATACTCGTTTGAATATCGGCTAAAACCTTTTATTAATTGACAGCTTTTAATATATTTGGCGCAAAAACTACGAAGTGCATTTTCAAGCTAAACATAATATCAAGTACCGAGCTTTATAACTAACGTAGTATTAGTTATTACGAGTATGTTTTCATCATTTCAAGGATTACAACCCGAGTATTTCAACGCTAACATGGAAACTTACGTTATATATATATCTAAGTATATATATTATAACTAGCCATTTATATTTTCTAATAGCAATATTTTCCTAAGTCTTGGGATATATACTTTTGGTAACAACAAGTGTTTTTCAAAGAGTAGAGTGGTATAGTAAACATGTGCATGGACATTCATAACATCATTTCATGATCTAAAGTAGATCGTACATCATTCATTTTAGGTTGCGGCTAGTATGCGCGCCTTGTTTTCAGCTCAGTACATGTTCATGGTACCATCATATTGGGTTACGACAGCAAATTGTTCATTGGTGTTCATTTCATTTCATCACGGTTTCATCAGTTAAGGTGAGTTTTCATAGCCCCATTTTCAATTCAACATTTTTGATTGTTTTCAAATTCCACGGGGGGAATACATTGCATCAATTATTTCAGTACGAGCCCAAGTATTCAAACATGTACATAGCTTAAGTTACCTTGCCAAGTGCTAAGTCCCCTGTAACATCATGAACCGTTAATTTCAAGTACTAAGCGAGAGTGAGTGGATAGATCTATCGAGGGTGACGCCTCCATCCGTGGTAGTGGATACCAACAGTAAGCGGATGCATGTCATGTCTTTTACATTTGAATGTTTCGGCAGAACATTCGGGAGGGGCATAGAATTTCATCAGTCATAGCTTCGGTGTCATGAGCTTAAGGCTATTGTACAATTTTCACGAGATTTTTATCTTGCATTTTTACTTGTGGTGGCCGTACATCAGTACATTTTACAAACCTATGGAATTCACCAACATTCGTGTTGACGTTTTAGCAATGTATTTCAGGTTATTAAGGTAGCTCATGAGACATGCATTTGGACCTTCATGGAGTCGCGGAGTCGACGCGTCTCATCATTATTTCATGCACTTATGTAAACATTTGATCTAGTATGGCTTGTTTTTCATAAACATGTAACACATTTTGGGGACCTCATTTTATAAACTCTGAATTATTTCAATGATCAAATGCAGTATTTTCCAAACGACACTTTAGGTCGTTCAATGTAACTGTAACTGTGGTGCTATGACAGACACCCCCAGGTATTCCATTCCGCTGCAAGTCAGGTAAATTGGGGGTGTGACAGATTGGCATCAGAGCTAAGGTTATAGCGAACTAGGATGTATCTTGGACCCTAGACTATAACCGCATCATCATAGCATCTCATCATTTCATCATAAGTGCATAATCATGATACATGTTGTTTTATACATTCCCTGTGCGAGTTATTTATACTCATATCCGTATATGTATATCATTTTATTGACCTGGTTCACAAGTGACATGTCTTCAGATACTCACCCTGACATCCTTTTATCGGATTCCAACATTGAAGATGCCTTGTCATCTTCCACTACCATTATACCATCAGTTGCACTTACACCACCATTAGTACTATTGATTTGCCATAGGAACAGAGTTTTCCTATCATTCAGCCCGTACATAGAATGCCTTTTGGTAGTGTATTCAGAATTAATCTTAATGGACTTATTAGGATGCTTATTGCAAGGAAGATAGTGTGTTTTCTTTCCATCACTAGTAGGGCACTTACTACTCAGGTACTATCACCACCATCAGTTACTTATTACACTATTGGTCTTCCCACAGTGTGTACTTTAGTTTTACCTTTTGGATGTCGCGAGGTAGCACGAAAGAGGGTAGTATTCCATTCACTAGTACCATCATTGTCATTTCCTTTTCCATTCCCACTTGCCATGAACTAGATGACATCTAGTAGACTATTACCATTCGACAAGATTCACCCACGTATCCAATACACCATTCAAGCTATTTTACTATCATATGGGGAAACCGTTTTACAGAAAAATTTTCTGAAGTAAGCTATTTTATTACCATCCTATACATTGATTTTTCTGTCATTACACCAAGTATTTACTATTGTTACGCGAAGCAATTTTCATGTTACTTGAAAGAAAACATCAGGATACCATTTTAATAACAATGCGTTGAACACCATCTAAAACTTTTGAGAAAAGTTATGATATTTTGACAAAATCCAACATCGCATCATTAGTCCTCAATTATACATAGCCTGATCACCTATGTAAAATTCAGGAAGGATTATGCCATGAAGGAAATAATTACCTTTTCAAAGGATTGTTGATAACAATCTTCATCCAAAAGTTTTGTAAACAAAGGAACTCATTCATAAACATCCATTTTGCCGAACTATCCCTGGATACTTACCCTACCTGTCACTCACTTAGCCATTAAGTTGGATTCTTCCCATTGAATTCCCTAGAAGAGACTTTCCATATCAATTACATGCAGGATTCCTTTATACAATAAAAGCAATGAAAGGAGTACAGAACTAGTAACCAGGACTAGAAGTATATAGTGAGAGAATTCATAACTCAACAACAATCCTCAGATACTGCGAGACAATCCTAATCACCATCTCTGACTTAGTTGTACAATGTCATTATTCAAGGGTACTAGCTATACTGAGCTACAGGATTGAAATCAATAAATGTCCGCAGGACAACACAATAGAAATAAACCAAGCTTCTAATTGAGACTGTAGAGCATTTCATTTAAACATGGCCTCATCCATACATAAACTTTCCTGCAGTAAGTTTTCACAAAGTACAATTGTTTGAATCAAGAATATCGATGTAGATTCCTCTAAGGCATTATGTCTAGAAATTTCAGATAACCTCACCTTCATACCAAGCAAGGGATCAAACCGGAACATATCTCCTCATCTACATGGGAAAACAGAATAGACATTCATCGACACAACAGCAAGTGATACCTTCGTCTTGCCAAGTACAACGATAAACTATTTCAGGACTTAAGTTAGTCTAAATACCTATGCTTGTAGTTATGCCAGATAACCATCAATAGACATTATCCAACTTCAGGAACTAAGTGTTAGACATCTATGCATTTAAGCGAACATTTCCTATTCTACCATTTTATCCTTTTCAGTGTTTTCACTTTTAAATAAAGTTGATGCGTTTACATAAATCACATACCTTGTGGAAAAATGATTTCTGAAATTCCTATTTTGAACAAGTGCGATCCTTTTTGGTCAAACTTTAGCAACACTATTGTACAATGAGAAATATACATAAACATCAAACTTTGGTAAGCAGTCTTAATCACAACATGTTTGAAAACAGTTCCTATTTCATAACTACTGGATTTTGAATCATCAAGGAAAATATTACTCAGTAAATCATTTGCTCCATTTTTTCTAAATTCGTTTATTCAGAAAAGGATTTCAACTAAAACTCACAATCGCGAGACAAATTTCCAGAACCAATTTCTCTACAACATCGCTTATGCATTTAGGATTTGTGACTGGACAATAGAGAATATTTGGTATATGTGGTGAAGGAATTAGGAGGACATCACAAATTGATCACGAACTTCAGTAGTGGAGACCAAACCCAATAGGCAAAGAAAAACATATGTTTTATCATCCGTTGGAACAAAACACAAGGAATCAAATTCTTACCTATATGCTATCCCTTCAGATAACGCCAAGTTCGAAGGACCGAACGTTATGGAATTAGTCACAAAGGTTTATTGTACCCATTTCAGTATTTCCTGTTAAGGAAACCGATTCAACTTGGACCTCAGGTATTCATTTCAGGATTTCCTTCAGAAACCCATTTAGATGTGAACATCACCTATCATCCTCAGAACGATGGTCAAAGCGAGAGAACAATTCAAACATAGGAAAGTATGCTCAGAGCATGAGTGATTGACCTTAGAAATGGTTGGACTAATCACTTAACATAAATCAAATTCATCTACAACAATAGTTATCACACCAACAACGGGAAACTAGTAGAAGTTAGATTGGTACATAACACACATCATTTGGATTGGATATCCTGAACAACAAACCATTCAGATTCAAGTGGGAGAACAAACTAAGTTAAAAGCATTGCCTTGGATTGGCACGATACAAATTGGATAACAAGAAAGGTTGAACCTTTAGCATATTGGACTATTTAAGATTCATTTTAGAATCGACCAACTAGCATACAAACTTGAGTTCTGGCAGAATTCAGCAGTATATATTACCAGTGTCACATTTAAAACAGTAAGAAGCGCAAACCATTGATTGATGGGCCAAACTCAGAAAAAGCTCAACTCACTAGTTCAGTAGGCATTCATGAGATAACCAGAAATTTCCTACAAGTCAAGAATCAGTTACAAGTTCAATAAGTCGTAAACCATTAAAACTTCAAGTTCTGCAGAGTTATGCAGAAAGTTCTACCTAGGAAAGGCATGTTATCATTCAAAAAACTTGGAAAGTTACACCAATATACACTGGACCATTTATATTTCAGACAGGGTAGGCCTAGTGGCCGTCAGACTTGAACATTGTCAGAGAACAACAGGATTACACGAACATATTTCACATTTTCAGATCCCCAGAAATGACTTACAGATGAGTCACTCATGATTCCATTGGAAGGGATTCATCCCAAATGACAATCTCAGACCTGGTAAGAGAACCAACAGAAATCATGGACCGTGTGGTCGAACAGTTGAAACAGAGTCGAATTCCTATCGTTAGAGTTCGCTGGAATTCTCGAATATCATCACCTTTTCACCAATACATTCTCAGAGACCAACATAAACTGAACTTCGGGACGAAGTTCCTTTTAGGGGGGAAGACTGTCACAACTCACCATTTCAGGTCATTTCAGGTCATTTCCCGAACTTTGGAAAAACACTATTCATCAAACACTATTCATCAGTTTACTATTCATCGTTTTCGAGGTCAATTTGATATTCTGAGAAACTTTTGGGAAATTTACTATTCACGAAACACTATTCATTGCGGGAAAAGATTTCATCATTCACGTGCATTACACATTTCATCGTAAATTTAGTTTACGGGTATTCAAATTCGCGTAACCATATTGGTTCAGGTGCGAATTCATGCATTATCAGTAATAACATTTCATACGGACTGGGGATAGTCTGCATATCATCAGTAGGTCATTTACATGTTATACCACTCTTAGGATTTTCAAATTACTATATTCAGTATATATAACGTTTTACGTATAAGTAATTATAGTAAACGTTAACACACGGTTTATACACGACGAATATATCTAAATATTCCCACAATGGTCCCGACATATTTTTATATCCATTTTAACATCATAAAAGTTATAACATTCAGTTACCCAGTATTTTGGAAATTTATTTTATTTATAACGTACGCGTATAAATATAACGACGGTTTTCGTGAAAACTAAACATTAATCACCCGATCACTCAGTAAATGTACCCAACATATTTTTAATATGTTTTCAACATTATAATGACTTTTATTTCATCCCGGTATACTTCGTGAACATTTATTTCTAATAAAACCGATACCCGATTTTAACGAATAACACGTAATAACACTTAACGCTACACTATATTTTCTAAGTGATCAAAACCGTTTTGGCTACTCCTTTTCACACTAAAAACCGGCCCATGAGACACCCTTTAACCATGTGCATTGATTTTCATTACTTAACTAATAAACCTATTAAACCATACTTTACTAAATTTCAAGAATCATAACTCACTTTATTAGATAAGCTAATTTTTCATCTCATCTCTTCCATTTCACTAGCAAACCCACGACCAAAAACCAAACACATGATCCATCCATGGTTTTTCATAAAGTAAAACACAAAAGTTGTTCATTTTACAAGTCTAATCAAGAATCAAGCAACAAAAACACAAGAACATCAAGCATAATCATCCAATAATCATCTCTTTTGGTCAAGTAAGTTTTCATCTTTATTTTTTCATGGATCATCCTATTTTTACATGTATTACATAAGAATCATGCTAAAAACCATGTACAAGTAGCTATACCACACTTTATTTTGGCTAAAAACAAACATACAAACCCTAACTTATTTGTTATGAATCCCCTAGCTCTAATAACTTGGTTAGGAGTCCATGGCACCCTAAGAAGGTGTATGGTAAGATTAGATTAGTCATGTGGTGATTACAAGAGGTTTGGTGATGGTAGAAATTAGTTTTTAACCTTGGAAACTTGATTTGGAACCTATTTTAGACATGCTGTCCCATTTTGTAAAAATCTGGAAAATCAGTAAACACCAAGGAAACTTTGGCAAAATTTTTAGAAAATACTTTCAAAAACGAATCCGTAGGCGAAAGAACGGATTAAAAAGAGTCTATAACGAAGGAGTTATGATTTTTGCAAGATTGTTGACGAAAAGTATTTTCTGGAAAAATAGTTGCTGTTGGACGTTTTTCGTCGGTCAAAAAGAGGCTTTAGACGTAACCCGGAGGAGCCGAGCTTTCCAAAATATATTACTACATACTAAGACGAAACCGTGGATATAAAGAACAAGTAAAACGGACAAGTAACGACAAAGATATACTCGTTTGAATATCGGCTAAAACCTTTTATTAATTGACAGCTTTTAATATATTTGGCGCAAAAACTACGAAGTGCATTTTCAAGCTAAACATAATATCAAGTACCGAGCTTTATAACTAACGTAGTATTAGTTATTACGAGTATGTTTTCATCATTTCAAGGATTACAACCCGAGTATTTCAACGCTAACATGGAAACTTACGTTATATATATATCTAAGTATATATATTATAACTAGCCATTTATATTTTCTAATAGCAATATTTTCCTAAGTCTTGGGATATATACTTTTGGTAACAACAAGTGTTTTTCAAAGAGTAGAGTGGTATAGTAAACATGTGCATGGACATTCATAACATCATTTCATGATCTAAAGTAGATCGTACATCATTCATTTTAGGTTGCGGCTAGTATGCGCGCCTTGTTTTCAGCTCAGTACATGTTCATGGTACCATCATATTGGGTTACGACAGCAAATTGTTCATTGGTGTTCATTTCATTTCATCACGGTTTCATCAGTTAAGGTGAGTTTTCATAGCCCCATTTTCAATTCAACATTTTTGATTGTTTTCAAATTCCACGGGGGGAATACATTGCATCAATTATTTCAGTACGAGCCCAAGTATTCAAACATGTACATAGCTTAAGTTACCTTGCCAAGTGCTAAGTCCCCTGTAACATCATGAACCGTTAATTTCAAGTACTAAGCGAGAGTGAGTGGATAGATCTATCGAGGGTGACGCCTCCATCCGTGGTAGTGGATACCAACAGTAAGCGGATGCATGTCATGTCTTTTACATTTGAATGTTTCGGCAGAACATTCGGGAGGGGCATAGAATTTCATCAGTCATAGCTTCGGTGTCATGAGCTTAAGGCTATTGTACAATTTTCACGAGATTTTTATCTTGCATTTTTACTTGTGGTGGCCGTACATCAGTACATTTTACAAACCTATGGAATTCACCAACATTCGTGTTGACGTTTTAGCAATGTATTTCAGGTTATTAAGGTAGCTCATGAGACATGCATTTGGACCTTCATGGAGTCGCGGAGTCGACGCGTCTCATCATTATTTCATGCACTTATGTAAACATTTGATCTAGTATGGCTTGTTTTTCATAAACATGTAACACATTTTGGGGACCTCATTTTATAAACTCTGAATTATTTCAATGATCAAATGCAGTATTTTCCAAACGACACTTTAGGTCGTTCAATGTAACTGTAACTGTGGTGCTATGACAGACACCCCCAGGTATTCCATTCCGCTGCAAGTCAGGTAAATTGGGGGTGTGACAGCTTGTCAGCCAACTTACTTCATGGGTACTGAAGGGATAACAAAACTCGCCCATTGGTTCGAGAGATGCGAAACAGTATTCCAAAGGAGTGGATGCTCAGAAAACAACAGGGTCACATTTGCCACAGGAACCTTAATGGATGACGCCTTGTCATGGTGGACCGCTACAACTCAAACTTTAGGTACCGAAGCAGCGTACCGACTCTCATGGACGGAATTCAAAGCCAAGATCCTAAAGAAGTACTGTCCTCGATCCGAAATAAGAAAACTGGAAGACGAATTCCATGTCCTTGCAGTCAAAGGAATCGATCTTAGGGCTTACAACAGGAGATTCCACGAGCTAATGGCATTATGTCCTTCTATCGTACCAGATTTAGAGAAAACTCTGGAAAAGTATATTGAAGGTCTTCCCCGGAATATTGAAGGAAACGTCACAGCATCCAACCCACCATCACTAGAAGTCGCAATGGAGTTAGCACAAAAACTCCTAGACCGCGAAATCAAGTGCAACGAACTCAAAAGAAAGCTCGATGACAGGAGAACCACCCACCACCAAAACCACAATCACTACCACAACGGCCATCGCAACAACAACCATCACCACAACAACAACTACAACAGGATCAACCAACAACAACACCAGAACAAGAACCCACATCGTCAACAACAGAACCAACGACAAGAACCTCCTAAGATATTTACGGCAACCAATGGCAATGGATATCAAGGTATTAAGCCACAGTGCAACCGATGCAAGCTTCATCACAATGGTGCTTGTACAGTGAAATGCCATAAATGCCAAAGGATAGGTCATGCCACAAAAGATTGTAGGACCCCTGCTACCGGCAGCAACCTACAACCAATAGCACCAACATGTTACTCATGCGGAGAAACCGGACACTTCAAGAACCGCTGTCCAAAAGGAAATGGTCAGAACACTGCACGAGCAAGAGCATACGTGATGGGAAATGAAAATGAACCACAAAACCCCGACGTTGTCACGGGTACGTTCTTATTAAATCATCATAATGCTAGAGTATTATTTGATTCTGGAGCAGATAAGAGCTTCGTGTCAGATACGTTTGCCCCTTTCATTAACTCTAACCCTTCTAAGTTAAACACCACATACGAGGTAGAAATGGCCAATGGGAACTTAATTAGCACCAACTCTGTTTTAAAAGATTGTACCTTAACCCTCGTAGGAGAATCCTTTCCTATTGACCTGATGCCTGTCCAACTCGGTAGTTTTGATGCTATCATCGGAATGGATTGGTTATCCAAACATCATGCTAAGATTCATTGTGACGAGAAAGCCATACACATTCCTTTTAAGAATGAAACCCTCGTTATCCATGGCGACAAGAATAAAAACCGATACGGAATCATCTCATGCCTCAGAATGATAAAATACATGAACGAAGGATGTCATGTATTCATGGTTCAGGTGACGGAAAGTAAGTTAACCGAGAAACAACTTAAAGAGGTACCTATCGTTAAGGAATTCCCCGAAGTATTTCCTGAAGATCTACCCGGTCTTCCACCGACTCGCCAAGTAGAGTTCCAAATTGAACTAGTGCCTGGAGCGGCACCAGTAGCAAAAGCACCTTACAGGTTGGCACCTTCCGAAATGGAGGAACTATCGGAACAACTAAAGGAATTATCCGATAAAGGTTTCATTAGACCAAGTTCATCACCTTGGGGAGCCCCAGTTCTATTTGTTAAAAAGAAAGACGGATCATTCCGAATGTGCATAGATTACCGAGAATTAAACAAACTCACTATAAAGAACCGATATCCTTTACCTAGAATAGACGATTTATTTGATCAATTACAAGGATCGAGTGTATACTCGAAGATTGATCTAAGGTCGGGATACCATCAATTGAGAGTTCGGGAAGAAGATATTCCCAAGACAGCCTTCAGAACCCGTTATGGACACTATGAATTTCAGGTAATGCCATTTGGTCTAACAAACGCACCCGCTGTGTTTATGGACCTAATGAACCGAGTATGCAAGCCATATTTGGACAAATTCGTGATAGTGTTCATTGACGACATTCTGATCTACTCTCGTAACAAAGAGGAACATGCCAATCATTTGAGAACAATCCTAGAGTTACTTAGGAAGGAAAAGTTGTACGCGAAATTCTCAAAATGTGACTTTTGGATTCCCACGGTGCAATTTTTGGGACACGTAATCAATAGTCAAGGAATACACGTGGATCCTGCAAAAATAGAGGCAGTTAAAGAATGGTCATCACCTACAACTCCCACAGAAGTACGTCAATTTTTAGGTCTTGCAGGTTACTACCGGAGATTTATTGAAGGTTTCTCTAAAATCTCAAAACCATTGACCAAGTTGACCCAAAAGAACGAAAAGTACGTTTGGGGACAAGAAGCAGAATCAGCCTTCCAACTGTTAAAACAAAAGCTTTGTGAAGCTCCAATACTAGCATTGCCAGAAGGAAGCAAAGATTTCGTGCTATATTGTGACGCTTCGTACCATGGTTTAGGTGCAGTTTTGATACAACGGGATAAGGTAATAGCATATGCCTCACGTCAACTGAAGAAACATGAGGAAAATTACACAACCCATGATCTAGAACTAGGAGCAATAGTATTCGCTCTTAAATTATGGAGACACTATCTATACGGCACCAAGTGTATCGTGTTTACGGATCACAAAAGTCTTCAACACATCCTAGATCAAAAGGATCTAAACATGAGACAACGCCGTTGGTTAGAATTGCTTAGTGATTATGATTGTGAAATCCGTTATCACCCAGGAAAGGCTAATGTAGTAGCAGATGCATTAAGCCGAAAAGAAAGACTAAAACCTCTCAGGGTTAGATCGTTAGGCATGACTATTTGTTCACCCCTTCCAACACAAATCATTATCGCCCAGAACGAAGCTCTCAAGAAAGAAAATCGACCAATTGAAAAGATTTTTGGTATGCCGGAAAACGAAAATGGATTTGTGAAAAGATCAAATGGAATGCTTTGTTTCAAGGAAAGAAGCTGGATTCCTCTCTTCGGAGGTATTCGTGACCTTATCATGCATGAGTCTCACAAGTCAAAATACTCCATTCACCCAGGTTCCGACAAGATGTACCAAGATCTTAAGAAACTATATTGGTGGCCGAACATGAAAGCCAACATCGCGGAGTACGTCAGTAAATGTCTAACATGTTCAAGAGTAAAAGCAGAATACCAGAAACCCTCCGGATTACTCACCCAACCCGAACTCCCCATGTGGAAATGGGAACGTATTACAATGGACTTCATCACCAAACTTCCCAAAACCTCTACTGGCTACGATACGATATGGGTTATCGTTGATCGTCTCACCAAGTCAGCTCATTTCCTACCAATCAAAGAAACTGATGAAATGAACACGCTTGCTCAGGTATATCTGAAGGAAATTGTGTCACGACATGGAGTGCCGATTTCCATTATATCAGATCGTGACAGTCGTTTCACGTCTAATTTTTGGAAATCATTGCAAAAAGCTTTAGGAACAAAGCTGGATATGAGCACAGCCTATCACCCACAAACTGATGGTCAAAGCGAGAGAACTATACAAACTTTAGAAGATATGCTACGCGCTTGCGTTATAGACTTCGGAAAAGGTTGGGACAAACACTTACCATTGGCAGAATTCTCATACAACAACAGTTATCATACCAGTATCAAGGCAGCACCATTCGAAGCACTTTACGGTAGAAAGTGTAGATCACCCGTTTGCTGGGCAGAAGTCGGAGAAATACAACTCACAGGACCGGATCTAGTTCATGAGACAACCGAGAAAATCATAAAAATCAAACAACGTTTACAAACCGCTAGAGACCGACAGAAAAGTTACGCCGACCTAAAAAGAAAACCCATGGAATTTCAGATTGGAGATAAAGTTATGTTAAAAGTATCACCATGGAGAGGAATGATACGATTCGGAAAGAGAGGAAAGTTAAACCCAAGATACATCGGTCCCTTCAAAATCTTAGAAAGAATTGGACCCATGGCATATAAACTTGAACTACCCGAGGAACTTAGTAGAATTCACAACACTTTCCATGTGTCAAATCTCAAGAAGTGTTTATCCGATGAATCTTTGGTCATTCCATTGAAAGAATTACAACTTGATGACAAACTCGTTTTTACCGAGGAACCAGTAGAAATCATGGATAGAGAAGTCAAACAACTAAAACAAAACCGTATCCCTATCATAAAAGTTCGATGGGACTCTAAACGAGGACCAGAGTATACTTGGGAACGCGAGGACCAGTTTCGCACCAAGTACCCGCACCTCTTCTCATAGACACCCTTGGCAACCCTCCTAAACTCGAATTCCGGGACGGAATTCACTGTAAGATGTATGTACTGTAGCCTCTCGAAATTTTCCCAACGGTTAGTGAATACTTACAAGTTGTTACGTTATTTAAATACCCACTTTTACGTATGACAAAATTTTTTTTTATAAGACTTGATATATAATTCACAACAGTATATTGTGAATTATCTTTTGCTTAGAAACATTGCTTGCACACAAACCTAGATAGTCTAAATTATCGCGTATATATTTATATTAAAAACATTTATAATTTATAATATACGTTTCGTTAATCTATACCGTACAATATTTATATATTCCGGAACCTACAAAAATTCCCGAGATTGCTCACTATCGTCACTTGAACTTATCCCGACTCCCTAAAATTTCTATGTGGACCCCACATCTTAAATGGGCCCCACTTCCTAGTATTTATACCAACCGGACCCTTTCATTTTTTTTTCTCTTCTTTCTGCTGGACCGAAACCAAAGCCAAAGCCCAAAAGGCTCATAAGCCCAAACGCACCCTTTTAGTTATTTTTTTTTTCTTTGCAAACACACCTCGACACCCCCAAATGCACCCTAATATCTAACGATTCCTACACATAACGAACCTATATTTTTGCACATTATGGATTATCTACTGCCCAAGAATCATACGAGACCAAAGTTTTACTCACATGCTTTCGTTACTACCACTTAAAACAATCAAAGCTAAGACATAAACCCTCCAAGGAGATAAGGCCAAATCGTGGCATGATGACTCTTCCACACCTCCCCTTCTCCCCTATCACGAGAATATGAACAGAGATTGTGTCAGGAATGTATCACAAGGATACTTGGCCTTTACGAACGTCATTGGACAAATAATAAGGCAATACTATTTGCTTAACATGAAACCAAATCGTTCATATGATCTCACGTACCTTAAAACGCAATATATATAACAAGCACATGCACTCACAACTTGAAGCACACTTGTACGTACCAAAACTCACACAAACAAGAAACACAAAAGCTACATTGGAACCCTACGGAGTGCACAAGGGAACCATCGAAGGCTTGAAGTGAACCATCGAAGGCTTGAAGTGAACCATCGAAGACTTGAAGTGAACCATCGAAGGCTTGAAGTGAACCATCGAAGACTTGAAGTGAACCATCGAAGGCTTGAAGTGAACCATCGAAGGCTTGAAGTGAACCACGAGGCATTGAACCACATACACGAACCATTCTCACCATTTTACTCCACCTTTGAGGTGAGGTGAGACTTCCAAAATCTCTATTTCTTATATATATATATGTACACTTATCATTCATTTTTCACAAACACTTCGTCTAAGTAAAACAAGAAATTAAAACGTAACACATGTGTAATATTTGTTATTCTACACGTTTACTAAGTCACAAACGAGCATACATAACTATTTCAAGTGTATATCAAGGTTTAAATACTAAAAACCCTACGATCTTAAGGCGTATAAGACATGCACGTTACTCACTAAAAGACTTAGAATTATTTTGAACTTCTATAATTTTGCGTATCGAGTTTTAACCCTACACTTTGGCCTCGTCATTTTAAAAATCGACACATGACCACCTATTATTTTCATGTGAGCTAATTGCCTACTTGAAATAGAAACAAGAATGATAAATATTACGACCTAATAACTTCATTTAAACACCTAACGAGACTCAAAGTAAACCGCTATAGAAACTGTTTTCAGAATCTTTTAAACCTTACGTGGGCTTATAAGCCCAAAAAGCTCTTTTTAGCTTATTGTAATAAATTATGAGAATAAGCTGTTTTGAAATGATGTTATAACTTAAAATTATGGATTTCGACTAACCTAGTGTTCCCCCTAACCTCGTGGATCGTTAAACCTTAACGGGCCCTTATTTTTGCTCGTTAAGCCCAATAAAAGAAATAAGCTAATAAAAAGCTAATAAGCTGTGAAAATAAGCTTTTCTAAATATTTTGAGCTTAATGAAATAATAAAATTTTTAAGTTTTGAATTTGGTAAAGTTTGGACCATTTTTGCAAATATACGAGAGATAAGGACTAAATTCGCCAAATGGGTAAACTTTAGTGAAAAGTATAAAAACTATTTTATAAGGGGTATAAACTGTAAATATTGAAACTAAAGGATAATAAATGTATATATTTGATATTTGGACTAAAAATGTAAATATATATAACCTTTGGACTAACGGCGTAAATATTTTCCGTTAAGGGTAAAAAGTGTAAGATTAATAAAACCTTAAGGATCGAATTGAAACACTTAATTTTGATAAATAAATCTATATTTATTATATAAATTTGATTATATATTAAAAACGATAAATAATAAAACGTAACTTATTATATATATATAATACAAATAAAACTTATATGACGATAATCAAATTTAAACGATATAAATACGTTAATTATTTCTTATAAAACGATACGTTTATTTCTGTTATAAAAACTAACTTTATATCAATCATCGATATTTTTACTTACGAGATATAATTATATATAACGTTGTTTTAAAACTTTAGGCACTTAAACAAACACGAGATTTATTCGTAACTAAATAACAAGTATTCGCGATAAAACCAGATTTAGACTATTAACTGAAACTTGCATTATCTTTTAGGTTGTGTTGTGTGAAGCCGTTTCCTTGCTTTATTAAGACTACGATACCACTGTACTACGAAGGTGATTTCATAGCCCACTCTTTAACTATTTTCCCGTGGGGAGATACATGCTTAAAACTCGATCACAAGTCTTTTATACCGGGTATTGAAATACCGTCAGGCCAATGTTATTTGCTTAAGTTACTATTGTCAGAAGTCCCTCTATCATGAACCTTAATCACCTGAAGGGTGAACGTAAATAATTGTGGATAGTACTATTAGTGATTAACAATCCTCGTTTGGTTGTTGGAGAAAACACCAGGCGCACTTTATTGTTCTTATAAATAGGTTATTGACAAATACCTATCTTTGGGGGCCTATTACTTACCATCATAATTCATATTTATGATTGGCTGTTAATCGTTGAGTATCATGAGCTTAAGACAATAACAGGAACATTAATCTTCTTAACATATTGATTGTATGTGATTACAATACAATCGTAACTTGTGATTAAACTCTTAAACTCAAACCTATGAATATCACTCAACTTTATGTTGACTTTAGCATGTTTATCTCAGGTAACTAAACAAGATGGATCTGGATGGCACGGAGTGGGCAAAAGCATGACAAGAACCATAATAAACTACTTATTTTCCTTCAGAATAAAACACGTTCTTGACTTAATAATGTTATGTATCCCAGATATTTGGTATTTTAAAATAAATTTAACTTTAATACTTCACTTTGTGTTGTCTACTATGATTGTGACAAAGATCCTCGAAGTAATACCCCGAAAGTCTCCCGCTGACATGTTAAGTCTTCCGCTGTTAAAAACGACTTTTGGGGGTGTTACAGAATAGTGTTTTTCCAAAGTTCGGGAAATGACCTGAAATGACCTGAAATGGTGAGTTGTGACAGTCTTCCCCCCTAAAAGGAACTTCGTCCCGAAGTTCAGTTTATGTTGGTCTCTGAGAATGTATTGGTGAAAAGGTGATGATATTCGAGAATTCCAGCGAACTCTAACGATAGGAATGTTCAAATCTGACGGCCACTAGGCCTACCCTGTCTGAAATATAAATGGTCCAGTGTATATTGGTGTAACTTTCCAAGTTTTCTGAACGATAACATGCCTTTCCTAGGCAGAACTTTTTGCATAACTCTGCAGAACTTGAAGTTTTAATGGTTTACGGCTTATTGAACTTGTAACTGATTCTTGACTTGTAGAAAATTTCTGGTTATCTCATGAATGCCTACTGAACTAGTGAGTTGAGCTTTTTCTGAGTTTGGCCCATCAATCGATGGTCTGCGCTTCTTAATGTTTTAAATGTGGTACTGGTAATATATACTGCTGAATTCTGCCAGAACTCAAGTTTGTATGCTAGTTGGTCGATTCTAAAATGAATCTTAAATGGTCCAATATGCTAAAGGTTCAACTTCTCTTGTTATCCAATTTGTATCATGCCAATCCAAGGCATAGCTTTTAACTTAGTTTGTTCTCCTACCTGAATCTGGTTGGTTTGTTGTTCAGGATATCCAATCCAAATGATGTGTGTTATGTACCAACCATTTACAGGGTCAATCACTCATGCTCTGAGCATACCTTCCTATGTTTGAATTGTTCTCTCGCTTTGACCATCGTTCTGAGGGTGATAGGTGATGTTCACATCTAAATGGGTTTCTGAAGGAAATCCTGAAATGATTACCTGAAGTCCACGGTGAATTCGGTTTTCTTAACAGGAACAACTGAAATGGTACAATAAACCTTTGTGACTAATTCCATAACGTTCGGTCCTTCGAACTTGGCGTTAACTGAAGGGATAGAATATAGGTAACAATTTGATTCCTTGTGTTTTGTTCCAACGAATGATAAGACATATGTTTTTCTTTGTCTATTGAGTTTGGTCTCCACTACTGAAGTTCGTGATCAATTTGTGATGTTCCTCCTAATTCCTTCATCACATATTCCAAATATTCTTTATTGTCAAGTCACAAATCCTAAATGCATAAGCGATGTTGTAGGGAAGTTGGTTCTGGAAATTTGTCTCGCGATTGTGAGTTTTGGTTGAAATCTTTTTCTGAATAAACGAACTTAGAAAAATGGAGCAAATGATTTACTAAGTAATATTTTTCCTGATGATTCAAAATTTCAGTAGTTATGAAGTAGAAAAATGTTTTCAAACATGTTGTGATTAAGACTGCTTACCAAAGTTTGATGTCTATGTATATTTCTCATTGTACAATAGTGTTGCTAAAGATTGACCAAAAAGGATCGTACTTGTTCAAAATAGGAATTTCAGAAATCATTTTTCCACAAGGTAGGTGATTTATGTAAACGCATCAACTTTATTTAAAAGTGAAAACACTGAAAAAAAATAAAATGGTAGAATAGGAAATGTTCGCTTAAATGCATAGATGTCTAACACTTAGTTCCTGAGGTTGGATAATGTCTATTGATGGTTATCTGGCATAACTACAAGCATAGGTATTTAGACTAACTTAAGTCCTGAAATTGTTTATCGTTGTAATAGACAAGACGAAGGTATCATTTGATGTTGTGTCGATGAATGTCTATTCTGTTTTCCCATGTAGATGAGGAGATATGTTCTGGCTTGATCCCTTGCTTGGTATGAAGGTGAGGTTATCTGAAATTTCTAGACATAATGCCTTAGAGGAATCTACATCGATATTCTTGATTCAAACAATTGTACTTTGTGAAAACTTACTGCAGGAAAGTTCATGTATGGATGAGGCCATGTTTAAATGAAATGCTCTACAGTCTCAATTAAAAGCTTGGTGTATTTCTATTGTGTTGTCCTGCGGACATCTATATTGAGTTCGATCCTGTAGCTCAGTCTAGCTAGTACCCTTGAATAATAACATTGGACAACTAGGTCAGAGATGGTGATTCGGATGGTCTCGCAGTATCTTAGGATTGTTGTTGAGTTATGAATTCTCTCACTATATACCTCTAGTCCTGGTTAGTAGTTCTGTAATCCTTTCGTTGCTTCTATTTTATATACGAATCCTGCATGTAATTGATATGGAAGGTCTCTCTTAGGGAAGTCAATGGGAAAATCCAACTTAATGGCTAAGTGAGTGACAGGTAGGGTAAGTATCCAGGGATAGTTCGGCAAAAGGGATATTTATGAAAGAGTTCCTTTGTTTACAAAGCTTTCGAATGAAGATTGTTATTAACAATCCTTTAAAAAGGTAATTATTTCCTTCATGGCATAATCCTTCCTGAATTTTACATAGGTGATCAGGCTATGTACAATTGAGGACTAATGATGCGATGTTGGATTTTGTCAAAATATCATAACTTTTATCAAAAGTTTCAGATGGTGTTCAACGCATTGTTATTAAAAATGGTATCCTGATGTTTTCTTTCAAATAACATGAAAATTGCCTCGCGTAATAATAGTAAATACTTGGTGTAATGACAGAAAAATCAATTTATAGGATGGTAATAAAATAGCTTACTTCAGAAATTTTTCTGTAAAATCATTTCCCCATATGATAGTAAAATAGCTTGAATGGTGTATTGGATACGTGGGTGAATCTTGTCGAATGGTAATAGTCTACTAATTCGTCAAAAACGAAATCAACCTAATTCCTGATGAGACAATGCTAAAATGTTGCGAAACGATTGAAGTCTGAGCAATTGGGACGGAAAATGGAGTAAACGAATGTTATGATTTTCACCTAGGTAACAAAGGATAGATACTACATTGGACTGGAAAGTGCTTAATACAACTAGGTTATGTCATCGTACCAACGGTAAGTAAAAAAAGGAAAGATACAACCCTAAAGGGCTCGAACTACGGTTTATATATCGAAACAAAGCTCCTCCTGCTGAAGCATTGTTGTTATCCTTGATGTTGCTAATATCCTGACGGTTCTCTTTCAACAACTCACGCTATTCCTCGAGCGATTCAGTCTTGATTCCAAGTTCCTGATTTTTCCTTGTTCCTTAGTTCCGGGCAGTCATTCTTGAAATGCCCTAAGTTTCCACATTTGAAGCAACTCCCTGGGATTTTCTGATTTGTGAGTTTCCTACAATTTTTAGTCCGATGACCCTGCTTCTTGCACACTCTACACGTTTTACTGCAATGACCTTGGTGATATTGATTACACAGGTTGTAGTAAGGTAACTTTCCAATATACCTTCTCTTTGTGTGCGGTTCTGCAGCAAAGGCTCTATTCATTTCTTGTCCTTTGGGTGATTGTTGAGCAGCATTGCAACCTAGATTGTTGTTCCACACCTTCTGTGGCTAGGATAATAGTAAAAGCTAGTGAGGATATAAATCTGGTCCAGGGACTTCCTGGTGTCCCTCTGTGTGAAATCAGGTTTGTGGCATCATAAGGTCGAGATAGTCCTGAAGTGGTGTCTGAAGTTGTGCATCTATCAAATCTTAGATAATGTAGGTTCTGAACCATTCCTGAAGAATCTGCGGATGTTTCTGTTGAGTCCGTGTTATTGGTATTATCTACTAGATGTCATCTAGTTCATGGCAAGTGGGAATGGAAAAGGAAATGACAATGATGGTACTAGTGAATGAAATACTAACCTCTTTCGCGCTACCTCGCGACATCCAAAAGGTAAAACTAAAGTACACACTGTGGGAAGGCCAATAGTGTAATAAGTAACTGATGGTGGTGATAGTACCTGAGTAGTAAGTGCCCTACTAGTGATGGAAAGAAAACACACTATCTTCCTTGCAATAAGCATCCTAATAAGTCCATTAAGATTAATTCTGAATACACTACCAAAAGGCATTCTATGTACGGGCTGAATGATAGGAAAACCCTGTTCCTATGGCAAATCAATAGTACTAATGGTGGTGTAAATGCAACTGGTGGTATAATGGTAGTGGAAGATGACAAAGCATCTTCAATGTCGGAATCCGATAAAAGGATGTCAGGGTGAGTATCTGAAGACATGTCACTTGTGAACCAGGTCAATAAAATGATATACATATACGGATATGAGTATAAATAACTCGCACAGGGTATGTATGAAACAACATGTATCATGATTATGCACTTATGATGAAATGATGAGATGCTATGATGATGCGGTTATAGTCTAGGGTCCAAGATACATCCTAGTTCGCTATAACCTTAGCTCTGATGCCAATCTGTCACACCCCCAATTTACCTGACTTGCAGCGGAATGGAATACCTGGGGGTGTCTGTCATAGCACCACAGTTACAGTTACATTGAACGACCTAAAGTGTCTTTTGGAAAATACTGCATTTGATCATTGAAATAATTCAGAGTTTACAAAATGAGGTCCCCAAAATGTGTTGCAAGTTTAAGAAAACAAGTCATACTAGATCAAACGTTTACATAAGTGCATGAAATAATGATGAGACGCGTCGACTCCGCGACTCCATGAAGGTCCAAATGCAAGTCACATGAGCTACCTTAATAACCTGAAATACATTGCTAAAACGTCAACACGAATGTTGGTGAATTCCATAGGTTTGTAAAATGTAATGATGTACGGCCACCACAAGTAAAAGTGCAAGATAAAAATCTCATGAAAATTGTACAATAGCCTTAAGCTCATGACACCGAAGCTATGACTGATGAAACTCTATGCCCCTCCCGAATGTTCTGCCGAAACATTCAAATGTAAAAGACATGACATGCATCCGCTTACTGCTGGTAATCACTACCACGGATGGAGGCGTCACCCTCGATAGATCTATCCACTCACTCTCGCTTAACGGTAAATTAACGGTTCATGATGTTACAGGGGACTTATCACATGGCAAGGTAACTTAAGCTATGTACATGTTTGAATACTTGGGCTCGTACTGAAATGATTGATGCAATGTATTCCCCCCGTGGGATTTGAAAACAATCAAAAATGTTGAATTGAAAACGGGGCTATGAAAACTCACCTTAACTGATGAAACTGTGATGAAATGAAATGAACACCAATGAACAATTAGCTGTCGCAACCCAATATGATGGTACCATGAACATGTAATGAGCTGAAAAACAAGGCGCGCACACTAGCCGCAACCTAATATGAATGATGAACGATCTACTTTAGATCATGAAATGATGTTATGAATGTCCATGCACATGTTTCCTATACCACTCTACTCTTTGAAAAACACTTGTTGTTATCAAAAGTATATATTCCAAGACTTAGGAAAATATGGCTATTAGAAAAATAAACTAGTTGTAATATATATACTTATATATATATCGTATGTACCAATGTTTGTGTTGAAATCCTCGGTTTGAAATCCTTGAAATAACGCCTTGTACTAATGAAAATATACTTGTAATCACTAATACATCATTAGTTATGAAATTGGGTACTTGGTTAATATTTCTAGAAAATCTAGAATTTAGTACGTAGAAGTATTATTACTTCTATTAGTGACAAAATGGTCTCGCAAAACTAGTCGTGAAATAGTGAATATTAGGAGTTAGGAAAGAAGCTCAGTAGTTTTGAGAAGATTTTCACCATATCTAAAAAGTCACAGAAGTGAAGTTTGTCCATACAGGTCTCGATCATAAAGATAATTAGCCGTCAAGTGTGGTGTTTGGGCTGTTTTGGCAGATTCTGGGCAGTTTTCGGGAAAGTTTGGAAGTCCATAAGTTGTTCGTTATAAATCCTTTTGACAAACGGCTGGATGTTTTGAAAACTAGGCTGGGTGAACTAACTTTTTGTCAATGATGTAAATTTTCCAGAAATGAGTTTATCAATGAGTAAATTGGCTCTCAACATGATGTCTTACAAAAACTGTTTTTCTATACTTAGAAATATTTTGCTAAAAAGCTGATGGAAATAAATAGAGTTTCGCCGATTTTGAAACGTGTATATCTTGGTCGTTATAAGTCCGTTTTACTTGTTCTTTATATCCACGGTTACGTCTTAGTATGTAGTATTATATTTTGGAAAGCTCGGCTCCTCCGGGTTACATCTAAAGTCTCTTTTTGTCCAATGAAAAACGCCCAACAGCATGTATAATTTTCAGAAAATAGTTTTCGTCGTTAATCTTGCAAAAATCATATCTCCTTCGTTATAAACTCGTTTTAATCCGTTCTTTCGCCTACGGATTCGTTTTTGAAAGTATTTTCTAAAAATTTTGCCAAAGTTTACTTTGTATTTACTGATTTTCCTGGATTTACAAAAATGGGACAGCATGTATATATACTTGTTAGAAATCCATTTTTCATGTCCAAAACTAGTTTCTACTTCAACCAAATCTCTTGTAATCACCACATAGCTAATCTAATCCTACCATACACCTTCTTAGGGTGCCATGGACTCCTAACCAAGTTATTATAGCAAGAGGATTCATAACTAAAAAGTTAGGGTTTGTATGTTTCATTTTAGACAAAATAAAGGGTGGTATAGCTAGTTGTACATGGTTTTTAGCATGGAAATCATGTAATACATGTAAAAATAAGATGATCCATGAAAAAATAAAGTTGAATACTTACTTGATAAAATGATATGATTATATGATGATTATGCTTGATGTTCTTGTGTTTTTGTTGCTTGATTCTTGATTAGGCAAGTAAAAGGAACAAGTTTAGTGTTTTAACTTATGAAAAATGATCACTTGATCTTGGTGTATATTTTGGGTCATGGGTTGAAGAGGGAATGGAAGAGACGAGCAAGTTTTTGATCTTAGCTAAAAAGTGATAATATGATTCTTGTAATTTGGTAAAGTAATGTTTTTAGGAGTTTATTAGTTAAATAAAGGTAATCAATGCACAAGGTTAAAAGGGGTGTCTCATGGCCGGTTTTTCAAGGGTGAAGGGGGGGGGGGGGGGGGTAGGGTGCTTGTGATTTAATTAGAAAACCTTGTATGAATTTGTGCTAGTTTGTGTTTTTAGTTACAATCAGGTACCGGTTTTATTAGAAATAAATGTTCACGAAGTTAACCGGGACAAAATAATGTCATAATAATGATAAAAATATGTTGAAAATATGTTGGGTACAATTACTGAGTGTTCGGGTGATTATTGTTTAGTTTTCACGAAAACCGTCGTAATATTCATACGCGTACGTTATAAATAAAATAAATTTCCAAAATACTGGGTAACTGAATGTTATAACTTTTATGATGTTAAAATGGATATAAAAATATGTCGGGACCATTGTGGGAATATTTAGATATATTCGTCGTGTATAAACCGTGTGTTAACGTTTATTTATAAATCATAATACGTAAAACATTAAATATACTGAATATAGTAATTTGAAAATCCTAAGAGTGGTATAACATGTAAATGACCTACTGGTGATATGCAGACTATTCCCAGTCCGTATGAAGTGTTATTACTGATAATGCATGAATTCGCACCTGAACCAATACGGTTACGCGAATTTGAATACCCGTAAACTAAATTTACGATGAAATGTGTAATGCACGTGAATGATGAAATCTTTTCCCGCAATGAATAGTGTTCCGTGAATAGTAAAATTTCTGAATGCTTCTCGGAATGTCAAACTGACACCAAAAATGATGAATAGTAAACTGATGAATAGTGTTTTGATGAATAGTGTTTGATGAATAGTGTTTTTCCAAAGTTCGGGAAATGACCTGAAATGACCTAAAATGGTGAGTTGTGACACCTGGCTCCTCGAACGTTTACTACATGACTTCTGAATTATGTCGGCCTGAACGGTAGTAAGAGATATACAACCTATACATGTTTCATAAACCATTTATATTCAAAGACTTACACTATATACTAAGTGCTACATCATGAACATTATGCAAGACATATATTGGCAATTCTTCGTATTCTTAGACGTTACTCCAAACCTAAGTCGCAACGTTCTATTATAGGCTTCTCTTAGAGACTTTCGCGATTCGACTACCACTATCATTTCTCATTACATAGGCTTAAGGTGAGTCATAGCCCCTACTCTTTTTATACTTGTTTTAACTCTTTGGGGGAGATACATGCTCAACTACTTGCTTACTTGTACAAATACTCAAAACTTTTATACTTGATTGTCTTATACTTGATTGCATTATACTTGATTTCATACATACATGATTGTGTTATACTTAACTGCGTTATACTTAATTGTGAGACTTCCAGTGGCTCCAAATTAAGTTGTTGGATGACCATTGAGACTTCAGTGGCTCCAAATTAAGTTGTTGGATGACCATTGAGGCTATCCAGTGGCTCCAAATTAAGTTGTTGGATGACCATTAGCTTTGATACATCCTAACATTTGCGAATGTTGGATACATCATAAAAGTGAGGTCTTCGGAGATGAAGTAGAGACTCACTACTAATTGCTTAATTGTTTTGAAGAACTTATACATGTCTTATTCATACTATATATTTAGCAGTGGGTTGTGAACACACAGGTTACAAGTCTCTTATGGCGGGACTTGCAACTGAGTGGATTCACGATGCCTTTGCTGTGTGATAATTTTTTTAGGCTTTATTTGTTAAACAAACTCTATGAACTCACCAACCATTGTGTTGACACTTTAGCATGTTTATCTCAGGTTAGTAAGGCGATAGCTAGTGCGTGGAACTTAGAGTCAAGCTGCATATTCTGAAGACTTACTCTTTTTATCATTTACCATTCAAAACATTTTGTATACATTTATGTATCATACTTTGGACTCTCATGTTTGTAACTTTGAATTCATTAATCGAATGGTAACTTTTCAAAACGTCTCATTTAGAGGTCGTTTTCTATAACTTGTACTTTGTATTATGAAGTAGCACCCCAAGTGACACAGTCTTCCGCTGCGATATTTTGGGGGTGCTACAATTCTCACTCAACACCTAGTGTTGACTTTTTAAGCATGTATTCTAGGTATATTACTTCTATGGACCTATGGCGGAAGGAGGTACTGAACTCGGAGGACTTCTCATGGTTATCATTCAAACACCACCAACCTAACTCTTAGATTTTTGGGACCTTAACAAAATAAAAGTATATCTTTTATAATTAAAACACCCCCAAAATACCGCAGCGGAAGACTGTGTCATAGGGGTGCTACTTCATAATACAAAGTACAAGTTATAGAAAACGAACTCTAAATGAGACGTTTTGAAAAGTTACCATTCGATTAATGAATTCAAAGTTACAAACATGAGATTCCAAAGTATGATACATAAATGTATACAAAGTTTTGAATGGTAAATGATAAAAAGAGTAAGTCTTCAGAATATGCAGCTTGACTCTAAGTTCCACGCACTAGCTATCGCCTTACTAACCTGAGATAAACATGCTAAAGTGTCAACACAATGGTTGGTGAGTTCATAGAGTTTGTCTTAAAACAGTTGAAAAGCCTTAAAAGAATGTTCACACAGCAAAGGCATTGAGAATCCACTCAGTTACAAGTCCCGCCATAAGAGACTTGTAACCTGTGTGTTCACAACCCACTGCTACAATATAGTATGATTAAGACATGTATAAGTTCATCAAATCAATTAAGCAATTAGTCGTGAGTCTACTCTTCATCTCCGAAGACCTCACGTTTATGATGTATCCAACATTCGCAAATGTTAGGATGTATCAATAGCCTCAATGGTCATCCAACAACTTAATTTGGAGCCACCGGAAGTCTCAATGGTCATCCAGCAACTTAATCTAGAGCCACTGGCAGTAACACAATCAAGTATAATGCAGTTAAGTATAACACAATCATGTATGTATGAAATCAAGTATAATGAAATCTAGTATAAGACAATCAAGTATAAATGTTTTGAGTATTTGTACAAGTAAGCAAGTAGTTGTGCATGTATCCCCCCCAAAGAGTTAAAACAAGTATGAAAAGAGTAGGGGCTATGACTCACCTTAAGTCTATGTAATGAGAAATGAAAGTGGTAGTCGAATCGCGAAAGTCTCTAAGAACAGCCTATAATAGAACGTTGCGACTTAGGTTTGGAGTAACATCTAAGAATACGAGGAATTGCCCATATATGTCTTGCATAATGTTCATGATGTAGTACTTAGTATATAGTGTAAGTCGTTGAATATAAATGGTCTATGAAACATGTATAAGTTGTATATCTCTTACTACCGTTCGGGCCGACATAATTCAGAAGTCATGGAGTAAACGTTCGAGGAGCCAGGACACTTTAATTTGTAAATCCACAACTCATCTCGACGGCTTACTTAATGAACTCCTCACATGAGGCTCCCTACTATTGTAGTATTTGATAACATATATATATATAAGTTTTGATCTTTAAAAGTTATATGGTCTTTAGCCGTGGCTTTGCCGTGACCTTGGTCATTGTTACCATGGTCTTGAGACTCAAACTTGGCTTTAGCCATGGTTGTGGTCTTGGCTTTAGGTCATTAGACCTCTTGGTCTCATCTAATTATAATGATTATATAGTAACTTTGGTCTAAAAATGGGCTGTTAAGAATTTGAAGAAAATTATCACTCAGAAAGCATTTTCAGGTCTCGAGCTTCTTTACTCCTGAACGAAAACGTCGTTCCGGACAACTTTCGTGTTTTAACTTTTTGATGAATCGGAGCAGAAGTGGGACTTTCAAAATCACAGAATGCAAAACAGTAGGGAATAGGCAGTTTTGGCGTTTTGGTGTCGCTAACTTCTTATGGTCATAACTTTTGACTCGTGTACTCGTTTTGGGTGATTCAAATTGCTATGTTTTCTTTGTTAAGTCCTCTTTAACAGTAAGTAAGTGTCAAATATCGAAGTTATACTATTGTGGTCGAGGTTTCCATAAAAATCACTAGTTTGCTTGTTTGCTTGTCATAAGTTAACATATGTATACCAATACTCGTTTTATCCATTTTTAAACATCATGAACACAATAACAAGAACATATATAGCATGAAAAGAACACAAAGAGCATGAAAATGATATTGAGCAAGAAAGTGTATAAGGGTTCCTTACAACTTTTGGCTTTCACTTAAGAAAGGAAGTCAAGTATAGAACCAGGACACTAAACCTAATCTTGTAAACCCTTCACCATAACTCTTGTAACCCTTGCTAGCCTTGATCTAACCCTTGTGAAAAACCATTTAACTTCAGCCCTAGTAACCTTGTGTAGCTCCTAATTCAACCATGGAATCACCAAACAAACTTAAGAACTAGGTAGAGAATACTAAGACCTTGAACTTTGTAGTGTAACTTGTATATTGAAGATCAAAGGATCATGGTGCTAGGTTTTGATGTTGTGGCGTTTTTGGTGATGAAGAAAGGAAGGGATTAGCTTGCTATTTATACTACGAATGAGGAGGTTAGAAAGGTGGCTAGGAAATTACATAAACTTGGTGACAAAGTTGTAATTAAGTAATGATCTAAAGAATCAATGGTCAAGATTTAACCACAAGTGTGAATGCCCCCCCTAGTGGCGGTTCATGAACTTGGAGAACAAGGTGTGGACTTTTGATGGTATTATCCTAAGTATGTAGCTAGTTTTGACTCCGTAAATCGCTAACCGTAAGTTGTTAAGTCACGAAACGTAAAACCGGGTATCCTAAAAATATGAAACTTATAAATATGGTAGAACTTATCAATATACTCCATAATAAAATATAAAATGAGTGGTAGGATCTATCGGGTGCTAAAACCCTGCTAAAAACTGGAAACACGGGTCTAAAATGCGTAATTCGCGTAAAACGCTGAACTGAAAAACGTAAAATTCCAAAACTTTTGGAATTGTCATAAAATGATAGAAAATCATATTTCTATTGTTTATAATGTTTTATGGATATATCGGGATGCTGGAAGGACGTTTAAACCTAAAAGTAAATCTCGGACACGGCTTCGTGATTTTTGCAGAAATGATCCGACGAGCGTCAAACTCTCGGATTATCGTGAAAATAGTTTAACTTACGAGAATATGAAATAAAAATTTCTGAGATGAATAGTGAAAAGTGAATAGTAAAAGTGAATAGTAAAAAGTGAATAGTGAAATTTTCGGGAATAAAAGTTAACCTGAAATTGCGAATTGTTACAGTCTCTACCCCTTAAGGAGAACTTCGTCCCGAAGTTCAGTTGATGTTAACTACTTACAGTGTCTAAGAGAATTCAGGATTTCAGGATCTCTAAAATAGTGGTGTTTACTCTGATTCGTCTAAGGTTCTGATTTAAGGAGTTGTATCGGCAACAATTAAGCCCACTTATTTATTACACATTACTTACATAAAGAAGCGTCTAAATTTATGTAAGTAAGGTCTCATAAACTTATGGTTCGGTGATTTACAATTTCTTTATTTAAATGAAGAGGCGTCCCAATCCATTTAAATAAGGAGATTCTAAATCATCCTACCTAAGAATTTCCGACACAAAATCCGCCTTCTGAGGCCGATAGTAAGATAATCAAGTCATCAAATCCCTAAAGCTAAGCAATAATATTATTTAACTCAAATCTTGTGTCTCATCAAACAAGAACTGTCACAAGATCAAGTTAAATAATTAGTTATTACTGAGCTCCATGTTTCTAATGACTCAGCTAATCTCTGGGGCTCCTTATAATACTAAAGTCACATCATCTAACAGCACGGAACTAAACCAACAATTACCAAGAAGTGTATGCGTATGTAGTGTGTGTAAGGCAAATAAAGAGGAGAGTCCTAACGTATATAGCAGTTATAGTCTAGGCACTAAATGTAACCTAGTTCTCTATAACCAAGGCTCTGGTACCAATCTGTAACACCCCCAAAATACCGCAGCGGAAGACTGTGTCATAGGGGTGCTACTTCATAATACAAAGTACAAGTTATAGAAAACGAACTCTAAATGAGACGTTTTGAAAAGTTACCATTCGATTAATGAATGCAAAGTTACAAACATGAGATTCCAAAGTATGATACATAAATGTATACAAAGTTTTGAATGGTAAATGATAAAAGCGTAAGTCTTCAGAATATGCAGCTTGACTCTAAGTTCCACGCACTAGCTATCGCCTTACTAACCTGAGATAAACATGCTAAAGTGTCAACACAATGGTTGGTGAGTTCATAGAGTTTGTCTTAAAACAGTTGAAAAGCCTTAAAAGAATGTTCACACAGCAAAGGCATTGAGAATCCACTCAGTTACAAGTCCCGCCATAAGAGACTTGTAACCTGTGTGTTCACAACCCACTGCTACAATATAGTATGATTAAGACATGTATAAGTTCATCAAATCAATTAAGCAATTAGTCGTGAGTCTACTCTTCATCTCCGAAGACCTCACGTTTATGATGTATCCAACATTCGCAAATGTTAGGATGTATCAATAGCCTCAATGGTCATCCAACAACTTAATTTGGAGCCACCGGAAGTCTCAATGGTCATCCAGCAACTTAATCTGGAGCCACTGGCAGTAACACAATCAAGTATAATGCAGTTAAGTATAACACAATCATGTATGTATGAAATCAAGTATAAGACAATCAAGTATAAATGTTTTGAGTATTTGTACAAGTAAGCAAGTAGTTGTGCATGTATCCCCCCCAAAGAGTTAAAACAAGTATGAAAAGAGTAGGGGCTATGACTCACCTTAAGTCTATGTAATGAGAAATGAAAGTGGTAGTCGAATCGCGAAAGTCTCTAAGAACAGCCTATAGTAGAACGTTGCGACTTAGGTTTGGAGTAACGTCTAAGAATACGAGGAATTGCCCATATATGTCTTGCATAATGTTCATGATGTAGTACTTAGTATATAGTGTAAGTCGTTGAATATAAATGGTCTATGAAACATGTATAAGTTGTATATCTCTTACTACCGTTCGGGCCGACATAATTCAGAAGTCATGGAGTAAACGTTCGAGGAGCCAGGACACTTTAATTCGTAAATCCACAACTCATCTCGACGGCTTACTTAATGAACTCCTCACATGAGGCTCCCTACTATTGTAGTATTTGATAACATATATATATAAGTTTTGATCTTTAAAAGTTATATGGTCTTTAGCCGTGGCTTTGCCGTGACCTTGGTCATTGTTACCATGGTCTTGAGACTCAACCTTGGCTTTAGCCATGGTTGTGGTCTTGGCTTTAGGTCATTAGACCTCTTGGTCTCATCTAATTATAATGATTATATAGTAACGTTGGTCTAAAAATGGGCTGTTAAGAATTTGAAGAAAATTATCACTCAGAAAGCATTTTCAGGTCTCGAGCTTCTTTACTCCTGAACGAAAACGTCGTTCCGGACAACTTTCGTGTTTTAACTTTTTGATGAATCGGAGCAGAAGTGGGACTTTCAAAATCACAGAATGCAAAACAGTAGGGAATAGGCAGTTTTGGCGTTTTGGTGTCGCTAACTTCTTATGGTCATAACTTTTGACTCGTGTACTCGTTTTGGGTGATTCAAATTGCTATGTTTTCTTTGTTAAGTCCTCTTTAACAGTAAGTAAGTGTCAAATATCGAAGTTATACTATTGTGGTCGTGGTTTTCCATAAAAATCACTAGTTTGCTTGTTTGCTTGTCATAAGTTAACATATGTATACCAATACTCGTTTTATCCATTTTTAAACATCATGAACACAATAACAAGAACATATATAGCATGAAAAGAACACAAAGAGCATGAAAATGATATTGAGCAAGAAAGTGTATAAGGGTTCCTTACAACTTTTGGCTTTCACTTAAGAAAGGAAGTCAAGTATAGAACCAGGACACTAAACCTAATCTTGTAAACCCTTCACCATAACTCTTGTAACCCTTGCTAGCCTTGATCTAACCCTTGTGAAAAACCATTTAACTTCAGCCCTAGTAACCTTGTGTAGCTCCTAATTCAACCATGGAATCACCAAACAAACTTAAGAACTAGGTAGAGAATACTAAGACCTTGAACTTTGTAGTGTAACTTGTATATTGAAGATCAAAGGATCATGGTGCTAGGTTTTGATGTTGTGGCGTTTTTGGTGATGAAGAAAGCAAGGGATTAGCTTGCTATTTATACTACGAATGAGGAGGTTAGAAAGGTGGCTAGGAAATTACATAAACTTGGTGACAAAGTTGTAATTAAGTAATGATCTAAAGAATCAATGGTCAAGATTTAACCACAAGTGTGAATGCCCCCCCTAGTGGCGGTTCATGAACTTGGAGAACAAGGTGTGGACTTTTGATGGTATTATCCTAAGTATGTAGCTAGTTTTGACTCCGTAAATCGCTAACCGTAAGTTGTTAAGTCACGAAACGTAAAACCGGGTATCCTAAAAATATGAAACTTATAAATATGGTAGAACTTATCAATATACTCCATAATAAAATATAAAATGAGTGGTAGGATCTATCGGGTGCTAAAACCCTGCTAAAAACTGGAAACACGGGTCTAAAATGCGTAATTCGCGTAAAACGCTGAACTGAAAAACGTAAAATTCCAAAACTTTTGGAATTGTCATAAAATGATAGAAAATCATATTTCTATTGTTTATAATGTTTTATGGATATATCGGGATGCTGGAAGGACGTTTAAACCTAAAAGTAAATCTCGGACACGGCTTCGTGATTTTTGCAGAAATGATCCGACGAGCGTCAAACTCTCGGATTATCGTTAAAATAGTTTAACTTACGAGAATATGAAATAAAAATTTCTGAGATGAATAGTGAAAAGTGAATAGTAAAAGTGAATAGTGAAATTTTCGGGAATAAAAGTTAACCTGAAATTGCGAATTGTTATCCTTCCCATCCCGTCATGGTTGGGTCTGCAGCCCCGATGACCCGGATTGTTAACGTGTGGTTCATAAGCTTAGTGCAATACACCATCTATCACTAAACTTTTCCACACATAGGGTTTAAGCTGAACCTTGTGGAACTTGTATTCACACACCCTAACTACTGAAACCTATGACTCTTACTCAACATTCGTATTGACTTTTAAGCATGTTATCCTTGGTAAATGAGCTTTTTAGGAACCCTGGCACGGAGAAGTACTGGATATGAGGATGTCCAGAATAGTTATCATTCATCAGTTTTGCCTTAAAACGTATCTTTTGGGACCTCTCTTTTGGTAAAAGTATATCTTTTACTATAAAAACTCTGATGAATAAATGAATGATAACACCTTTTTTCTAAAACGTCTATTTTCTAGTCGTTTTCTATTATCTTGTCTTTGTTTTCATGAGTAATACCCCAAACACTTAATCCGCTGCGATCAGTGAAAAATAGGGGTGTTACAATCTAATTTATTGATCATATTTGTTGAGAACCATTGTCATAATCATATCATTTGAAATGTGCAAACTAGTCTAGGTAAGTGTAGTTTTAATATATTGAATTTACATCATCATCATTATTTGATTGCTTAAGAATCGTTCCTTAGTGTCCATTATAATCAAAACTCACATTTCATAAAACTAAACAAATCCTTGTGAACGACCTCGACTTACCATTTCATCTCTTACTACACACGGACGAGTATACTTGCTCATATGTGTTTCGTTTGAATCATTGGTAGATAGTGTTATAAATTTAAAACTTGCACTCTCCACACACATCACCATCAGTGGTTTTAGGCTGATAAGGACCTTCTTCTAAGCATCTTATGAGATAAGGTTCTAATCCATAGAGAAAACATTTGAATCTCTTTTTCCAGTTGGTAAAATTTCCTTGCACAAGTTTAGGAGAAGGAGATGAAGAACTACCTCCCTTTGGGTCTATGAAATTGAGTACAATGTTAACACCCATGAACAGTTTATAAAATGTTTTATAAATAAAACCACTCAGATACCACTTGTTGTTCCCGTTTACTTAGATATCAACTATGAGTAAGTTAACACTTAAGTAACATGACTACTAACAAAGGTATAAACATTTACATGTTAACAGTTAAGCACATTAACTCTTTTTTCAACGGTTAATTCTTATTAAATATATATTAAAGAATTATACCCAAGTGTTTGCCGAATGAACAATTTGGAATTGAATGACAACGTATATGTGGTTATCTCATCACAAAACTTAAACACTAAACCAAGGTTAAGTGTTTAAGTAAGAAATATGCTAAACCAATACAGATAAACTTTAGGGCTTAGTTCTATTTAGAGAAAGAAAAAGAACTCTTGAAATTGTTTGAAACTTTTAAGACAATATATACTTTTTCCTTCGATATAACAACCTTTATATTGGCAAAGAGAATGCGGATCGCTGTGGGGTAAAAAGTGTGTGTCAACATGTGATAGGCTAAAGTACCTTTTTGTACCAACTGGTTGAACAATTGACAAATGTTTGTACTTTTACCAACTATAGTACTCTTTGACTTTTGATAAGTGCTTTTGGACTTATCGTCCCAAGGATTTTCCCGCCTATTCTTCAATGTCTTAGTTATTCAAAAGAATCAACTAACTCTTTTGATTGCATTTAATGGGTAAGGAGATCTTTTCGAGATTCAGTGTGTTATTGTCATCACACATTGATTCTATCATCCTGATCATGGTTCTTGTCTTCACATTCTGAGATCCGTCTCAGAAAGTGATGAGTCTTTATCTTCAGACTCCGAAGAACGTTTTGAGGATGACTCCCTTATGTAAGAGAGTTGTATACATGTAGGTTTTTTTTCATTCAAATATTTACTAAGTGACTTTAGGCTTTGAATTGGCCCAACAATGAAGTTCATGTCCAACTTCTTCAAAGTCCTTGAAGATAAACAAAATCTTCACTTTAGCATACTGATGCGGTTCAGTAACTGAAGACCAAGTCCAAAAGAAGAAGTTCATTTCAGCAAGGGTGGCAATATCTTGCTGAAGAATGTCGATCTCCTCTTCAAAGATGCAGAGCAAAAGAACTCCTGGCATCTAGAAGGTTTCCAGAACCGGAAAAAGATACTTTATATAAAAAAGTATAAAGTAAAATATTTTTGGCGATGACCAACTTCCAAAGTTGGTATAAAAGTACAAACAGTATACCCAACTGTTCCTTAAAGTAAAACCAAACCTAGTACCTGCTTTGTAGTATCCCATCCCTCCACTGAATACTTAACACATGTACTTTGGGAACCCCTATAAACCCTAACTCTCTTATATAAAATAGATTGTTTGTAAAGGAGTAAAGTATCTCTTGCAATTAAGACAACAAAGTCTTCAAAAGAACACTTTACTCCTCAAACCTAACTAGGTCGCTGAACATTCAACGAGTAAGAATAGTTGGTACTTAAACACTCACTTAGGTTTGTTTTACGTTTGAGAGGAGATAACTACAGATTGTCATTCAACTAGGTTTGCTATTACACAATCAAACCTTGTCAAATTCTATGATTCATTCAAACAAGACTTTTAAACATTAAAAGTTTACTTTGTGTCTCGTGTTTTAAACCGCTGTGCTTATTGTTAATATTAACTGTTTATGTGTGTTCATATGTTTACATGGAATGTTATTTAACTTAGTTCTTAAGTTATAACAAGTTACAAAGGGACCAATACAACTTACACGCACCATACAAAAATAGCACGTATGACCACATATGTGACTGTAAAAGATATCAAGAAGCATTTATACACATCGCATAAAATTAGCACCTAGTGCCACACATGTGATTTTAAAGCACATTAGGAAGCACTGATACACTGACGAGACACATTCTAATAATTATATATATATATATATATACATATATATATATATATATATATATATATATATATATATATATATATATATATATATATATATATATGAGTTCGTAATTCCATCTCACTTATTTAACACATAACGGTCTTATTGAACAATCGCGAACCTAACTTATAGGCTACTCAGATAATAACCTAAATCATGAACTCGTAACTCCTTCTCAATCATTTCAAACGACTCATTTAAAAATTAGATAAACACATAACACTAAATTTTTTTGAAGGACATTAAGCGTAAAAGATTCTTAGATTCGTATGCCGTCTTTTTAAACCCATTTATACAACGACACATCGTCCACATATCGCAAAAAACCTATGGTAAACACATAAGAATCTAAAACAAATAATAAGCTTCATTTATTAACTAATCGCACTTACAAAATTAGCAATTATGACTACAACCTATACATAACAAATAAAATCAACATCTCTAACCACATATCATACTTTAAAGGATATGATGAAGCATTTAATTTCCCTAGCCAAAACATATACTGAAACATTCTGAAAATATTAGTTACAGACACAGCTTATACACACCGTACAAAAAATAACACATATGAACACATCCGAGGCATTAAAGGATATCAACAAGCGATTATGAGCATCACATAAAATCATCACCTATGGCTACAAATCTGACTTTATAGCATATCAAGAAGCACTTATACAATGACAATGCGCATTTTTATATGTATATACATAAAACATGGGTCACCAATATGATTAGATAATTATTTAAATCATGAATTCATAATTTCTTCTCACTTTTTAACTCATAATAGTCTTATTAAACAACCTCGAGCACAAATTATAGACAAATCAGATAATAACTTTAATCATGAATTCATAACTCCTTCTCAATTACACATAACATTAAAATCAATCAAATTCACTAAAGAAACTTTTTCACTCTTCAAGATTTACATAGATAGACAATAAAGAATAAAAACTTGTGGTAAAAAATTATATCACCTTTTTAAGATAGGCAACAATGCATTTGCAATCAAGAATAGGCAAAATGTAACAATTCGCATTTTCAGGATAATTACTATTCCCTGAAAATTTCACTATTCACTTTTACTAATCATTTTTCCCGAAATTTTTCCCGAAATTTGATTTTTGTTTCTTGGCCTCGAGTGATAAATCGTTTCCCAGACAAATTAAAAGTTTGACATTCATAAGCTCATTTTCGCGAAAGTTAATAAGGAATTACACATTTTAGGGTAAAACGTCATTCAAAAATTCTACGCACAATGAAACTCGACAGCGTTAAGTGACCCCGCATCAGAAAAATGTTTGACACACTCATGATTTATTTGAGAATTAATCATGACTGAGAAAAACATGACCAAAATAAGCCTCGGCCGTGAAAAACTGGAATTTTCAGTTTTAAGCGTTTTTACTCAGCCGTAACCTTAGCCTATACCTACACCGCGTTTCAAAGACGATTTGATTTTTCAAATTATTAGAAAAAGTCAACATATTTTTCCCTCCTCCTTTGACCAAAAATCATTCCTTGATTTTATAAGTCATTCCTTGATTTTTAGGCTTACAGTTTGATGTCTAAAAGACATTTAATACCAACCGACACTAGACTGAGCCCAGTCTAGACATTATAAGTCATTTTAAATCATTTTTATCCTATTAGAAAAGTAACATTTTAAATCAATTTTACGCAATATTCGTACGTTTTACGTACTACGCGTTTTAGACTCGTGTTTCCAGTTTTAGCAGGGTTTTACCACCCCAATGGAACCTACCACTCATTTTATATTTTATTATGGAACATATTGACATGTTTAACCATACTTTCAAGTTCCACATTTTTACGACACCCGGTTTTACGTTTTGAGGCTTAATCATTTACGGTTGGCATTTCCCGGAGTCAAAACTCATCCAATATCTTGGATAATAAAAAGCAAGGCACACCTCACCCCCCTTATCCATTCCAAACCGCCTAAGGGGGGGGGGAGTCACCCTTTAGGTGTCTTGATCTCATGCTTAAGGCCTTAGATTGCATACATGTGTTCAAGCTTCCTTTGTAAGCTTTGACTAGTCATGTAAACTAACCTCCTCAAGCCCATATAAATACCCCCCCCCCCTCCCCTTCCTTTGCCGTCCCATATCGCAACCCCCATCACCTCACACTTAGCTAATTCTCTTCCAATTTTATGCTAGATTCAAGAGCAAGTTCAAGATAGAAACCCTATTTTGGTTTTTAGGTTATCAAAACACTTCCAAACCTCATATACTTTGGTGATTTCTCTTGAGTTTGAATCCACTCAAGTCACCTCAACTTTCATCATCTATCTTTCAAGATTACAAGAGTAGAAAGATTGCATGAAGTGAAGTGGGTTGAAGCTAAAGTCTATCAAAGTCCTATCCTTACATGTTAACTTCCTTTCTTTATTTGAAAGCCAAAAGTTGTAAGCCAAACCCTAACATGCTTCTTGTTAAATATCATGTTCATGTTATTTACATATTACTCATGTTATATTATGTCTTGTATTCATGTCCATGATGTATAAAAGTGAGTAAAACAAGTTATTGTATATGATTGTTAAGACAAGTTATTAAAACAAGTAAACTAGTGACTTTCTTGGTATAACCTGATCAAAATGGTAAAATTATGATATTGGATCATTACATATTACAGTAGAGGACCTAACAAGGAAACCATAGCAATTTGAACCACCTAAAACGAGTATACGAGTCAAAAGTTATGACGATTTGAAGTTACCAAAACTTTGCGGCAAAACTGCCAAAATAGTTTCTGTGACAGAACCTAAAACACGCAAAACGAGGCCTTTCTGGTCTGTTTCATGAAAAAGTTAAAACACGAAAGTTGTCCGGAATCACGTTTTCTTCAGAAACTCGGGGGCACGTCTCCAGAAAATTAATAACGAATGAGATATTTCTCAGTTTCTTAACAGCTATTTACATATATATATGAGTCACTATATGTTGGTTATGTTTTAAAAGGAACAAGAGGTCTTATGACCTATAATCAAGACCACAACCATGGCTAGAGCCAAGGTTGAGTCTCATGACCATTGAACAAGGACCAAAGGTCATGGCAAGGCCATGACGAAATGACCATGTAAGCTTACTTAGGCGTAAACATGAAACAAGGAATTGGCGATAACTTGAACAAACAATTTGGATCTACTTCACTTAAAAGAACCATGAGATAATACAAAGAAAAATGGTCATACAAGACTTATGAAACTTACCCTAATAACAATCTTCATGTAAGAATAAACTTTCCTAAGTTTATTCAAATATCGGACATGTAACTTTTCGGATCGAAACTTATATCTATATATTTTATCAACTACTACAATAGTAGGGAGCCTCATGTGAGGAGTTCATTATGTAAGCCGTTGAGATAAGTTGTGGATTTACGAATTAAAGTGTCCTGGCTCTTCGAACGCTTACTAACATGACTTCTGAATTATGTCGGCCCGAACGGTAGTAAACGATATATAAAACATACATGTTTCATGAATATTTTCTTTCAAAGACTTACAATATACATCATACCACATCATGGACTAGATGCAAGATATATATATAGGCACTTATTCATATTCTTTACTCCGATCCTAAGTCGCAACATTCTATTATAGGTTGCTCATAGAAACCTTCACGCTCCAACCATTACCTTCATTACTTGCTATCTTACTTAAGGTGAGTTCGTAGCCCCACTTTCTATTGTTTAACTATTTTACAAACCCATGGGGGGAATACATGCTATTATTTTTCTACTCGAACACAATGCTTTCTACTGTATGCTACCCGACTATGTTTTATTGTCACTAAGTAACGATTGCCATGTTCGAAGTCCCTATATCATGAACCATTAGTCACTACCTATAGTGAGCGCGAATATTGTGAATAGATCTATTGGGATTGACGGATCCCATTTGTGTTGAACAACTACGAATTCACACAAATGCACTATATTTGAGATTTAGCTGTACAATGGCAAAAGTACCTTGATAGGGCTTCTATAATGCCAATTTTTGGTTCGATGTTAATGTTTTGGTTGCATGAGCTTAGTGCAATAAATAACGATTTTGTTTTCCAACTATGAGTGTGAGTCTATAGCTCACACTACGATTATTGTGTTCAAACGATTTAACTAAACTCTACGAATTTCACTCAACCTTTGTGTTGACCTCTTAAGCATGTATTTCAGGTTCATGACGATCAAGGATGGCATGGGAGGGCACGGATATTCAAGAGGGCTATAATTTTTTACTATCATTCAAAGACTTAATTAATGTAATTTGTAAACATGGAACCATCTGGGACCTCATTTTGTAATCTCTGATATTTATATAATTTGAATGATACATCTTTTAAAAACGACACAATTAGAGTTCGTTTCCTATTATTGTGACTATTGTGCCATCGAGTAACACCCAGTTTGAATTCCGTTGCATACATGAATTGGGGGTGTTACAGATTGGTACCAGAGCCATGGTTATAGAGAAACGGGTCTAATTGAGACCTAAACTATAACCACGATTACAAGCAAAAACATTTTATAGCCTTCCGCTTTTCGTGCCTTCCATCCTCCAGACGATTATGGACTTATTATGCATGTTATGCTACATAAACATATTAGTATATTGCTATATATATGCTTGCCATATTTTGAGCACTTCCCATAAACATTGAATTGTTTTAACATTGTAATTCTTCTCATAGAAATCATGTGCGTACCCACTTCTTCCGATTATGTGCCCACTCTACCTAATAACTTCCAAGTCTTACCACCCTCACCCGAGTTCGAATTTGACTTCGTAAATGCCTTCGCTTCTGATGACGAAGAAGAACCTTTCGAAGATTCAACCGACGAAGAAGAGGATGAACGAATGCCAACTAATTTTGCGTTGAATATTTCTAATTATTTTGAACAAAATTGGGTTGAGGCAGACTCCGAGGAGGATAATGAGTATGAATATGTACTAGAGCCATTACCACCACCACTATCACTTCCCTTTGATATCCCTACATGTGATGATTTGGATCACTCATTATGGATCGTACCTCGACCACCATTGATCCTACAAGAAAGTCAACATGAAAACTACAGCTTCTCAAACTTCATCGACTCGTACCTCTATGACACACTAAACCAAGAAGTTGCCGATCAATCTGAGCTGCTCGAACCTTCTAACCCACAATAGACTAGTGTGATGATACTAGTTAACTTTTGTACTACTAAACTGATTAGACTCAGTTAGTAAATGTTACGAAATCTATGTAATAACTAGCGATAGTAAAAACGTTGTAATTACTAAACTGAAAGTATCAGTTAGTAAATTTTGAAGAAGCTTGTAATAGGTTTCGATTTTGTAAATCAACCAACGTTGTACGAATAAAACTCTTGTTTTATACTATCATGTGTTATGCCTTTAAATCTTCAACGTAATTATTCTATCATTTCCGATCAAAAATCATGCTTATTTCACAACTCTCTACTCATGACATACCTTTTATATAATAGAATCATGGCGCCAAAGAAGAAGACACCACCAGCAATGACTCAAGCTGCTATTCGCAAACTAGTTAAAGACAGTGTCAACGCAGCACTCACAACGGAACGAGCAGTCGTAGCTGCAGCAGCTGCCGAAGCCGCCACAGCTGCTGGTGCTGCAGCAGCCGTTGAAGATGCTACAGCTGCTGATGCTGCAGCAGCTGCTGATGCTGCAGCAGCCGCTGAAGCCGCCACTGCTGCGAAAGTTGCTATAGCTGCAGAAGCTGCCCGAATTGCCAGCCTTAACATTGGAGGACCAAGCCCAACTATCCCTCCAGTGACAAATGTTGCTTCAGTACCTAAGGGTTGCTCATTCATTTCCTATTTGAAATGCGAACCCATAAAGTTTAAAGGTTCTGAAGGAGCCGTTGGTTTGACCCGCTGGTTTGAGAAAGTGGAGTCGGTATTTTTGGTCAGCAAATGTATCGAGAGCGATAAAGTTCAATATGCCACTAGTACACTGCTAGATGAAGCATTATCATGGTGGAATTCAATATCTCAACCAATAGGCATTGAAAATGCTTATAAGATATCTTGGGATAACTTGAAGAAGATGATGATCAAAGAGTACTGCCCCCGCAGTGAAATACAGAAGTTAGAGGTAGAATTCTGGGATCATGCTGTTAAGGGAAATGACATCATAACTTACAACCGACGATTCCAAGAATTGAGGATACTGTGTCCAACAATGGTTTCAACAAAAGAAAAATTGTTGGAACGGTATATCTGGGGACTTCCACCAAGTATACAAGGGAATGTAACCTCAACAAATCCTAAGGAACTTGATGAAGCTATGCGGATGTCTCACAGCCTCATGGATCAAGTGGTGCGTACGGCAGAAACCCGAAGACAAAACAACACCAACAACACCAACAACTCCAACTACAGTAACAACAATAACAATAGGAACAACAACAACAAGCGACCATGGGATGGTAACCATGGAAGTAACAACAACAACAACAACAACCAAACTCAAAACAACAACCATCATAACCAGCAAAACAAAAGACAAGAGGCCGTAAAGGCTTATGTGGCTGCACCAACTAGAGGCGCAGGGTATACCGGGAATGCTCCACTATGCAATAAGTGTAACTTCCATCACTCTGGTCCTTGCCCAGCTAAGTGTCGCAACTGTCAAAACACTGGACACCTTGCCAGAGATTGTAGAGTCAAGGCTGTAGCTACCGGTAACAACACACAACCGATCGTTATATGCTTTGGGTGTGGAGAAAGTGGACATTACAAGAACCGATGTCCCCAAAACCAAGGTCAACAAGTTGAAGACAACCAAGGGTGAGCATATATGATAAGAGGAGAAGGAGCTTATCAGAATCTCAACAACGCTGCAGAACAATGAAGTTTAGAACTTAGCAGTCATATTTATTTATGCACTATGTTGTACTACGTGTATGTCATCCCTAGTAATGGGAGTTTTATGACTTAAGAATATTTAATGTTCAATAAACAACTCTTTGTGATAATTCTCATCTATTGTACTTTCTATCTCCAAACCAATTTGACTAATTAGTAGACTATTACCATCCTATAAGATTTACCCAGTTGTCCTATAAACCATTCCACAAATTTTACTTCAAGCTATTTTGTTACCACTTTATTGTTTCACCATCATTATCTTCACAACCGTTGCAACCACAAGCTCATTATCCGATCTTGATGCACTTTTAAAGCTCAAATCATCCTTAGTTACACCACAAGTAACCTCATCAGCTTTACAAGATTGAATACCATCTAAAACTTTTAAGAAATACAATACTACGTGACTAAACCGAACATCACATTATCGGTCCTAAATTATACATAGCCTGATCACCTATGTCTAATTCAGGAGGGATCATGTTATGCTGGGAGCAGGCACCCGTATGTTTTCTTAGAAACAAACTTCTCATAAGTAACCTCATCCTACGCCATACACTGAAACGACAAATCAAACTACATCACTCTAATCCTCATAAGTAACCATACCTCTTCATCGACACCACTCCAATGTATAACACACATATAACTTCGGGACGAAGTTCCCCGTAAGGGGTAGAGACTGTAACAATTCGCATTTTCAGGATAATTACTATTCCCGGAAAATTTCACTATTCACTTTTACTATTCATTTTCCCTGAAATTTGATTTTTGTTTCTTGGCCTCGAGCGATAAATCGTTTCCATGACAAATTAAAAGTTTGACATTCATAAGCTCATTTTCGCGAAAGTTAATAAGGAATTACACGTTTTAGGGTAAAACGTCATTCAAAAATTCTACGCACAACGAAACTCGACCGCGTTAAGTGACCCCGCATCAGAAAAATGTTTGACACACTCATGATTTATTTGAGAATTAATCATGACTGAGAAAAACATGACCAAAATAAGCCTCGGCCGTGAAAAACTGGAATTTTCAGTTTTAAGCGTTTTTACTCAGCCGTAACCTTAGCCTATACCTACACCGCATTTCTAAGACGATTTGAGTTTTCAAATTATTAGAAAAAGTCAACATATTTTCCCTCCTCCTTTGACCAAAAATCATTCCTTGATTTTATAAGTCATTCCTTGATTTTTAGGCTTACGGTTTGATGTCTAAAAGACATTTAATACCAACCGACACTAGACTGAGCCCAGTCTAGACATTATAAGTCATTTTAAATCATTTTTATCCTATTAGAAAAGTAACATTTTACTTTTCTCAATTTTATGCAATATTCGTACGTTTTACGTATTACGCGTTTTAGACCCGTGTTTCCAGTTTTAGCAGGGTTTTACCACCCCAATGGAACCTACCACTCATTTTATATTTTATTATGGAACATATTTATATGTTTAACCATACTTTCAAGTTCCACATTTTTACGACACCCGGTTTTACGTTTTGAGGCTTAATCATTTACGGTTGGCATTTCCCGGAGTCAAAACTCATCCAATATCTTGGATAATATCAAGCAAGGCACACCTCACCCCCATTATCCATACCAAACCGCCTAAGGGGGGGGGGAGTCACTCTTTAGGTGTCTTGATCTCATGCTTAAGGCCTTAGATTGCATACATGTGTTCAAGCTTCCTTTGTAAGCTTTGACTAGTCATGTAAACTAACCTCCTCAAGCCCATATAAATACCCCCCTCCCCTACCTTTGCCGTCCCATATCACAACCCCCATAATCTCACACTTAGCTAATTCTCTTCCAATTTTATGCAAGATTCAAGAGCAAGTTCAGGATAGAAACCCTAGTTTGGTTTTTAGGTTATCAAAACACTTCCAAACCTCATATACTTTGGTGATTTCTCTTGAGTTTGAATCCACTCAAGTCACCTCAACTTTCATCATCTATCTTTCAAGATTACAAGAGTAGAAAGATTGCATGAAGTGAAGTGGGTTGAAGCTAAAGTCTATCAAAGTCCTATCCTTACATGTTAACTTCCTTTCTTTATTTGAAAGCCAAAAGTTGTAAGCCAAACCCTAACATGCTTCTTGTTAAATATCATGTTCATGTTATTTACATATTACTCATGTTATATTATGTCTTGTATTCATGTCCATGATGTATAAAAGTGAGTAAAACAAGTTATTGTATATGATTGTTAAGACAAGTTATTAAAACAAGTAAACTAGTGACTTTCTTGGTATAACCTGATCAAAATGGTAAAATTATGATATTGGATCATTACATATTACAGTAGAGGACCTAACAAGGAAACCATAGCAATTTTAACCACCTAAAACGAGTATACGAGTCAAAAGTTATGACGATTTGAAGTTACCAAAACTTTGCGGCAAAACTGCCAAAATAGTTTCTGTGACAGAACCTAAAACACGCAAAAAGAGGCCTTTCTGGTCCGTTTCATGAAAAAGTTAAAGCACGAAAGTTGTCCGGAATCACGTTTTCTTCAAATACTTTGGGGCACGTCTCCAGAAAATCAATAACGAATGAGATGTTTCTCAGTTTCTTAACAGCTATTTACATATATATAAGTCACTATATATTGGTTATGTTTTAAAAGGAACAAGAGGTCTTATGACCTATAATCAAGACCACAACCATGGCTAGAGCCAAGGTTGAGTCTCATGACCATTGAACAAGGACCAAAGGTCATGGCAAGGCCATGACGAAATGACCATGTAAGCTTACTTAGGCGTAAACATGAAACAAGGAATTGGCGATAACTTGAACAAACAATTTGGATCTACTTCACTTAAAAGAACCATGAGATAATACAAAGAAAAATGGTCATACAAAACTTATGAAACTTACCCTAATAACAATCTTCATGTAAGAATAAACTTTCCTAAGTTTATTCAAATATCGGACATGTAACTTTTCGGATCGAAACTTATATCTATATATTTTATCAACTACTACAATAGTAGGGAGCCTCATGTGAGGAGTTCATTATGTAAGCCGTTGAGATAAGTTGTGGATTTACGAATTAAAGTGTCCTGGCTCCTCGAACGCTTACTAACATGACTTCTGAATTATGTCGGCCCGAACGGTAGTAAACGATATATAAAACATACATGTTTCATGAATCTTTTCTTTCAAAGACTTACAATATACATCATACCACATCATGGACTAGATGCAAGATATATATATATATATAGGCACTTATTCATATTCTTTACTACGATCCTAAGTCGCAACATTCTATTATAGGTTGCTCGTAGAAACCTTCACGATCCAACCATTACCTTCATTACTTGCTATCTTACTTAAGGTGAGTTCGTAGCCCCACTTTCTATTGTTTAACTATTTTACAAACCCATGGGGGGAATACATGCTATTATTTTTCTACTCGAACACAATGCTTTCTACTGTATGCTACCCGACTATGTTTTATTGTCACTAAGTAACGATTGCCATGTTCGAAGTCCCTATATCATGAACCATTAGTCACTACCTATAGTGAGCGCGAATATTGTGAATAGATCTATTGGGATTGACGGATCCCATTTGTGTTGAACAACTACGAGTTCACACAAATGCACTATATTTGAGATTTAGCGGTATAATGGCAAAAGTACCTTGATAGGGCTTCTATAATGCCAATTTTTGGTTCGATGTTAATGTTTTGGTTGCATGAGCTTAGTGCAATAAATAACGATTTTGTTTTCCAACTATGTGTGTGAGTCTATAGCTCACACTACGATTATTTTGTTCAAACGATTTAACTAAACCCTACGAATTTCACTCAACCTTTGTGTTGACCTCTTAAGCATGTATTTCAGGTTCATGACGATCAAGGATGGCATGGGAGGGCACGGATATTCAAGAGGGCTATAATTTTTTACTATCATTCAAAGACTTAATTAATGTAATTTGTAAACATGGAACCATCTGGGACCTCATTTTGTAATCTCTGATATTTATATAATTTGAATGATACATCTTTTAAAAACGACTCAATTAGAGTTCGTTTTCTATTATTGTGACTATTGTGCCATCGAGTAACACCCAGTTTGAATTCCGCTGCATACATTAATTGGGGGTGTTACACAAAATATCTAAAGCTTGAGGAGCATAAATCGAAGCATGAACCCCTGAAATAATTTAACCAAACCAGGTAAAAAAAACCTAGAAGTAGTTTCAAACACCACATGAAATACACCGTATCCAAAATCTTATACACTTAAAACATCATCAAACTTACTCAGATCAACAACGACAAAAAACATGGCCTTAATAAAGGTCGAAGAATATAAATTACAGATTCAAGCGCGTTAATATAATCAAATCAGTTAAAAAAAACCTATTAGCAATTCTAAAGACTACAAGCAATACACCCTTTCCAAAATCTTACACACTTAAAACATCATCAAACTTACACAAATCAACAACAACAAAAAAAAAAACATGCTTTTAATTTATGCTAATTTAGTTTGTTTAACACCACCCAAAATCTTGAAAAGAGAAATCTGGAAGAAGCACTTCTACCTTGATATCTGAAACACCAAAACCACCAAAAAACCACTAGTCCTTCAGATCTAACCCAACCTATTTAGAGAAAGAGATGAGACCATTATGTGTATATTTAGGAAGAGAGAGATATGCATAAAGAGAGAGATGAATTGTTCATGCGTTATGTACTGAAGAAGATACTTGGAATGCGTGTTTAGTACACTACCACATGTTAGTGCCTAGTTTATAATGAAACCAGGCCAATAAATAACATCCGATGACCCAATTAGTACCTGAAACTGGATCAGGTACTTAGGGAGAGCCTCACTGTTGACATACCATTACTTGATGGGATGGTTTCTACTATTAAAAAGATTCAGGTTGAATACAAGTTGAAACTGCCTGGGTGTGATATGTGTAAGCTTTTTGGTCATATGCTGCTTGATTGTCCTAAGTTTGTTCTACCTCCTACTCAGCCTAAACAGAGTGTTATTGATGGTTTTAAAATGGTCAATAACAAGAATAAGGGTAAGAATGGTGGTCACAATGCTCCTGGTAAAAGAGGTTTTACTAAACCTTCTATGGGTCCTAAGTTTAGGTATCAACCTAAAGCTCCTCCTCTTGAACCCAAGAAGGTGGATACTATAAAGAAGAAGGCCGTTGATGTGGCTAGTACAAGTGGTACGAAGATTGGTATATCAAACCGATTTGATTCCCTTCATATGGATGATATTGGTGACTTTGGTATTCCTACCAATGAAGTGACTAAGGATGTGAATTCTAGTATTCCTAAGGAAGCTAAGGAGGACGGGTCTTCAAAGACTGGTAAAGTATCACAAGAACCGCTTGTGAGTGTTTCAATGGGAAGAAAGGGAGTTGGTTCTACTCCTAGTTGATAAAATTAGGGAGCTTGAAAAGCTACTTATTGATGGGAAAGCTACTCTTGTGGATGATGATGGTCATCCTATTCAAAAGGTTGATTATCCAGGGTCTACCTCTTCTACTAAGAGGGTTAATCCATTTTCTAATGTGGGAGAGATTGTTTTTTCAGACAGTGATGAAGACGAGGTTATGAATACGTTTGATGAGTCCATGAACCTATTTGGTGGTGGTCATGATCGTAAAGATGATTATGATGACTATGATTATGATGACTATGTGGATCAGGTCTACAATCTTCAAGGAAATTTGGATGCTTTATATGACACGTATGGTATCAAGCTCCAAGGTCTTGGTAGAAAGTAATTTTGTTTTCATAGGAGTCTAATGGTATCTTTTGAGTAGTGGTTTTTTCTTATTTAGAGAATTGGAAGTATCTTGTTATGTAAGATTTTCTGCTTATGTAACAGGCTGTGATATGGGATTCACCCATTTCCTTTGTACTTAAATGTTTTTTGGAGTAATATATTTATCGGGTCTTTTGACCTTTTACACAAAAAAAACGAATATCGCCCAACAAACTACCAAACAACATGCACAAAACAGCAAAACGACATGTTATAGCCAAAAAAGACGTTATTTAATTCTTTCACCATCCAAAACGGCGTGGTCGAAATGACATCATCCTCATGCCTATTGTATAATCGAGTAATGCTGAATAATACATGTGTGGCATAATTAATGGGCTTTGCCCAACCAAAATTACTAATAACTAACGGGATGCTTGGTAGGATGGAATGGAAAGGTTAGAAAAGAAATATAAGGGTTTTTCGTTGTTTGTTCGTTACTGAGAATGGAATTAAAGAATCGAAAGGGCATTCCTTTATTACGTAATTTATTCTTTCAAAAAAGAGATGAATGTAGGGAATTGACAAATTAAGCACGACACATTCACGGGTCCATCCTAAGGTGAGAATCAGGGAGGCTATTAAAAAATTGAGGCTATAAACTAAAATGCATATGAGTTGCACATGCTGTCACAAGTGGGGGAAATTGAACATGCCTTAGCAACTTTTCGTCAAAGTTTGATGTTCTACATCTTGATATTCATATGAACATACATGCACAATTATTTTGGGCTTCAGTTTCTAATTACTCTTGGTATTTGATATTCTGTTGTTGATAAGAGCAATAATATTATCACTGGTCATGCTCTTTCAGTTGTTATTGTTATACAAAAAATATATAAATTATGATGTTCTTAAATGAGAGTAGTCAACTGTGCTGTTCATAAGCTTTGTTGTTCAATTGTCATAATGCAGTTAACAAGGATTTTGTTGGTCTTGTGATCATTTTTTAATTGAAAAGAGAATCATATATGGTTTTTTGTTGTTTTCCTTTTCGATGGGTCATTACTCATTAGTTGAATGGTTTTCTTTAAGATGAAAGACATCCTTTATAAAACAAAAATGTATATATTAATGATGGTCAAATGGATTATATGTTTCATTCTAGTTGTACAGATGTTAGAAAAACCTACTATGGCTGCAACTTGTTCCCTTATACAGAGTTTAAAATGTTGATGTTCATTGCAATTTTTATATATCACAGGCAGATTCAACTATGTTGCAGATTTCTTATGATGCTCATTGAAGTTTGGGTACAAACGTGATAGACGTATCTGCAAGCAGATTGCACGAACATATAATTAAGCTATCGAAAAAACATATGGACGTAATCCAAAAAGAATTAAAAAAAAGTTACAAAACATGAAACACGATCGAATTATATAAGTGAGTGAAAATGATGAATGGGCTTTACTTTCATTTCATGATACGTTCATTTTTTGTTTGTATAGAACAAGAGAATCAAACTATATTTGAGACACCCAGTATTCTCTCTCTCTTTGAAGGCGATTTTTTAACCCTAAACTGCTCATTGGTCTTCATTTCTAAACACTTTATTCTTTTGTTTTGAACATAGATCTATAAAAGAGAGTGGTTTAACATTCATGTTTATTAATTCTTCTGCTCAGATCCGTGTTTTATTGAAAATATTTAAGGGTTCTTGGTGATAATTGTTTTTTTAGGGTTTTAAAAGTCGACTTGGTTAAACCCAATCTCTACCTTATTACTTCCAATCAATATCATCTATTACCCTATATCGATTCCATTTTATTCCATTAACTATCAGGTGATCACGACTTGTGTGTTGGTCGCTGGTTAGGTATTTAAAATATTCAGAGTTTCATTTTTTGGGGTGGTTCTATTTGATCGCTGTTTAGGGTTTCACTGATTTGGGTTTCTTGATTTCGTTCAAGCTGCAATTATTACACTATCGTTGGCAATCCCAATTTTACTATGGTTTAAGTCTGAGCCCTAAAGTGTTAAACCCTATCGTTGGCTAGGGTTTTAATCTTTCTATGTGTTGGTCGTTTCATGCTGTTGGTCACTTTTGTGAGCGGATTTAGAAGTTTTTTTAGTGGTCGTAGATTAAGAGAGATGGAAAAGGGTTTTTTGAACAACAATAATGCATCCAAGGTGTCTAACAATGAGGGTGGAGTGTTGGGTGGGAATGGAGAATCGGATATGAGCTCTTCTTCTAGCTTGGCCGATCAAGCTAGACTGAAGAATGTGGGTACTTTCACTAGCTTGGCCGATCAAGCTAGTATAAAAGTGTTGGCTGGGAAAGGAGATCAGAAGAAGGGTGCTTCAGGAGATGAAGACATTAATTCTGTCTTGAATAATTTTATGAATACGATTAAAAACATTGGAGAATTCTAGTGCTAAGGTTGTAAAATGTAGATACGTCTACTTCTATTTCTTATGCTAATCTTCTTAATACTGAACGTACTAAGAGGAAGATTAATTTTAGGCCGTTCATCAATGAGATTCGTATTGATCAGAAGCACGATACTATTTTACCTAAGGCTGCCATGGATAATGTTTTGAGCAGGTATGAGAATACTCTTGTTGGGTATTTCCTTAGAAAGGCTATTGCATTTCCTATTGTTCAAATTATGTAACTAACATGTGGCAGACATTTGGCTTGCAAAACCTAATGAAGAATGATACGGGTATTTTCCTCTTTATGTTTGCTACTAAATATGGAGTGAAATGTGTGCTGCAGTGGGGTCCTTAATTAATCCGAAATTCGCCACTCATTTTTGAACAAATGGACTCCTAATGTGTCCTTAACAAAAAATGAGATAAGCAATATTCCAGTTTGGGTTAATTTCCATAACGTTCCATTAGTTGCATATTCAGAGGATGGTTTGAGCTTGATTTCTACACAAGTTGGGAACCCTATAATGTTGGATGCTTTTACGAGTTCTATGTTTGTTGATTCATGGGGCCATATTAGTTTTTCTCATGCTTTAGTTGAATTAAGTTCGAATTCTGAATTCAAGAGCCAAGTTATTATCGTAATTCTGAAAGAGGATGGTAGTGGACATACCAATGAAATTATTACTGTCGAATATGAATGGAAGCCTCCTCATTGTGGTGAATGTAAATCCTTTGGGCATGCTCTTCTTGATTTTCCATGTAAAGGAGACTGTTCGTAACAACATTAATGTGACAACTAAGGAGTTTAATCAGGTGGATAATCATGAAGGGGGTTTCATTGAGGTGCATAATAGAAAGAATAAGGGGAAGAATGTGGCTGCTTCTTCTCAAGCTCGGCCTATAAGGGGTGTTCGGCTTAATAAGCCAAAACTAAACTTTTGGGGGCCTAAACCAATGGTAGCTTGCAATCAAGGTTCGGATCCTAAGGCGGTGATGAGTGTGTAAATACTCATCATTTTTGTCCCATTTAAACTGCAAAAACAACTAAAAACATACAGATATGCCTCATAATACTGCAAATATCCTTGGATTGTGTTTTTATGTGTTTCAGGTACAAAAGGATTGAAAACAAATGAGAAATGAGCAAAGTTTGCAAAATTGGCAGAATCAGTCCTTCAACTTTCAAGAATTGTCAGAATTGGTCCTTGGAAGATTTATTTTGAAGAAAAGTCAAGAACAGTCCCCCAAGAATCAAGGAATGACATTTCTGACCCTTGGAGTGCAAATTTCAACATTTGGCAAAAATGGCCCCTCAAGTTTAAAACTTGGCAGAATCAGTCTCTGGTTGTTTAATTTTGGGAAATTTCAACAAAGGTCCTTATATAACTGAAGCGTGGCAAGAATGGCCCTTGGGATTATAATTTGGAAAGTGGCAGGTCAGGTCCTTCAATTTTCGAAAGTTACAAGTTTGGTCCTTGTGTTTACTAAACCTAAAACCAAACCGGGCCCTTGTTATTTAACATAACCCAACAACACCCCAACCCTCCAAGCCCAGTCCACCCTTATATCTCCCAAGCCCAACCCCTAAGCCCAAAAATTAAACACCCCATTTATAATATACTCCCTGCCAGTCAAATAAGTCAACACCCTCCACCTCCCTTCCCACTTGGCTACCTGCAAACACCAACCCCCCTCACTTCCAGCTCAACTTCACCACTCCATGTCCCCTTTTCCTCCACTAAGTACCAAGAAAAATTTATTGCTTCCTTCCCCCTCCAAGTTAACCAGAGAGTTGGTATAAGACTTTTGGCACCAAAATCCAATTCAAAGGTGGAGATCACCTTATTTTCATCCAAGGATCCAAATTGAAGTGGGAAAAAGTCAGAATCCCTTAGAAACCCTAGAGGTTCACTATAAAGAGAAAAAGATGGAGAGAAGGAACATGTGTAGGACTTTTAGCTTAAAATTTATGTCAAAATCATGTATCTTTCTTTTTCAGTTAATGAACTTAGTTATTAAGGTGTAATCTCAGTTTTTATAAGTATAATTTCATGTTTGTTTAATCAAATTCCAAGTGTTTCAGTTGAATTTAAGTTTACAAATTTTTAGTAAAATTTCCATATTGGACTTTAAGGTGTTAAAAGGTGGTTTCAGTGT